>OZ010712.1:2873237-3473237 GCA_963932345.1 Ophion ventricosus | reverse complement strand
TAAGATCATCGATCTCTCCTGGATCCCTGCTCATGCAGGAATTGTCGGTAATGAGCTGGCAGATAAAACGGCCAAAGAGGCCTCTACTATGGGGCGTGATACTCAGCTTGGTCAATCGATAGCGGATTTTATTAGTCTATGGAAATCTAAGTTAGAAATAAGGTTTCATGAATGGTGCTTAGAAGGTAGCAGGGATCAGGGAGTTTGTTATTTTAACAACTTTTATAATCGTGGTCGTCGGCCCTGGTTTTATAATAGCAAGCTTACGAGAAGGACTATTGTTTCCATCAGTCGCTTGAGAAGTAATCATACCTCTTTGAGATCCAGTCTCAGCCGTTTCAAGATAGTTCCCTCAGCAAGATGCGATTGCGGAAATGCCGATGAAACCCCCAACCACGTTCTTTCGGAGTGCGGCTTGTATAATCGGGAAAGATCAGAAATGTTGAAAAATTGGAAAAAAGTATCTGGTTTCTTACCGTGCACCGTCGAGTCCCTTCTACAATCCATGGAGCCAAGTTCCTTAAAAGCTATCGGAAAGTTTTTTGCAAAGATCAACATCTTAGTGTAATATTGTTATTGATCTGCGAGTTTCCTGCTTTTGTTAACTGCCTCTCGCAGTTTCGTTAGAGTTTATTCTCTTTATCAATAAGTTTGTATGTTTAAAAGAGTATTTTATACTATATACTATATATTTTCATAAATGGAAATGTAAGTCTAGAGTTAAGATAGCGTTTAAGTCATAGGATCTCACTTGTATTACTGTACCTCTTTGGTCATTCTCAAAGGGTGACATCTATGTATGTTTCGCAAACGACCATTTACTTTTGTACCAGTGGCTGGATGGGACATGTGTTCTAAGGCCTTTACTTCATTTCTGTATCTAACGTTGTGTACGTTGGACACTCTTAATAAACATTTTTTTATTCAAATGTGGCGTGCCTGTCGCGCCGCCATCTTGAACTTCGTGTTGTCCAATCAGGACTCACCATCCCTAGCCAATACGCGTGCTCCATTGTCGAGACTTCTCGACCCGACTGTACCGGAAAGACGAGAGAGAATTCGGCTTTCGATCAACCCGCACACGTACTAACGACTGTCCGCGCTAAGCGAAGATTATTATATTTTTGACGAATAAATTGCGTTTTCACGTCTAAACGCAATTCAGATGCCCGTCGTCGTAAGTACGCAAGACTGCAAGAAGCGCAAAAGGAGGACAACGAGTTGCAGGATTTGCTCCGATCTAATTCGACCTCATCCAAAATCCACAGAATGACGTTGGATTCGCAAGATACTCTTTTCTGTGATAGCTCAACAGGGACTATTCGCCCGTATGTTCCGAAAACCCTTCGGAGAAAGATTTTCGACGCGGTGCACGGCGTGGCCCATCCCAGCGGTCGCACTACTTCTCGATTGATCCGTTAACGATTCTTTTGGCCTTCTATGAAGAAAAATATTCTCTTTTGGAGCCGGACCTGCATTCCTTGCCAGAGAGCGAAAATCCAGAGGCACACGAAAAACATTCCAACGAAATTCGCTGTTCCCAATAGCAGATTTGAACACATCCATCTGGATATAGTTGGCCCATTGCCACCGGTTCGGGAATTTCGTTATTGCCTTACTATTATCGACAGGTTTACGCGGATATAATCGCGGAATCACAGCAGATGTAATCGCGGCGGCCTTCTACACACATTGGGTCGCTCGATTCGGATGTCCTCGCACCGTAACAACGGATCAGGGATCGCATTTTGAATCTGGGTTATTCAAGGCCCTCACAAATCTGATCGGGGCTAATCGTACACGAAGCACCGCCTACCACCCCGCAACGAACGGCATTTTGGAACGCTGGCACCGAACTTTCAAGACGGTAATTATGTGCCATGGTCAAACGCCTTGGATCGAGCTGCTTTCTACAGTTTTACTCGGCTTGCACACGTGTTATAAAGAGGATCTCGAAGCTTCAGCTGCTGAGTTCGTTTACGGGATGCCACTTCGCGTACCTGGAGAATTATTCACGGAGGAAGAGACGTCGGCTGATCCGTCAGTGTTCGTTGAGAAGTTCCGCGAACATATGCGTTCCCTAAAATCCACGCCTACAGCGCATCATATCAAGAAGATCATGTTTGTACACAACGATTTGTATACGTGCACGCATTTTTTTCTTCGCGAAGACGCCGTTAGGAAATCTTTACAGCCTCCGTACTCTGGACCTTATAAAATTCTTGCTCGTCTCACCGATCGACTGTTTATCATCAGAGTCGACGGGTTTTTTTTTTTTTTTAATAAGTGTTGTTTTTATTTGTTTTACAGTTTCGTTGTACATTGTAAGGTTAAAAACAATCTAATCAAGAAAAAACCAGTCTGAATATGTTGCTGGAAGCGATTTTCGTATGTTGTGGCCCATTGTTTGTGGGCTTCTCACATGCGTTCGATATTGGTTGTTAGGGTGTTTATGTTTGTTTCGGTTGATTTTGGGCGTGACTTGACTGCCGACGTTGTAATATTGTTTCTATTAGCCGGAAATTAGTCGTTTGATAAAAAGAAAAACTTGCTTGTCAGTAGATATTAACATTGCTTATACTCATGGGGTATTTACATATTTACATTTGTACAGGGGGGGTAGCTTAAGTTCGCTGTTACTATCTACAACCAATGTTCGCGTGGTTGTTACGCTGTTGTCACTGTTGCTGCTCTTTATGGCGCTTTCTTCTGCGGATTTCGTCGATATGTATATCGTCGTTCGCGAGCCACCAGTATCTGTTGGATGCTCTGGAGAAATCGTCAATGTCTCTGTCGGGTAGGGCCTTGGAGTATGGTGTGTTACGTTCGTTAATTTCTTCGTATGTCGTTAGGAGTGATTTGTTTGCTTGGTTACGTCTTATATGGTATATGATGGGTATGTTGGTGCTGTTTTGTATTATTCCTCTTTTGTCAAAGTATGTGAATGATTGTGGTGTAATATATCCGGAGTAGGCTTGGTGGGTTCTGTCTATGTTGGGCGGTTCGGCTAGGGCGTTGATTACTGCGTTGTCGCTGTCTGGTAGTTTGTTGTAATAGTCTCGTGTTAGTCGTATTATAAAATTGTCAATTCTTGGTATGTTTGCTGTTTGGTATAGGGTTTTATTGCTGACCATGGGTGTGCGTTCGTCTGTGTGTCGATATATGTGTAGTGCTGCACGCAGGCACCTTCTTTCGAATTTTCTAATCCTCTCCATGAGACTAGCTGAGGTGTTCCACCATATGGGTGAAGCGTATGTGATAAGGGGTCTAATTAGTAGCAGATAGCATATAACCTTGGCTCTGTGGTCTAGTTATTTTGCGAAAAATAGTCGGCAGTTCGCCTTCCAAGCCTTGTTAGCTTTGTTCAGTTGATAATGTATATGATCGTTGAGTCGAAATAGATAATCAAACTATACTCCTAAGTATTTTACTGTTGTTTTGTGGGGTATTCTAGTGTTGTTGATTTTGATGCTGAAGTTTTTAATATGGTCTCTTTTTCTTGAGCCTAGGAATCTGAGTGGTTTGTGGAAGAGAATGGTTTCGCATTTTGTTGGGCTGATGCGGAGGTTCCAGTGGAGATAGTAGGTATTTATTTTGTTAGCTGCTAGCTGTAGTTTGCTTTGTATATAGTGGGGGTCGTTGTGTGTTACGTAAACTATTAGGTCATCTGCAAAGGCTAATGTGTGCGTGTCGCTGTTGGGTGTGTTATGGATGTGTAGGATTCTATGGGTGAGGATGTTAAATAGTGTGGGTGAGTTCACAGTGCCTTGGGCCAGTCCTTCGGTTATTGAGAAGGTTTTTGTGGAGTTATTTTTTCCGTCAGTAGTGACAAAGTTTCGTCCCGTTATCATGTCCCATGTGGTGTATAGGAGCGGTTTGGGGAAATTGGTGCTTTTTAACATGTATATTAGTCCGTCTAGCCATACGGAGTCGAAGGCGTTTTCGATGTCGATAAGGTAGGCTCCTACCATGTGGTTGCTGCCGAGCTGTGTGTTAATATCGCTGGCCAGCTTGTTGATTGCATGAGTCGTCGAGTGTCTGTGTCTGAAGCCAAATTGCTGGTCTGGGATTATTTTATTTTCTCCTGTGTGTCTGACTATGGAATTATTGATGATTATTTCATATACTTTGCTTATGTTTGGCGTTAGAGAGATGGGTCTGTAGTTCGAGGGGTCGTGAAGGTCTTTACCTTTTTTTTCCTATCGGTATGATTTTTTCCGTTTTCCATGCGGGTGGGAAGTAGCTGTGGTTGAGCGCGTTGTTAAAAATGATTGTGTAATCTTTAATGATGTATGTTGGGAGTTTTCGGAGGATTGTCGATGGGATATGGTCTATGCCTGTTGAGGTGTTGTTGGGGAGGTTTCTGAATATTTTCTCAAGCTTGTACTTGCTGTGGAAGTATATTGGCAGGGTTTCTAGTCCGTTGTCGGGTCTGTCTGCTTTGTTATTGTCGTTAAATTGCGTTATGATGGAGTGTGTTGTTCTATAATTTTCAACCTCGAGTTTCATAGTCCTTATTGCGTTGTCTACTTTAGTTTTGGTCTGACTGTTGTCGTTTGTGTGGCGGGGGGAATTTATTTTTTCATAGATCGTGCCGATCAGGTTCAGTTTGTCTTGTGTGTTGCTGAGTATGTATGTGTCGTTGGCTATGTGGGCCTCTGCAATGTTTATTTCGCTTCTATTTATTGTGTGGTGGTCGTTTGTTTTTACGTGTAGTTCTTTGATTTGGAGTGGTTGTTTTGGGCGGAAAAACGGTTTATTTTTGGAAAGAATTTTTCTGAATTTCGGAAATCTATTTTGCTGTGTTGTTTTTCCCAGTATTTAGTGTATGTCTTTTTGAATTCTGCCTTAAGTTTGTTGTTGAGATTGTTGATAATCGCTTTGGCGATTGCAACAACTGGGTGGTGGCTGGGGTGGCCTTGTCGTTTGAGTTTTTTGTAAATTGACATTACTTTGGATTTTTGCGATTGTACTCGTATGATTTCGTTGTTTACGTAGTTTAGCGTGTTGTCGGCTTGTTTGTGGGTAGGTACTGTCTCCTGTATCGTTTTGCGCAGGGTTGTATTAATTGTTTCGATAGCGGCGTCTATTTCGTCGGTTGTTAGGTTTCTGTCAGCTGGGATGATGACGGTGTAGTTTAATCTTAGTTGTCTGTAAAATTTTTTCTACTTTATTTTTTTGTATAGGTAGGCTGGTTTTGGGTCGTCTTCGTTCTGTATGGTGCAGAGTTCGTTAGGGACGGTTGCGTCAATTATGATAGCATCGTGGTCGCTGGGGTAATCTACTACTGGTAGCTTGTGTTCGTCGTCGAGATTGGTTATTTGTATTCGTGAGTCAGCGATGCAGAAATCAAGATACGAATTGTAACATGGGAGTGTAGGGGCCGCGGGGGGGTATATTCCGGCTTTGTATATGTGGGATTGCTCTATTTCCCATTTTCTTAGGAGGTGACCGTTGTAGTTACTACTAGTGTCTCCCCAGTCGATATGTCGAGCGTTGAGGTCCCCGGCTAGAATGTAATATTTGTTTAGGTCTCTTAACTTGAGTTTTGATAATAAGGTGTTGATTTCGTGTATAAATATCCTTTTGCTTCATTATTGGCATAGACGCTAATTATATATAGATTTGCATTGATATTAAGTTTACATTCAACAATAGTGCACTCTAACGTTTCATTTGTGTGCGGTGATGGAAAATGTATTTGCTTGCAAGGGAGTGGGAAGTCTTTTTTGATAAGGATAGCCGTACCCCCACCTTTTTGCGCGTTGATTCGGTCGGTGCGGAAAATATTGTATTTCTCGTAGGATACCTTGTGGTTCGCGTTAAGTTTTGTTTCGTTGATGCAGATGATGTCTCTGCCGTTCTCCTCGGTGAACTTTAGGAGGTCATATCGCTTTGCATGCGATATGATCGAGTTCACGTTTATGGCTGCTATTTTTATGGCGTCCTGCTGGTTGGGGTTGTTGTGTGTTTTCTTTCTGTCTTCCATTTTTAGGCGATGTTGAATATGTTGTAAAGGTGGTCTATCCGGCTTGCGTTGTTGGCGATCATCATCTGGAGGCTATCTGTGCTGGTGCGTATCGCGTTGATCAACGTACTTTCCAAGTTTTGTAGCATGCTATCAAATCTGTCATAATGGTCTGCTTGTGGTGTCTCGCTTTCTGGTTGTCGCGTCCGAGTGTGGCTGTGTTCGTGCATTGTTGGTAAGTAGGCGGTCTCGTACTCTGTGGTCGGTAAGTATGCGTTCTCGGGCCTAGCTGCCGGTAAGGTAGTGGCTCGGGTTGCCCGCTGTCGCATGTGCGCTTGGCTGGCTGTTCGTTGGGTAGCGGCTGCTGCCGCGTAGGTGCGGCCTGGTTTGACACTTGCGTATAGCGTATTGAGTCCTTCGTATTTGGCGCGCTCTCTCGACTTCTTTTGCTCGGCTGTGGCTCTTGCTACTAGCTTTAGATAGGGAAAGCCTTTGTAGGAGGCTGGATGGCCCGTTTCGCCACAGTTGGCGCACTTCAGCTGTGACTTTTCGATTTCCGCATTGATACTGCATTTGCCTGGTTCGTGCGGTGGGCGCACTTTATACATCTGTACTCTAGGCTACAGCGGGAGCTTGTATGGCCGGCGCGTTGGCACTTGCAGCATTGGTACACACTCGGCCTGCGTAGTTTGTCCCAGGAGACTCGTTGATGCGCGAGGTGGCGAATTTTCGTGATGTCTTTAGTGTCGCTGTTCGCTGTTAGTTGTATCATGTGATGATAGGAAGTTGGGTTCCTCTTGGAGAGGTATACTTTTGCGAGTTTAATAATCGTAATGTTGGTTAGGTTATGTTCTTTAATTTCAGTTAGTATTTCCTCTTCAATGTACTCTCCTTTTATGCCCTTGATGATGAGGATGATCGGCTTTTCGGCTTTGGGTGTGTACGTGTAGTATGGTATTTTTTTCTGTAAGCACTTGGATGGCTTTTTTGTATATTTCTAACTCCGTGGTAGTAAGCGTGATGTAGTCTTCGTTCAGCTTCAAATAGAATTGGCCTCTAACGAATTCGTGTGCTATGAGAAGCGCGGCTATGTCACTTACTTTGTTCGACTGGATGTGTATTGGTGGCGGTTTCGCGTTTGTGGGCTTGCGTGGCGCTGTCGATGGCTCTGCGTTGCTATTGGTTTCGACCTCCTGATCGGTTTGGCGGGCCGGGCCCTTGTTTGTTTTGGTTTCTCTCCTCGTGACCTTTTTCGGCGTGTTGAGGCTCGTCTCGATGTCGGATTCGGTGTCGGACTCGATGTCGATACTTGTATCTATTATTGTTGGTCAGGCATATATTTGACTCGGATTGCGTGTACTTCCTTTTCACTGTTTTTCGCGGGGCTATCCAGGGCTGCGATGTGCCGGGTATATCTTCGGTGGATGTACTTGTTTCCGGCACTCTTTGCGGGTTTGTCTGTCTGACCTTTTGCACTAAGTTGGGTGCCGGTTGATTCCGGTATTTATTGCGGTTTATTCCAAACTTTTTGCATGTTTCTTTGAATATTCTATCAAAACTGTTGGAATTTGGTGGCTTTTTTAGTGGGGGAAAGTCTCTGTCTTTCCCAGCCATGGCTTTCTTTTCTTTTTTTTTGCGCGTTAACGGGCAGGGCCCGGTATATATTTTCACTTATGTTCTTCTAGTGTTGTCACTTTAATTTACATTCACTTTATAACTGAGTTTGATATCAGAGTTGGATGCGTGTCGTAATAATAGCTTGCAACTTTTTGTTTTTTTCGCATACGTATATTCTTTTGTGTGGATACTGCTTGCATAATTTTCGAGAGCGTGTCGCGGCACGTGCGTCGCCTGTGCCGGTCGCGCTCGGACTCTCAGAGTCGACGGCCAGGACAAGAACGTGACTACGGAAAGATTAAAACCAGCATACGTAATTAATCAAGGAAGCAGCTTCGATTCCTTTCAAGTTCCTACACATGATGTGGATCCTTTTGATTCGAGAAGACAGACGCTTAGAACCTATCCACCAAAGAAAAAAAATAAGACTGTCCAATTCGCAACTTAGAAGCTAAGTTACTCAGGGGGGCAGTAATGTGGCGTGCCTGTCGCGCCGCCATCTTGAACTTCGTGTTGTCCAATCAGGACTCACCATCCCCAGCCAATACGCGTGCGCCATTGTCGAGACTTCTCGACCCAACTGTACCGGAAAGACGAGAGGGAATTCGGCTTCCGATCAACCCGAACGCGTACTAACGACTGTCCGCGCTAAGCGAAGATTATTATATTTTTGACGAATAAATTGTTACGTTTTGTTACTAGTGTTCGAGTGAATTTCTTTTGTGCACGTCTATAAACAATTCCTGTGGGTGGAGAAACACCACAAAGATTCGACAACCAACGCTATCTATCGCAAAAACGTTAACCGTCGTATATTACCGCGACCAATCGCAGCCTTCCGTTTCGAATACGCGTAATTTCTTTCGGTTCCAATTGATTAATCGATTATCAAACGTGCTGAATGAAATACAAAACATAAGAACAAAATCGGACAAAAATCACGAGTGAATGTGTGTTCATAAATCGTTTCGCCGAGTTTATTAAAACATTTAAGGCCGGATCCTGAATTAGAAGGTCCAAAAAATCGATTTTTTTTTTATTGTTTAAATCTATTCCTGATGTATCTAAGAATGTCTAGACAAAGTTTTATAGCCCAATTCGAAATATTTCCAAAGATACAGCACTGAACGTAGTGGAGTGTCGAGCAGGTATACGGGCGCTCGGGCAGTTAGGGCGCCCGTTTTCTCGAGTTTTCGTTTTTACGATTTTTCTAATTTGGCGTAGCTGATTACAAAAATACTAGAAGTCCAATCGAAACAAACCAAAGCTTGTTCGCTTCAGTATCGTTTTCTTTTCTATTTGAACTAAAAACATTGTCGAAAAAATTCTTAACAATTTTTTTAGCAAGTTGAAATAATTTTTGTTTTTCACAAAAAGCACATTTTCTACTTCAAACCCGAAAAAACATTCAAATTTCAAAATTTTTTCGTTTTTTTTTAGTTCATATGGAAGAAAGATATGTCACAATTAAAATGGTTTTTGGTTTTTTTGTTTCAGATGAAAATTACGAGCTCCATTTGTCACGCCGCATGGAAACAGCAGTGGCACGAATGTGCATAAAAATCGGTTGCCTGTTGATATTTTTCTTTAAAAAAAATTGTTTTCTTATGTTCAGACATGTTATAAAATAATCTGAAAATTTCGCTAAACTTGCTTTTTTTTTTACCCGAAAAAAATTCCTCAAAATATCGATTTTTCGAACCGGCTAATTCAGGATCCCGCCTTAATTCGAAAGTCTTGATTCGTTTGTATTTCGTTTGATTCTTTTCCCAGCGACTTCTCCGTACTATCGTTCTTGGATTTAGTTGACATGGATGCCAGTATCAATAGTACACGTTCGCCAAAGAACCGATCAAGCTCGCATAACCTTTAATCGAACTAGCCGATTATCGATAATACCAACATGTATTACGAATTTCTTAAATTAACGAACAAGTTTCATATTTTTTGTACAGACAAATGTCACGTTATACCGCTCAATAAGAATTATATACCCTATGATCTGTCATAGCCGAGGCGTAATTTTTTTTCATTCGCGACCTCATTTGGAAATAATTGTTCAATTCAAGTGTGCGCAAACTTATTACTAATAAAGAATCAAATCAAAGGACCTCAAGAGTAAGTCAAAGCAGGGAGATGACCCAACGATGGGTCGCCTGTGTTCCGTGGAAACGATTGGGTTTCGTAGTGGGATCGCCAGACTAACTAGAATAGTTAGTCGAATAACTGGTACGAGATGATTAATGATTTTAATCAATTATCCGCAATTTATTAGCACAATAAATTGAAATACAAAGACCCGAATTAGTATAGATCGATAGGTTGGATACGCTCCTACTCTATTAGTCACAGCGTATCATTGGTGACCACGTGTTCTACTCTTTTCTCTTCTTTGAGAATTACGGAGGAGTCGCACTGAGTCGTCCCTCTTGTTCTCGCCTTTGCCCAGTAGTAACTGCCTGGTCTCCGCCGATCGAGCCCCTAGGCGATTTTCCCGCAACCCCTCCAAGAGCATGAATTTTTGGGGAACCGTGTGTTTTCCTTATCTACTATTTTCCGTTCGGAGTTTCAGCGTGGGAAAGCTCCGAGTCAAGCCAAACGCATTCCTCGACACTTTCCGTTGGCGATGGCGACAGCCAGACGCTCCGTATTTGCTGAAGGAAAATACATAGAAAAGATAGGACCCTCGTAAAGGGCCGCACTTAGGGCTCCAGCCGCTGATAAGGTCAGGCCATGCTGGTGGGGTTCCTCTCGCGAGGGCCAGAGATAAAGACGTCGGCGGTTAGCAACTCGAACGAGGAGCGTTCGTCATTGCTAACACCCCCACCAGTAGACTGAGGTACGTACTCGTTCCTCGATTTCAAGGTGCGCGAGAGCCGCTTCTGGTTCGTCCTTTGGAGCTTGGCCAATCGCCTCTCGGCCTCGACCTGCTGCATGGTGGTTTTTCTACAACAAACTCGAAACAACCACGATATTGTCCCGAATTTCCACATCGCAGCCATTAACCCTCCGATGATGAACAGAGAGGCTATTCCTTGCAGGGATGGAAGTACTATTCCCTGTATATTAGCCCAGGAGTCCTTGACCAATAGCTTGACCAATAGCTGGTGACTATCGAGGGCTCCCCTCAACTCTTTCAGACTGGTGCTATACCTGAAGAGCGAGTCTAGTTTGATCTGTCGATTGAAGGTTGCGATCGACAGTCCCTTGGGGAAGTTAAGATTAAGGCGAGAAACGTTGAAGGTGATTTCCGGGCAGATCGATTCTTCTAAAGACGTGAGCAGGACGAACCGTGAGTAGGTCGTCAATATTTCGCCTCTGTCGGTTGTTAGTAAGAGCGCTGGTTTCAAGATGCTGTAAGTCTCTGTTTCCGTTCCACAATGGATTGTGATCGGAAAGTCCTTCTCCGGTTCCGGTGGTATAACGATCTGCGCGGTCTTGGCGTTAATCACTCCGAGTTCTTTTAAGCGGAATGCGGTGAGGTGGCAGTCGTCCGTGTCCCTGGTTACGCTAAAGGCGATTTCTGATTCGCAGAGCGCGTAAGAATCCACCTCGTGTCCAATTCCCTCGTAGGGGGCGACGTTGATGTTCGATGCCGTTCTCATGGCTTCTCCGTTGAACCGTCGAACCATCGTCTTGGTACCAATTGTTCGTGAGATTCGTTCTGCGAACGTGGGGTTGAAGGTTACGTAGGTGTTGTTGACGGCCATAGGGACCGGCATGTTCCGCACTATTTTCCACGGTTTCTCGTCGACAAACGGGATTTTGATGATGTAAATCAACTGTTGATTGCGAGACATGATGGAAACCTCCGAGAGGTCGATCATCATTTGGTAATCATTTTCCAGGCCTGGGAGAGGGTGTCTTCCTCGGGCGTCCTCAAATTTCTTCGTCCCTCTAGCGAGGTTCTCGGAAGTCAGCAGAGTGGGCTGGACGATACCGTGTTTTCCCATTTCAAGGGCTGTCATTACCGTTCAGAGAATGTAGTCTAGTTCTCGAATTTATATTTCCAGGCGATGTATTATTTCGTTGAGATACATTTCTTTTGTAATTTCGTCGACGGCCGTGCGTACGTTGCTGACGGCATACTCGATTCTTCCGAGTCGCCGCTCGAGTTCATTCTCGTTCTTGGAGATGGAAGCGATCGTTTTCTCCATTACATATGTTTGTTCTTTGACGACCTTGTTGATTTCATTGGTGGCGTTGATGAGGTTAACTATGTTGGGGGTTATGGTCTGGAGAGCCGCGTTGTTGGGGGTTCCCTACAAGAATTTGTGGACCGTTCCGACGACGTTAAGGATTCCTCTCTCCTTCCGTGGTGATGGAGGCGGATGGTGGAATAGGGTGTCGAGAATTTCGATGTCCCTCCTTAAGGTGTAATATCCTTCCAGCGTTAAGGCATACAAGGCGTCAGTTGCTGGTGTCACATGCTTGACCTCAGGGGCTCCCGAGGCCGTGTGGGCCCCTGTGACCAAGCTGTCGGTTTGGGCAATTCGGCTGGAAAGGGCCTCGAATGCTGAGTACATCTGCGTGAGGTCAATGGCGTACATAAGTCGCCAGGTCTCGGAGTAGAGGTGTACTTCGCTCAGCGCTTCTTGCATTGCGAATGTAGTGGTCGGAGGTCCGTTTTCCCGTCTGTACTCCATCTAAAAAATAACCATGAATGTTTTCAGTCAGATTTCTCGGACGAGTTTATTCATGAACGACACGGGGTTCTTTTCCGGATAGGTCAATTATTTTTATCAGCCGTGGTCTTCCTGGCGTCGGATCATTGTCCTGGAAGTGCTTCCGGAAGGGTTTCGTGTTCCCGGTGTGGGCCATGCGAACTCGTGACCCAAACTTGGTGGGGAAGCGATAAACCACATTGTTTTTTTCGTGGTTCACGCTTATCACCTGGTAGCGTCCGAGCCACTTGATGGATAGCCCATGTGAGGGCGCCCTATTTCGAACAAGGATCCAATCCTGTTTTTGTACAGCGGCATCGGGTTACGTCTAGCACTGTCGATGTATTTCTGATTTTTCTCCCGCGTTAATGCCTGGCCGGGCACAGTTTGTTCCAATGCTTCTGGTTTAGTTCGTTAAAGAGTATCTTGGATCGAGGTGTGGAAGCTGTCGTTGTACGTGAAGGCGATAGCGTTCATTTTTGTATCCCAAGTCGTGATGTTGTTTGTGCACATCGTTCGGATAAAATCCTTCAGGACCCCGTGCATCCTTTCAATTGATCCGTTTCCTTGCGGGTGATAAACCGTTGTTTGTATTCCCTTGATCCCCATGACTTCATGAAAATACGTCATCAGCTTGTTGTTGAACTCCTTCCCGTTGTCACTAAGGACTAGCTTTGGTGCTCCGAAGATGCAAATCCATTCGTTAAAGAAAGCCGTAAGAACTGTCGATACTTTCTTGTTTGGGATAGGAATGAGTCTTACGAACTTCGTCAACGTGCACTGGATAGAGAGAATGTACTCATTTCCTCTCCTTGTCGTTGTTAATGTTCCCACAATGTCGATGGCTGTTTTCTCGTTTGGTTCCCTGGCTGTATCCATCAAGACAGCTGAGGGGACTGGTGGGTTCCTGTCGGTCTTGTACTGTTGGCAGATGGGACAATTAGCTATAAATTCACGCACCGACTCTTCCATGTTGGTCCAATAGCTCCTGAGTTGTAATTTTTCGAGGGTTTTCGTTACTCCCAGGTGTCCCACCTGATCGT
Organism: Ophion ventricosus; assembly: GCA_963932345.1. Classification (NCBI taxonomy): domain Eukaryota; kingdom Metazoa; phylum Arthropoda; class Insecta; order Hymenoptera; family Ichneumonidae; genus Ophion; species Ophion ventricosus. The sequence goes on along the minus strand of OZ010712.1, from coordinate 3,459,945 downwards.
TGTGTATTTCTCGTATCCGTTTCTTCTGGCTCTGGCTCGGGGATCCCCGAGCGGCAGAGCTGGAAGTCCGTGTCGGTAAATTCGGCAGCGAGTTCTCAAACGTCTCTCTCGATGGCATCAAGTTGCGTCATCGAAAATTGCTCCGGCGAGGCGAGGATTTTCAGATGTTTCTTCCCCTGTTCGATGTGACCTTGGATTAACTGGTGCAATCTTTGCTTCCAGGTGTCTTCCTGATGTTGGAAAAGCGTTCCGTGTCTTCGTTTCCTTTCCTTGTTCGCATTTTTGTCTCGGGCTGGTGGTTCGGGCTCTTGTTTGGTAAAAACGATCCATCGAGATCTGTCCTTGGGGTAGTTTGGTGTTATGGTCAGCTCATTAAGCCTTCCCTGATGCAAAGCTAAGTTGTTAACCCGCTGCATGATGTCTTCAAGGTCGTCGAGTTTAACTCGAGGACCTCGTACCCAGCTTTTTGGTGCTGGCACAGGTCTCCTCTGTGTTCTGACACGCCGGAGGATTAGGCGTATCGCTGGTCCTCGTTCTTTCTTTGGGGTCGACACTTCGTTGACCTTTGGTTCAGGCGGTATCTGTGACAACGCGTCGGCCGCTTGATTTTCACAGCCTTTTTTGTCCTGGACGTCGAAGTCATATTCCTCCAGGCGAAGTCTCCATCTGGGGATTCGCGAGGACGGGTCCTTAATGTCGGCCATCCACACGAGGGCTCGGTGGTCGGTCTGGATCAGGAATTTGTATCCTAGGAGATATTGGCGTAGTCGTTGTACTGACCAGACGATCGCCAGCATCTCCTTCTCGGAGGTTCCATAATTCTTTTCCGCGGCGTTCAGGGCACGAGGGGTGTAATACACTGGGTGTCCTTGTGAGAGGACCGCCCCTAACCCTTGATCTGAGGCGTCGGTTGTGAGCGTAAACGTCTTCGTGAAATCCGGGCGTCGGAGCGTCGGCGATGTGATTAGGTACGATTTCAATTCCTCGAATGCTTTCTGGCATTTGTCAGTCCAGTTGCATCGAATGTCCTTTTTCGTGAGGCCGACCATAGGTCGGGCGATGTGCGAGAATTTCTTGATGAATCGCCGGTAATAACCTGCGAGTCCCACAAATGACTTGACCTCTGTTGGGTTGGTTGGTACCGGAAAATCTCTGACGGCTTCGATTTTCGCGGGGTTCGGTTGCACACCGTCTGCTGTGATGATGTGTCCTAGATATTCGACTTCCGGTAGAAGATATTTACACTTTTCCGGCTCCACGGTCAGTCCGTATTTTCGTAGCCTCTCGAAGACGGTAACCAGATTCTGATTATGTTCTTCGATAGTTTCCCCGAAGATAACGATGTCGTTCATGTAGATTCAGCAGATTTTGTGATTCAGTCCGACTAGGCACTGGTCCATCATCCTCTGGAAAGTGGCTCGTCCATTTTTCAGGCCGAATGGCATTCGTTGATATTCGAAGTGTCCTTCCGACGTTGAGAATCCTGTATACTTCTTTGAGTCCTCGTCCATCATGATTTGATGGAATCCGGCTTTTAAGTCGAAAGCGCTAAAGAATTTAGCATTCCCGAGTGAGTCAAAGATGTTCTCGATGCGAGCCATGGGATAGGCGTCCAGTACCGTATTTTTGTTTAGTTTCCGAAATCGATGACGATGCGCCACTTCTTTTCTCCATCAGGTCCAGGTTTTTTGGGGACGACCCAGACGGGTGAGTTGAATGGTGACTCGGATTCTCGGATGATACCCTTTTTTTGCATATCAGCTACCTGGGTTTTTATTTCTCCGCGGTGAGCATGGGCTGTCTTGAAATTACCGATGTTGATTGGTCTGTCATTGATTGGTATAATCTTGTGCTTCACGTGTGGTGCAGCTGGTAGGTCTTGACCAGGAGATGTAAAGATGTCTTGGTACTTCAGGATAATACCGTTGATTATCTCCTTTTGTTCTGGTTCGAGGTGGTCGAGTTTCGAGGTTTCGAGCAAAAATTTGTGTTTTTGTTCCGGGCTAAGGCAGGTATTATCCGTGCCCCCCCCCTTCCATCTTTACGTTGGTAACCCGGATCCGATTTTCGTCGAAGTTTATGATATTGTCCGTTGGGTTCTCGAGCATTAACTCTGTGTAGCCGTTTTCGATTCTGTTTACGTACGCTGTTTTGAACTCGTGCACCTCCCCATTTTCGGTGGTTTTGTGGTAGACGCCCTTGGTGATCAGACAATCGCGATCAGGGCCGTCAACCGCCAATGTTATCATCACGGCCGTATGGGGCGGTACAGTAATTCCGTCGGTGATTAGCGCGTGGCTCTTCTGTTTTAAGACGAGATGTTTGTTTGACAGATTGTAATCTCTCTGTTTCATAAACTCTAGTCCCATAAAGCCATCTTCGAGTATGATAGAATCATCAGGTAGCACGTAAAATATGCTGGTGTCCCCGAGATATCTCAACCTGACCTTCTCGTTCGATTCGAACCGGCTGGTTCCCATGATGAAACTTCTTTTCGCTTTTTCCACCGGGAAATCTTGCGGTATACACCCCTTTTTGACCAGATTGAGCGAACTACCAGTGTCCACTAGTAGTTCAATGTCTCGAGTGAATCCTCTTGGATAGATTCTGACTCGTTCCAGACGTCCGATCCCAACATTGGATACTCTTGGTATGCCTCCTCTTGATTTTCGTCGTTGTCCTCGTTGGCATCTGTCGCTGGGTTTTCTAAAGCTTTCTGGTCGATTGTGTTGTAAATCTGAGGTGGTTTGGGTTGTGGCCTGTTTTGATGAAAATTTCCTCTGTGGAAGCTTGGTTGTCCCCCGGCTGGTCGTGGTTGTAAGTTCCCTCTGGGCTTTTGGCAATCTCGTATGAAGTGTTCCTTACCCCCATAGTTGTAGCAGGTTGACTCTGCGCTGGCTACGGCAGCGTTTACGGTGATCGGCGACTGCCGAGTATCTTTCGATGCAGCGTACAGATACTGTTTCGGCGGAGGCTGATGGTATCTTAGTTGCTGTTGGACCGGATAGGCCGGCAACTTTATCCTTTCTGCGTTGGCTTGTTGGTAGGCGATGTTGGCGTCGTCGATTTCTTGGGCAGCTTGCTGTGCGGCTGCTAGACTCGAGTAGGTGTTAATATAAGCCTTTAGGCTATCAAAGACATCCCTTCTACATCCGTGGATGAACATAGAGATGGCTTGATCGTAGACCAGGGGCATGTGGTCCAGGGAATCCTTAGCTTGATCCTTCTGGTCAGCCTCCTTGACAGCCTGCAGCGCGAGGTTGAAATTCGCTATGTAGTCTAGGATGGTACCTGTTTGTTTGACCTGACGGAGTTTGTCCATACATATTTGGAAACCAGGTAGGTAACCAAGATGGGTGGTGACAAATTCAACAAGTCCAACCTCGGTCTCGATGATGCTGGTTGCGAATCTCGTGATTTCGTTCGATATTTCTGAACGAAAATCATTGAGATGAAGGCCGCTTTTAGGGTACTCCATACGAAGCGGCAAGGAAATCTGAAATGCTTAACCCAGTCTAATATCGGAGTAGACCTTTTCAGTTTGGGAACCAGCAGAAGGCACTCGGTTGCCTTCATTGCGCCTCCCGAGGGTTGTCTGAGTAGATTTTCTCTCGATGGTGGATTGTAAGGGTCATCGGGTGGGTTTGGTGGCCCACCGAACGGGTCGTCAGCTCCTCTGTCTCCGTAAGGTTCTTGTCCTGGCCTCCTAGGATTTTTCCCGGGAAACCCGAAACCCGAAGGGCCTCCTGGACCTCCTGAGCGACCTGGGCCTCCCGGTCTCCATCCGCTCGGAGCGTCGTTGGGAATTCCCATATTAATTTTCAGTCGATGGATTCCGTCCGTCTCTTGGTCGGCTCGGTTGATCCGAAGCTGCTCCAGCCGCGGATTGATTACGTCGGGTGGTTCCGGTTCTTGGCTAGGGCGCGTCGTCATGTCTTTCGCTTGCTCCCATCTCCGGTGGATGGTCTCGAGCCGGGTCGCAAGCGGGTTCGAGATGGAGATTTTTTCTTCTTTCAGTATCTCTTTCACGGATTTCCGGGCCGTTTTGTTCCACTGGTTTCGCTGACCCTCTTCGAGCAGAATACGTTGTTCCTCGACCTCCCGGACTGACTCTCTCGAAATCAGATCGAGCTCTTGGATCTCCTTACGGAGTCTAACTTCTCTCTGAGCTTCTTTTATTGATTGTCTAATCGCTTGGTTATACTCTGCCTGGGGTGTGTCAGGTGAGGGTGCTTCGAGTTCCCAATTCCGTATTTCTTCGGGGTCGGGACTCGGAATGACGTAGACGGTCCAGCTCCTTGGGGTGCCTCGCGATGGTTTCTCAGGCGGTGCATTTCCTCTAGCATTCCTTGTTGTTTTTCTTCAGCTTCCCGGAGTTTTTGTCGAAGTGTCACTGCCTCGGCATCCGTCTCCTTGAGGGCACGGAGTTGGTTGGCCAGGCGTCCCTTTTCGTGGTCCGCCGTTTCGGCAATAGTCGCTAAACGTTCGTGTTCCTTTTGGAGTTCTCGAAGTCGCCTCTCCCCAGCTCGAGTTTTGGCAGTAGCGTTGGCAACTATCTCCCGGTAGGTGGAGAGTTGTTCTTGGGCATGCGCGAATGTCGTAGTTGCTTGGAGCTTACCCAATTCGACTCTCGAAATCATCTCTTCGGGGGGTCAGTCCGGTGTAGGCCGGGAAGTGTGACTGAAGATACGAGGGTGGGGGTTGATTTGATCCCTGGTTTGTACCGGCGACAGGCGGGTCGGTTGGGTCAGTTGCAGGTGGCACGATCGGTAGAGGATCTTCTTCGAGGATCATGGCTTCCGGCACTGGCTGTCGCGGGGCAAGCTGTTGGTTCGCTTGCTGCCTCGCAAACGCGAAATTCCTTTCTTCTTCTTCGGCTAACCGTTGAGCTATTGTTCTATCTTGCTCGAGCTGGTGCGCCCGGGCGGCTTCGTCTGCCTGCCGCTGTTGTTTTTGCTCACGAGCTCTCTGTTGAAGAACATCGATAGCTACGTCGTCGCTAATGTCATCCGGGTCAACGTCTAATTCGTTAAGAATGTCTCGTGCGCTAGGTAATCCTTCCAACATTGTGCGAATTGATGACCGTTCTATTAACAATCCTTTAACTGTTTCTTCTAGGATTCGCCTCTCGGTGGGCGGATGTTCCTTTAACAATGTCGCGTCCAAATTTCGAATGTCTACCCTCAACTTAGCATATCGATCGACATGTTTCCTCACGTTTTCCGGGTTCATCTTGATTATTTATTTATTATTTGTTTATTGTTAATTAATTAGCTAATTAACCGATTTGATTTGTTCTATTTATTCAATTTATCGGTTTTTGTGGGGCGAAACAAATCTTTCCTTTCCGCGCTGGCGTTTTTTTTATTTTATTCAAATATGTGTATCGTGCGTTCATTTTTATTTTTGATTTGACTCAATAGTCGATCTAATTTACTTAATCAACCGGCTTTCCCGGCGCGGTACAAATTGCCTTTTCCTTCGTGCTCTTACTTTTCGATTTATATGCGCGTTGTTGTTTTTTTTCGCGCTTATGTTCTAGACTCTCAGCAAGTGAAGAATACACCAAAATATAACTGACTTACGTTTGGGAGAACAGAAGAAGTAGGGAGGTGATGTAGGTAATCATTCCGCGTACTTCCTTCGATTTAGAGCTCGGATCACGTCGAATCTTGGAATCTTCTCTGACTGGACGATTGCAGGCCGTCCGACGGTTCAGGTATCTCGCTGCTCTGGGTTCTTCAATTGAGGCTTTCACGAATTTTCCAGCACTATTTTCAGGCGGCGTGACGTCACTATCGTGATATCACTGATTTACTGTCGCACGTGAAATGTTCTCGGGTACGTTAACTCTTGGGTATCTCGACGTGGAGGACGAAATTCAAATAATTAATATTCCCGAAGGGCGTAGATAAAACACGTGTCGTTGTTGGGATTTTACTCGCACTGACTTGGTGCAGAAGGCTCCAAGTTTAGACGATCGATATAATCAGTGTGACTCCTGCGGAGAGAAGTCGCTTAACTATATCCTGGCAGGATCGCCAATTTGTTCCGTGGAAACGATTGGGTTTGGTAGTGGGATCGCCAGACTAACTAGAATAGTTAGTCGAATAACTGGTACGAGGTGATTAATGATTTTAATCAATTATCCGCAATTTATTAGCACAATAAATTGAAATACAAAAACCCGAATTAGTATAGATCGATAGATTGGATACGCTCCTACTCTACTATTCACAGCGTATCGTTGGTGACCACGTGTTCTACTCTTTTATTTTCTTTGAGAATTACGGAGGAGTCGCACTGAGTCGTCCCTCTTGTTATCGCCTTTGCCCAGTACTAACTGCCTGGTCTCCGCCGATCGAGCCCCTAGGCGATTTTCCCACGCTCCATGCGCGGGAAATTTATGCTCCAAGAGCATGAATTCATGCTCCAAGAGCATGAATGAAAAACCGGAGCGTCTGGCTGTTGCCGATGGCGACAGCCAGACGCTCCGGAAACCGTATTTGCTGAAGGAAGATACATAGAAAAGATGGAACCCTTGTAAAGGGCCGCACTTAGGGCTCCAGCCGCTGATAAGGTCAGGCCATGCTGGCCGGGTTCCTCTCGTGAGGGCCAGAGATAGAGACGTCGGCGGTTAGCAACTCGAATGAGGAGCGTTCGTCATTGCTAACACCTGGATGGAAGAGATGGAGGGCACAATAGATGGAGGGCCTCGATGGCCTAATGCCCCAGAGAGGTTTATCGATGCAAAAGCCTTGACAATCTTTTGGTTTGGTTATCAGTTTTTTAAATCCTGATTGGAGTTCAGTGCTTTGAATGTGTATAAATGTTTCCTCTTTGCAGGCCATGGACCGAATCATCTGTTAAAACTGCATGGACAACGGGATGTCCCAAATGAAACTGAACGAATATTGCAGCACAGGTAGGGTAGAAAAAAGGACCGAACACTTTCATTACGTAGATTGGAATTTTTTATTCACGTTTTTTTATGACGAGTTTTAAACAGAATTAAACACGATGTGTACGATGCTCGTCGTAGTGCCAACACTGATAATTCTAGGGAGTGAAAAAATATACCAATCAAAGCTGCTGGAGCATGTGTTTGTTTTTTTTTCTTTTCTTTTTTCTCCGCCGTACACGGGCAATCCGATACTTCGTTCGGATATGCGATTTAACGCGCGTTGCCACGTATGTTAGCGTTCTCACTACCTCCCGATTAGATCCACGCAAAACCTGAGCGTGGGTCATTTTTATGGTACAGTCGTACTGACGTAATCTTAAAATAGTTCATCTTAAAACTTGATCTTAACATCGTTCATTTTAAAACATTACGAAGGGATGGAACAAAAAAAAACGAAAAACAAAAAATGATGAACGTTTGCCTCGGTTATTCGCGTTTGCTTGTCTACGACTTTGTCACACTTTGCTTTTTCTATATCTTCTAGAGGATTCTTTTTCGTTTGTTTCTTGTTGTTTTTGTCAACCGTAATTACTTAGTGGATTAGGCGTGTCGTAATTGGGTGGCCGTCCCGGTGCTTATCGCGGTGGATGAAAGAAACGTCTTGTTGCCTGCAAGAAAAAGCGACAATAAAAACGAGGTAATAACGCGAGTTGTGTCAGCAGTGCCGGATTAGCCGTACAGCAAGAGTAACAAGGGTAACAGATGCCCCTTGAGGGATAAGTTTTATCAAAGGCTGAAATACATAATTTATAGCCAATAGGCTGAGTAGAAACTTCAATGGGTTTGACTTTAAAAAGAACCCAACTCCCAAAGAAAATTGCACTCCCAATTTTAGTCCCGTAAGGGTTGATTTCCCTGAAACACTGAAATACGTCATTCTTAATTTTTTAACCAAAAGTCTAAATACGAATTTCCATGGATATAACTTTAAAATTGCCGAATTGTCATAAAAATCTACATCATTTATTTTACCCCCTTAAATGACTTTCGACAAGCCCTTTTTAAATGGTGCCTGCATAATAAAATCAACATGACTTCCAAATTTCACGTTTCTACCTTTAGTGGTTTAGGAAAGTTCATGAGAGTAATGGTTTGTGTTTTCCGTTATCTCTGAATTCAACTGAAATCGAGAAAAGTTTGCTAAAATCGTGTTTTATATCCTGAATCGAAGGGTCTCGTGATAGAATTTACTATTGGCTGACAATCCGTCACTGCCCGTGAGTGGCGAACCTGAATTACCCGGTCCAGAAGGCGTCGGTCCGCTCGTGATTCTCCCAATGCTTGTCCGCGATGTCGTCCCGTTGAACTTGCTCGCGTCCTCGAAAACCTTGCTGCTGTCCTTCAGCCCGTATTTTCGAAAATTCAAATATTACTTTTTCTGCTGCTTGACCTTGACGTGTACGCCCAGCAGTCTCCTAGCAATGGCGATCAAAGACTCGTGGATTTTGCTCATCGCCGATGTCAATTCTGCAAACGAGAAAGTCGATGAATTCCAATGGAAGGTGGATCGAGTTTGTTGATCTTTTGGGTTACCTTGGGGTGTCAAGGCTCTCGGAGCCGTCATCGGCTGTATGTGCTTCGATCTGCAACCTGAACATCAATTAACGTGCCTGAAAGACTCTGCCAGTTCCATGAAGGAATGCAACGGCGCTGTGTTCTCGTACTGAAGACCTGGCGGGGTGTCGTATGTCCGTCATGCTATCATTGCGTTTTGGGCGAGCTTTCGCAATTTCCTGTTCGAGCTTGTCAGCGAGAGAACGATCCCATTGGACCGAGCCAGCGAGGCTTGTTAGCATCTCCATCAACGAAGCTGTGTCCTCCGTGCAACAATTCAATGGTCGCGATGAAGCGCTCGCTATGTCCGAGCTGAAGCTCTTCTGAGTTTTGACGAATTCTCTGGTGGGAGTTTCAACTTTAGCGTAAGCGTTTCTTCTTGTTGTGTCTTCAGAGACACTTTGGGTCACTTACTTGAACCTGCGATGGTTTGGGCTAGCTCGTTGGGAATTAAGTTCTCCTTGGCCACTGGTGGACTGTTGCTACTGTGGGATAAGCCTTTGCTGCTCCATGAAACGTCTAGACCTCCCAGAGCCTTGTTCGTACTGACTGTGCTAACAGGGGCTGTACTGGTTGCTGGCTTTGCACCGAACAGACCATCTGTTCTCGTACCAAACTGGAAAAATGGAAATGGTGAAAATGGTAAAAATGGCAAGAATGGCAAACGTAAAAAAGGTAAAAAATGCAAACATAAAAATGATGAGAATTGCTATTGTAAAAACGGTAAAAATATAAAGAACGACAATTTCGTCCAGTGTTTAAAAAATTCTCTAAGATAAGCTTACGAGGAGACGTCGTCGGTACGCCGAAACTGAGAGCTCCTGCAGCAGGAGTACCCGTTGTCACCCCGAATTGCTACTGGAAGTGAGCGGCGTCTTGGAAGTGGCGTGTGCGACGGACGACGCTGCCGGATTTTCGAAGCGGAATGACATAGCGGCTGCCGGAACAATATCCGTGCTCCTTTGCAGGTTTTAATCGAGGTTTTTGAATTATCCCTGTCCTCCCAATGGCCGAAATCAGTGCACCAACAAGTCTAAAAAAATAAATTCCATTATACCACTCACCATCGAACAACCACCAAACGATAAAAAAAGATCATTAAGGATCATAAGGTACGATCATGGGGGCGAAGGCAAGTTTCGGATCTGAAATTTTTATATGATGATGACGAGTACGTTATGCACCCTTTGGAAAAATTTGAGCTATATTGACCATTCACTTTTTTCGTAATAAAATTGCAAAGTCGAACACTTGGAGCTAGTGAAGCACGTCGTCTTATGGGGACGGTCGACCGGAAGTGCGGCGATCACGGTTTTGCTGCTCACGTATCCAACTAAGGTCGTTGGAAAACTGAAATTTGATAAATTAGACATAATAGATATTGCAAAAAATGGAAAATTCGGACTTCACCATGTAGTTCAAGCACTACATTATAAAACGGTTTCAACTTCCGGTTGCATATTATCATAATGACGAAATAGTACCCATAGACTTGCCAACGTCGGGCGTAACAGCTGATTCGTTCGGCGAGCATAACCTAGCTCTGTAGCAACGGTTTTCGGTGTCGCTGGCTAGCAACAGCCAAACACATGCATGATCAGAAGAAAGGGAGCCCCTTGTTGGCTGTTGCTAGGTAACGATAACGAAAACAATCGCTAGCGAGTTACAGAATTTCGGTACTGCTTGGAAATCGTCGTGTAGACTCCAAAGTCGTTGAGGATCTAATTTTTCAGTTTTGATTAGTAAATAAACAATACATAAAATATTTACCACAAATTTGGTACTTTGGGATCGACAATACGAATATTCAACATGAGTTAACATAAATCAAAACACCCGTGGGGTGACATAAATTTAGTCTCTTTGTTGACCCTGAGGGAGTAGTCGTACCTCCTTAAATAGTTGACGTTTTCCGGCTGATTTATGGAGGCCGAAAATTCTACTGTTGCTCACTGCCAACGTAATATTATGGTCTTCGTACTCGGCGCGTAATTTGCGGCGAGCGATGAACCATTAGAATGAATATTCAATGATAGTTAAGGTATGCCGAAAAGCCCGTAGGGAAACGGAGCTCCCATTGGAAATCGCCCATTGCCAACCGCGCGGAGTGCAGACGTCACAGCTCTTTGTTTCTGAATTCGCTCCCGCCAAAACGTACAAAGTAACAAAATACCGCTACTCCCGCTATCAAAAAGCAGTTCCGTTGAAAAAGAAACTGTAGCATAGTACGCCTGAAAAGAAGCACACTAAAATTTTTGCGATTCTTAAATATTGTTTCTGTTGTGAATAGTAAAATATAATATAAAAATAAATCTAACTTCGCGCTTTAGTTTAAAAAAACACCAGTAAAATAAAGTAATCGGAATGTAATATATTCTACGAAAAGTGCACGTTAAAAAATACCTTGAAAATCGGAAGTCTCAAAAGAAGAGGCCATAAGGGCTATAGAAAAATATATTCAAGAATTTGCCACATCAACATTGCCATCTTACACGTCGCCCATTTATGCCAGAATAAGTGAAGAACTGCAACTGAAATGGAATGCACACACCGACTACATATCCATTCGGGAAGATAGACGGGGTATTTTGTTCACAGCTCGTTCAAATAAAAGTATTGTCGTTCCAAATGACCTTCCTAATTGTACCGCCCTCAGCGAAAATTCATTTGAGCAGCTAGCCACCGGTAATCGCGATTATTGCTTCCTGGAAAACCCGGAATTAATGTTAATCAAAACGTGTTTCCATTTGATTTCAAATGCGGAGTTGGGGAATAAAATCAAGCCGACCGCGTCTACAGACTACGGTAAAGAAAGAAGAGCTTACAATGTGCTCATTCTGAATGAGTGGACCGATATCATTTTTGATACATTCTTCAAGCGGTACCGTTTGCCATGTGCTTGCGTATTCAAGCGAGCCAAAGTGTATCCGTCAGGCGACAGCATGTATTATCTAACAATTCATGGCAGATGTAAGAGTAATAAGTGTTCAAACCCTTTCTATGATTTCGTAGAAAAGGAACCGGATATTGGTGAAGGTCTTGAAATAAAAGTGACCACCCGTGACACGTCGCTCGATAATCACGAATCCATAAAACGTCCTCTTCGCGGTGCGAAAAGAAAGGTCATTGGCAAAGAAGTAGCGCTTAAAGGATGCTCCAACTATAGAAAAAGGATGGCAAGGGAAATTGGGGAAATTGAGCCTGCCAATGTATATAAGTCAAGTGTTCTTCAACAGGCGAAACAAGAGTACGTCGATTCGCATTTTGATGTTAAGCCGAAGGATGGTTGGGACTTAAACGAACTATTGAAAAACTGACAATCACCCCACCATACACTGGTTCGATAGAAGTAATTGGGTCCAATCCACTTTTTGTTTTCTATATGACAAGTCCACAGGTGCATGCCTACAATGAGTACTGCCGCTTGCAAAAATGGTCGGTGATTAATATCGACACAACCGGAAGTATCATACGAAATATCAAGAAGCCAAATAATACAGAAACAGGGCACATATTTCTATCGGCGATAATAATTAACTTAAACAAAAGCACTCTAATCGTTTGCCAAATGATATCGGAGAAACAGACTACAGAATTCATTGAATATTGATTGAAGTCATGGATACGACATGGTGCACGCAAGCAAAAAGCAGCCGTCTCCGACTATTCTCGTGCCCTTCTATCGGCAATGTCGTTGGTTTTCAATAACCAAACGATAAAATGATATGTACATGACCGATTTATCGCTGTATCACAGGGTACGAAAGGCCAAATTTCAGAGCCCAATACGTACATCCGCATAGACGTCGCCCATCTCATACACGCCGTTAGCGGATGAAAATGTTTCGACAACATCAGCCACGCATGCATACGAGTGTTTTATATACGATGCATAGCTCGGATGGTGGATGCTGACACTTTCGAAGAGATGACACGACTACTTTTCTTTACGGTTGTCACTGCAGTTAACGAGCACGAGGATTGTCAAATTGGGCAAACAAAATAACACCAAAAGCTGCACGTGCGAAATTAGAAACTGTTATCGTCATTGATAGAAAAATTATCGATATACCAAGTAACGGAGATGTCACGGATCTTGACGAAATGGAGCATATTCTGGGTGACGATCAGGATGACGGAGCTTTAACATCGGTGAAGGAATGGGCCGATAAAGTACTTATATCGGCTACATCAATTACGAAGAAAAGAACCGCATTAAGGCCTTATATACGCGATTTCGCCGATTTTCGAAGGTACTTTTCTAGACGCGGTTAAAAAAAAATGACGCATATATTGACAACATTTTTTTTACAGATCATTTATGCACATGGTTAAGTATATGTAAAAAAAAATCAGAAATATTAACAAATGGCGGAGATATAACATAATAAAGCAATGTATTTTTTTTGCGCGCGCGTTGTTGGTGAAAGTTTTCGGCATCGATGTGGGTGTCTGATTCATTCATTCATTCATGCAATTATAAATATTTTCATTAAAAATAAACATATTTATAATTGCATAATGAATGTATCTTCAGTGTGAACCAACAATATTATAAAAAAATTATTATAATAAAAATTCGAAACTCAAAATTTTTTTACTCAATTTTCTGTCGGTATTTTATTTTTTATATTTTTTTGTGTCATTGAAATTTTTGTTTCTGTGGTTCACACGATAGGCGATGATACTAAGAATATGTTGTAAAAATTTCAAAGCGATCTGAACCTTCGTTCAAGGGTTAGAACTTTCACAAGGTTCAAAAAAGTGAATCGTGGAAAAACGGCTTTGAAGTTGGCGGTCGGGCGCGCTGCGTGGTATCTATTATAAATGCAATCTTACCTTATTTAATCGCATCCTGCGTTATATTTGAGGCCTTCCTCGGCATCTAAAACGTTTCCAGTATGTTTGGGTTTGTTTGGGTTTCAAACAAACCCAAACAAACCAGGTACCGCTGCTACCTGCCTGCTTCCAAGAAAATAGAAGTTTTTACGCTCTAAATGCTGTAGCTTTAACAATTTTTGGAATTTTTCAATTCTGTAAAGCTTAAAATATTCCTAACCGTTCAGGCGAATGGAATCAAAAATAAAATAAAAATGAAAGATTTTGAAAATTTTCGCGTATATAAGGCCTTAAACGCATTCTACTTACCAAAATTTGTACAAAGAATGCTGGCACTTGCCATAGAATTTTCTTTGTGGTCTGGCGTTACAGTACCTGACGGCGTGTGCCATGCTATATCGAGTTTTGTTGAGGGATACTTCAACGATTTGAAAACGCGCGTTCTTATCGGAAATCCGATGATAAAACGGTTGCCAGTACGCGTAGATCGTTTTCTAAAAGTCCATCTGAACGATATCATCGGATCGGTAGTATCATTCGAATCAACCATGTCGAAGATCAAAATAGATCATTATAGATTAGTAAACACCAGCAATGGTCGTTATGTCACAGAATACGACACATGCGATTCGGAAAACGAAAATATGGATGATACACCCCCTTTGCCGATCACTGAACATGAAGCCGCTCCACATGAAGCGCTGGATCCAAAGGAGTCGGCAGAACCCATGTATAGCAGCCCGAACGACCATAACCTGTTTGGCGCCGCACCAGAACTGTTCCGGGATGCTGAAGAAAAAGAAAAAGACCTTTGGGACCATGATACAGCCACGAATACTAAAGTACAGGACTTTGATGATTTGGATTTGAAATCGGAGGATAATTGGCGCGGTAAAATACAAAAAAATAATATCTTCGTATTGCCCGTTATTCCAACCAATAGCATTGCTCGCACTCATGTAGCAGAAAATCTTACTTGTGGTTCGAACAATTCCGATTCGTCAGAAAAGGTTCCGCTACGTTTTTGAACCGGAAACGGAAATATCCCCGGTTGTAGAGACTGTACGAACGGAGTCAGCAAATAATATTCAAGACTAGTATCCAGAATCTGATGTAGACGAAAACAACAATGAAAAATCTAATGAAGACGAAAACGATAATGAACAATCTCGAAATTCGCTTACCATTCAAAAACCGCTGCAAGGAACGTCACCATACCACAATATCAGTGAACAAAAAGGAAAAAAAATGAATTTCAAGAAACCGAAATGACAACACACAAGATTGCTGCCAAAAATACAAACAGTACAGTTCCAAATCACACTCAACCAAAAAAGGGTTATTACTTTCAAAGCTGTCCCGAAATGAAATATTTGAATGCCCAAATGCAGAGGAATGCGAAAAGGAACTATCTCCTTCGTAATGGTTCGAACACAGGCATGGTGAAAATTGGCACACTAATGTATAAAGTATACAATACGTGTGCATTTGATTCTATCGTACACATCCTATTACGAGGCATGCTTGACGATGGCCATTATGTGAGGTTAATGAAGCAGTCAACGAACGAAGCGGGACAATTCGTTCTAGAGCTCACTGAAACTGGTCCAACTGCAAAGATCTACCAACAACGATCATCGCTCCTACGACCCCATTACAGGCCGATAAAAATGACGAAAGTCGATAACCTAATTACGTCCATGTCGATAGATGCAGAATACTGTGTTACCACTGTGTGGGAACATTTATTCTTTGACGAGCCAGGCGCATGGCAGACATTTCAGTGTTCAGATAAGAATTGCTCCACCAAAACTATGCCGAAGCCGTTTTTAACGGTCAATCACCGAATGATAGCGGCAGACGGATTTAAAATCCTGGAAAAAGCAATTCAATTCTCTAAGTTTTACCGTAAAGTAAAATGCACCAATGAGGGCTGTATGAAGACAGGCAACCTTATCGTATCGCCAAATTTTCATATATTTGTCGAGCTGGATGTGAGGCCTAACGTCAGGTCAACAGACGGGTTGGGCTGTCAATTATCGGAAATACCCAATCTCGTACATCTGGCCAACATCAAGTACAGGTGACACAGAATTTTTCCTTAGCACTCTTATTTTTCTTGTGTCATTATTATCATTATTGTTGTTGTTGTTGTTGTTGTTATTATTATTGTATCACCTCGTTTAACGATGGAATTTATTTTTTTAGACTCGTTGGTGTAGTGCACTTCGAATTGAACCACTACACGGCCTATTGCAAAAGAATCGACAGTCGTTGGGAGGAATGGAATGATTTGAAAACCTCGGTTAAAACCTGCAAAGGGAGCGTTCACATTGTTTCTGCAGCCGCAATATACACGATGGTGAAATAAAAGAATAATGCAAAACAAAAAAGTCGACAAGTAAGCAACATGAACATTATGTTGTTTATTAGATTTTTCAATAATTATTATTAGAATTATGTATTGTACAACAAAACTAAAAACAAATAATAATAATAAACAAAAACTTTTTTGTTTATTATTATTAGAATTATTTATTGTACAACAAAACTATATACTCTTAATGTAACTTTGATACATACTCTTTCTAAATCTTTGCATGGAATCTATGCCTATTTAACATCCCATGGTGCATATGCGATTCCTTATTCTTATACTATTGTTTTAAAATATTGGATAACATTTAATATATTGGATAACGTTCATCGCTCGCCGCAAATTGCGCGTCGAGTACGAAGACCATAATATTACGTTGGCAGTGAGCAACAGTAGAATTTTCGGCCTCCATAAATCAGCCGGAAAACTTTAACTACTTCATGATCTTTTTTTATCGTTTGGTGTTTGTTCGATGGTGAGTGGTATAATGGAATTTATTTTTTTAGACTCGTTGGTACAGTGATTTTGGCCATTGGGAGGACAGGGATAATTCAAAAACCTCGATTAAAACCTGCAAAGGGAGCACGGATATTGTTCCGGCAGCCGCTATGTCATTCCGCTTTGAAAATCCGGCAGCGTCGTTCGTCTCACGCGCCACTGGCCTCACTTCCAGGATGCCGCCCACTTCCAGTAGCAATTCGGTGTGACAACGGGCACTCCTGCTACAGGAGCCCTCAGTTTCGACGTACCAACGACGTCTCCTCGTAAGCTTTCCTTACAGAATTTTTTAAACGCTGGACGAAACGTCGTTCTTTATATTTTTACCGTTTTTACAATTGCAATTCTCACCATTTTTATGTTTGCATTTTTTACTATTTTTACGTTTGCTATTCTTACCATTTTTAACACTTTCACCATTTCCATTTGTCCAGTTCGGTACGAGAACAGGTGGTCTGTTCGGTGCAAAGCCAGCAACCAGTACAGTCCCTGTTAGCACAGTCAGTACGAACAAGGCTCTGGGAGGTCTAAACGTTTCATGGAGCAGCAACGGCTTAGTGACCCAAAGTGTCTCTGAAGACACAATAAGAAGAAACGCTTACGTTAAAGTTGAAACTCCCATCAAGGAATTCGTCGAAACTCAGAAGAGCTTCAGCTCGGATATAGCGAGGGCTTCATCGCGACCATTGAATTGTTGCACGGAGGAGACAGCTCCGTTGATGGAGATGCTGACAAGCCTCGATGGCTCGGTCCAATGGGATCGTTCTCTCGCTGACAAGCTCAAATAGGATACTGCGAAAGCTCGCCCAAAACGCAATGATAGCATGACGGGCATACGACACCCCGCCAGCAGAGATTAGAAGAGCTCACCAAAGTTAGCCCCCCCCCCCCCCCCCCCCCACTTTGACTAATCGAACTTTTCATTTTACGAATCGTTTGGTGGTCGTTTGGTAGCGTTTGGTAGTCCATGCAAATCGTTTGGTAGTTCTCCGTTTTTCGAAAAATCGATAATCTAAAATCGGGCAGTAAGTTGGCCACCACTTGGACTATGTTGGGGATATCGCCTTTACCTTATAGGGTTTTATTTTCCCCTAGCCAAAAAGGGCTGGTAGCCTTTGCCACGCTCTCGTCTGCGCGCCATATTCTATCTCGTTGTTGCGAACAACCACACACACACACACAATACCAAAGTTATTCTATGTACCACACGTTTTTCATATAATAAATATTATCTAAATATATCTCACGAATCCCGAGTGAAAATTACTTGTGCTGAATAAACCTAACAGGTTTTGGGCCCAGGCAAGTAACGTGATATATAAAGTGAGAAAACGTGCAAAAGTCTAAGAAGTGAGACCGCGTATTTTTTTTGAGGTTATACCCAGCCGTGTGCGATAATGGAAAATTATAACGGACAAAAAAAGACAAGAAAATGGAGAGTGAACTCGTAAGAATTACGAAGCTCAAAAATATAGAAAATTGGGGTCGTGGAAGTTTCAAGTGCGTATAATTTTGAACGCGAATGGCACCTGGGGTGTCGCGTCAGGCACAGAAACAATACCGGTGACGCCGGCCGATGGTGCGAGTGAATCAGTACTCGCCGAATACAGAAAAAGCCTCGCAAAATGGAACAAGGACGATGCTGCGGCACAAAAGGTGATAGCGACAACGGTAGGAGAGCAACCGATGCTACATATTATAAATTGTAACTCAGCAAAAGAAATGTGGCAGAAACTGTCGTCGGTGTACGAACAAAAATCCGAGGCAAACGTGCACATGTTGCAAACAAATTAGTTCAGCGCTACGAAGAAGAGCTCGGACGACATGGCAACGCACATCTCCAAGCTGGAGGATTTGGCGCACAGGCTGCGGCTGATGGGTGAGGATATTTCAGACTCAATGATAATAACAAAAATTCTTATGACCCTGCCAGCAAACTACAACCATTTTGTGAGTGCGTGGGAGTCTGCGCCAGTTGACGAACGCACGCTGGTGAATCTCACGTCGAGACTTGCTATCGAGGAGTCGAGGCACTCGTCTCGAGAAGAGAAAAGCGGAAACACTCTTGCATCAAAAGCCCAAAGAGGGAAGACACACCGCGACAAAGATTCGAAAGGAAAATCGAAGAACGGGAAGTGCTTCGTGTGTGGCAAGCCAGGGCATTGGGCGAGAGAATGCTCGCAAAGGAAAAGCGACGACGCAGAAAAAAGAGACACCGGTAACAACGAACAGCGAAGAAGACCATTCGGCGTAGGCTTAGCGAGCGTAGCCCTCACATCCACAGCGACCACAGCGGAGAGAGACGCTGACTGGTTCTTGGACTCAGGCGCCAGCGACCACATGTGCAATCAGAAAGAATGGTGTGTCACGTACGAGGCTTTCGACAAACCACTGGCAGTGTGCATCGGTGACGGAGGGCAAATCGAAGCCAAAGGAAGGGGTTGCATCAATATGTTGATGTTCGATAAAACGAATTGGCACGAAAATCATTTGATCGACGTTTTACATGTACCGAGATTAAAATATAACCTTTTTTCAGTCGGTGCTGCTTTTGATAAAGGGTTAAAAATGCAATCCAACAGTACTACGTGTGAAATCTCAAGGGGAAAACGCACTGTGGCAGTGGGAGTGCGGCAAGGAAAGCTATACTCGATGAAATTCAAAGTCGTTCGTCCGGAGGGGTCGAATTCGAAAGTTGAACGAGCATGTGCGAACATAACCTCGACAGGGACGTTTAGAGATTGGCACGAGAAGCTCGTACACCAGAATTTTCGGCACGTAAGTGACATTCTGAAACGTTTCCAGATACCCGTCAAGATCGATAAAGATACTTTCTGCGAAGCGTGCACGGTGGGGAAAATGCACAGGCTTCCTTTCCCGCATAGTACGTCACGAACGGAGGAAATCGGCGAGCTCGTACATGCCGATCTGTGTGGTCCCATGCCGACGAGATCAATCGGAGGATCGAGGTATTACCTCCTCCTTAAAGATGACTATTCACATTTTAGAGTGGTCTACTTTATCGAAAGCAAGGCGGAGACGACACGCTGCGTTGAAAACTTTGCAAAAATGGCCGATAAACAATGTCCACGAGGCGTGCGTATTCTACGCACAGACAATGGGCTTGAGTTCATTAACCACGAGATGCAAGAGTTGACTCACCGGCACGGGATAAGACACCAACGAACGGTGACGTACACCCCCGAGCAAAACGGGTCAGCTGAAAGAGAAAATCGCACGCTGATGGAGGCAGCGCAAACAATTTTAAGCGCAAAAGGATTCGAGCCACGATTCTGGGCTGAGGCGGTAAATACCGTGGCCAACGTCTTGAACCGAACGCGGACAGGCAGCCAAAAAGGGACGGCACCATTCGAGCTATGGTTTCAGAGGAAACCGGAGATAAAAGATCTGCGAACGTTCGGAGAAGAGGTCTTCACTCATATTCCCGAGGAAAAACGACGCAAACTCGATCTGAAAGGTAAAAGAGGGTTCCTAGTCGGTTACGACGACGGAACAAAGGGCTACCGAGTATGGTTCCCGGAGGACGGCACAATTGCTACAGTCAGAGACGTCCTATTCACGGGTCGAACGGATCAAATGGAGGTAAGAGAGAATCAAACAGACGAGTTAACGATTCAAAACACTCCTAGTATCGACGAAGACGAGCAGAGCAACCCTGAAACGATAGAAGACGACGAGGAGGATCAAATCGAGCCACAGGTCGACCGAGACGCAGATCAACAAGGTGACATAAACGATATACGCGAGAACGCTGCTCGCGAGATAGAACGTGAGAACGCCGCTCGCGAAATAGATCGCGAGAACGAAGCCCCAATCCAGGGACGTCAGCTCAGGAACAGAGCAACACTGCGACCGCCAGGATGGCATGATGACTTCATCGACATAAACAAGCTTTTCCTAGCTGAATTTCAGGAACCGACCTCGTTCAAAGAAGCCGTCGAAAACGAGGGCTCAGAAAACTGGAAAAGCATCGCTCTTTTCCAGTTTTCAGTCACGAGGAAATCGAGGCGCTGTCGCGAAACGAAGTCTGGGAGCTCACGAATGCGCCGAAAAACCGAACGATCATCGATAATAAATGATACCGACGTACAAGTTGAAACGTGACGCAAGCGGCAATATTCAACGGCATAAAGCGAGACTTGTCGCCCGAGGTTTTCGACAACGCGAAGGGATTGACTACCACGAGACACATAGTCCGGTAGTCCGCTTTGACTCTATTAGATCCATACTCGCTGTTGCCGCCAGTGGACGTAAACACGTTCAACAATTCGACATAAAAACCGCTTTCCTGTATGGAAACATCGACGAGGAACTGTACATGCGCCAGCCTGAAGGGTACGAGGACGGAACCCCGAGAGTCTGTAAGCTCAAGCGCAGCCTATACGGGTTAAAACAACCCTCTCGCTGTTGGAATCGGCGTTTCACCGACTTTCTGAAAAGATTCGATCTCACAGCAACGAACGAGGACCCGTGTGTATTCACAGGTCGAAGCAAGAATCGCGAGATACTGCTCGTTATCTACATAGACGACGGTCTGATCGTTGCAAAAGATCGCGGGCTCATCAACGAACTTCTCAACGAGTTAAAAACAGAGTTCGAGATAACCCACGGCGAAGCAAATCTGTTCCTCGGACTGCAGATTGAGAGACATCACGACGGAAGCATATTCATGCATCAAGGAAACTACGTGAGAACAGTTCTCGAAAGATTCCACATGGAAGAAGCCAACGCGGTGGCCATCCCGGCCGAACCCCACGAAGAAACGAGTTACCACGGGGACTCGACCAACGAGCACGAACGCACACCGGCGCCGTACCGTGAGGCAATCGGTAGTCTCATGTACCTTTCGGTGGCATCGAGACCCGATATTACCTTCGCTGTCAATCGAGCGAGTCGCCATCTCAAGGAGCCAACGAAAATTCACTGGAAGGCAGTAAAAACAATTTTCAAATACCTCAAGGGCACGGTCGACTATGGGTTGAAGTTCGAGAGCAACCAGGAGCATCGGCTGGTGGCGTACAGTGACGCCGACTACGCAGGCGATCTGGAAACTCGGCGATCGACGACGGGGTAGGTCATGATGCTTGGCACTGCGACTGTCTCATGGAATTCACAGAGATAAAAGTCAGTCGCACTGTCAACCACGGAGGCGGAGTACGTGGCCGCGAGCCAAACCACGAAGGAAATAGCGTGGACGAAGAACCTAGTCAAGAGCTTGCTTGATACCAAAGAGGTCCACACAACGCTGTACTTGGACAATCAAAGTGCAATTAGGCTAAGGGGGAATATCAGTGTGACAGGCTGAAAAATGAGGTATTTTTTGGGAATTTTTTTTGAAAAAACGGCTCGATCAAATTATTTGAAATTTTGTGTATTAATTATTGAAGTAATGAAGCATACAAGGAAATTTATTTTTTTATTTTTAGTACATTTTATTAAGCAGAGGAGCGGTCGCAAAATGGCGTCTCAAAAAAAGACTCCCCGACGGTTGACACCATAAGTGCCACAGCAAGCATCTGAAATCAAAAAGTCAAAAAGATTAATAAATTATAATAGTATAGCTATCGCAGCATCGTAGGAAATTTGAAAGTTTTGATTAGAAAAAAAATGGCGGTCATTTAAAAAAAAATCGAATTTTACACAAAATTTTGCAGTAAATTGTTAATAAAAAAAGTAAACAATAAAAAAAACTCTACAATGCGACGATAGCAATAAGTTTTCTGAAGAGAATCCTTTTTGAATGAAGTCGATTGGACAAAATTTGACAGAGTTATGCTGTCAACCAGACCAAAAAACATGGTTTCGAGAAAAACGCGTTTAAAGTTTTGAGAGGATAAAATTGACTGATGTAACTTAAGTATTAATATAAAACAAGTTCTTGCCGATTAGTCTGATATCCCTGGACCATACAGAAGCTCTTTTGCACCCAGCAATATCATATCCTCATCCTGAAGTGGGTTTATAGCACTCAAGCGTCCCTCGTGCGTGTTTGCTGCTGAGTAGCGATCGGCATCCTTGATACGTTTTCGGTCGATTTCGTGGCAATAATCCAACTCCAAGCAATCTCATGGAAAATGTGAATCGCCGATTCACTTCATAGGCATTGTTGTTGACAAGCGGACATGAATTCATTTTTTTTTCAACACATGATTTGCATTTTACAACTAATTTAAATCCCAATCCGCGTATGCTCGTTTCGGCAAAGTCAATTTCACTTCCACATTCTTTACCCTTCACAAATTTTTTTAGTTCGGAAAAAATACTAGAAAAATCAATTAAGCGGTAAGAAACACTTGGATTCACTGTACCTGAAGTCTCGCCAAACACGCTTAGTTTAGCCGAGGAGGTACTTGTATTTCCTTCTTCTTTTTCCAAAACATATCGATCCTTCGGAGTGGCGAATTTCGTTTTTTTCCTATCAGCCCTTACCACATTGTCACCCGGAACGTGTCTTTTACTTTTTCTGTCCATTTTGTTTATTTACACTTTCAGAATTTATAAATAGTACAAGAAACCGTTGAGACGCACGCTACTCGAAACACGACTTGTAAGACGCACACTACTCGAAATATGGCTTGTAACTAACGAACTGACTATTAATACACAAATATATATATACCTGGCTCCCCCTAGCACGCAGGTAGTCACATAGGTATACATTTTGGCGCCTGAATAGACGAAAAAGGCGGGTCGCGTCCGGCCCGTATAGAAGGCTCTGAGAGCGTCGACGCTTGGCGCCAATTTCGAATACTTCTAAGCCGAATATTGTTTTGAAAATTTGTAGGCATATTCTTAAAGGCCAAAACTATCTATTTAAGCAAAAAAAAATCGATTTATTTTTCACACTGATATTCCCCCTTAATAAAAAATCCTATATTCCACAAGCGAAGCAAGCATATCGAAGTACGCTACCATCACATCCGGGAGCAGTACGAGAAGAATGAATTCCTGTTGGAATATACACTGTCAAGAGAACAACATGCCGACAACTTGACCAAAGCGCTGCCTTGAGACACATTCAAATATCACCGAGCAGCAATAGGAGTCCACGAGAACCCTCTTCGGGAAAAATAAAGGGCGGCAAAGACGAAGTGGGAGTGTTGGGGATATCGCCTTTACCTTATAGGGTTTTATTTTCCCTAGCCAAGAAGAGCTGGCCTTTGCCTCGCTCTCGCCTGCGCGCCATATTCTATCTCGTTGTTGCGAACAACCACACACACACACACAATACCAAAGTTATTCTATGTACTACACGTTTTTCATATAATAAATATTATCTAAATATATCTCACGAAGCCCGAGTGAAAATTACTTGTGCTGAATAAACCTAACAGACTTATCGAACTTTTTTTTTTACGAATCGTTTGGTGGTCGTTTGGTAGTCCATTTAAATCGTTTGGTAGTTTTCCGTTCTTTCGGAAAATCCGAAAGAAAATTCCGATCCATAATATGGGACGATGGGCAGCGGAAGACTCGATAACCAACGCCATCTATCACAAACACGTTAACCGACCTATAATACCGCGACCAATCGCAGCCTTCCGTTTCGGATACGCGTAATTTCTTTCGGGTCCAATTGATTAATCAACTACTAAACGTCCTGAATGGAATATCAAATGCAACCGGATGTTTTTCTTTCGATCTAGACACATTAGAACGAAATCAGACGAAAAATTAAGAGTGAATTTGCGTCAAAATCGTTCTGCCGCTGTGGCTTTTGGCGACCAATTACAACTCTCCATTCCTGATGCACACGCATTTTCAGTTGGTGTAATTGATTAATCGACTATCGAACGTGCTGAATAAAATACGAAACAAAAGAACAAAATCGGACAAAAATCACAAGTGAATATGTGTTCATAAAGCGTTTTGCCGAGTTTATTAAAACATTGATTGATCAACTTTCGATCAAGGCACATTAGAACGAAATCAGACGAAAAAATTAAGAGTGAATTTGCGTCAAAATCGTTCTGCCGCTGTGGCTTCTGGCGACCAATCCCAGCTCTCCATTCCCGATTCGCTCGTATTTTGCTTTAGCGTTATTGATTGATCGACTACCAAACGTCCTGAATAGAATACCAAACGCTAACGAGTGTTTCTTTATCGATCCAGACACATTAGAACGAAATCGGACAAAAAATAACGAGTTAATTTGCGTTAATGAATCGCACTGCCCCTGCCGCTTCTGGCAACCAATCAGAACCGTCCACTGAGGATGCACATGTATTTTGCGTTGACGTTATTTGGCGATCGACTACCAAACGTCCTGAATAGAATATCAAACGCTATTATTTATTTTTCTATCGATTAAGTCTCATCACAATAAAATTAGCCACAAAATAATGGGTGAATTTTTCTTCAATCAACTGAACGGTAAGCTGTGATTGGTCGCCACAAGTTGCGGCGGAAAAAGGACCTATTTACGCAAGCTCCCTGATTATTTTTATCTAATCGAGTTCTAATGAGACTTGATCGATGGAAAAGCATATTATAGTGTTTGGTATTGTGTCCGGGGCGTTTGGTAGTCGATTACTAAATTATGCCAACGCATAGTACTTGTGGGTCCTGAATGCAGGGTCGTGATTGGTTGCCAAAAACCGCATTTTTTTGGCCGATTTTGTTGTACGGAAAACGAACAATTTTGTTTAGCCGAAAACTACTAAACGATTTCGATACGCTACCAAACGATTCGTGGAAAAAAGCTTGATTAGCCAGGGTAAATGGAGAGGGTGCCAAATTGTGGACCGATTTTTAAATCTCGATTTTTTTTTAAACAGAAAACTACCAAACGATTTCAATGCGCTACCAAACGACCACCAAACGGTTCGTACAAAAAGGCCGATTAGTCGAAGTGGGGGCGGGGGAGGGGCAAATTATGGAGCGATTTTTTAATCTTGATTTAAAAAAAACGGGAAACTACCAAACGATTTTAATGGGCTAATATTTTAATGGGCTAATAAAAACAATGGGCTAATAAACTGCCAAACGAGTCGTAAAACAAA
The DNA here is from genome assembly GCA_963932345.1 of Ophion ventricosus. Lineage (NCBI taxonomy): Eukaryota > Metazoa > Arthropoda > Insecta > Hymenoptera > Ichneumonidae > Ophion > Ophion ventricosus. Next base: position 3,434,690 of record OZ010712.1, on the reverse strand, counting down.
GGCCGATTAGTCAAAGTGTGGGGGGGGGGGAGCAAAAGACCGATTAGTATCGGACCATAATTTGCCCCCCCCCCCCCCCCTCACTTCGACTAATCAGCCATTTTTTTTACGAATCGTTTGATAGTTGTTTGGTAGCGTTTATTATCCCATAGAAATGGTTTGGTAGCTTCCCTTTTTTTTTTAAATCGAGATTTTCAATCTCGATTTTTTAATTTCAGATTATTCTCGATTTCAGATGAATTCAGAGATAACGGAAAACACAAACCATTACTCCCATGAACTTTCCTAAACCACTAAGGGTAGAAACGTGAAATTTGGAAGCCATGTTGATTTTATTATGCAGGCACCATTTAAAAAGGGATTGTCGAAATTCATTTAAGGGGGTAAAATAAATGATGTAGGTTTTTATGACAATTCGGCAATTTTAAAGTTATATCTATGGAAATTCGTATTTAGACTTTTGGTTAAAAAATTAAGAATGACGTATTTCAGTGTTTTAGAGAAATCAACTCTTACGGGACTAAAATTGGGAATGCAATTTTCTTCGGGAGTTGGGTTCTTTTTAAAGTCAAATCCATTGAACTTTCTACTCACCCTATTGGCTATAAATTATGTATTTCAGCCTTTGATAAAAATTATCCCTTAAGGGGCATCTGTTACCCTTGTTACTCTTGCTGTACGGCTAATCCGGCACTGCTGACACAACTCGCGTTATTACCTCGTTTTCATTGTCGCTTTTTCTTGCAGGCAACAAGACGTTTCTCTCGTCCACCGCGATAAGCACCGGGACGACCAACCAATTACGACACGCCTAATCCACTAAGTAATTACGGTTGACAAAAACAACAACAAACAAACGAAAAAGAAGCCTCTAGAAGATATCGAAAAAGCAAAGTGTGACAAAGTCGTTGACAAGCAAACGCGAATAACCGAGGCACACGTTCATTATTTTTTGTTTTTCGTTTTTTTTTTGTTCCATCCCTTCGTAATATTTTAAAATTAACGATTTTAAGATTAAGTTTTAAGATGAACTATTTTAAGATTACGTCAGTACGACTGTACCATAAAAATGACCCACGCTCAGGTCTTGCGTGGATCTAATCAGGAGGTAGTGAGAACGCTAACATACGTGGCAACGCGCATTAAATCGCATATCCGAACGAAGTATCGGATTGCCCGTGTACGGAGGAGAAAAAAGAAAAGAAAAAAAAAACAAACACATGCTCGAGCAGCTTTGATTGGTATATTTTTTTCACTCCCTAGAATTATCAGTGTTGGCTCTACGACGAGCATCGTACATATCACGTGTTTAATTCTGTTTAAAACTCGTCATAAAAAAATGTGAATAAAAAATTCCAATCTAAGCAACGAAAGTGTTCGATCCTTTTTTCCACCCTATCTGCGCTGCAATATTCGTTCAGTTTCGTTTGGGACATCCCGTTGTCCATGCAGTTGTAACACAGATGATTCAGTCCATGGCCTGTAAAGAGGAAACATTTATACACATTTAAAGCACTGAACTCCAATCAGGATTTTAAAAACTGATAACCAAACCAAAAGATTGTCAAGGCTTTCGCATCGATAAACCTCTCTGGGGCATTAGGCCATCGAGGCCCTCCATCTCTTGTGCCCTCTTCCATCCAGGCGACCCATCGTTGGGTCATCTCTTTGCTTTGACTTCCTGTTGAGGTCCTTTGATTTGATTCTTTATTAGTAATAAGTTTGCGCACACTTGAATTATACAATTATTTCCAAATGAGGTCTCGAATGAAAAAAATGTTGAGCCTCGGCTATGACAGATCATAGGGTATATAATTCTTATTGTGCGGTATAACGTGACATTTGTCTGTATAAAAAATATGAAACTCGTTCGTTAATTTAAGAAATTCGTAACACATGTTGGTGTTATCGAGAATCGGCTAGTTCGATTAAAGGTTATGCGAGCTTGATCGGCTCCTTGGCGAACGTGTACCTTTGATACTAGCATCCATGTCAACTAAATTCAAGAACGATAGTAGGGAGTCGCTGGGAAAAGAATCAAACGAAATACAAACGAATCAACACTTTCGAATTAAATGTTTTAATAAACTCGGCAAAACGCTTTATGAACACATATTCACTTGTGATTTTTGTCCGATTTTGTTCTTTTGTTTCGTATTTTATTCAGCACGTTCGATAGTCGATTAATCAATTACACCAACTGAAAATGCGTGTGCATCAGGAATGGAGAGTTGTAATTGGTCGCCAAAAGCCACAGCGGCAGAACGATTTTGACGCAAATTCACTCTTAATTTTTTCGTCTGATTTCGTTCTAATGTGCCTTGATCGAAAGTTGATTAATCAATTGGAACCAAAAGAAATTATGCGTATCCGAAACGGAAGGCTGCGATTGGTCGTGGTAATATACGACGGTTAACGTTTTTGCGATAGATGGCGTTGGTTGTCGAATCTTTTTCCGCAGCCCATCGTCCCATCTTATGGAGCGGAATTTTCATTTTGATTTTCCGAAAGAACGTGAAACTACCAAACGATTTAAATGGACTACCAAACGATTTAAAGGGGCTACCAAACGCTACCAAACGACCACCAAACGATTCGTAAAAAAAAAGTTCGATTAGTGAAAGTGGGGGGGCCAACTTACTGCCCGATTTTTGATTATCGATTTTTCGCAAAACGGACAACTACCAAACGATTTGAATGGACTACCAAACGCTACCAAACGACCACCAAACGATTCGTAAAAAGAAAAGTTCGATCAGTCAAAGTAGGGGGGCTAACTTTGGCGAGGTGATTAGTAGGGAGATGTACAACGCTCCCGTTTTCGGCGTGCCTCGGCAATGGCGCTAAATCGCGGCGGCGAATTCGGGAATATCACTTTGTGATCATCGCCTCTGTCGAGGTTGCAGATTCCCTTGTAGCCGCGCGAGTCGTGATTACCGCTCAAGTCGGTATCGCAGCAGCGTGAATACGAATAGGTAGCTTGGTGGGGGAAAGTCTCCGCCCCTCGCAAATCGTGCTTACTCGACAGGCGAACGGAGCGAGGTTTTCCGTCCGATCGAGCTCGATATATTTGCGTGGCCGTACTGCGGATTAGAATATGCATTAAATGAATTTCAAAGTGAAAAACATGTATCGAGATCATTGTTTACTCTCGGTTGCCTGTTTATGCCGAGAATGCGGGTTAAAAAAATTAACGACGAAACGCGTTGAAAAATAAAACGCCAAAACGACGGTGGAAGGTTCAAAGAGAAATCTTGAGTCTTTACCGCGGTCGTATCGGCGGTTTTTTTTTAACACTAAACATTATAGATAAGCGTGTATCATAAATGTTTCTCTATCCTCAATGAGCGTCGTGGCTGAGTTAGCAGCCTGACGGATTAACAATGCTTGCGGTCCGGGTTCGATCCCCGGTGAATCGATTTTTTATCTATATTTTTTTCTTCATTTTATATTCAAAAAATTTCGAACTTTCTCTCGCTTTAGCTACTCTCGCCTGTCCAGGCATTATTTATGATATTTAATTCATATATGTTTAATAAAAAAAAGACATTGCTACCAGGGGTCGAACCTGCGTCGTCCGTACTCAGAGCCCGCATGCTGATATCTCAGCCGCGAGGCTCTTGTGTCTGCAAAGCTGCCTTCGGTATACACACTTATCCAATGTGAAATGTGTTGAAAAAAATGCCGAAACGATCGAGAAAGACTGAAAGTTCTCTTTCTCAAAGTTTCCCTTTCTTGATCGTTTCGGCATTTTTTTTCAACACATTTCACATTGGATAAGTGTGTATACCTAAGGCAGCCTTGCAGTTACAAGAGCCTCTCGGCTGAGATATCAGCGTGCGGGCTCTGAGTACGGACGACGCGGGTTCGATTCCCGGTAGCCAATGACTTTTTTTTTATTAAACATATATGAATTAAATATCATAAATAATGCCTGGGCAGACGAGAGTAGCTAAAGCGAGAGGAAGTACGAAATTTTTTGAATATAAAATGAAGAAAAAAATATAGATAAAAAATCGATTCACCGGGGATCGAACCCGGACCGCAAGCATTGTTAATCTGTCAGGCTGCCAACTCAGCCACGACGCTCATTGAGGATAGAGAAACATTTATGATACACGCTGTATAATGTTTAGTATTGAAAAAAAAGCGCCGAAACGACCGCGGTAAAGACTCAAGATTTCTCTTTGAACCTTCCACGGTCGTTTCGGCGTTTTATTTTTCAACGCGTTTCGTCGTTAATTTTTTTAACTCGCATTCTTGGCATAAACAGGCAACCGAGAGAAAACAATGATCTCGATACATGTTTTTCACTTTGAAATTCATTTAAGGCAGAACACCACTGTGACCCCCTGTTTTTTTGCCATTTTTCAAGAATTTTTTTTTGTGGGAAAAAAAGAGATATTCGAAATTTTTTTTTGTTTTGTTCGTCGTTTATTGAAGATACATAAAAAAAAAAAATTCAAATTTTTCACGCCCCATGGTGACGCTGGGGAAGCTCCCGCGTCAGGTACTGTTGCCTCTGCAGTGGTTCGCGGCACGCAGCAGAACTCTCTTCAAAGTCGATCTGAAAAAAAATACCGAGTGTTTTCGTTAATAATATGATATTTTGAAGAGAAGTACACAGGGATTTGAAAAAATATTGATTTTTAAAAAATAGGCACGCTTTTGAAATTAAAGGACGATTTTCGAGCAAAATTTCTCGTCGAAAATAGGATATAACTTTTTTTATTATTGAGATATCGAAAAAATCCTATGTACTTCTTTAGATAATCTAGTTTTATTGATGCAGTCCAAATTTGAAGTCGATCGGATAAAAATTGCTCGAGTTCTGCTGCGTGCCGCACTCAAAAAAGTGGTTTTGAGAAAAACGCGTTCAAAGTTTTAGGTTTGTTAATTTATGCGATAAATTGGAAAAAAAAATTTTTACCTTTAATCAGCGATGCCGGCACCCTATAGCTGGCCTTCAAGAAGCAAATGATTGTCCCTAGCATCTTTTCTCGAACTTGTAGAGGCTCTTCTTGCCTCTTTTGCAGCGTCTGTGAGCGAGCGCTCCGCCAGCTCGATCCGCGCTGCGTCGGTTTCAACGCAAACATTGAAACAATTTGGGCCGATAGTTATCCCCAACGTCTCCAAAACTTTCATGAGACTTCTCAGGCCATCATTGAATAATAATACCGCGATATCAGCTGCAATATCGACGATTTTTTTGCTCCCGGACTGACACTTGGGGGCTATTGCCCAAACTGATTTGTTGTAGCTTTCGTTGTTGTTTTGCGTGAAGCCGCCCAAACAACGCTGCAGCAAATCGTCTCTGCTCAAATTTTCGAAGACTGGCGTAATTGCCTCCAATACTTCCTCAGGAAGAGGCGGCTTATGGCGATATTCAGAAATATTACCGCTTGCGACCGTTCGCTGCCACGAACACCACGACTCGGCTCCCTCTGGGCAACCGTCATGTTGTGGCTCACTATCTGTGGATATTTTATGTTTGATAGTTGCCCAAATTGCCTTCCTCATTTTGTCAACATCATCGCTGTTCCTCCGAATAGCCAAGCCGTAATATGTGCTCAACTCGTCAATCAATTTTCCGGTGAGCTTTCCTCTGCCAGACAATCCTTTTTGTTTTTTCACGATTTCGCGGAGGCGCGTCCCCATACGTTTTTGGACATGATTGATGCACTCTTTTTTTTTTATCTCGAAACCGTCGTATGGATCGCTATTCGATATGCCCGACCCTGAGGCGCGCAGCTGCGCGGGACCCCGAGCGTCACGGAGCGCTGCACCGCTCCACAAAATATTCAATATCTCCGAAAATAATTATTTTTTCGACCTGGGTCCAACGGCATCTTAATCTTAAATGTATTTTAGATTTTTCTAGATGGTTTTCAAAAAATCGATTTTTTGAAGCCGTCACAGTGGTGTTGTCCCTTAATGCATATTCTAATCTGCAGTACGGCCACACAAATATATCGAGCTTGATCGGACGGAAAACCTCGCTCCGTTCGCCTGTCGAGTAAGCACGATTTGCGAGGGGCGGAGACTTTTCCCCCATCGAGCTATCCATTCGTGTTTACGCCGACTGCGATACCGACTTGAGCGGTGATCACGACTCGCGCGGCTACAAGGGAATCTGCAACCTCGACAGAGGCGATGACCACAAAATTATATTCCCGAACTCGCCGCCGCGATTTAGCGCCATTCCCGAGGCACGCCGAAAACAGGAGCGTTGTACACATGGAGACTATACTAAAGGAGACCGAACTGTGGGGTGGGAAGTGGTCACGAAAACCGACGGATTGAAGTAGTTCCGTGACAGAGCGCTAGTGTTGTTAGCGAACTGGGAGTGGGGAGTAGACCGCAGGCAACTTCATTCCGTTTATTCAAAATCAAAACTGTCGTTGCTTCTATTACAGTTTCTATTACGGTATTGTCTGGTAAACAAATGTCATAATATGATTTTCAGTCAATATAATTTTGAAAACATCCATTTATTTCGTTCATACACATTATACACGTATAACAACTCACGCGGGACACCTTCGGCGACAATTTGAACGCTTAAGGAGGGAACCTCCTCCAAACAAAAGGTTTTTCTATATTTTTTACACAAAATTAAGAGCATCCAATGCAATGAATCAAATTACATAATAATATTGACGTTCAAATGAATACCGAAAAAAAATGTTATGGGTGAAAAAAAAACACAATCGCGGCGTTAGAGGTGCTCGAACGTGGCTCTTGGAGTTTGCGGCGACGAACGCCGAGGTTCTTGTAGTTAATTAAAATAAACAAAAACCACAAAAAGAAAAAAATACTTTTCATTTTCACAAACGAATCATTAAAAACAATATTTATTATAAAAACTTATACGATATTGTAGACTTATGCAAAGGTCAATGAGTTAAAAAATATTTATACAAAATTGTAAGTTGATTGATTCATTACTTTTTGAGTTACATTCCACGGCGCGGAAAAACCCATTTTCAGAAAAACTCGATTGAAGTTTTCGTTCTTAAAAAGTAGAGCTTACAGGGATTTATCATTACGAATAATTATGAATTAAAAAATCGTCGGAAGTGCCTCTTATTATTCAAAAAGATAACTAGCAAACTTTTTCGGCTATGAAAATAAAAAAGTAGAGGGTGCAAAGGACGCGCATTCTCTCGGTACTTTTCGAGGGCAACACTTTGGTGACTTCCTAGGGATCTTTGGGAGTTTCGGTTGGGCTTCAAACCGTGGAAATATATTCTTTAGATGCTAAATGAATTTTTAAAGCAATAAAAAAAACGCAAAAAATTGATATCTGGAAGAGGTTCCCCCCTTAATTGAAGAGCTTGTCGCAGCTTGCAGCAGATTGTTATTTTTGCGGTTTTTTTTCCATCGACGTTAGAGTTTTTTAAAGAATCAACCTTAACAGTGCGTTGGAAATTTGCTTCTTCCTTGGCCTTTTTGTCAGAGTATGAACGGTACAAAAACAGCCATTTAGTCTATATACATTATACCCGTATATGTACACACGCAGGTATTCGGTAAAATTTGAATACTTTACCGAAGAGCTTCACGTACTTTGCAACAAAGATTTTTATTTATACCGTTTTTTAGTAGTGGGTTTGGGTTTTAAAAAATTTCAAGGAACGATGTCATAATAGCCAAAAAATTTATTCACTGATTCTTCAAGTATCAACCTATAACATTGTTTAAAACAATTTTTAAATTATTATTGAAAATACATATATTCGATATTTTCTAAGTGATAATTTATCAAGATTTCTATAACATTTTCGAGTACCAGAACTTCTTTAACTAAATTTTCCCTCAATTTTGTGGCTCAATTTGGTTAAAACGATTAGGATTTTTTTTGGTTGACTTTCAATACCGAAAGTCGGATTCCAATACCGAAAGAACTTGTGTATTCCATTGCTTGAACTGCTTGGAATCTTTGATTGCAGCACAAGCTGCTTTGGCATCCGTTATCGCAGATTGTAATTGTTGAGTCTAGGAAACAAAGGAATAAAGGATTATATATAATTTTGGCTTGCACATTGTGGGTAGCTCTTAATATCTGCGTTGACATTCTAGTGGATGAATTACTCACCTTTTTCAGTTGGCGTTCATATCTCCGTATGTGTACACGCGCTTTTTGCTTGAAGCGGGCATATCGACTTTTCATGTCGCTGGAATGACGACGAATATTATTGAAATGTAAGTTTCTCACTTTTTGACAATGCTTGCATCATGCAGTCTTAACGCGTTGACGACTTCCGTCGGTGATTGTAGAACAGTTTTTGGAGCGGCTGTAAAAGAAAATAGCAATATCCGAATTTGTCGACCAAGTGCAATTAAGTTTTACCTGCCGGTACAATCTCTTAAAAAAAAACAGTTAAAAAATTTGCTGAAAATTTATAGACATTTAGAGAAATGAACACAAGCACTTTGGATGGAAATAAACAATAAGTTTTGTTAGTATTTTTCGCATTCTTCAATGATTTGTTAATAAATTAACGATATTTTTATTATCTACAATAAAATGCCCTCAATATGCAATATCTTTTATATGACTGATTTTTTCAGAATTTCGTATCATCCCTGAGCTCTTGAAAAACGCATTCTATATTATAATTGTTTGGTTTGTTTCTCCACATCGTTCTTTATAAGAATACAAGAAATTACTATAATATAAAAATCCAAAGCCAAAAAGATGCGAAAATACCTTTTCGTCCTAATGCCTGTTCCAGTGCATACATTCGCTGCTTCCGCCACTTTGATCAACTCTTCAAGTTTATGTATAGTTGTTATATCATGATCGATTTTCAATTTCCCTATACCGTCGGATGTACGTATCTGCGAATATGTATGATGACTTTATTTGAAAAGACTACTTGGCAAACAAAAAAAGACATTTCGCAAGCAAAAAATGGGGATAAATAACTTTAAAATATTCTCACCGTAGCGGAAAGATCTTTATTCACGTGCATGCGAAGTCTCACTTCCAACGAAAGAGGATGAACATGAAGCAGGACGATTTTGTCCTCCGATCCTGGTGAAGTCGTCCAAACCCACGTTTTTGGCAACGGTTTTTCCAATAAATAGGACTTCAAGGTTCTTGTTGTCAAAATATGCGGAATTTCGACCTGGTCACAATGCAAGATCTCGGTTTCTTCAACATTTACCTGGGCGGACTGAAAACAGTACATTTCTTCAAGTTGCGAACAGAATAAAATAACTATTTGAAATAATAAATTTATCCATTCTCGCTGGCTGTTGCCAAGGAGTAGATGTGATTCGTTTCATTTATAGACGATCTAAGGACGAAAAAAACAGATGAAGGAGGTAAAAATGAATATGATCTGGCGTAAGGATGTATGACAAAGAAAGTGGGTGAGTGAGATGAACCTGTATAATTCTGACATCGTATTAATGCTTATGAACAGAGAAACAGTGAATTTTGCAATCACATTACATGTCGTTCAAAGTCCTCTAGATTTGTAGAAAAAATGCAAATTATTTACATGAATTTTCAAAATATTACCACAGTGTATACGCTGAAGATGTTACAACGCATTTACGACAATTTCGAACATTATCATGGAAATTTACAAGTAGCAAAAATATATTACCTTAACATTGTCTTCTACAACACCAGACTCTTCACAAGAAGTTGAAGGTTCCTGAAGAATCACATTGTTTATGTGAACCCGATTTGTTTTTCGAGGGATGGCACCTTTACGCAGATGACATCTGTCACGAGGAAGAATGTGCTTTGTGCCTCCTATGTTCACAACATCGACCCGCAGAACATCTTCATCAGCAAAATGCATTTCGCAAACGGAATTGTTGTTTCTGAAAACAATATCAAGTGACTCAGCCTATGTTGCCTCCTTTCCTTGCACTATTTAAAAATAAAGACAAATTAGTTTATTAAGCAATGAGGATAAATTCCATACATTTTTTCAACGCCAACAGCATAAAGCTTGAAAAAAACATAAAAAATCTAAGGTCCAAGTTGTTTATCCCATGTATCATACGTTAATTGTAATAAATTCCTCAAACATGACATCACGTGCATACACAATACATGCGGATAATAGAAATGAATTTACCTCTGGAACTTTGAATAGTGTCAGTTGTCGGACACCATGTAACTGCCGTTCGGCCTTGATGGCTTTACTGCCACCTGAGCAATCCGGAGCTGCACAAACTCTCCCCATTCTATTTCGAGGAAATAATACAATGTATAGTTTTAAATTATACTTTATGTAAGTGGGAAGAAGAAGTTAAAGACAACAACAAACAGAAAAAAGAGGAATATTGACAGTGCACTGCTTTATGAAAGTAAATAACTCGCTCTCTTATTTAAAAAAATATACTCACCTCTATTTAACTATAGTCCGATAGGACCTTGCATCGAAACTAATTATGTTCACTAATTATGTTCACTAATGGTTGTACATCTCCCTACTAATCTCTGCCGCCAGGTCTTCAGTACGAGAACACAGCGCCGTTGCATTCCTTCATGGAACTGGCAGAGTCTTTTAGGCACGTTGATTGATGTTGTTCAGGTTGCAGATCGAAGCGACCGAGAAGCGCATACAGACGATAACAGTTCCGAGAGCTTTGACACCCCAAGGTAACCCAAAAGATCGACAAACTCGATCCACCTTCCATTGGAATTCATCGACTTTTTCGTTTGCAGAATTGTTGACATCGGCGATGAGCAAAATCCACGAGTCTTTGATCGCCATTGCCAGGAGACTGCTGGGCGTACACGCCAAGGTCAAGCAGCAGAAAAAGTAATATTTGGATTTTCGAAAATACGGGCTGAAGGACAGCAGCAAGGTTTTCGAGGACGCGAGCAAGTTCAACGGGACGACATCGCGAACAAGCATTGGGAGAATCACGAGCGGACCGACGCCTTCTGGACCGGGTAATTCAGATTCGCCACTAACGGGCAGTGATAGATTGAGTTAGCCAATAGTAAATTCTATCACGAGACCCTTCGATTCAGGAGATAAAACACGATTTTTGCAAACTTTTCTCGATTTCAGATGAATTCAGAGATAACGGAAAACACAAACCATTACTCTCATGAACTTTCCTAAACCACTAAAGGTAGAAACGTAAAATTTGGAAGTCATGTTGATTTTATTATGCAGGCACCATTTAAAAAGGGATCATCGAAATTCATTTAAGGGGGTAAAATAAATGATGTAGGTTTTTATGACAATTCGCCAATTTTAAAGTTATATCCATGGAAATTCGTATTTAGACTTTTGGTTAAAAAATTAAGAATGACGTATTTCAGTGTTTCCGGGAAATCAACCCTTACGGGGCTAAAATTGGGAGTGCAATTTTCTTTGGGAGTTGGGTTCTTTTTAAAGTCAAACCCATTGAAGTTTCTACTCAGCTTATTGGCTATAAATTACGCATTTCAGCCTTTGATAAAAATTATCCCTCAAGGGGCATTTGTTACCCTTGTTACTCTTGCTGCACAGCTAATCCGGCACTGCTGACACAACTCGCGTTATTACCTCGCTTTCATTGTGGCTTTTTCTTGCAGGCAACAAGATGTTTCTCTCGTCCATCGCGATAAGCACCGGGACGACCACCCAATTACGATACGCCCAATCCACTAAGTAATTACGGTTGAAAAAAAAACAATAAGAAACAAACGAAAAAGAATCCTCTAGAAGATATCGAAAAAGCAAAGTGTGACAAAATCGTTGACGAGCAAACGCGAATAATCGAGGCACACGTTCATAATTTTTTGTTTTTGTTTGTTCCATACCTTCGTAACGTTTTAAGTTTTAAGATTAAGTTTTAAGATGCACTATTTTAAGATTACGTCAGTACGACTGTACCATAAAAGTGACCCATGCTCAGGTCTTGCGCGGATCTAACCGGGAGGTAGTGAGAACGCTAACATACGTGGCAACGCGCGTTAAATCGCATACCCGAACGAAGTATCGGATTGCCCATGTACGGAGAAGAAAAAAAGAAAAGAAAAAAAACAAACACATGCTCGAGCAGCTTTGATTGGTATATTTTTTCACTCCCTAGAATTATCAGTATTGGCTCTACGACGAGCATCGTACACATCACGTGTTTAATTCTGTTTAAAACGCGTCATAAAAAAATGTGAGTAAAAAATTCCAATCTAAGCAACGAAAGTGTTCGGTCCTTTTTTCCACCCTATCTGCGCTGCAATATTCGTTCAGTTTCGTTTGGGACATCCCGTTGTCCATGCAGTTTTGACACAGGCGATTCGGTCCATGGCCTGCAAAGAGGAAACATTTATACGCATTCAAAGCACTGAACTCCAATTTAGATTTTAAAAACTCATAACCAAACCAAAAGATTGTCAAGACTTTTGCATCGATAAACCCCTCTGGGGCATTACGCCATCGAGGCCCTCCATCTCTAGTGCCCTCTTCCATCCAGGCGACCCATCGTTGGGTCATCTCTCTGCTGTGACCTCCTGTTGAGGTCCTTTGATTTGATTCTTTATTAGTAATAAGTTCGCACACGCTTCAATAAAATAATTAATTCCAAATGAGGTCGCGAATGAAAAAAAATTTACGACTCAGCTATGACAGATCAGGGTCCAAAGTCATAACCGAGCCAAGAACGAATATCCGGCATCGTGATTAGAGGACTGCAATTGGTCACTGAAGGTCCAACCACAGAACAAAATTGTAAAACACAGATGCACTCGCTATCTTTTGTCTGATTTCGTTTCAATGGGTCTTGATTTATAGAAAAACTCCCGGTAGCGTTCGGTATTCAATTCAGAACGATTGGTAGTCGATCACTAGATTACGCCAACGAGAAATACGTGTGTATCGTGAACGGCGAGCTGTGATTGGTCGCCAGAAGCTCCAGCGGAAAAAGGAACTACTAACGAAAATTCACCCGTTATTTTGTGGTCAATTCATTGTGATGAGACTTAATCGATAGAAAAACATATAATAGCGTTTGAAATTCTATTCAGGACGTTTGGTCGTCGATCGCTAAATTATACCGACGCAAAATACATGTGAATCTTCAGTGGACGGTTCTGGATGGTTGCCAGAAGCCGTAGTCCTAGAACGGCTGATTAACGCAAATTCACCCGTTATTTTTTTACCAATATTGTTTTAACTATTCTTGATCAAAATAAAAATATGCAGCAGCATTTGGTATTCTATTCAGGGCGTTCGGTAGTTTATCATTAAATTAGGCCAATGAAAAGTACATGCGTATCGTGAATGGAGAGCTGTGATTGGTGACTAGAAGCCGCGGCGGAAAAAGAACCTATTTACACAAATTCTCTGGTTATTTTTGGCCAGCCAGTTCTAATGATACTTGATCGATAGAAAAGCATATTATAGTGTTTGGTATTCCATCTGGGGCGTTTGGTAGTCGATCACGAAATTATCCCAATGCATAAAACTTGTGGGTCCTGAATGGAGGGTCGTGATTGATTGCTCATACCGCAATTTGACTTAACTGGACCGCTCCAACCTCCTTAAGATGACTAAGCTGAAATAAAATTTTAGCCGAATGACGCAATCATTTAAATACTGATATACATTTGGAAAATCATAAGGAAAAAAGTGTACCCACAGCAGAAAACAATTTTCACATTTCTACTTACCTACATCAATAGAGACCCAAAATAAAATATAGTGCAAAATGAACAAATAGCTGCTGTTATGAATTAATATATTTAAAAAGTTTTCAGTTTTTCTATAAGCATATTCATCTTTCTTTTGAATTGGCACATTATTTTGTATTGCTTTCGTATATTATGCAGCTCACGGTCGGTAAAGTTAGGGCGAACGGCGCATGTGTTGCGGTCAAGATGAAAAGCGACAGAAGAACTATTTCTCTCTTCGCCGCACACTACTTGCATTTGCCGTCGCGCACCAAGCGGTAGAAATCGGAATAAAAATCAAAGCAACTAAGCGTGCTTACCCCCACCTCGAAAATTTTGCCTCGTTGTAAGACCTGTATATAAGACCGTGGTATATACAGATCTGGGCACTCCCGTATGCTTCGTAAAGGCCATGGAGCCTAGATACAGGAGGCCACACTCGGCTTTTCATCTCGTCACCATAACGATGACGAGTTAGGATGGCACTGGGGTCCACGGATACCGTATATATAGATATACGCAAAACATAGGTCTTATGTCAGACAGATCACAACTGATGTACCTAACCTTCATCCATGTTAAGTGTCAGAGTCATAATAAAATTTAATACAAAGTGATATAGTACCGTGAACATGATCTATGGCTTCGCAACTTGAAGAAACGTTGAACCACCGATCGACGAATTATCGCTTTTCGACGTTGGCGGTTTTGTGACTTTTGAAGAAACGTCACTGGACACGATGGTTGCCGGTTCTTGTGATGTTTGCTCATTATTACCAAAGCTTAAGGATTTCACGTCGGAGAATGCCTGCGAACGTGGATTCGAAGGCATTGAGACGACAAGCTCGGTTGATTTACCGTAACCGTTATCATCTGTTTCGACTTCGCTTGTACGAGAGGCAAAGCAGCTGGCTTCTTATCGGCTTGCGAGGTATTACTACCAAAAAGTGGAGTCGCGTTACCAATGGTCCCCTGCTAATTTTTACTCTGTTTTTTTTAGCGGCGATGGGGTTTTTACTCTGAACCGCATCGCCGCCCGTAGTCTGTATTGTAAATTTTGAAATGATACTGTTCAACGAGTCTAGCGGACTCTGATTGGCTGATTTTCAGTACCGCTTGGTCCTTGCTCGATCGCGTGGAAATTCGCTCGAGTTTCGATTTCGAAAAGCTAGGAACCGGCGTCAGAGAAGCCCGCTAGGGGAGAGTCGCCTCCAATAGATCCTAAACAGATGAACGATTTATCGCTCTTATAATTTGAGGTTTCGTTTCCATCAAAAGCTCGGTAGCTTCAGTTATTTCTCAATGTCGATGCTTCGCGTATTGCACTCGATAGCTTTGCATCTCGAAAGGGAACCTTGCCAGGCACGCAATCGATTTCGGGACGTCCTTTCAGGGTAGTGTAGGGTTTAGTCCCAAGTGTCACCCCCTGCCACCGTTCACCCTGGTGGGCCCTCGTTTTCGCGAAGTCGACCACATAAAATTTGTGTGACGATTTTTGAACCTCGAAAATAATAAGAATTTTCAAAGCGGCGCTATAGCCTTGCGGTTAAGGTCTTCGGCTAGTACGCTGCTGGTTTGCGAATTTTTTTGCCCCTTTAGTCAGTAAAAATAACTGACACGTTTTTATGTATTCTTATTATAGTTTTACGACTTCAAGGCTATTGATGATGATAAAAAAACGAATGACTGCAGTTATTGTTACATATATCATATAAAATGAATACCTTGTTGTCCTTGCTAAATATTTTTAGTGATGTAAGAAAGACATCCAGATGCATTAAAAGGAATGATGAAAAAATGTTCAATTTTTTAAAAAGGTATAATACATCAATTTGAATAAAAAAAAACAATAAATTCTTAGAAATTAATTTTCATTGAAATTTTATTTCATTAAATATTATAGTACTTACTATCGCCGTCATATGGCGCTCATAGGAAGTATTACTGAAAAACATGCATATCGCCGTCATATTGCGCTCATCGAATGTATCACTGAGAAACATGCATATCGCCGTCATGTTGCGCTCATCGAATGTATCACTGAGAAACATGCATATCGCTGTTATAGGATGTATCACGGAGAAACACGCATATCGCCGTCATATTGCACTCATGGGATGTGTCACTGAGAAATATGCATATTGCCGTCATATGGTGCTGATCGAATGTATCACTGACAACATGCATGTCGCCGCCATAGAAAGTATCACTGACAAGGAAACCGTTTCCGGTGTCCCCCTCCGATTTCGTTTATTTTTGGATATGTTATTCTTCATCGAAATCTAAAAGACACGCATTTTCTTTTATCGGCGGAAAAACAGTTTTAAGGGGTGAAACTCACCCTCAAAGTTAGGCACTCTCCGAGTGACTATTGCAGTTTCGCATAGTTCCAATCAAGATATTCGAATGAAACCAATTCGAGAAGAATGCTTCTGGCGAATAATGCAAAATGCGCCTTTTCCAGTTCCGAGGGGGTGAATAGGGGTAAATGTATGGGGGTTGAAAGTAAAAAAATTCGTGTAACTCGGAAACTTTTTTTTTATCTCGATAAAATTAATTGCATTCGAAAGAGCTTGAAAAAGTAGAAGATACGGGTTTTTGCGTTTTTCGGAAAGAAAACTTTTGGGGGTGACTACCCCTGTATAATACTGTTTCCGGTGTTCCCCTCCGATTTCGTTCATTTTTGGATATGTTATTCTACATCAAAATTTAAGAGATACGTATTTTCTTTACCGGCAGAAAAACACTTTTAAGGGGTGAAACTCACCCTCAAAGTCGGGCCCCCTCCGAGTGACTCTTGCAGTTTCGCATAGTTCCAATCAAGATATTCGAATGAAACCAATTCGAGAAGAATGCTTCTGGCGAATAATGAATAATGCACCTTTTCCAGTTCGGAGGGGGTGAATAGGGGTAAATCTATAGGGGTTGAAAGAAAAAAAATTCGTGTAACTCGGAAACTTTTTTTTTTATCTCGATGAAACCAATTGCATTCGAAAGCGTTTGAAAAAGTAGAAGATACGGATTTTTGCGTTTTTCGAAAAAAACCTTTTGAGGGTGACTACCCCTGTATAATACCATTTCCGGTGTCCCTCTTCGATTTTAATCATTTTTGGATATGTTGTTCTTCATCGAAATCTAAGACATACGTACTTTTTCTTTATCGGCGGCAAAACAGTTTTAAGGGGTGAAACGCACCCTCAAAGTGTCTTTTGCAGTTATGCACATTTTCATTCAAGATATTCAAATGAAACAAATTCGAGGATAATGCTTATGGCGAATAATAAAAAATGCGCTTTCATCAATTCCGAGGGAACGAATTCGTAGAAATTTATAGGGGTTGAAAGTCGAAAATTTTTCAAAAATCGATTTTTTTTCATTCTATCAAAACCATCTAAATTTAATAGAGTTACATAACGTAGGCGATACCTGTTTTTGAATTTTCCGGAAAAACATCGTACCAGGGCGAACTACCCTTATATGATGTCCGGTGCTCTCTTATCCGATTTTGTTCCGTTTGATCGATGGTGTTTTTCATCGAAATTGACGTGACGGAAATCGTTCAATCTCATGGCGAATGACTCAAAATAGACGTATTCCTATTTCCACGGCATACATTTTTAGACACCTATGCGGGTTAAAAGGTTAACAATTGTAAACCGTAAACACGATTCGTTTTATTATAATGAATTTAACGCAAACAAACCCGTATCTTCTACTTTTTCAAGCTCTTTTGAATGCAATTGGTTTCATCGAGATAAAAAAAAAGTTTCCGAGCTACACGAATTTTTTTACTTTCAACCCCTATAGATTTACCCCTATTCACCCCCTCGGAACTAGAAAAGGCGCATTTTTCATTATTCGCCAGAAGCATTTTTCCCGAATTGGTTTCATTCGAATATCTTGATTGGAACTATGCGAAACTGCAAGAGTCACTCGGAAAGTGCCCAACTTTGAGGGTGAGTTTCACCCCTTAAAAGTGTTTTTCCGCCGGTAAAAACATACGTGTCTCTTGGATTTCGATGAAAAATAACATATCCAAAAATGAACGAAATCGGAGGGGAACACCGGAAACGGTATTGCACGGGGGTAGTCACAACCAAAAGGTTTTTTTTCGAAAAAGGCAAAAACCCGTATCTTCTACTTTTTCAAGCTCTTTCGAATGCAATTAGTTTCATCGAGATAAAAAAAAAGTTTCCGCGTTACACGAATTTTTTTATTTTCAAACCCTATAGATTTACCCCCATTTCCCCCCTCGGAACTGGAAAAGGCGCATTTTTCATTATTCGCCAGAAGCATTCTTCTCGAATTGGTTTCATTCAAATATCTTGATTGGAACTATGCGAAACTGCAAGAGTCACTCGGAGAGTGCCCAACTTTGAGGGTGAGTTTCACCCCTTAAAAGTGTTTGTTCGCCGGTAAAAAAATACGTGTCTCTTGGATTTCGATGAAAAATAACATATCCAAAAATGAACGAAATCGGAGGGGAACACCGGAAACGGTATTGTACGGGGGTAGTCACAACCAAAAGGTTTTTTTTCGAAAATGGCAAAAACCCGTATCTTCTACTTTTTCAAGCTCTTTCGAATGCAATTAGTTTCATCGAGATAAAAAAAAAGTTTCCGGGTTACACACATTTTTTTACTTCCAACCCCTATAGATTTACCCCCATTCACCCCCTCGGAACTGGAAAAGGCGCATTTTTCATTATTCGCCAGAAGCATTCTTCTCGAATTGGGTTCATTCGAATATCTTGATTGGAACTAAGCGAAACTGCAATAGTCACTCAGAGAGTGCCTAACTTTGAGGGTGAGTTTCACTCCTTAAAACTGTTTTTCCGCCGATAAAAAAAATACGTGTCTCTTAGATTTCGATGAAGAATAACATATCCAAAAATAAACGAAATCGGAGGGGGACACCGGAAGCGGTTTTGTGAGAAATATACATTTTGCCGGCATATTGCGCTCATGGGGTGTATCACTGAGAAATATGCATATCGCCGTCATATTGCTTGCATGGCATGTCTATTACCAGTGCTAACCCAATGAATACACTAACAAAAATCATTGGATGACTACCATATGGGGTCAATCTGCAAATATTCATTGCAGAATTCAAATTTGCCCTCTTATGAGTTCATCTTGTAATAAATGGCTGATGCATTTCGAAATGACATATTTAAGTCACGATGTATCTCAAATCCAAGGTACTGAATGAGCTCATGAAATGTATTCACCAACGTAAACGAAATTGCGTTCATGTTAAGTACAATTCATGAGAACAATTGATGTTACTCTAGTGAATACACACCAAAATGTCTACACATGACTTCAATATGACGTAAAATTTACGAATATTAATTGCGGACACTTGAGCACAGCGATATGAGTTCGACGTGTTCTAAACGCATGATGCATTTGTAGACGACATATTAAAATCAAAATGTTTTGTAAATGCATGATACTAAATGCGTTCATGGCTTTGCATCACAACATTTAGTCAATATGCTGTAAAATTAGCTTCATCAATTGTATGCACGCCGTGATAATCATGACTGTCTACCTAGGATATTTCCGAGGGCGGGAGCTCTGCCGCAAGGTTGGCGTTTGGACAGCCGTTACAATTTCGGCCGGTGGTGTACACAGAGAAGGACAATTGAAGAGGCCAATATCGTTACACAATAACTCCCATATAAAATTTGAATCATACCAAATTATATGAAAAGAATTAGTAGTTTATTTTGAAAATGTACAACAATTGATTCTATCCATATAGTTGTTAACATAATTTTTTCAATTTAGTTTCTTGCGTATTACTTTTTATTGATATTTTGGAGAGTATGCTGTGAACATTATTTTTTATACTGGTGGACCCATTTATCTTGAGACATCAAAAAGGGAAAGGTAGAGAATCCTGAAAACTTGCAAGGGCATACACAGGAATATCGGTAATTATAATAAACAAATATGAAGATTTTGAAAGCCAATACGAGTTATTTAATCAGTTGAAGTGGAAGACGTCCATTATTGAAACAAAAAACATGGTTCAGGATGAAGTATAACAGTGAAAAAAAGACAATAAATATTATTGTCTTTTATTAAATAATGTATATAATGAACAGTACGTAATCAGGGTGTCTACCGACCGGAAAAGTCATGAAAAGTCTTAAATCATGAAATTACACTCGACCCTGAAAAAGTCATGAAATGTCATGAAAAATTACCAGACTACCCGATTTTTTAAAGATCTCCGCAGCGCTCATTATCATGGCCGATTTTTGTATTAATTTATGCAAAATAATTTCACATTTTCGCGGGTTTGCGACAATCTACGGCAATAGAAAAAAGGTATAGAAAAAAAATGACCCGTTATCTCAACATATTAGTTATTCTTTGTTATTCGTATGAAGCGATTAGATGATATTACTCAAAGTTCCTAAATGTATGCAATATTTTTCCAGATGTTCCCAAAATATATTTCTCTACAGTAAACTTGAAATGATGACACGTTCAAATAGTTTATCAACCAGAAACTTCAGCATCAATTTATCTCCAAAATATAATATTTTCACCTTAGGAGTACGAAAGAACGCACGCTGCGGTAATCCCAATGCGTGGCACTGAGTTCGATCGCTGTACCGATCGGTCTTACAACCTGGTACTGTGTAAACTTTTACCATATTGCACGCACTGAAAATTAATCACAAGAATGAAATGTTGATAATAATTTTGAGTTATCGAATATGGTATATTATTTGTAACATATATAACAAAATAGTACATTATGATACGATTTCTAAAAAACTTTTTCTAACGAGTATGAAGTTCGAAGCGCGAGCCGAAGGCACAGTCACACGAGATTACAAAAAGTTTTTTCATCGAGTATTGGGTCTCTCGTCCTCGCTCAACTTCGATTAATTTCGCGAGTAGCGTAGCGGGGCCTTTACTATACAGGGTGAGGCACATAAAGTGTTACAGAGCAATAGCACTCAAACTTTTTTATCGGTGGAGGCGCTGAAGCTACGTCAAGGTCAACTCCACTTTTTTCAATGGAACCATGTATTTTTTTTTTTTTCGATGACATTATTACCGATTTTAAGACGAATTCAGCGACCTACAACACAAGGTCATTCTAGTCACGCAAAGTATGAAAATAGTCGAAAAATCGAAAAATATCGGAATAATCACTTTCAAAGGATCCACTAACCTTGGTTTAGGTCTACCTACAGAAGATGCTCGAAGTGATGACCCTCGACTTGTAAACACTTGTTTGATCGCTGTTTTCATTTCTTACGATACCAATGTTTGTTATTGGCAGCAAGTACGCATTTTCTGTTGACATATCAGTTAGTCACGCATTACCTTCTAATGTGAGTACATCGGATCGCGAAAATGAACGTTTTTCAAGAATCTTTTGATATGTTAATGGTGCTGGGGGCATGCCGTAAACGTTACAGAAACGCCCAAGATTTGTATGCGGCTCGTTATCCGGATAGGCAACAAAAATCGCACATGGCTTTTAAGCGATTGGCTCACCGTTTCTGTCGCTTCGGTACAGTGAAACAAACACGAGTCAAACGTCGACCGATTGTTAATGAAAATAATGCGGCTGCTATCTTAGCTTTTGCTGCACTAAATCCACATGCGAGCAGCAGGCAAATGGAAAGAGAAAGTGGAATTAGTCAGCGATCTGTATTAAGAATCTTACATCAACACAACTTGCATCCGTATCGTATGTCATTACATCAGGATTTGTACGGCAATGATTTCCTAAATCGCGTCAATTTCTGTAACTGGATTCGTAGAAAAATGCGCACAGATGACTCATTTTTGATTCATGTGCTTTTTGAGAGATATCTCCGATATCTCTCATTTCAAGCTAATTTCGAACACCTATTAAAATGAAATACAAATCTAAATATCTCGGATTACTACCAAATATTTGGTAGTGATCCGAGATATTTAGATTTGTATCATCGATACGGACCTTGAATGACCTTGAACGACTTTGACCTCCTAATGTTTTTTATGCGGCTTGAGGTGCTCCACCAGGTGGTTGAAAAAAAATGTACCATTCCATTTAAAAAAGTAGAGGTGACCTTCACTGTGCGTCAGCGCCTCCACCAAAATAAAAAAAAATTGGTCGCATTTGATGGCCCCCTTCACACCGTACAACTTTTGTCTGAAACATTTTTGGATATGATCAATAGTTTAAGTGCTATTGCTCTGTCACACTTTATGTGCCTCACCCTGTATATCGGGTTAACCAACACCGCAGCGCCATCACTACTAGTCACGTTTTCGGGTATGTTTTTTTTCAGTGTCTTTGCATTGGAGTTTGGTCTCCTGTATCTAGGCTCCATGTACCCGCAAACCGCCTCGTTTCGTCTCTTTTACACGTAGCTAACTTCAGGGATCCTTGCCTTTGACTAGCGCTGCTAGCTGGAGGATTGGTACCAAACCTAGGCGTCAGATTTCGTAGTTATTTTTTACTACCCCTTCCATTGGAATTCGGATGTGTGTGTAGAACACTGGGGTGGGCGGAGGGCACCTCGGATGGGTGGGTGGAATCGTGGGGTGCGTAGAACGGGGTTCCCCCCGACATAACACCATTATTTTAGTTGTTTTATAGTTAAAAATTGCAAAAAAAAAAATTTTAGCGCCATATTTAGGAAAAGTCACTAAACTATATAATTACCAGTCTCCATGTCTCTGACGCAGCCAGCCGCGTAGACACGGTTCACGGATCGCCCGTCATCGTATTGCCAAATTACGTCACATGCAGCGCTAGTAGTCGCCTGAACTGATACTATATATATTTGCAGCGTGAACAATATACGCGATATACTGAGTGCAGAAACATGAGGATTTTTATTTCGCTAATTATTATTGTTAATTATTTACATGCCCAGTAATTATAAAGTGGCAATTTATCGTGAGTTTGTTCGGTTTGCGTTTGTTTACCACTCCGATTACTTTTCCATTAGGATCCAAATATTCGCGTTGCCAAAGAATTTTGTTGTTCCGAAAATGTTTTTCGCAAACTGCTGCTCCATCTTTCACGGAGCCGTCCTCTCGCCTTACAGCACTTTTCCACCGTTTTTTTCACTGTTTACATTCTTCGGAATAGTGAAAAAGTGCACTTTTTCCGGGTTAGACGTGTATCCTGAGGTACAGCCCGGTACGATGCACTTCGGCATATTAAACCCTAAACACTATTCACAGTTCACAGTTCTCTCGGTCTACATAATAAGGGTGCGTTATTCCAACTTCTAGGTAAAGTATCCGATAGCTAACGACCGAGAAAAGTTTACCCGTTAGTTAAGTGCGTGAGCGTTGTTCCACCGTTATTGTTCCCACTGTTAGTTACCCCGCGATATATATCGATTCTTACTTCTGGTAGTATTGATGGCTATATTTAAGTGTAATCGGTTTGTCAAAAACATAACCCAATTTCTGCGCACCAGTATACAAGCGAACACCAAAAGAAAATAATATTTTGTTCTATTTTGATTTGTTAATAAAAATCAAAAGTGTTTTTCTCTATATAACGATAAGTACTGTTTTTTTTAAATTATGTACACATACGTAGAATGTGTAATTATTTCCTTATTTTATTGCAAATAGATGGCTGATGAGTTGAAAACAAAGAGGGAAAGAAGCGCAACTTTTTTATTGGATGAAACAAACACTCTCGTTTCAATAATTTCCCAAAACAAGGAAATTATTGAATGTAAGAAAGCGGACGCTACAATGTGGCGAATGAAAGATAAAGCGTGGGATATTGTCACGGAATCGTTCAATTCGTGTTCCGTAACTTCTTGGTCTCAAAAGGCATTGAGGACCAAATATGAGATATAAAAAAAATATCTGAAAAAAATTCGCCCATAATAAAATGAAACGGTTTAAAACTGGCGGTCGGGTTCCTGCTATGCAAAACCTGACAGCTACGGAGAAAACCTTAGCAGAGATGATGAGATCGACAGTAGATGGACAACCATCTATTTGGAATAGCGACAACATGACGAGTAAGCCAAATTTCATTTGTTTTGTTCTGGCTTAAAAGCGATAACTTCTGTTATTGAATTTGAATGTTCAAATATTTTCTTCTATTTATACAGGGGTAAAACACATTCTAACTATTGAAGACGACAAGATGGATGATATGGATGATGAAATTTAGGAAATGCGGGTACGTATAAAACAAATCAAACGCAAAGAACATACTAATGTAGAAATGCAATGAATAAAATAGAACTATGTTCAACAGGTTGATTTGAAACTATCTGACGCGTTCGAAAACATTGAGTTTCTGGAAGATTATGGAAATCACGAAGAGTCTTGGAGAACAAGTGAGAACGATGTGGATAAGAGCATCCTTAAAAAAAGTGTTCGTCTTTTTTTTTTAATCAACAGCGCCTGAAATAAGCCCTACGATCAAGGGAAAAAAGGTCACCAGAAATTACTCAACAAGGCAATTGCGAAACAGATAAGAAAGAAAAGCTACATGGGATGAGAATAGCTATACTTCGTAAAGAATTGGAAATTAACGAGACTCGCTTGCTAGCTGCTCAACTTGACGTTGAAATAGAACAGGTTCAAAAAGAAATCGAAGTGACCCGTCTAAGAAATCTCTTAGAATAATAAGTTTTTTTTTTATTATAATGTTTTTATTCGTATTAATTACAACTGTGATAAATGCTTCGTCATCATAACCGTTGATTAAATCCGGACGTGGTCGTTTAGTATAAGGTTCCCGAACTCGCACTATCACTTCAATATCAACAGCATCATCGTCATCTTCGTCAGTGAATATTAACGGATTCTCGCACAAATCTCTTATGTTCATTGTCGTTTCAAGTTTGTTCGGCTGTTTAAACACGACACACAATTACGAAATAATGCAGGTGCAACTTCTTAGCTTATGTTGAACCATCTTTCTACCCCCACCATTGCCTTTCACACGTTTACTGGGAGGTTAAACAGCCTACTCGGTACTTTACGGATAGTATAAGTTAACTTCCGAGTATAGACATATACCCGCCGGGTAAAGTTACCTGGAAGTTGGAAAACCGGCAGTTAGGAGTTTACCCACTGTAAACGTAGTAGGCTACCCGACACCTTACCTAGAGGTTGAAACAACCCACCCTAACCCAGTGGGAAATTTGTCGATAAGGCGTTGGCAATAGTACGGCATGTAAGAGCAAGTTGTGACGGAAAAATTGCATCTTTTGCCGCCGCATTAAGCTGTATTCTAGCAACACACCATTAGGTATCCTTGCGTGAATGCTAACGTTAATATTACGGTACGAAAACGGAGCATATTAGCCGTACAACTGGAGTACGTTGTGGCGTTCCGTTGCTGGTATAATTGAGACAGGATATAGATGTATTGCGGTAGAAAATTTGGAACACGTCGTTTCGGCAAGGTGAGGGCACATTGGAGGCACGCTGTGATGCCCCGTTGCCGGTACAAACAAGGCAGGTGCTCGCAGCATTGCGACAGAGAATTTGGAATACGTCGTTTCGGCAAGGTGAGAGCACATTGGAGACACGCTGTGACGCTCCGTTGCCGGTACAAACGAGGCAGGTTGTCGCAGCATTGAGACAGAAAATTTTGAATACGTTATTCCGGCAAGGCGAGGGCACATTTGAGTCATGAATGAGGCACGCTGTGACGTTCGGTTGGCAGTCAAAACGAGGTACGTCATTATGCCATAGACATAGCAGATTCGCTACACACTGGAACGGCAAAGGTAGTGCTTTGGGGGATGCAAAGCACTCATTATTAAGAATATGTATTTATTTCATCGAATAATATTTTTTTACGCATTCCTTATTTTTCCCTCCGTTTATTCCCTTAGTATCTGTAAAAAAATCGTATTCAAACAAGTCCGCAAACGTGCGGATTTCTTTACAAAAGCGTGACGTCACATTGCTGTCCAGCTACCGGTAATGCAGGGAACAATTTAGCCGTCACAGCACCGCAATAGCGTGCCTCGTTTATGCCGACGGTGGAGCGTTACAGAGTATTCCCAATATGCCGGCGAGGGAGCGTCACAGCATGCTCCAAATATGCCATACCTTTGCCGTTTCGGTGTGTAGCGAATCTGCTATGTCTATGGCATAATTGCGTACCTCGTTTTTACTGCTAACCGAACGTCACAGCGTGCCTCATTCATGACTCAAATGTGCCCTCGCCTTGCCGGAACAACGTATTCCAAATTTTCTGTCTCAATGCTGCGCCAACCTGCCTCGTTTGTACCGGCAACGGAGCGTCACAGCGTGTCTCCAATGTGCCCTCACCGTGCCGAAACGACGTATTCCAAATTCTCTGTCGCAATGCTTCGATATCCTGTGTCAATTATACCAGCAACAAAGCGCCAAAGTGTGCTTTATTTATGACTCAAACGTGCTGTGAAGACAATATCTTTTCTAATCTGTAGCTTGCTGCATCAATACCGTTATAGCAGAACGTTATTTTTGCGTAATTTTGCTGCAATCTTGCTATCTCGGCATTAAACGTTTATTTCGCCAAACCATCTAGTGTAACGCAAATTTCGCAGCTTAAGGCGGAAGCAAAGTACACCATAGTGGTGCCACGGTATGCCGCTCGATGCTGTTCCCTTGCAGCTATGATGCTGACACGTCAATTTTCACAGCACGTTTGTCTATCTGGGAAGTTTCACCTAAATGAAACTTGAAAAAGAGGTCACTCTCGAACCACTAACTTGATTTTTGTTTATTTACAGATACTCTAAGAAAAAATACGCTCACAAAAATATCCTTAATAAATCGTGTTTACGAGTTTTGAGTGCGCATGCATGAAGCAAGCCGTTCAGACTACTACTACTAGCGCTGCGTAGCCACCTATAGTGAAATTAAAAAACTCAGATAAAACGCCTTAACATTTATCGCAATAGGAATAGTATTCAGTGTCAGGGGCTGCATCGGACCACGGTCGTATATACAGGTCTGGGCACTCCCGTATGCGTCGTATTCGCTCCGTGCAAGCCCTTGGAGGGGATAAGCGAATCTACCCCAGCGCCTTGGTGGCGAAAGGGAACAATAACCTTGGAAGTTTTTCGTATAACTAGCATCGTGTTATCTAATAAAATGGGCCATTCTACTTGTTGTGTAGTAAATTGTAAAAACAATGGTGTACGCAATAAGTGTAAATTCTACCAATTTCCAACAGCGAAATATAAAGTGGAGCAAAGAAACAAATGGATTGCAGCTGTGAGGAGAAAAAGTAAGTCACATAACCTCTCTTTGTAGCGCCTGACGCAGGAAAGCAAGCACGACGTACGTAATACTTATTAAATAAGTAATAAAAAAAAAGTAAAGTAATTGACTTAATTTCCAGTCCGGATGGATCACCATGGTGTCCAAAGCCGTGGGATGTAATATGCAGTGAGCATTTCGTTGGAAATAAAAAATCAGAGGAACTATCAAGTCCAAGCTACATTTCAACCATATTCCCTCCTGCATATAAAGCAAAAGTGGTGGATATAACTGGAGCAATGAAGAGGTATACAAATTTATATACAAATCAAGTACACAAATAATCTAAATGATCTCTTTTGTAATGTTTATAATTATTTTATCTTTATTGCAGACATAAACGATTCATGAAGCGAAGAATGAATAAACGAGAGCCAATAACCACAAAAGCACCGCAACAGGTTATTGAAGAACTGCTGGAAGAGTCGGAGATGCCTCAAGATAATAATGCAAGGCCATACAAAGTAGTCATGAAAAAAAACTTGCGACCAGGAGTGTCAAGTGGATATTTTTTCACCCAATTTTATTCAACCAGCAAAAAACCTTCATCTGCAATAGATACATCAATAACACGACTTCTTGTAGTGATGCTAAAACCCAAACAGAAATAATAATAAGTCCAAGCCTCATTACAGAGCCTCATAAAAAACAATTCAAAGATAAACATTGTGGTACGCCACAAAAAGTATACGTAAATCAGTCAGTTGGACCTGATATCGAGAATGACAAATTTACTACTACAAGAAGTTTTGCTGGCATTTCATCAATAAAAAATAATGAGCAGTGTCTAGATCTTGCTGGTGTAACACTTGAGCATTTTCAATTTTTATTGAGACGAGTAAATGATACTGCAGAAAATTGTAAAATTTCCAAAGAAAATAGACTTTTCATATTTTTGGTTAAAATGAAAACTGGGTTAACCTTTTCAGCAATCAGTGTTTTTTTTGCTGTACATCGAACAACGATTTCAAGAATTTTCTTTTCAACTTTGTAGTCCTTCTCTAGTGCTACAGATAATTTAGTATTTTGGCCAAGTAAGTACGTAGTACAAGGGACAATGCCCGAATGTTTTCATCCTGATTATAGTAGCACTCGTGTTATAATTGATTGTACGGAATTCAGAATCGGAATTCCGGTTAGCGTTGATAACCGTGTGTATACTTATTCACATTACAAAAAAGGTTTCACTGCAAAACTTCTCATCGGAATCACTCCAGCAGGCTTTATCAGTTTCAAATCAAAAGTGGCTGGTGGAAGAAAAAGTGATTCACAAATGACAGTTGAATCTGGTTTACTAGATTTATTAGAAGATGGAGACATTATTCTAGCCGATAAAGGCTTCCCAGAAATTCGACGAACCATTGATCAAACTGGGAAAAACGTGGTATTTGTTATGCCGCCATTTTTAGAAAAAAAATCTGAATTTACAAAAGAAGAAACTGAAGAAACTTACAACATAGCGAGGGTTCGCATTCATGTTGAAAGAATCATGCAGCGATTAAGAACTTACCAGATTTTAAACAAGATACCTGAAAATTTATTTCATTGTATTGATGATATAATACATGTGTGTTGTGTTTTGGTGAATCTACAGCCTCCTATAATTTCGGATAAAAATACAGATACAAATAAATAACATTGTTTACTGTCAAAAATATGTATGTATTTAAATAAAATATTTTATATATTTTTTAATATGCGATATTTCTTTGGTTTTCCCTAATATGACATATGTTACATAACATAGTGCATTCCAGTACACGTCAACGTTTTTTTTTGTAATCACACGAAAACTAAATATAAATTACATGTTATTAGAAATATTTAGTCCAGTAAATCGACGAGTTTGTTTTTCTTTCTTGATACTCAAAATATTTTCTTGACCTTTTTCTTTTACTATTTTTGTTTGTAACTCGGGTAAATAATGTTGGAAATAGAAATTCTCACATTTGATGATAACTGCTTTTAAGAATTGTTCATTGCGATGAACTGGAAAGCAAAAACTGCCATTTTTAACTGGTGAATATATGAATAAATCACAAACGTTCAATCCAGATATATACATCTGAATTTGGCACTGTGTGTAGTATGGCCCATTTTCTTTGAGTTGTACTTTATCACCTCGAAATTGCAAGTAACTGACATTGCACTCTTTTTTAACTCGAAGTCAACAATTGGTTGTTTTACACAACAGCTGGGGCATGTGAACTCTACGATTTTACAAACATAACCGTTCTCAACAACAACACCATCGAGACTAGCGCACAGCCATGGCTGTTTTTCACTCACAATAAGCCCAACTTTTTTTACATCAGTAGCATATAATTGTTGATACTGTATTGCAGCATCTGACTCGTGATCCCTTCCATATCGAGTAGAAGCTGTATCAACAAATTTTGGGCAAAGCATTTCTGCGACTAGTGACTCCACAGGCTTCTTAATTCTACTTTTAATACTGTGAGCATTCTTACTCGCAGATACTCTTAAGCATCTAGCTTCGAACCACTTCTTGCATTTCGATTGCTCTAGTGTATCACAGCATAATTCAACAATGTCTTTTTTCGACATGACAATGACCCTCGTATAAAATTCTTTCAATTCTTTTTTTGCTATTTGAGTATTCATGTGTATTGTCTTGCTTTCACATAAAACGAAGAAAGTGTTTACACACGATTCACATTCTTCTTTCTGTAGAATAACATCAACTTTGGTCAACATCGAGTCCATCAAATTTTGTATCGCCTGTTCATTCTTATTCTTGCTAGTTTCGAGCATGACTGTTGGCAGAGCAGAGGGTCCATTCAATTCAGAAACGTGTAAGCCACACGGTTCTCGTTCTGGTTTTTCTTGAGGCGGGAACATTTAAAAAAATACTTCCCTTTAGAGTACTTCTCTTTAGCAAATTGGCGGGCCGTTGGCCGCCCCCACTGCTGTTCGTAATTTGTTTTTGACAAACTCGCCTCATTATTTACATAGTGGATCAAAGCTGCAACGTTTTTACATTTCCCACTTTTATTGTAAACGCAAGTACATGAAACACTTGTAATTTTTCGAGTAGCGTCGATCTGTAAAGATATATATTATATCAAATAAATTATCTGCTTTTTACCATTATACGTAACACATATGAAAAAAATTAATTCAATACTTACGTTCAGCTTTGTCCTGTATGGCTCAGACGTTACAGAAGCTTGCCTTAATATTTGAGCTTGTAAGAGATAGCTCTGCCCATTTTTCCGATATTCTTCAATGTTGTAAACATGATTCGCTTTGACTAGCTCCTTGCCCTTTGGCACCATCTCAGGTTGGAACAATATGCCATGTGTTACTTTTTCAAACCCAGTTTTTATGACTATGTCCATTTTTTTGGTCAAGTAAATTACTTTTTTAACTGAAAGAGGAAAATTACTTGAAATTATTAAATTTTTTATCCTATACTTAATGTATACATAATATTTACAATATACAATAATATTTTATATCTAATAAATTAATTATTCTGATTTTTATCGTAGTATTTTTAACGCCTGTTCATACTTTAATTCATTTTTTTAAATACAAAAAGTACATATTTAAATATTTTATATGCCTATATGACTATACGAATAACCTCAAAATGCATCGTACAATCATCAAAATATACGTATTAATTATAGTTTACTTACTCGTT
The DNA here is from genome assembly GCA_963932345.1 of Ophion ventricosus. Classification (NCBI taxonomy): domain Eukaryota; kingdom Metazoa; phylum Arthropoda; class Insecta; order Hymenoptera; family Ichneumonidae; genus Ophion; species Ophion ventricosus. Next base: position 3,404,104 of record OZ010712.1, on the reverse strand, counting down.
TTTTTTATTTCATTGTAGGAAAAATGCTATACACAACTACATAAGGGTAATCTCGAAATAAAGGCTTTTAATTTATTTTATTGCACTTTTCACCAAATTTCCAAACAAATCACGGCTACACTTTCCAGGTTTTTCGCGTTTTTAAGCTACCGGATGTCGCCACCGCTCACTTGCACGGAGCGAATAGGCCCTCGTGGGACCCTTATTGAAGCCATTCAAGTTCCAAAACTGGCCGAAAAACTTGGCGCACTGCAATCGGAGCGATCGATTTGTGCGACAGAGAGCGATATACCAGCGCATTTGTATTGTCTTCAAATTAATGTGGTTGTAATAAAAGGTTAATACATGCTATATAATTAGTCGAACATGAAAACTAAAAGTTTAAACTGAAAATACGAGTGCTAAGCCATTAGTTAATGGTACTCATCAACTTTGAGATGGATTGGCTTAAGTCTTGCTCCACCAAATAATATTGTTCTCATTACAGAAGGAAAGTACTGCTTCCGAAATTAACGCGTGAATAGATATGAAAAATGATATAAAAAAAATTGAACATGAGAGGAATTATAAAAATTAATAATTTAGTTTGCATTTTTGTATGATTCGTTTATTCCCTTAATATTTGATAATCTGAACATTTTTTCTATATCTATTGTTAATAGAATTATCCATTCATTACTGGCGTTACTGCCTTCACTTATTTAGCCCGCAACACTTCATCTTTCGGCACTTTGAATAACAACACGTGCTCGGCTGCACCCGAGTATCCGCTTCTGTATCCCTATTCGCTCCGTGCAAGCAGCGCCGCTAGTGGCAACTACAAGCATTTTTCACACTTTCGTAATGCCGGCCATTACCTTTGTTTATATGGAAAATCAGCGAGATTCAGCTTAAAACATCTGATAAAAAAAAATAGATTATGTCAAGTGTATAAATACCCGAAAAAGCGAAGCTGACACTTTCAGCTCAACAGTGAGTACCTTTTTTTCCTTCCATATGCTGCGTAATTAATTCTTTTTGCGTATTGAAAATCGATAGATTACACAACCCCAACGTGTATTTTTTGCGCTTATTTCGACATGAATTTATGCATACGAACTGGGTTTCGAGGGATAAAACATTCCATCAAATTCAATCCACAAACGTTGAAAAAAGGTTCCGCCCTCACAGCAACGCATGTAGTTCAAGTGGAAGAACCCTTTTTTATAACGAAGTGTGTTCATCCGGGATACGTTGCAGTATGATCCGTCAAACTTCTGTTACGTTACCTCCGTATAAACTGTAATTAGAGATAAGACACTTTTTTTAAATGTATGATTGTATGACACTTGAAAATGTTATCATTAGTGTTATTGTCGTTATAATATTTACTTCTTATTAAATAATACCTACTGACCGGTAATAATAATTTCCTAATACACAATCCAGTACACATAATTACTAACACGTTTTTTTTACATTGACGGTAATCGTCACGTAACTGATTGTGTATCAGCTGCTGGAGAAAAATAAACAAACTTACGTTTTTCTTTTAACCGCCTTAATCCACCTATCTCATTGAGGTTTTTTGTGCGCGGTACTAGGAAATACGTAAAAATGCGTGAGTCTCATTCCCCCACTTTGACGCCCCCATGCACGAAGCGAATACATTATTTATAGTAATCGTTTTGAAAATACAACGTTATAGAACGTTGTATGATATTCGAAAAAAGTGACAAGATTTACAAAAGAAAGTTGTAGGACGGAAAAAAATTTAATACTTATTGGGTTTGTACCCGAAAAGTCGACGTTATAAGTCAAACAACATACTGATGCGGCCACATAGGCATTTTGGTAGAGAAGTTTTAAAACTGACACATGTTTATAGCACTCGCTTAGGGATTGAGAGTTATTTCGCTTCTGGTGTATGGTATTGGAGGATGTGTACATTTGACGATGTATTAGGAATATAACGTGTCTGCTTTGATATTGCTTTAAAGTGGTAAATCGTATTAATTTGTACAATGCGCTTAGGTTATTAGAAAGAGATCGACAATCTGTTTCCATCTCTCTTCGACAGCAGCATTCGATAAACAAAATTTTTCATTCATCCGTACCAGCCAAATCGTGGGAGTTTCAAGACCTGTATGTAAGACCGTGGGCGCGAAAACGATAGCAATTGTGGCGCTGCCAGTCGAGAGATAGAAATAGGCAGCAAATGTGTTGCACATCCACTTGGCCAGGCCTCTGCACAAGATTTGTAGCAATAGATAAGCGATGTCCTATGCGAGCTAAGCTGTTCCGAAGAACAAACCTTTAGGAAAGTGGAGCTCCCGTTCGATATCGCTCGTTGCCCATTACGTGCAATGTGGAGAGGCCATTACTTCATCCATGCTACCGAAATTACGCCATCTTACAAGTAAACCGTGCGGGGTATCGCTCTCTGATTGTTATGAAATTTCGCATGTTTGCACAGTTAGTTACGGGACACGAATTTAACCGGGTATTGCATAACGTTAGTCAAATATACATCGTTATTTGCCAAAATATCGCAGGGTGGTTTCAATCACTTAATGCGAGATATTAAAAAAAACGTATTCGTTACCTTTCAATACTCTATACATGGATGTGAAAATTGACATCCCAATCACTTGGCAATTTTCGAAGATATGCCCGAAAAAATGGAATTTTTGCAATAAACAATACGATATTTGGTTCCATTTACCGTTATCATTACAAATGTGTACTACTCGGAAATTAAAACATTATTACCATTTGATTTTCTTCGTATCTCGTTCCGTTAAAAAGTTATCGCCGAAAAACGAAAAACATCTTGATTTTTAAGGGAGCGTTTCACCCCTTGAAAATGCGATCGAAACGTGTCGACTTTTTTTTCCTACTCTAGAACCGTGCCCAGTTGCACCAAAGTGAGAGAAAGACACCGCGCGTGGTTTCCTTGTAAGTAAAAACCGAATATGCAAAGTTTTATCAGAATGGGGCGGGGGGACCTTACGCGATGTCTACAAGCGACACCCGCACACACGCACGCACGCGCACACGCACACACACACAAACACACGCGCGCACGCAACACCCCCCCCCCCCCCCCCCCCCCCCCCCCCCCCACGCAGACACACTCACACATTTTTTTTTCCTCACAATTTGGAACAAAATTTTTCTCTCTAAATTTTGAACAAAATTTTTCTCTCAAAATGTTGTATTTTTTTTCGAGATTTGATGAGTAGTTAATGCAAAATTATAAGAAAAATAACGATTTTTTTTCATCTTAACCATCATCAATTGACATTTAAGGAGCAATAAAAGTGCTCCTTCAATGTTTGATAAAACTTTGACGATTCGGGTGAAAAAACGGTTTAACCGATCCATTACAAAATTTACAGGGTCTTTGGGCATGTATTGGTCTCAAAAAAAACCTGGAAACGTTGGCCATTTTCGCAATATTTGCAAAGTTGTGGTGGATTTTCCAAAACGTCAGAAAAAGTCATTTTTTTGTACTTTTTCAAATCAATATTGAGCTTAAAAAAAATTTCCTTCAAAATACCAAAAGGAACTTATAGAGGAGTCATTCCAGTTTCCGAAACCCACCTTCCGTTTGCTGTACGATCATTAGTTTATGAGATATCGATAATCAAAGAAAAAAGCTGACTTTTCATTCAATCGGTGATATCTCAGCGACAAATGGTCGTACAGAGAGAAAAAAAATACCAAATTGAAGCTAAATAATTAGGCTAAAAGACCCAAGTATTGATTCAGCCAGGAAATTTTTTTTAGCACGTGGGCGATCTTGAAAAAAAAAATCGAAATTCTTTTTCTCGCGCTATTTCTTATAAAAGCACCGAGCGTGATGCTCAAAAAAAATGTGTCCGCGAGATTCTTAAACTAGAGATTTCAAGCTTCAAAATGCTTTTTTTTTCTCCCTATACGACCATTTTTCACGAAGTCAAAGCCTTTCAAAAATCACTAAAAAAATTGTGAAATTTTTTTACTGAGTGTATAAAGGGTGTCTCAAAATGACCTGACTTTTTTAATTGCGCGCCATTTTTGTTTGTGGTGAACATAGAATACTAATAATTGACAACTGAGATCACGAAGTATTGAGGTTTAGTCATGGAGAATTACACGATCAAGCAACGCCTAGAAATTGTGAAAATGCAATGTGAAAAAATGCAGTTATTGCAGACGAAGTTTCATGGTCGTGTTATCTCATATCGCGGCGATGTGAATTGGCCACCAAGATCGTGCGATTTGACGAGATTGGACTTCTTTCTTTGGGGTTTTCCGAAAGAAAAAGTCTATACCAATGATCCACAGACCGTTCCGGAGGTCAAGGAAGCAATTGGACGCACCATTAAGGGGGGAAAACCTTTTACAATGTTTAAAAAATCGATGTTTTTTTCACATATTTCGAAAGTATAATATATTGAGAGTATACTGGAAAATCGGAAAATCGAAATATGAAATATTTACGAAGTTATAGCACATAGTCGAGAGTGCGCCAGGACTGCATGCTGTGAACTAGGGACACTTTAAGGGGGGAAACCAGTTTAGACGGTTCGAAAAATCGACTTTTTTTATTCCATAAATTGTTAGTAAAACTATTAAAGAATATGTTGCCAAAGTTTCAAAACAAAATTCTGATTTGTTCCGATGCGATGAGCAAGGAAATTGAACGCCCGTCGGTGCGTTCACTTTCCTGAACGCGCACTGAAGCGCGCCCTGCTCCATTACCCCCAGACGTTCAGAAAGAAATTCTTCCAATATACGAAGATTTATCGAAAGATGATTTGCTGACGAGATGTTGAGGCGGTCATACGCAGAATGCTAATGAAAGTTTCAATTCAACCGTTTGGCGATTGGCTCCAAAGCACCTATATTGTGGCCTGAAAGTAGTCGAGGTTGCACCATTCTTGGCTACTGCGTTATTCAATGAAGGAAATTCAGCCTTTCTAATGCTGATGAACGGACTAAAACTTGTAGTTGGCTCGCAGAGCTTCAATTTTGCCCAGGAAATGGATGAGCGGCGCGTGAAAAGATAGAATAGACGCAGCTAGTTAAAGACCAAGGAAGCTCGGTAAGCTCGTAAAGAGGAGATGCAAGCCCGAAATGATGCGTTTGAAGAAGAAGAAGGGTTGCTATGTGGTGCTGGAATAGCTGATTAACCGGTGAACAGTTTATATCATTTATTACTGCCCTGAATTTCTCGTTTTCGGTACTTTTTTTTTCAAATGCGTTTCTCTCGAAACGACTTTTGTTCAACTCGTGGGAATTCTAGCTCGAAAAGTTATTGACCAATCGTTCTGAAAATTTGTGTGAATATTCTTTATTCAATTACAATCCATATGAACTAAACTCTGGGATGATATTATTATCTGAAATATTCTTTTTAATGTAAAAAAGGTGAAAAAACATGGTATAAAAACATGACATTTTGTTCAAACACCTCAAAAACATGCAATTTTCAACTTTTTCGATCAGAGTTTAGTTCATATTCTTAGAAAATATGTTGCTGACGAAAAAAAAAAATTAAAATGATTCCAGATAAAAATTGTGACTTCCGGATTTCCCACGAGCAGCAAACTCTGATGGCGACCGTCCATGGACAGCAGCTTCTAACTCCACTATTTCCGGCGGAAATAACTTGAAAAAATTACAACGTGTACTTCAAAACATTAATAAAATATCCTCCAAGTTTAAATAACTTCTGATTATTCCTTCCCTATTAAAAAAATTCACGAAAAACACTAAAATTTCGGCCTCTTAAACTGGTTTCCCCCCTTAAACGTGATTATCTTGAAACTGCATTTTCAAAAACTGCTCATGTTATAGCTCAAAAAGTTATTGATCGATCCGGCTGAAATTTTGGGAGGTTTCTCATTATAACATTATCGGAAAGATAAACTTAAAGTTTTAAGGTTATCGCGAGAATAAATTACTTTTTTGGGGTAAAAATTGTCGAGAAAATGGTGAAAACCATGAAAATTTTATTAAAAAGCCTACTTAATTTTTAATTTTTTACTTTTTTATCGGTTGTAACGGTGAAATTTGACACGTTCTGGAATAAGTGACTCGGTGACGCGATATATTTTTTCCCTACCAAGTAGTTAATGCATATTACGTTATTCCCAATCATATATAAGAGCGTCTCGCAAGCGCGAAGAAGATTGTTATCGTCATTCTCAATCCAGAATCTTCAACGAGCATATCGTTGCCGAGCTAAGTGCATTTTGTCCCGCGTAGTTGTGATCCAGAATATTAGCCGGTCGTCATAAGAACTTTCTACAAAAATTAACTACGCACTTCGATCAACGTCAACATCCAGCCGCTATCGTGAAAGAAGAGTCTCCAGTCGGCGCATCATATTACAACCGTTGGAAGAAAACTCAGAGAATAATACCGACCAGTAGTTCGTCATATGATTGTAAATAATAAATTTTAAAAACTCTTCAATACGCAACAACGACGTCTTTTTTAAAAACATATATGTTCTCCCAACGGTGTAACATATAAATTGGTGGCAGCGGGTGGGATGCCAAAATAATAAAGGCATCTTAATAAACAGTGAGATATCAATAAGAAGACCGACATAAATTTGTGAAAGTCAAGGATCCCAAAGAAAAACACATACTGTGAAAATTCAACGGGATACTCAAGTTATCACCAAAAAGTTGGCTTCGAGGCAACCTTACTCACATATCCGATTCAACGTTTGATCGTCAAATTTGGTCGAACACCGGAGGGACATCCAAAGACGACTCATCATCCAAAGACGACTCATCAACGAGGATCCGAGAGGATCATCCTGAGGGAACATCTCGAAGGAATCACTACGCGACAGTCATCGAAGAAGGACATCGGCAACTAATCAAGAGGAGGGGGTCAATACGGAATGATTGACAGCTCATCCTCGTGGAAAAAAAGAAGAATTCCTCGTCAAGGAAGAGGAAAACGCTCGTTATTTTAAGGATGACTTTTATTGCGCCGAGGTAAGAAATGGAGAAAATAGAGCAACTCCTTTAAGACCTTTTCAAAAGAATAGAAAATATAGAATCAAAAATTGAAATGAAGACAAATGATCATGATTCTGAAATATCTGAAGATAAAGGTGAAATTAACCATGCAACATCGCTAAAAGAATTAGTAATTACGATATCTGAATTTGACGGTGAAAACATGCCTGTAGAAACATTTATCTACCAAATTGAAAGTTCAAAAAAGAATACAGATCGAAATAAACAGTCTTCTACTCGAAATGATTTTAGGATCAAAATTAAAAGGAAGAGCTAAAGTAGAAATTAGAGCGGATAACGTTGATAATTTTACCGAATTAAAAAATATTTTGCGCATAAATTATGGTGGTCATGACGATTTAACAATTTTCCAACTGCAAAGATTGAATTGTAGACAAAAACCAAAGGAATCAATTAACGAATAGTCTTAAAGATTTATGAAAATCCATGATCTGACAATCAAAGCAATCTTAAATAAAACGTCAATTTCACAAAGTCATAAAACAGTCATAATAGACGAAGAAAAGAAAAAGGGTCTCACTGATTTCCTAGAAGGTCTAGAAAAAGAAATTCGTTTAGACGTAAAAACCGAACATCCAAACAATATTAGGAAAGCGATTACTTCCGCAATTAAAGGTGAAATAACTTTGAAAACACGAACAATGAATAATTGATCAGAAAAGACTTATCAAGGTCCAAGTCATTATCTCAGTCACAAAAACAAAAACAAAAGCGACAAAACGTTCACAAAACGTTTACAAAAGGTGTGTTATAATTGTAAAAAGCCAGGACACGTACTTTCAGAATGTATAAAAAGACAATTTGATAATAGACAAATTAACAAACGGGATTTTCAAAATGCTCCTCACAATTCCAAAGATCCTCCTAAACCCATCGTGTCCAAGAGAACGAACAAATATCACAAGAATCTGCAGTATCAGAAGCGAAGAATGTAAACTTGCTCACATTTTTCTAAAATTAGATGATACCAAAGAAGGAATATTTTTTATTGATCCAGGTTGAACAATATCATTAGTAAAAAGGAAATTGCTTAATGATCCGACAAAAATAATTAAAAAAGGAAAAAACATTACAACAACTGCTGATGAAACTCTAAAAACAGAAGGTATAATTGAAACAAGATTATTTTCACAACCAGTCGAATTTCGCGTAATCCCTTCGCACTTATCAATGAAAGAAGATGGATTGATTGGATTAAATTTATTTCAACAATTCGAAGCAAAATGGGATATGGGTAAACATATTTTTCAATTTGGACCAAGAATATATACAAAAGATCCACCAAAAAAAGCAATAAATATGCCTGCACGAACTGATTGCCTATGTACTTTTGACATTGAAGGAATTTTAAATGGATATGCAAAAATAGAATTAAAAGACTACGACGTATTTGTAAATGTCCAAAACGGTCAAGCCACATTTCCTATTCCCAATTGGAAAAACAAAGACGGCTGCACAAGAAAATTAAAAGCTGAACCTATAAATCATTTCGATATTAAAAATTATGAAAGACCCGAATTAACAAATAAAAGAGAAAAGTTACTTGTAGAAAATACTCGATTGAATCACATTAAAGAAGAAAAAGAACAGATTTGGAAAATTATCAAAAGATACCATGATATTTTTATTCTACCAGGAGATTCACTTCCAATGACCCGATTAACAGAACATTCAATAGACGTGACTGACGAAAAACCAATCTATACGAAACAATACAGATATCCGCCTATTCATCAAGAAGAAATTTAAAAAACAAATGAAAGAAATGCTTGAAAAAGGAATAATTAGAGAAAGTGATTCACTATTTAATTCACCTTTATGGATTGTGCCCAAAAAATCTGATTCATCTGGAAAAAAGAAATGGCGTATAGTGATTGATTATCGAAAAATTAATGAGAAAACGAAACAAGACGCTTACCCTCTGCCAAACATTGACGAAATTTTAGACAATTTGGGAAATGCTAAATATTTTTCTGCTTTTGATCTTGCGTCTGGTTTTCATCAAATTGGAGTAAAAGAAAATGATAAACAAAAAACCGCATTTTCAAGAAAATATGGACATTACGAATATAATAGAATGCCTTTTAGATTAAAGAACGCACCACCGACATTTCAAAGAATGATGAATAAAGGATTACAAGGATTAATTGGCAATAATTGTTTCGTATACATGGATGATGTCATTGGAAAAACTTTAAAAGAACATAACAAAAATCTAGAGACACTTTTCCAAAGATTTATAGATGTTGAATGAAAATTGCAACCTGATAAATGCGAATACTTAAAACCAGAATTAACTTATTTGGGTCGTGTAATTTCGAAAGAAGGTATCAAACCAAATCCTGAACGAATAAAAAAAATTATAACATATCCAAGACCAAAAAATCAAAAAGAAATCAAACAATTTCTAGGACTTGTCGGCTATTATCGAAAATTCATTAAAGACTTTTCAACAAAAGCATTGCCTTTAACAAATCTATTAAAAGAAAAAACGATCTGGCAATGGACATCCGAATAAGAAAATTCATTTAAAACACGAAGAAACGCATTATGCACAGAACCTATCCTAACATATCCTGCCTAGAATAAACCATTTATATGATTAACAGATGCTAGTGGAAAGGCAATAAGGAGATTTAGGAAAAGACAAACCCATTTCGTATACTTCAAGGACTTTGAATCCAGCTGAACAAAATTATTCTACTACAGAAAAAGAATTATTGCCAATTGTTTGGGCAGTAAAACATTATAGACACTTTTTGTATGGAAGAAAATTCAAGATCATTACGGATCATAAACCACTAACCTAGCTAATGAATCTGAAAGATCCTTCCTCACGATTAATGAGATGGAAATAGAAATTAGAAGAATATGATTTCGAAATTATTCACAGAAAAGGAAAATCTCATGCAAATGTAGATGCTTTGTCTCGGATAAACATCTTGGAAGATGAAATCCCTAACGCTTTAGACGAATTCCTGAACGATACGTTCCCGAGTTACGATAATTATTTGGAAGAAAAAGACTCATTTGAAACATCCGAAAACATATTTTTCAAAGGAGGAAGAACAAACAAAAATGGTCTAATAATAACAGACAATCGTAACGAAAAAGGATTTTTAATTGATTGCAATGGTGACGAAGTAGCCTGCTATGGAGAAATTAAAACGAGAATGATGAACAAAGAATCAATAGAGGTTAGAATCAAAGATTTGAGAATTCGAAGAGTAATAATAGAAATAATAATTTAGTATATACATTCTAAATTAAATCCGGAAAAAGAATTAACAATTTATGTAAATCAGGTAAAAGATCCTACTACCCAGAAAGAAAAAGAAAGAATAATTAAAGAATTGCATGAATCAACTATTGGAGGACATAATGGACCGCAAAAAACGATAGAAAAACTAAGACAAAAATATAATTGGACTGGAATGACGAAAAACGTAGAAAAAGTCATTCAACGATGTCAGATATGTCAAAAAGAAAAATTAACTTCACAAGTAACGAGACCTAATCCAGGAAATCCTGATATTCCTATGAATCCTAACGATAAAGTGCCATTAGATGTAATGGGACCATTACCCCAAATCAAAGTCATAAATACATATTAGTTATACAAGACTACCTAATTCGATATTTGGCGATAACTCCGCTCAAAACAAAAAATTCACAAAAAGTACTTGAAAAATGTTGGGAGAATTATTGTAAAATTTTTGGGATTCCTAAAGAAGTATTAACGGACAATGGCGTCGAAATTAAAGGGAAATTTCACGAAGTAATGTGTGAAAAATTAAAGGTTAAATATACTGCGACTTCTATGTATCACCCACAGTGTACGGTCGAAAGTCCTTCATTGCGAAGTTCCTTCGTATTTTTGTATTAATATTCGGAGATAATTACAGGAGTGCGGTTGATTTTTTGTTATTAAAGAAAACACACGAATTGAGCCATAAAACAAGGTTAAATTTTATGGGCTCTTGTCGGAAAAGCCTAGCGGCATAAAAACCCACGTGAAATGAATGCGTTATTTCGTGATTTTACATTGGTTTTAGCGTCAAAATAAAACGTATAGTATGCGTTTGTCTCGCAATATCGTGATCGCACGCGTTTTGTGTTTGATAGCGTTGTTGTACTAGCAGGATAATGGGCTGTTGCCGTCCTTTTTGAAAAACAACGATTGTTAGGGATCCAAGAATCACGGGCCCGTTGCCGTTCTCGCGATCGCCGTAACAACGTATGTATTTTTAGTCAACCTCGTTGCAGGTTGGTTGCGTGTAGGCTGTAGGCCTGAGGCCCCACCGAGAAGATCGTGCGTCTTCGTGCGTCGTCATGCGACCACTGCTTATACCAGGTGTAGAAGTATGAAACCGGAATTTCCCTATAGATGGTGCTAGCCATCAGTTTAGGAACCGTAAGACCGCTTCTGCAGCGCCATCATCTCCCTCTAACAGTTGACGAAGATTTTCAACACACAATAACCCAAATTCCCTACACTGGTATATTTTTCTACAACCTTAAACATGTCGAGTTTTGTACCTACGAACTACGATTTGCGGACAGCATTTGTTTTCTGTTATCATTTGAAGAAAACTGCTGCCGAATCGCATCGAATGCTTGTCGAAGCTTACGGTGAACATGCTCTTGGTAAAACACAGTGTTTCGAGTGGTTCAAAAAATTCAAAAGTGGCGATTTTGACGTGAGAAATGAAGAACGTGGGAAACCACTGAAAAAGTTTGATGACAGCGAATTGCAAGCATTGCTGGATGCTAAAACCTGGCGAAACTGTTAATACTGAACGCTACCGACAACAAATGATCGATTTGAATCTATCTTTGCGTGAAAAACGACCAGAATATCAAAAAAGGCAACACAAAGTGATTTTGCTCCATCATAATGCTCCATCACACACAGCAAAAATGTACAAATAGCAATGGAGATTATTTTGAACAAAATATTTTTTATCATTTTCAAACGACAGACGTGTAATTTTTACAAAAAAAAATCCGGTTTCATACTTCTACACCTGGTATATCCATATACGCGCGCGCTTGCCAGCCGCCCACGTGAGACCCGGCATTAGCGCGAGCGTAAGTCGATACCGCATGGCGGTCAAAATGCGATCAGAATAGCGCGACACAAAAAATATTTCTAGTCACCAAACACACAGTCAAATGGTAAAAATGAAAGAGCACATCGGGAAACCCTCAATTACGTACGGAGCTACATGGTGGAAAGTACCGATTGGATAAATCAATCGTCAAGGGCTATGATCTCTTATAATTCGACAAGAAATGAAAGGACTGGAGTGTCACCTTTCGAATTTTTATTTGGTTATGCCCCAAATATCTCTCTCGAAGCCGAAGAACTCGAAATGAGTATAAAAGAAAAATACGATTCATTACGAAAATATCGGGAAAAGGTCCGTGAAAAGGAAAAAGAAAAAATACAGAAATCCCAAGAAAAGACTCGCGAAAGATTAAGCTCACAAAGAATTCCCATATCCTTAAGAGTAGGACAAGAAATATTAGTTAAAAGGAGACAACCGGGTTCATAAAAATTGCGTAGTCCATGGGATGGACCCTCCATTATAGAAAGAATCTTAAATGAACAAAGTATAGTAATAAGAAGAGGCAATGACCTCGAAAACATAACGAAACAACAAGAATTACAGAAATAGCAGAAAGTGAAGAATCGCCAAAGTTAATTCAAAAACTATTTAGACCAAAACAATCAACCAGTCAAATATGAGAAATTTATGGAGACCAAATTTTTTTAAGGAGAGAGGAATGTAACGACAAAATTTGACACGTTCTGGAATAAGCCACTCGGTGACGCGATATATTTTTTCCCCACCAAGTAGTCAATGCATATTGCGTTATTCCCAATCATATATAAGAGCGTCCCGCAAGCGCGAAGAAGATTGTCATCGTCATTCTCAATCCAGAGTCTTCAACGAGCATATCGTTGCCGAGCTAAGTGCATTTTGTCCCGCGTAGTGGTGATCCAGAATATTCATCGGTCGTCATAAGAACTTTCTACAAAAATTAACTACGCACTTCGATCAACGTCAACATCCAGCCGCTATCGTGAAAAAAGAGTGTCCAGTCGGCGCATCATATTACGTTCGTTGGAAGAAGACTCCGAGAATAATACCGACCTGCAGTTCGTGAAACGATTGTAAATAATAAATAAAATGAACTCTTCGATACGCGATAACGACTTCTTTTTTAAAAACATATATGTTCACCCAACGGTGTAACAAGGCATATTCTTCCCCTACACATGTCAATAATCGAAAAATATTTTCGATTTGTAGCGCTTGTCAGAAGTCTGAGAACAGGTAGTAAAAACACAATTTTTATGCAAAAAAAAAACAAAATGCCTCTTGTATTTTTCATGAAATAATATAGTACGAAATATTAGTGTGCATTCGAAATAAAACATACGATTAAGTTGCCTCGTACAGTTCTATAATTTTGGCTATAATAGCTTCTCAACGAAGTGACGACCCTTAGCTCGGATAACCGCCGCACAGATTCTGGGCATTCTTGCGATCAATTTTTTCAGCGTTTCAGCTGAAATTTTCCATGAATCCTGTAGGCTCTTCTATAACCCGCTCCGATTGGTGGGGTGTTCGTTGTGTACCGCTCCGTCGAGCTCTTCCCATAAAAGTTCAGTCGGAGACAAGTCCGGGGACCGAGGTGGCCATTCCATGATTTTTATCGCACCAGAGATCCTTTCCTTGTTCAAATAGTCTTTACATAGCAAAGAAGTATGCTTTGGGTCATTATCTTGTTGGAAGATGAACCTACGACGCAAAATTCGTGTTTCAGATGGTATTGCATGTCTTATCAGAACCCTATGATAGACGTTTTTATCCATAATTCCTTCAACTTCGGCTAAATCTCCGACTCTGTTACCACCAAAACAGCCTCAAACCATCACGTTAACTCCACCATGTTTCACTGTGTGCACCACACATCCCAGAAGAAAGCGTTTATTTGGCTGACGACGGACGTACTGGCGGCGCGGCGTTGAGAACCAAAAAGTTCGAACTTGGACTCGTCGGTCCAAAGCACGTTCTTCCATCAATCCGCTGTCCAATTTTAATGTTCTTTGGCCCATTTAAGTCTCTTAGCAACATTTTCCTTCCTCAATAAAGGTTTCCTGGCAGCCACTTTGTCTCCTGTACGGGCATCACACAAACGTCGCGCCACCGTCCTGGATGACACTGATTCTGCCCTTGTTCTGTGTCAACGTGGCTGCAATTTCTCCAGCTGTTAGCTTTCGATTTCTCTTGGAATGTGTAACAATAAAGTTGTCCAACGATCGAATAATGGCGCATAGTATAATCTTCAACTTTGCAGCAATTTTTCGTAGGGACCACTTCAGATCTCCTAAAAGAAACACTTGTGATCTGATTTCAACGCCGAGCTCCTTATTTTTCCGCCGCATTGTAGGATAAGTAAGTGAAAACCACACAGTAAAAACCACAAACACACAGTGAAAACCACAAAACACACATAACTTCAGTAAATTCGATGGTTTCGCGAATGTGATTGCTCGTTTACGAAGTCTGTTGACATATACCTACTTAGTAATTGTGTCAACGGAGTGTGTCTTACTCACAGCACCCAACAGTAATTTGTAAACAAGCTTCTATAAGCTCAGTTCAGAGGATCAGAGGATCGGTTTCAAAAACTTGTAGTTTTCGAATTTTATTTTCAATATCTGTGGTATGAAAACGACACATATATCCTATTTGTGTATGCTTATACTATTTCTTCGCATTAGGTGCCTCGAACACGCGGAAATATATGATTTTTTTTTTTTGGGTGATGTTCTCAGACTTCTGACAAGCAGTGTATGTTTTAGATCAATAGAAAAAAATCAGACAAATAGAGCACTTTTGATATTACGCAAAAGACGCCTAAAGGAATACCTTATAACGCCGCCATTTTGTATTGTTGTTTAGTAAAAAAAAATGAACACTTGAAAGTTGTAATAAGGTAATGCCAAAATTTAAAAATGATGCGATTATTTTATCACCTTTAAAAAAATTCATGATAAATGACTCATTTTCGGGCATCTAAAGGGTCCCCCCCTTAATGAAATTAGTCCGCAATTATGCCAAAATGTTATTGAAAATTTCGTCAAAAGAGTAAACGTTTGCAAACAGGGACGAGGCGGCCATTTTTCGGATATTGTGTTCCATACATAACCGCCATGTTCGTACCTTATATTAAAATAAAAATATTCGTACTTTTCAAATAAATAATACACTTTATTAATAAATTAAAATGTCAGGCAATTTTGAGACACCCTGTATGTACATATTTATACAGTATCCCTGGTGGAACTTTTTTTTTTTAATTGATAAAAATTGGCAGAATATATCAAATATGATAAATTCGTAGAGATTATTGCATCTTTTGATAAAAAATATTGACAATTTATAACAAAAATGATTACCATAGGTCAAGAAATAAATGATATAAGTGAACAGATACTGTATTATTTTATCAGAATTAATATGAAAAGTGTCAATAATTATTAAAAAATGTCAAACATTTTTATGAGAAATTGTCATATTTGGATCAATTCTGTGCAAAACAAAATTACATAATATAATATAATTTCGCAGACAACATCAAGAAATGCAATATAACCTTAAATATAATCGAACATATTATTACATTTTACTATATATTTTGGGAATAGCTATCTTTCATAAAACGTATTATAATTGATAAAATCGAATAAATAGTATAAGAATGTGTGATAAGTTGATAGATATATTTATAATTTTTTATGATAGTTACTGACATTTATTGTAATAATCAGTAATTACATGAATTGATAATAAATACGATATTCTGGTAAGTAATTTAAGATTATGCATTATCACATATACAGGGTGAGGCACTAACTGTTGCCACCTTGAATATCTCTGTAATTATCGACGTCACAAAAAAATTCTTGAAACAAAAGTTGTACCGTAAGAAAGGGGTCATCAAATGCGACCATTTTTTTTTATCTCAGTGGAGGCGCTGTCGCACAGTAAAGGTCACCTCCACTTTTTTAAATGGGACGGTACATTTTTTTTTCAACTATCTTGTAGAGCATCGAAAACTGCATAAAACCATTTAGGGGTCAAAGTCGTTCAAGGTCATTTAAGATCAAAAAGTGACATGAACTTCATTTTTATGTGAAATTACCTTTATTCACAGTAGATGTTCAAAGTGATTGCCATTGGAATCAATGCAGTATTGCAATCTCCTCATCACGGATTGTGTAGAATTTCTTATCACTTCGGCACTTATCGAGTCACAGGCTCGAAGAATTCTCTCACGCATATCATCCGGCGTAGAAGGACGTTCTTTATAAACAAGATCTTTCAAGTATCCCCACAAGAAAAAGTCCAGAGGCGTCAAGTCTGGCGAGCGAGCCGGCCACGATACAGCTCCTCCGCGTCCAATCCAACGATTTGGAAATCTCTTTTGCAATTCATTTCTAGCTATCAGCGAAAAATGTGCCGGGCACCCATCGTGTTGATACCACATTCTGTTTCTTGTTTCTAAAGGTATTTCTTCCAATAACGAACCTAATGTTTCTTGAAGGAATGTGGTGTACTTCCTACCATTAAGATTCCCTTCGATGAAATAAGGGCCTATGATGCTATCCCCAATAATACCACACCATACATTAACCGACCACGGTCTTTGGTGTGCAACTTGCCGCAGCCAATGTGGATTTTCAATTGGCCACAAATGCATGTTATGCAAGTTAATATTTCCATGATTCGTAAATGTTGCCTCATCAGTAAATAAAATCCGATTAATAAATGAGTCATCTCTCTGAATCTGGCGTTGAGGCCATCGGCAGAATTCAGTGCGATTCATGAAATCCGTACCAGTTAATTCCTGGTGGAGACTGATGTGGTAAGGATGATATTTATGACGATGTAGAATGTTCCGTGTACATTGTAGATTTGGTGTCGTTGTTTACATGCAAGACAATGGCAAGACTTCGGCGATAAGTGCCGAAGTGATAAGAAATTCGTGATGAGGAGATTGCAATACTGCATTGATTCCAATGGCAATCACTTTGAACATCTACTGTGAATAAAGGTAATTTCAGATAAAAATAAAGTTCATGTCACTTTTTGATCTTAAATGACCTTGAACGACTTTGACCCCTAAATGGTTTTATGCAGTTTTCGATGCTCTACAAGATAGTTGAAAAAAAAATGTACCGTCCCATTTAAAAAAGCGGAGGTGACCTTCACTGTGCGACAGCGCCTCCACTGAGATAAAAAAAAATGGTCGCATTTGATGACCCCTTTCGTACGGTACAACTTTTGTTTCAAACATTTTTTGTGACGTTGATAATTACAGAGATATTCAAGGTGGCAACAGTTAGTGCCTCACCCTGTATATTTTCTAAGTGATCATCATGCAATTTTTTTCAGCTATTAGTATAAATCGTCCAATTTTGGATAGTATAACTTTTGATAAGGGATTAGTCTTTTGATAAGGGATTAATCTTTTTGACAAATTTATTTGACAATTTTTATATTGTGATACGTATTTTCGTGATAATATCGGAGAAGGAACACAAAATCAATACGAATAGTACAAAGTTCCTCTCTGTTTAAAAAAGAAATATGACAATTGTTACTACCAAACAATCAACCAAACAATTCTAATACCATATAAAAAGATTTTTTTTCATTATAAGATAATAATATTTTATTTTTGTTATTTGCAAAGTGATTTATGAAACCCAGAGAATTGTCAGGATACTATTTATATCAAGTAGACAATAAGTGTTAAGTACTGTACTGCGATACTGCAAAGTTTATTAATAAGCGGGTTGATGAAAATTTAATTTCAATGAAAGCTCAATCTATATTAAAAAACAGATAACTTAATTAACGCCAGTATTATAAGGAGAATATTATATTAAGTTCAAAATTAGTATTAAGTACTTCATAAGTCACTAATGAGTAGTTGATAAAAATGTAATCGCAAAATAAATACTCTATAGATATTTAAAAAACAACGTAACTTAAGTAAAGAAAAAATAATAAAGAAATTATTGTCCAGTAAAAATGCATTCATTTATTTTTAAATACCAAAATGGAATAAATTAAGAAATAATTTTTTAGGACAAAATATATCAAATCGGGTATATTTTACGGAATAAAAATACATAAAATGTAATAAAATATCCTATGATGCCATTATATTACTACTATACTTATCGAAAACTAACAAAAAATTTCCTAATATATCAAGAACTGACGAACATAATTTTCAGTATTTGATATAAAATTCTAAAAAATGATGATTTATTTGACAACTTCTGAGGAAATATGACTTTTGGTTCCAATTCCTGATCATCTAACTACATAACTGGGCAATGTTTGTTAATATCTTACACATTTTTCACAAAATTGATCAATTTCTGTTCAAATCTTGGAAAAAATCTGAACAAATATGTTCAATTCTTACAAAATGTGACCAGAAAGTTCCACCAGGGATATCGGGAATAAATCCGACTGCAGCGCCATTTGGCTGAAACTCGTATTTTTAACGTTTATACGAACGGATTAGCGAACACGCGGGTCGGAAACTTTTGTCTGTTGTCCATGGTGCATTAATGGATTAAATAAAACGAAGCAAATATGAAAGATCATAATAAAGAAATGACCCCGCACGCTGCGTTAACCCAGACATGGAAGGTATGTAATTTTCGAGCGGTTATGTTTTAAGAAATAATACGTACATACACACATACGCCAGACGGAGTAAACTTAAACAATTTTTTCAACTAATGTATATCATGCAATCCTTGGCCCTTGGAACATTTTTACACGCTTGTGTATTTTTCATCTTCACCCTCGTATCGTTCGGTGAATCACGCACTATGGATTTTTCGGCAACACAAAGCGAGCCCACTCTTCTATCCATTTAACCCCTTACTGAAAAGGGGTAACGCACCCCTAAAGTCGATAAAAAAAAGGGCTCCGTCCAAAAAGGGTTCCCAATGATGCAAAAGTACTGACCACCCTTATCCCCTTTCCCCACTAGAAAACCCTCGATCGTTTTTAGCTTATGTCTACACTATTAATGAAACATTGTAAGAATAATAGTGAAAATGTGCATGTACCGTGCAAATGATGTACATTTCGGATGAATTATTGATTAATATTTGACGAATATTCTTGTTCCAAAATAGAATTTGGAAAGAGAGAAAAGGATAGGGACAATTTTTTTACTGTCACCAGGAAAAATTTAATACAAAGCACCCTCAGCAGTTTGGGGTTTGGAATATTGAACCGGCGAATAGCTTGCAGCCGACAGCGCCTTAGATTGGAGGCCTGGGTCTCCCGACGCATGTCTACCCTAGACGTTTGAAAGCGTTGGAGGGATCGAAGGAAGGATCCGCTTCGTTCTGATTGGTCGGGAAAACTCCGGAGAGCCATCTGGTATTTGCACTCCTTCGTTGAAAGGGTAGCTCAGTTAGGTGGAGGCTGTCGCGAACGGTGCTACCTACTCGGACCAAAGATTTAGCACCAGTTGAGTTTTCACGATGCAAGAATAATGTGGAAAAATCTACTCGCTTTTGAACGTGACCATTGTGTATGTACCGGGCTGGATTTATTAATAATTTACAGTTCTCAGTAATGCAGGCGGCGATATTATATTAAACTTCTTTTTTTTGCATTTTTTCTTGTATGGTATTTCAAAGTGGTGTATTGTAAATCAAATGGTTTTAGTGTCTTATCTATTTTACCAACTATGGATTATGCATCATTTTCCGGCACTGCGATTAGTAGCCAACCAGCCAAGAACATGTCGTTTTTGCATAATTTAACCAGAGTACATCGTGATCTTAGATGTTTAAAAGTATGTAACATTAGATAAATAAAGAGAAGCAAATATCGCTGTTACCCATTTGAAATTAAAGCTTTTTTTATTTCAATAATGTCTTTCAGTACATGTGATTTTCAACATGAAGGTCCTAACAGGGTATCTACTGATCTAAGTTATGAAAAGTCTTAAATGTCATGAAATTACACTCGACCATGAAAAAGTCACGAAATGTCATGAAAAATTACCAGTCTACCTGATTTTTTTAAGATCTCTGCAGCGCTTATTATCATGGCCGATGTTTGTATTAATTTATCCAAAATAATTTCAAATCTTCGTGGGTTTGCGACAATCTACGGTATTATAAAAAAAGGTAGTAGAAAAGAAAATGATTCGTTATCTCAACATATTAATTGTTCTTTGTTATTCGTGTAAAGCGACTAGATGATATTACTCAAAGTTTCTATATGTATGTAATATTTTTTCAGATATTCCCAAAATATATTTCTTTATAACAAACTTGAAATGATGTTTGTCTCACTTTTTTTACTACACATGGAATTGTACAGTTTGGTGATTTTTCGTTTATTTGGTATATTTTGTTATTGGCATACAACACACATCTGTTTCAAAGAGCAGAATATAAATATAAAAATGTCGAAAATTAGTCGCACTGAAGAATTATAAAGTATACTTTTATACCAGAGAGTCATACTAAAAGTCATGAAAAAATCCCCTTTCCTTGCCTTAAAAATCCTGAAATGTCATGAAATTTCAGTTCTGGTCGAAATTAGACGCCCTGCCTAAGCGGCATTTTCATAGCAAATTCATTCCACCTAACTTTAATTGTCCTATATACGTAGTTATATTGTAAATACATATTCGATATAATCAACACATAGCTCTACATATTACCACATGTGTTTCCATAACGGAAGAATCAATAAAGTCTGCTCTTTATGTCACTATAAATTCTTTTTTCTTTTTTGTTAGTTCTAGTATTTAAAAATCTTAACAAAATTTGTTCTTCCTTTCCAAAGACATAATACCTAAACATTTTTTTTATTGTCTTTTAAAGATAAACATTTTATTGTCACGGCGAATTGAATGAAATTAAGAAAAGGATATGCATTGAAAAAGAAAGCAACTGAGTGCATGTCAAATGAAGGCAGGGTTCTGTACTTTTTTAGTTACACACATAATTATGGTATTGAATTTAAACTTGATAACTTTCAAGAAATGTATGAATTCATTGATAGTTTATTAAACAACTGATATTCAATCGACAATGGTTTTTCAAAATCTTTCTTCTTAAAACCAATTATTTTACAAGTAATCACCAAGTAATCACCATGATTTTTTAAAGGAATTCACTAAATGCTGTTTTTCATGCATTGCTTCAGGAAGAGATTTTCGTCTGTATCACACGCATATGTCTTCCACATCATCTTAAACAAAAAGATTATAACAGAGAGAGAGAGAGAGGGAGCGGGAAGGGAGGAGGGCACTCTGCTTGCGATTTTGGGGTGTCGAAGCTTGCAATTAGGCGAAAAAAATACATAAATACCGCAAGATAGGTACTCCACCCGAAATTACGCCACTCCACTGTTTCAAAGATTTTTTCGTTTTTATCATCAGTGTATTCATTCTAGTATAAGGAAAAATATGATTAAAATTATTTTCGAGTCAATTGGCGATCAGGACAAGCGTGCGGCGACCAGGACGGTCATCACGGAATTATCCGTCTAGTAGCTGCGACGCCCTAGAAACGACAACCGTAATTGCAATTACTTATTTTGTAATTAAAAAACTTTACATTTTTTACAAGATAAAAATTGTGCGCTATGTGTATATGTGAGCATTTTTACCACGATGCAAGATAAAGTCCTAAATTTTGGTTCAGTCACATTTCTTTATAGTATGTGCCGAGTAGACAAAGATCTCCGTTTATTGATGGTTAAAAAAAAATTAAGTCTCTATTATTTTAATTCGGGATGGAGGACATTTTTAAGGGGGGAAAACCCTTTAGACGTCCGAAAAACAGGCATTTTTCATGAGTTGTTTTAAAGGTGACAAAATAATCGCGAAATTTTAAAATTTTGACTATCTTATTACAACTTTCCAGTCTAATTTTTTTTAAACAAAACAAAATCGTGGCGTCATAAGGTATTTCTTTAGCCGTCTTTTGCCGAAAAGTTCTCCATTTGTCTGATTTTTTCTATTGATCTGAAACAGAAATCGTAAATATTTTTCGATTATTGACATGTGTAGGGGAAGGATATACCTACAAAAATATGAAAAAGTATAAAATTTAAAATTATGTAGGCTTTTTAATCAAATTTTCATATTTTTGACCATGTTCTCGACAATTTTACCCCACAAAAAGTAATTTATTTATGCGATAACATTACAACTTTAGGTATATCCTTCCGATTATGTTATAGTGAGAAACTTTCCAAAATTTCAGCCAGATCGATCAATAACTTATTGAGCTATAACATGAGTAGTTTTTCAAAATGCAGTTTCAACATAATCGCGTTTAAAGTTTTCCTAGTTCACAGCATGCGGTCCCGGCGCGCTCTCGACTATGTGCTATAACTTCGTAAATATTTCATTTTCGATTTTCCAGTATATTCTCAATATATTATACTATCGAAATATGTGAAAAAAATCGATTTTTTTAACATTGTTAAGGGTTATCCCTCCTTAATCACGAGTACGAAAAGGTCGCCGGGTAACTGACTTCGCAATCGCCAAGCCGTGGATATAAGATTCGTCACGCATAACGTGAACATAATGGAGTTTATTGGTATAATCAATCATCTTCCGCATCAATAGAAGCTTTCCGTCGGTAAGTAACTCTACATTTATAATCCTTTTATAAATATCGAAATTGCCTAAAAAAAATATGGTCGCCAGAACATCGATATGATTATTCATCCCCTAGTAAAAGAATTCTGGATTTGGCCTTAGGACTCTAGTTTCTACATCCAAACATGCAATGATCTTGCGCTCTAATCAAGAGGCCTGCACGTGCATTTTTTTAGACACGCAGCGGTAACGTGCTTGTCAGTGTACACGGAGAGAATTAAATGTAAAAAATTACCGTGCAGTAACGGTAACCAGATGACAACCCTGAAACTTCGCTTATTATTACTGAGTAAAACACAGATTTTCACGAAAATAAAATAAAATTTCTTCTTCAGATAGAAAATTTTACCAGATTTTCTAGTAAATTTTGATTTGTAACAAAATACGCAAAACTTAAATTAAAAAAAATATATAATATCAGCGAAATTTTACTGTGCATTTTATTATTTTATGCCTTTCAAAAATGTCTATAAAAAAGTATCGTCTTTATAACAGTTATTTTAAGATTTATTATAAAATTTAATGAGTGTTATAGGAAAATATATTGTGCTCTCGGTAAAAATTATCGTGCGCGCTACCCTTCTTGTATAGTAAAATTTCAGCTACGTATTTGAAATTTTCTGTAACGTGAGTTAAAAAAACTTGTCGCATACGAATTATTATGCTTTTCTCACTTGTCACTACATTGAAATATATCACGGTAATTTTTACCGTGAAATTCACGACAAAAATTACTTTTTAATTCTCTCCGTGTACCTTTCCAGTGCGTGCATGGCATTATTGTGTCAGTGTACCAGTGTGTGCATGGAAAACGGATCTGTACAGAAAGTATCGTACAATTTTTATTTACAGAATACCCACGGGGTGTTGCAGAAACTAATTGTCTGTAACTTTGCATTCAGTGAATTAAATATAATAGTTTTTATTTTATTAACTCACTTTCTTGTCTGTCTGTTTGTTTGTCCGTCCAGTACAAATTTTGCAATCGATTTTAAACTAACTTCCGGATGAGCTAGAGACTTCAAACTTAAAACATAGCTCTGAACTGGATGACAAACAAACAGACAGATAAGATAAATAGAAATGAAAAAAAAAATATTTAAATAATTTTTTTTTAATATACCACGTTTTTAAAACGGACTAAAAAGTATAAAATAATTTCCCCTAGTCCCATACAGACTTATAACCCCATACAGATTCCTGACCCCATACAGATCGTCCTGAAAATTTGTGATTGTGAATATTTAATAGCTATGGAAATACTCGTAAGATTTAAAACGAAAAACGTGGGACGCATGCAATATTGCAATTGACGCATGAATAGTTCACCTTAGCCACTAACAATTGTATTGCACTACAAATGATATGCACTGTTGTGTGAGTTTTCTCAACGACAGCTACTCCCTACACTCCTTACCATTATATTATCTATTGCATGCCTCCCACGATTTTAGTTTTAAATATTATAAGTAGTTTTAAATATTATAAGTAAATATTATAAGACAATCTGTATAGGGTTATAAATCTTTATGGGGCTAAAAGAAATTATTTTATACGTTTTATCCCGTTTGAAAATTGTGGTGTATAAAAAAAAAATTTCAATTTTATTTTTTCTCTTTTACTAAATTATATTTTATTTTTTTTATTTTTTTTCACAATTTTTTCCTCTCTCTCTTTCCCTCCCTCCCTCTCTGACAGCTGAACATGGGGTACAGATTAAATGGCGTATATGAACAATTGAAAAAACATACGCAATTTTTCTTATTTTTAAGGGAAGTTTACCGTCGAGAGGCAAGAAAGATGCATGAACTTCAGGATTTTTTTTAAATATAAAATAAATACTTTTGGAAATGGGTTTCAACGTATTTAATTCTTCTATCAATGAGGGTAAATTCCAATTTCATTACTTGAAAAAATCCAAAATGGGGGCTTCAGCTCCCGTCAAATAAAACCATGCACGGCGTGTTGTGGTTTGCGCGCGGCGCTCCATAGCCTTGCCAATTCATCTGAAACACAAACAGGT
Organism: Ophion ventricosus; assembly: GCA_963932345.1. Lineage (NCBI taxonomy): Eukaryota > Metazoa > Arthropoda > Insecta > Hymenoptera > Ichneumonidae > Ophion > Ophion ventricosus. The sequence goes on along the minus strand of OZ010712.1, from coordinate 3,379,300 downwards.
TAAAAATGATTAAACTATAGTAAATTTGGGGGGCCTCATCGTGTTTTGTTTTCTGAAAATCCCCTGGATAACAAAATAACAGCCGTTTGAAAAAAAAACGAATTTTTTTGTCCGGTTTTTTTTTGTTTCAACGGACGAAAAAATATTTCTAAATCAATATTTTACTTGAATCGCTTCCTGATGGACCCGTAAATTGAATGTCTCTTCAATTGCGTAGAGATTCATGTGAATCGATTCATCAGTTGAAGCTGTCGGGCGCTCCGCGCGCTGAAAAATGCTGTTTCCAGAAAAACGCATTCAAAGTTTAATGTTAGAATGTAAATTCTAAAATACTTTAGTTATGAGAATATACTTTTACCCACGTGTTCTAAACACTTTAAGGATGCAAATTATGTAAAAAAATCCAAACTTCCATCGTCATGAACGGTAACTTGCCCTTAAGGAGAGTAGGAAGGCTTTGACAGCTGAAAATGGGGTAAAACTTGGGATGGCGTTTATGAACAATTAAAAAAAAAACAGGAAATTTTTCTTATTTTTAAGTTGTTTGTCACATTTGTGTCGATGAAATTGGTATTTGTAAAAAAAAATCATAATTAACGGATATATTAAGCGTTGGAGACGACCGCGCTTCTACTAATGCGCGTGGCATTACTTCCTTCTTGCTACGATTGAAGATAATCGGATGCGAATTTTCGAAGTTTTCAAACGGCATCCCATTGGGGGAATTTGCCTCCTTAGATTGGACGTAGAGCTTATTAATAAAAAGAAAAATTAGAAACATGACGGCTAATAATCTGAGAAACACGAAAAACTTCGTATTTTTATTGTTATATCAGTATAAAACAATTAAGTTTTATAAAAGTATGCCAAGTTAAAGTTTTCGAAAATCTGCGCGTACAAAGTCATGGATGCAGCTAGTTGTACATATTACTGTGTCAAAGGCATATACGCAATCAAGATTCGGGAATCACGAGTTCCAGTTTATTTAAGAAACAACTCTTTCTTATCGCCAGCACCCATTGACATGATTGTGTCGACTATTAGAACAAATCGAACCGCTAAGATAAAAAGTTATTGAAATTATTTAAAGGGTAACACCACTGTAAACGTCTAAAATTAAGCGGTTTTTGGCAATTTTCTTTGGGTGGAACGACAAGTAAGAGGATAATGGCATTCAAGGATGTTATTAATCATATCTTCAAGTAAACAAAAAAAATATATTAAAAAATTATACAAAATGATGACGCTGGAGCCATTTTCGCGAGGCATGTTGAATCTGAGACCCTCTGCGACACGCAGTATAACTGACGCAAATTTGAATCTACAAAAAAAAATAATAAAAATTCTATTCATTTACGTTATGAGTATAGCTAGAGAAATACGTGGGGGATTTTGAAAATATTAATTTTTCTGTAATTGGCTACCATTTAAGGTAAAGAGTCAATTTTCAACAGAGAAAAAGAACAATCATATGTTAATAAATAACGTTATAATTAACTCATGGAAAATCCCGTACGTATTTCTCTTCGGAATGTTATTTTACACATGTGTTCAAAATTTGGAGGGAATAGAATGAAAATTGTTGGAGTTATACTGTGTGCCGTTTTGAAAAATTCTATTCTGAGAAAAACGCGTTTAAAGTTTCGACACGTGTTATAGACGTAAAAAAATGAAAAATTTGGCTGTTTAAAATTGTATACCATTGATCAGCTATCCCAGGACCCTAAAGCTGCCCTGCTCTGTTCATATATTCATCCTAATTGTTTTTCCTCGTTGATTTTCTGCTAGTGCGTGCTTCTTTTGCCGCATCTGTTAAAGACAACTCAGCGTGGTTTATCCGTCTAGCATCAGTTTCAAGACAAAAATTGTAAGCTTGGAGACCAATATCCACCTTCAAGACTTTCATAATTCGAAGGATATTAGTCAAACCGTCGTTAATATTGCACACAGCAATATCAGTTGCTACATTTAATACTTTTTTGCCCCTTGAGTGGACCTTTGAAGCCAAGCTCCAAACAGTAGCATTGAAACTTATGTTGCTGTTTGCGTGTAACCTCCCAAGCAACGATTTAGTCACTCATTGTAACTTAGAACAAGTCTAAGGCTACAAATAAATGGTAAAAAAATTTCATTAAGTCTTGGCCATGGCTGGCCCGTGTGCGGGCCGTTTTTACAGGTACCAAACTTTCTTCCCTTCTAGATGGTTCAAAGCATCTCTTGAGCCAGTAAAAAAAATCAATTTTTTAATATTCTACAGTGGTGTTACCGCTTAAATATAACATATGAAGACAATAGTGGCATGCCAATTGAGTGATCGTCAATGCCAGAGGGATAAGTGTACATTTTGATTTCTAGTTTGTTCCAAAGGTAAAAATGCTTTCACTAGTAATGTACTCCGCCCCTATTAACAATTTTTCCGCATGAACCAAGTTGTATACGTTCCGATTGGTTGTGTTGTTTCGGAAAATGTGTCAATTAAGTATTGCATATAGGAGTTTAGCTCTAACTGACCTACATCGGTACTTCACCTTTACGGAAAAGTTTCTGTAATTGCAACAGATGGCGTTGGCACCTACCTTGGCGCCGAGCGTTCTCCTGTGACTGTATAAACTCCGCGATCAAATGACGAGATAGTTTGTCGAGACATACTCTGATGATGGTCACTTACCGACTGACGTTATTGGTTTCCTTGATGAAAGGCGCAATTACGGCTTTATTCTCGATGCATGGCGTGATAGTCTCTGGCAATTTGAAATATAGTAATTATTTGTTGAATCACTTATACTGTATTTAAGGTGCATTGAATACCAAGTATTTTTTTATATTAGATTATCTTTCGATTAGAATCGTCATGAAGGCGTTATCTTTATTTATAAAAGGTTTTTTTTCCAATCGGCTGAAATCGATTGTTTCGCTTCCATTAAATACTGCCACTTTTCAAGGAACGTAGACCACTAATTATTATTATCGAACTGTCGTTCGCAGTATTATGAAGCGTGTGTTTGAGGATAAGCTGCAAGGACTCCATAGACGTTTTATGAAATAAGGATAAATCCGGTTGTACGGGCGATATTCGTAGAATACTAAGAGAGAACTTGCATTCCTGTAGCAAACGCTTACCAGTTATTATTTGGTTTTGATGAATACCATTTTTTTTCTTACGTTATCATTTGACAATGACCTATTAATGTGGTGGTTCGCTAATCAGAAACGGTTTTTAAAACTTTCCGAAGTATTGGGTTGGCAAATAAGTTCATTCGGTTTTGTCCATACCGTTCATACGTTCAAAATCAAACGAACTTATTTGCCGACGCAATACACACAGACGCGTACATGGTCGGTGACAGAAGAAAGTGATATAATCATGTTAAAAAAAACTCCGTATTGTTTTATACGTCGTGGCTAGGCTGTCGAATGTGCATATACAGGGTGTCTCAAAACAGCCTAACATTTTAATTCATTAATAAAACGTATTATTTGTTTGAAAAGTACGAATATTTTTATTTTAATATAAGATACAAACATGGAGGTTATGTGTGGAACACAATATCCGATAAATCGCCGCCTCGTCCTTGTTTATAAAAGTTAACTCTTTTGACGAAATTTTCAATAACAATTCGGCATAATTGCTGACTAATTTCATTAATGGTGTGTCTGATTGCTTCCTTGAGCTCCGAAATGGTCTGTGGATCATTGGCATACACTTTTCCTTTCACAAAACCGCAAAGAAAGAAGCCCAAAGGCGTCAAATCGCACAATCTTGGTAGTCATGCGTTGATCGATCGTATAATGCTCCATGACTAACCCTCAATACTTCCTGATGCCAGTTGTCAAACAATCTATGTTCGCCACAAAAAAAAATGGCGCGCAATTTAAAATGTCAGGTCATTTAGAGACACTCTGTAGTATTTCACTTATCGATTTCTTTCAACAACTGAATTAAGATCATTCGTTATTTGTACACTATTTTTGGAAAAAAAAACTCTAAAACTAATATTTCGTGAGAAATTCAATCCATACAACATATAGCTGTTTCGATCGTATTTGTATTGTTTTTTTTACTTTGAAAATCTATATCGGTTTAACCCTTTGAAGCATACATTTTTCCTTACGTGCAATCAGCTCAAAACTTTGTACTCGGGGGTTTTCGGGGTCGCCGATTACAAATCTGCACTCAAAATTTGAAAATTCAAGATGGCGGATCCAATATGGCGGACCACAAATGCAAAAATTGTTTGATGAAAGCAAAAGTTGGTGATCGGGGGTTTTCGGGGTCGCTGATTACAAATCTGGACTCAAAATTTGGAAACTCAAGATGGCGGATCCAATATGACGGACCAAAATGCTCAAAGTAGCTTGATGAAGATGAAAATCCATATGCAGGGGTTTTTTGAGTCGTTGAATTCGAATGTCAGTTCAAAATTGAACAATAAAAATAGCAGTTCCAATATAGGATAATGAAACACACATCTGGCTTGGTCACTGATACTAATCTGAGCTTATAATTTAAAAATAACTGGTGAACTGAAACATAAAATTCTCTTGATAGAGAGGAAACTCGGTGCTTTAGGGTTATTGAAGTCGCTAATTTTGAAACCAGTGAAAATATATAAATTTAAAAAGTTCTAAATTAAAAATTAAAAAAGAAACTCGCTACGTCCTCGCCGTTAGCTCCGGGTAATGCTAAAAGCGTAATTCTATTAGAAATTCAGTATAACAGAATCAACATATCGAGCAACTCCGATGTTTTAGTAATTCCAGTAAAATCTCCGGTTTTGGTCCGTCATATTGGATTCGCCATTTTGAATTTCTGGATTTTGAGCTCGAATTCGTAATCAGCGACCCAAATAACGTCTCTGAATTCATTTTTTGTGTATGGTTTACCTGCTAGATAAGGCACAATTACATTTATTGTCTAAAAAACGTGTTTTTTTTTGTACTGTAGTGATGCTCAACATCCACTAAGTGCAACATAAGCCCTTAATAGTGATATTGTAGTAACAATTGATCTCCTAACATCCTAAATATACATTTACATTCGTCGTTATGCGCTAAAAAATTTTTTTATTCAAGAAAAACAGAGTGGAAGTAGGTGACATACCAGTATGTCACTATGCTACAAAGGGTTAAAACCGAACGACACACTTTGAGCTTGGTCCTGAAATTTTCGCAATTATACGGAGAGTTAAAAAAAATGGATTTCAAAAGAAAAGAATGGTTTTTTTAAAGAAATATCACTTTTTAGGAACGTAACCTAAAAAATAAAATGATTTTTTTTTGAGATATTTGGACTATTTGTTTATAAAAAGACGTTAGAAACTGAACAAGAAATAAACATAATGCTTGTGCAGTGTGTGATGTTAGTAATTTCCTTATTATTGAGGTTTCAAGTCATATAGACAGTGACGCATTACCGCCTAGGCTAACCTAGGTTATAGCGTAGAGCGGCACGATTCGGGGGGGGGGGGGGTTCTTTTGTTCGATTTTTTCCGAAGTCTCTTTTCCTGGCGAATACCTGTACTAGGTTTTGCTTTATTTTTTAATTTTTTAAATCTGGCCTCAAGTGAAAGATGGACTGTGCGGAGATCGCGTGATCTGCAGTCTGTTGATCCCGGAGTTTTAGAAGAGTTGATTGAAATTGAATGCCAACATCTTCGTGTACACCTAAGATCTTTAGAAATTCAAATAAATTCAGTAAGTAAATTGTGAAGAATGCTGTATGAGAGAAACTTAGGGCCAGTATATCCCAACGTCATCATTGCTCGGCGTATATTATTAAGAATGCCAGCACCGAAACATTCATCCAAGTGTTAATTTTCGGTATTACGCTGAGTTGAAAACTGTCTGAGATCGACCATATCACAAGAGCGTTTCAATGATATTGTTACCTGGTGTATAAAAGCAGAAGTAACAGGGTATATCAATGTCGACAACCTTGTTCGAATCCGCGGGCTCAAAATCTCGTAGAGCTTATTTCGGTTAAATGATTGTAGAAATAAACCATTTCGACCCGATCGTTTTTTTTAAATTATTTTTCGTGACCATTTGTATTTCGCTGTGATTACTAGATTTGGGTAACGAGCAATGGCGGGAGGGGGGAGAGGGGGCGGGGAAAAATGAAATTTGGCCGGGTGTACCACAGATCATCGAGGAAAAATTCAAAACTTATCTGCCTGCATGAATTTTAAGAAATTCCACGCTAGATTTTGACGTAGAATTGATATTTTACGAATTTTCATCATTCGTACGAGTAATTTTCGCAGATTGACGGTTTCACAAAAAATAATTCTAAAAATCGTGTTTACAGTAAATACGCGTTTCATTGTTTCAAGTAATGCTCGTCATACACTAAAGTATCATTGACCTCTAGTGTCCCGAAGCAAAGTCGTTTTACGGTGTAACTCTTGTAAACACGATTTTTAGAGTTCTTTTTTCGTCACATCGTCAATTTGCGTAAATTCTTTGTACACTGCAAATCCAAGTATTTTATTTGATACACGTAAAGTGTCTAATTTTACAAATGAACACGAGTAAAAACCATAGATAACTTAAAACAACATGCTTAAGTGTGTTATAGAAAATTTAAACACTTTTAATGTGTATTTTCAAACGCTTTAAACGCATTGAATCTTAACACGTTATTACTGCGTTATGCGAAACATGTAACACGTGTAAATGCAGACATTTACACGTTTGGATATCAAATGTGTCTTAAATAACGCGTTTATATGTATTATACAGTAAAGTTGAGAACACACACACGCACACACACACACAAACATATATATATATATATATATATTTATTTGTGAGGAATTCATCTGCATTAAATATCTTAAAATGTATATGTGAGTTGTAAAATACTTAATACTAGAATGACATGTCAATTTAAAGATATACAGTGGGTGAAAAAAGTATTTGCATACGAATACTTTTATCTGCAATCGGCGAAATCTCTGAATGCTTGCGAAGCAAATGTCTACGAAACGATCTCCATTTTGTGAATGGACCACCACATCCGCTCTGTGTATTTTGCACCCTAAATTGTGAGTCATGTTGGTGGTTTCGTACATAGTGTTTCATCAAGCCATTGTACACTGCCCATTTGAAAAAGCACATACACTGGAAGTAATTTTCTGATGTTATGCTGTCCATAATAATTTCTTGAAGCTTGTACTGTTTACCGCTTCAACTAAAGAACACTCGATAGTTGCAGCAAATTGATTAGGATTTAGCACTTAATGGAATTTCTAGTCGAAACAAAGAAATTGACGTGATATTCGGTGTACTAGAATCCAAACAAACGCGTCATAATGCCTTTGCTTACGGTAGTTCGGCAGACCACAAAGCCACTGTTTCGTTCGTCATAACGTAAGTTCTCGACCAATCGTGTTACTCGACTGTACGGTTGTACGATAGCTGACTAACCCGATTGGCCAACACGAGGCGTATGCGGCGGCTCCAACCGTAGATGCCGCGCTGCGATCGCATAGTTTGTCTCTGTCGCGCACACACAGTATCGCGATACTCTCTTCGCCGTGAAAATTTGCGGGACGCGCGTGTTCTATTTTACGCGCGCAATATTACGTGGTTATTTCCCAGTTGTATTATCTTAGTTGAAACAATTATTGAAAAAGTGTATCGTCAGATTCTCCAGGATGGAGAAACGAGTTTATTGTTTGATTCACCCACGCTGCAAATGTGTGAAATACGTTGTTAAGGAAAACGTATCAGAGTTAGAGGTTATTCGTGGGAGTTTGACCGCCGCGTGCAAGACCGACGCCCACCTTGCCGCGATGATAAAAGAAAAAATGATTGTTTTGCAAAACAAGGATACCGATCAAGAGGATGGCTGGTGTGATATCAACGACAGTGGAAGACAAAACATTGTGGAAGACAAAAGTAAAGTCAGAGTACTTTTAATTTCAACGGCCTCAAACAATGTGCTTACTTCATCGAGCACGGCAAATTTCAATCCCGAAAACTTGCATGCCGGCAATTCGACGGAATTGGATTTGGAAGTGTTATATGCGGAATCGTCGAATGCCGATAAAAATATCGTCGTGATCCATGAGAGCACCGGAGCTTCTTAAAAAATCATTGAAAAACACGATAACGTTCCCAGCATAGCATGTGAAGTTACCGAGTCGGTAATAAGTTGATATGATTTTTATAAAACAGTACTTTTTCTGTTGCACATTGGCTATGAACATCAGATTGTATTGAAAAACGAAACATAAATTTTTTCTTGTGTGATAGCTTCCGTTGGAGAAAGACGAGCGTACTTTCACAGAAACGTTGGTTAAAAGTCATGAAAACAAAAAGAACGATTCGTTCAATAAGACGAAAAAAGACCACTTAGTACTAAAAAAAGGCAGCATTCCTTATCCATCTCATAAATTGTTTTATTAATTGGTATTTTCAAAAAATAAAATATCAAAGAAAGTCCTGGGACTTTCTAATCCTTGATATTTTATTTTTTGAAAGTACCAATTAATAAAACAATTTATGAGAATCGAGAATTACACAAAACCCCTAAATTGTTAGAGGTTTTGTGTAATTCTCGATTCATCGTTTACGTATTGACGTAAATGACTTTTTGTTTTTTTTTATCCGATATTTTATTCATTTGTTTGTGCTAATTTAGTATAGCCATTTATTCGTTTAATATGAACGTTGTCATGGTTGTTTGTATCGATATTTATTTTTTATCGACATTTTTTCCCAAGAATATGATTTTTTAAGTAGTTTTAATGAATACAAGCGGCTATAACAGAAATTTCGCCAAAATAGCAAAACTAACAAAGGACCCCTTACAATTACATCAACGTATAGAACCGATATTTTCACAAACAGTGATTCGATTGAAAATACCTGTTTTAATGTAAACAGCGGTGGAATTTTTGTCTGAAGTCTACTCACTGCCATGTCATCATAAAATTTCACCAGGATAAGAGCTTCTGTTTTTGAACTGACTGTATCCAAGTTTTCAATTTCAATATCTTCATTCGCAAAATAATATTCTCTTAGTTCAGTCATCAGCTTCTTGATCTGATCGAATACGTCTTCAGACTTTTTCTGAATAATCGGGATGCACTCAAACATTATTTATATATTACGGATGGAAAATTAACATATTAGGAATAACCATTTCAACTAAAATAGTCTTAGATATCAAGTGATCGTGTCTTTGTGAATCTGTTAATGTTAGGCTTAATAGAATTTTACGGAACATAATCATAACGCAGAATTGAATAGATATTTTCGAAATATCGTTAAAAACAGCAGTAGTTACCATTTCGTAATCTTTCAGTGGCGGATATTTTTCTACAACGTCAGTTATCCTACCAGCTTCATGTTCGATCCATGGTCGGCGGCTGTACTGCGTAACATCTAACAGTCGTTTTATGTGTGATATATTTCGCCCAGGTACACATTTTTTCAACTCTGTCAGTGCCTTTTCGACGTCAGTTTCTACCATGTTCTTCCTATAGTCAAATTTTAGTCCATGAACCATAAAATAAAGGAATATAGATCAATGTTTATGGATATGGAGTTTGCATGATTGCACTTACACATTGACAGGGAGCGATGCCTTGGTGGTCGGGGCGGTTGCAACTGGATTTCCAGAATGATTTCTTTGTTTTGCGTTGATTTTCAGTTTTTTATTCGCCCTTCGATTTCTAATCAATGTACTGAGTTGATTTCTCACAATACCCTGAAAAATAACTATGTAGAGGCATTGAGATTTTTACGCTCATACAGAACACTTTTTAACAATGGACTTCATTTGTACTTTTGTTTCTCCTGTATAGAAATGACTGAAAATATTCCCTGGCGCCCGATTTTTGAATCCGTAAATTAATAAAACAAAATAAAATCCGAATAAAGTTAATTATTGAAGACGCTAAGAATATGAACATATCGAAGAAAGTAGCATGCATAAATAAAAAATAATTTAGAGATATTCTCTTACAAAAAATATAATTTCATAAAATATACTTTGCAAGAAATAGAATACATCTTACATTTCCATTTAAACCTCCACTGAGTAGGGGATGCCCTGACACGATAGCTGAGGCTAAATTATGATAATGATCTTTCGATGGCTGTCCGAACGTTTGCTGCCACAAATATGTGCCCCAAAATCGAATGAATTGTCTTTGCGAATTTTCGATTCCCATGTTGTTGAGTCTTTCTTCCAAGTCGAAGGTCAATGGTGATAAAGTTGCTGGATAAGGAATGCTGCCTTTTTTTAGTACTAAGTGGTGTTTTTTCGTCTCATTGAACGAATCTTTCTTTTTGTTTTCATGACTTTTAACCAACGTTTCTGTGAAAGTACGCTCGTCTTTCTCCAACGGAAGCTATCACACAAGAAAAAATTTATGTTTCGTTTTTCAATACAATCTGATGTTCATAGCCAATGTGCAACAGAAAAAGTACTGTTTTATAAAAATCATATCAAATTATTACCGACTCGGTAACTTCACATGCTATGCTGGGAACGTTATCGTGTTTTTCAATGATTTTTTGAGAAGCTCCGGTGCTCTCATGGATCACGACGATATTTTTATCGGCATTCGACGATTCCGCATATAACACTTCCAAATCCAATTCCGTCGAATTGCCGGCATGCAAGTTTTCGGGATTGAAATTTGCCGTGCTCGATGAAGTAAGCACATTATTTGAGGCCGTTGAAATTAAAAGTACTCTGACTTTACTTTTGTCTTCCACAATGTTTTGTCTTCCACTGTCATTGATATCACACCAGCCATCCTCTTGATCGGTATCCTTGTTTTGCAAAACAATCATTTTTTCTTTTATCATCGCGGCAAGGTGGGCGTCGGTCTTGCACGCGGCGGTCAAACTCTCACGAATAACCTCTAACTCTGATACGTTTTCCTTAACAACGTATTTCACACATTTGCAGCGTGGGTGAATCAAACAATAAACTCGTTTCTCCATCCTGGAGAATCTGACGATACACTTTTTCAATAATTGTTTCAACTAAGATAATACAACTGGGAAATAACCACGTAATATTGCGCGCGTAAAATAGAACACGCGCGTCCCGCAAATTTTCACGGCGAAGAGAGTATCGCGATACTGTGTGTGCGCGACAGAGACAAACTATGCGATCGCAGCGCGGCATCTACGGTTGGAGCCGCCGCATACGCCTCCCGTTGGCCAATCGGGTTAGTCAGCTATCGTACAACCGTACAGTCGAGTAACACGATTGGTCGAGAACTTACGTTATGACGAAGGAAACAGTGGCTTTGTGGTCTGCCGAACTACCGTAAGCAAAGGCATTATGACGCGTTTGTTTGGATTCTAGTACACCGAATATCACGTCAATTTCTTTGTTTCGACTAGAAATTCCATTAAGTGCTAAATCCTAATCAATTTGCTGCAACTATCGAGTGTTCTTTAGTTGAAGCGGTAAACAGTACAAGCCTCAAGAAATTATTATGGACAGCATAACATCAGAAAATTACTTCCAGTGTATGTGCTTTTTCAAATGGGCAGTGTACAATGGCTTGATGAAACACTATGTACGAAACCACCAACATGACTCACAATTTAGGGTGCAGTATACACAGAGCGGATGTGGTGGTCCATTCACAAAATGGAGATCGTTTCGTAGACATTTGCTTCGCCAGCATTCAGAGATTTCGCCGATTGCAGATAAAAGTATTCGTATGCAAATACTTTTTTCACCCACTGTATATCTTGAAATTGACATGTCATTCTAGTATTAAGTATTTTACAACTCACATATACATTTTAAGATATTTAATGCAGATGAATTCCTCACAAATATATATATATATATGTGTGTTTGTGTGTGTGTGTGTGTGCGTGTGTGTGTTCTCAACTTTACTGTATAATACATATAAACGCGTTATTTAAGACACATTTGATATCCAAACGTGTAAATGTCTGCATTTACACGTGTTACATGTTTCGCATAACGCAGTAATAACGTGTTAAGATTCAATGCGTTTAAAGCGTTTGAAAATACACATTAAAAGTGTTTAAATTTTCTATAACACACTTAAGCATGTTGTTTTAAGTTATCTATGGTTTTTACACGTGTTCATTTGGAAAATTACTCACTTTACGTGTATCAAATAAAATATTTGGATTGGAGTGCTGTAACTTAAATTGTTAATGATTTTCAGATTTCAACTTCAACTCAATGTCTCGTGACGGTTGAAAACGAAGCCCCGCGAATAGTTTTGTACATCGACAACGACGAACTTGCTCAAGCATTCATCGTGGCTGACGAAAAAATCAGAATCACTATCCCCGACCCTACTGTATCCAAAGCTATCGGTGGATTGGTAGCATCGTATTGGCACAACATAGCAAATGCTTGGCACAGAGCATTTCCATCAGGCTATGCGGGTGCTCTTGAATTTCTTGCCTTCAAAATTCTTCAGGCGCCGTTTCAAAACAACTCCACTGCAGCCAAATTTAAGCGCAAGCTCGATAACTTCAAGGCTCAGCGTAATCTGTGAGCAACTGTCTATCAGTTAATTTATAAATTATAATACGTGGTAAAAGAAAACTTATATTCATACTATTCATTGTGATATTCACTTATTAATGAATGTACGAATTACATTCGTATTTACGTTAAATTACTTGAGAGTCCTATTTCTATTTAAGTTGAACAGAAATTATATATTTTATGATTTTATTTTATGATGTTATCTAATTTTAATATTTTGAGATGCGAGAAAAACGTTATTGTTTAAATATGATCTTAATTTCTCATTTTTAATAAATAAATCTCCCAAGCAAATATTTTGTATACATTTCTTATTTACAATGTTCACCCAACCTGCATAAGATAGTTTTAAAACGTGACAAATCATACGGGTCAAACGATTAAAAAATTACCCGTTTATAACGTATAAAAATAATCTTATAACACACCTAAAACGCATAGAAATAACACACTTAAGTGTGTAATATAAAACGCATAAAGCGTGTTCCGTAATTATACACTCGGAAATGTGTAAAAAGTGACCACAAGGAAATAACACGTTTAAGTGTGTTAAAACAAGACACTTGGATTTGCAGTGCACGAATAATGAAAACTCGTAAAGTATCAATTGTACGTCAAACCGCAGAAATAATATTCGTGAGTCTGAAAAAAAAAATACCAAAAAACGTAGGCTTATATAGAGTTAAACGAATGAAAACTGACAGTCTGAAGTGCTCTTAAAAATCAAAACTGAAGTGCTCTTAAAAATCAACGAAGAACGTCATCTGATTCGTACGCCGTACAAATTCAATTATGTACCTTTTCTCCTCTTGATATTTTCATTAAAAGATCTTTGTTTCAAAGTAAGGGCAATAAATTCATGAGACAAATCGTCGACCATCAACCAAAAATAGCGATACAAAGAAATGTCGGTAAAAAATCTAAAAACAATTTAGTAACTCCAAAGTAGCAAAATACAACTTTTTACTCCTAAGACTAAATATTCCAAACCTCATAGTTTTCAAGTTACGCCGCACGATGCCGGCTTTTCGGAAACCTGCCGTTTTTTTTTCAAGAAAAAACTAGATAATTCTGCGAAATAAATCGCAAATTAAAAAACGAAACTAAAGCTAAACGTGTCCTTTTCAAAGATTTTATCACTTAATGGTGAGATTACTATTTTTCAAAGTCCAGCACGCGATTTTGCAATGTGCGAAAATCGTGAAAAACCGGCACGTTCGAAATGACGTACCGGGTACAAAAAGATCGCAAAAGTGAAAATAAAAAAGCAAAATGAAGTTTGCTTTGCCCGCTTCAAAACCCCGTTTGGTAAATTGGTTTACGATTTTTTTTGCCAAGATATTACATTTTTTGTCCGGATAGAAAACTTATAGAGTGCCTAATACTTTTGAGCAAGGCTGCATATATATATATATAACAAATATCGTAAGCATCGTGAACGCTACATGTAAAAGATTTTTGGGTTGCATACATTTTGAAAAAATTACAATTCAAAACGGCGAATTAAAAATTGTGACATTCGCATAATCATAAAAATGTATGCTGAGGTAATCGCTATATACGATTCTATAAAACGTTAATCCAAATTGACAGCAGTGCTGAATTCCTTGTTCCGCCCCTAGAATATTATCTGTTTAAAGTATGAAAGGGTACTCACCCCCTCAAATCCGTGTTCACGGGTTTTCGGAGGTCAAGTAAAGATAGGAGGGTGCAGCCCTCGTTCTATCTAACTGCTCTGTAGCTTTTGGTGCGCTAACGAAAGGGCGCGACTATAAATTTTATTGGTCGAAGAATCAGGCTTCGTTACTTCTGGTTGTCGTTTTTGCTGACACTGATATATACTCTCATTACACACCGATTGTTTGCTATTACTGTTTTCATAATATGCATCGATGAAATGTTATTTTTATCACTAGAAAACTACGGTAAAACCACCTAACAGAAATTTAACGTATACGGATAAGACACGGTTTTGGCGAGCAAGATTGTTTATTCGTTTCTTCCTTCATTCGTTAATTTTTTGTTTGATAAAAACCTTATGCTTGCTTGCCCGTATGCTTATTTATTGTAATTGTAATTAACTATATAGTGTAATGCTTAATGTGCTAAATTATATTCCCAACGTCAAGCTGTGTTTTTTTGAAATATTCATCTAAATCGATTTAGTAGTTCTTCAGATATAAATGCGCACCCGTACCGATCGACAGACAGATAATTTTGTTCCAAAATACGATTATTTTTTTAACTTGTTTTAGTTAGCGTAAACGATTTGTGAAGAAATGTTGTGAATGTGAAAAACAGTTAAGACAAAGCACCCCTTACAGTTTTATTGTATGTCGAGTTAACCTTTTAAGGACGGGGAAATTTCCATTAAAATCAACTTTTTTTTACATGAAAGATATCAATAAAATCGATGAATTTCTCAATTGGAGTCCCAAGCCTAATTGCTGGTCGATATATCGACCAGCCCCGTCCTTAAAAGGTTGAAGGTGCCGCGGTATATTCACCTAACATTAATTCGTCGTATAAGATAAGGCACGCTTTCGACATGCAATATCTAGTAAAGAAATTCAAAATTAAGTGAGAAATGAGCTGTTTTTATTATATTTACATATAATTCAGTAATCAAAGAGCACACTAATTTTATCTGAAGTATACGCGGAAATCTTCATACAATTTGTTCACAACCATAACGTGTACAGCCATTCTTTTCCCATATACAATTTCGTGGCTAAATTTTAATGTTTGATAAGCGCCTTGAAGAAGCAATCATAGTCTAAGTGTAGAGAAGGAGGCTACCTCTGTTAAGTAAACCATAATTAAATACTAAATAAGCTATTATATAAGAAAGAGACAATGAAGCTGCCTGTCCCATAGTGGATCCAAAGAACAGAAGGAGACTGATAAGAAATCGACCGATTTGAGGAAAACAATGTTTTTCTTCTTGATTATATTTAGCAGCGAAATTATACATCATTATACAAATTAATACTGATTTTAATTGCTTCATTATTCGTAATTTTATTTTTCGATAAATCGGAATATTTTCAGATATTCTGGGATAGAGAATTCGTTGAAACTGATGAAGTCGTCAATAAGGCTCTTTTTCATTAGGTACGCTGTTTTTTTCGATATTCCGATTAGCGGCATATATTTATTCAAACGTGTAGCTGCTAATTACCTTTTAATACAAAGCAAATTGCTTTCCGATGAAACCTTTTTATTTCGATTGAAATCGAACATGTTTATATCCGTTTAAAGCGGAATCGATAGGTTTAGTAAGTAGGGTAATCCTTAGACAAAATCATTTCACATCCTTCGGCTTTTTGCACTTCGCATTAAAAAAAAACGGTTTATAATTCATATTTAGTTATGAAATGAAATTATTTGAACAACCTTTATCAGACGATAGCCGATTCGATATAATTGAAAAATAAATTTTGTTTTTTTGTTCGGCCCAGCCAAGTGGGGGAATTGGGTATACCACCCAACTATTCTGCCTTCCATGAGATGCTAAATGCTTCTCTAGTAGTAGTAACACTTATCTAACATTCATTTTTTTATTTCAATTTTGGAGTTTGTTGATATGTATACTAATAGTATCGAAAAATAAACAAATGGCAAATTCCTTATAACGAATTCTCAAAACTTCTACCCCTTTTTGCGATGTCACTTTTGTGTACTCCGGTAAAACACATGTTTGGCTCTGACGTATTGAACTTGGTTCGTCTTGTTATTTTGGGTACAATAGAGGAATACATATTAAAAACATCGGAAAAAATAAAGAGTTTAGGTCTTACATAGGATGACGACGCTGGGTCCGATAAAAAAGGACAACCATTTGTGTGAAAATGTAACCAGTACTTCGATAACTGACTAAATGAATAGGTGGCACCGCAATGTAAGTCAGCCATTCTGTATCTGATTGGGTCTCATCGTTGATTGTGTACTGGAACATTTATTCGTTTGCGCGTAAGAATATATCGGTAAGGCGAGGCTGCAAGCACGATTGCGGCTGGAAACGTTCAACATAATTCAAAAAAAAGGTACAGCTACCCTTGCAAACGTCACTCGAGTTGTCCAATGAATGGAAAAAATAGGCGCTTTTTTAATTGGTAATGATACTTTTAAACTGCAATCTCCGTAAAAGTTATCGAGGAATCTATACAGTATGGATAGGTGATATTAGATTATACCAAACAACCTATAATGGATTAATTTTTTTCGGATATTAGTAACGGCAGAACTAAAAAAGTTGAAGCTGTAAAATAATTATTTGATGAAAATGTCACGAAGTATATGCAGTTTTCCTATGGGACGCATATAAAGTTACAAAAGAAAATAAAAAATGTACTTCTATTTAAACGGAGACGGAATATCTCGTGTAGTTGTAACCAGCACTATACACGTGCAGTCTCCTCATTATCGTTTATTTATATAGACACAAGTATAGCTCGGAACAGATAAATCACACTTGAAAATAATGTAAAAACATCGATTGCTTCAGGGATGTCCATCGAAGAGTCGATACTACTATTCGGAGCTCTCCCATATAAATTATGTCCGAGGTAGAATTTGACACTTGAAAGAACCGTTTCTTTTTATTTATTTTCTTGGGCGAAAGTACATGGGGAAGCGTAAAAACTGCGAGGACTCGGCATGTAAACGACATATCCCATATACTATCGAGGGATCGACTAAGGGAGAAAAGATGTGAGTTGGCGTCGTTGTATAGCCACTGCAACGGGCCTGCTTGTGCAGAGATAGCGGTCGGGCAATACCCTTGAGTGCTTGGAATGGTGGCCTAGGGGAACCGCGAGCGTGAGGATTTTCTTCCTAGTCTTGAAACACGGGGGAACGATGGAAAAGTATAGGCTAGAATTGCATATGCAGGGGTATGTTTATTCTTTCAGTCCCGTAAGTTTCAGTAACTTCGCCCGGGAAAACTCGAAAAAGCAATCGACGGTAAAAAATTTCAATTCGGGTGAATCGTTTATGTCGGACTGTACTAAAATCAAAAAGATCTTTTTAGCCATTTACCTCTTTCTCCTTGACCATGTGAAGTCCAGGCGCAATGGGTATGATATAATAAACATAGATACAACATACATGAGTCATATATTAAGTAATCGAATAAATAATATGTACAGTTTTGTTTGCTGAAGGAATAACTCCATTCAAAGAATTTTGGTGTATGGGATGGATGCATATGAATAAAGACAATACGAATCCGTTTTTTTGTTTTAATGTCAAGTTCGAAAAAATCGGTCTGTTAATGGATATCAAGTTTTTGTTCAAAGATGAACTTTGTACAATTCATAAAAAGAATTTATCTATGAAGCAGAAGAGAGACGCTGGAAGGGCAAAATAGCCCGCGACGGGTGCAACGAAACTTCGGCACGAGACTGAGGGTCCCATAGTTCATTTCTCTAGATCAATAATATCATCTCGTTTTAGCGCATGCTCGCATCTTCCGTTTATGCGGCGTGCCTACCCACTTGAGCTCTCGGGTTTCCTTATTGCATCGTCGAGTAACTTGAAGCAGGCTTAGGACGTACCACCCCCTTCCCCCTCTCCGCATCGCTATGCAACATTCATAGCACCATCAATATTATACGCGTGAAATAATAATCCGTACATTTATCATCAGAAGAATGTGGATCAAATCGGAAATGCTCCATAGAATAGAAAAAGACCGCATTTTCTGGCTTAATTAACCACTGGTTATACAAAAATAATGTCCTAAAACGATAGGGTTGCTCATTCTTGTTGATAATTGATACACGAATTCTGTATTATCAAAAAACCTCCTTATAAAAGGCCTAAAGTAGACGCCCATAATGGGATGAAGTAGACTAAACATATAATATTTTTAACTCTCGAAATGTGAAGAAATTGTGAAAAAATTGTTATTTGTACCTAGGAAAAAGATATATTTTGGGTAATTTTTGTTAACTTTGCCCGACAGGCATTGCATTTAATATTACAGGCAAATCCCGATTACGCGGACTAATTGAGACCAGGGTTACACCGGATGGTCCATTTTATAGTATAATAAAAGGGGTATTAACGTAGAATCGAAGTTCGAATACTGAGAAAACATAGAAAATGAGAAAATATAGAAAATGTCTTAATTTAGATAAAAATTAATTTTCGCTCTAATAGACTTCAGAATATTAAAATAGAGTAAAATTTTATGATCACCGTCATGTTTATTTGCTCGACGAATTGTTCTTTTTTTTTTAATACCAACCGTATCCCATTTTACAATATTTTAATGAATTTTTCATTTTTCTGAACTGAGGTTGCAGTAGCATTACGCAGAAGCATGATAAAACAGGCGTAACATACGCTAAACTGAACTTTTGGGGTTTAGCAGTAGGTGTATCAACGATAGTTAGTAATGCTAATAATGATAGCCCTTCAAAAAACGTTTAAAAAGTTAAAAAAGAATACCAACTAATAAAAAACACGTCTGAAAATATCGTTTGTTTTACAGCGGGAAAAATAGGTGAATTTTGGGAATTATTATCTCAAAAACTATTTGTCCGTTTGAATCCAAGTTTGTTTTATTTGAAAGTCTAAATATTGAGGAATATTGACAATATTTTTTATAAATATATATTGTCTGGAAGCGCTGTTATTGTCGCCTGCGTAAAACATGTCCTTCGCTGGCGATCCCTATGATTGCATGCAGTTGGTCGACCTGAAACAAAAATTTCGAGAATATTCTTAAAATGTAATGTATTTGCATCGTAGTATTTTTTGGATTTGTTTTCACAAAATGCCGTCTGATTGAAATTTACATTCATTTTTCAACCTAAATTTCCGACTTTTTTGGCTTGTGAAAAAAAAAGAATAAAAAAATTCTACCATGAGAAATACAGAGTATCTCAAAATGACCTGATATTTAAATTTATTAATAAAACGTATTATTTATTTGAAAAGTACGAATATTTTTATTTTAATATAAGATATAAAAATGGCGGTTATGTGTGTAACACAATATCTGGCTGCTTTTCGCGGTCAGAATCGAACCAGTAACCTCAAATTTTATGATAAAATTTACCACAGTGTTGCGAGATGGTGTGTTATGATGACCAAATGACGTGCGTACTTTACGAAGCGTCTCTGCAAATTATTCATAATTTTTCTAGTGAATGTTCACAATTTCTATGCGCTGCCCGATCGTGTAATTCTCCATGACTAAACTTCAATGCTTCCTGATGCCAGTTGTCAAAGATTAATAGTGTATGTTCGCCGCAGAAAAAATTGCGCGCAATTTAAAATGTCAGATCATTTTGAGACACTCTTTTCATTACATTGTAAGAATCTTCTCGAAATTCTTGTTTCATATCAACCGATTGCATGCGATCGTGGGGACCGCCAGCGACGGACATGCTTCTACGCCGGTCACAATAACGGCGCTCCCAGTCAATATATATTTATTTAAAAAATCTACAGATATTACACAAAGTGAAACTATTTCATGGCATTGAAAATGTTATCAGACTTTTCGGGTGATAAAAAAAGGTACATGCAAATAATATGAGTTGCTCTCTCTCTCTCTCTCTCTCTCTCTCTCTCTCTCTCTCTCTCTCTCTCTCTCTCTCTCTCTCTCTCTCTCTCTCTCTCTCTCTCTCTCACACACATTCTCACTCTCTCACTCTCCATCTATCCACCATCCGTCCATCCATCCATTCATCACATTTTCACATTCTCGCATTTATACATTTTCACGTTTTCGAATTTTCGCATTTTCAAATTTTCACATTCTCATCCCATCCAACACCCTCTCTCTCTCTCCCTCTCCCATTCTTACACTCTCTTACTCTCTCAAAGTGTAAATATAATTATCACCCTGATAACATTGTAATGTACACATCAAAATTGAAACTTACTATATGTAACCATAAATAACTCGACATGTAATGCAGCATTTTTCAACCAATCACAGGCATTCAGCATGTCAGAGCTCGCCCCACTTTGCTACAACACAGCGGCAGTGGAGTGGGGGTAGCGTTAATTTCGTGTGACATCTCGTTAAATCAGACCCCCTATATACATCTTTCAAATCATTTTCAATGCTAAAATGGTCAATATACCTCAATATTTATACCTTCGAATAAAACAAACTTGGATGAAATCGGTCAAATAGTTTTCGAGGTAATAATTCTCAAAATTCACCTATTTTCTCCGCAGTTTACTCGAGTGTACCCCTTTAAGAAACAAAAGCTCGACTGAGGATTTCATCTTCCCAAATACTTAGCGCCCCGGATTTAAAAAATTGAATTTCCGCATGTCTAGATCTTAGGAATGCCAGATTAGCCAGATGATAAGGATTGGAGATAGTATCGTTTGATTCAATCAAGAACATTTGTGGTCGCTTGACACCTACAGATATGATGTTTTTGTTGTCCGACATCGAGCTAACAAATCCATGTCTGGCTTCGCAATGCGTAAAGATATGATATTCATTGCCCACATCAGCAAACAAAATCATATGTTTGGCTGTCTGTTTTTTTAGCGTTGAGTATACTTTTCATACCTTTCATGCTTATTTGTATTCATGAAATGAATTTTTATTTTCTATTTTGAATAAAGCTGTAAGAACTTTTCATTTCTGTTGTTCGATGCAAATTCATATTTGTGATTTCTCGACACTTAAAAGTATGTTTTTTTTTCTACGTCTAAGCTAACTAATCGATGTTCGGCTTCACAATGCCTAAAGAGATTAATTTTTCATTGTCCGCAATGAGTCTTTCTTTCGACTTACGCCTATGTTCGAGCGAGAAAAATTCATACCTGTAGTCTCTCTATACCTAAAGGTAGGAGTTTCTTATTGTCTGCGATCGGCCAGATAAATACATGTTGTCCTTGCGATGCCGGAAGCCACGAATTCTGTCTGCGATCGAGCATCAAAATCCATAGGTTTCGGTTTGTGATGCCTAAATACATTTTTCATTCGTCTCGGTTGGTACAAGGAAAATCCATATTTATAGCTCCTCAATACCTTCAGGTTCATATTTTTTGTTGTTTACGAGCAGTATATGAAAAGTTCACCTTTCTATTATTCAGGCTATTTAGTACCCGAAGATAAACATTTTTCGGTACCTGCACCTAAAGCAAGCTAATTCCATATTTTTTACTTTTTGTTCTCTTTAGTGCAAAGTATTGTGAAGACGAGCTCAATGTACTGCTCGCCGCCCAGTTTACAATTTCGAACAATTTTTTGATGTATGAATTTGAGACACAAAGAATGTTTGTCAAATCTATTTCTGGCCTTCGAAATTGGCCTTTTGTTCTACACATGGAAACGTTTTTTCCTTACAGTTAGTCAAGTCGCCCTCGTCAACAAGAAAAATCCATGAAGGCTGAGAAATCCATTTCAAAAGAAACTTAAAAAAACTGCAGGTATGAATACTCCAACCATGCTTCGAAATGTTTAACCCTGTTTACGACAAAATGATACAATCAATTGAGATGAAACTTACAAATAGTACTAACTGCGACTAATGTCGCGGTTATTACTATTTGTAACTCTCATGAATTAACTAAGTATCGTTATCGTTACATAATAAAAATTTTGGATTATATTATTTTCATATACACCAACCAACTTTTCCACTGATCGCTGATTTCGCATACGTGTAATGGCAACGTTTATTACACTCTGTCTCTTCAATTATTCATTTTACGAAAAAAAAGCTTTTGATAAAATTTGAAGAAAATCTTATGCGCTTCAAGTGTGAGTACCACAATTTCTTATGTATCTCCAACCGTCAATTCTTGATACCAATAATAATTTTTATGTAAGGAAGTAATATTGGACATAGGAAAACCATAATTGGAGTTTTTAACTAACTATATTCCGGAAAATATTAACTATAATGAACAAAGTTATGTGTAAACCTTATAGGAAATTAAATTTCCTACAAAAAAGGTTCCTATCATTTTTATTGTTCGACGCACCGTTTACGAGATATTGATAAAAACGCGTTTCTTAAGATGGCGGCTAACGCTCGCGCCCTCCTTGTGATGAAAACTTGGATTTACACTTGGGGCCACACCCACTAACATATTCCAATTGAAAAATCGGTTATCTAGATTTTATGCTTTACGACCCCATTTTTTCTGCTCTGGCGCTTCAACTATACGTATCGTCTAGACGCTGCCGTGTCTCTTGATCACGAGCGCGAAGGCAGTAGCGTGCTGGAGCACAAGTTAAACGCTTTCATCGGAACGTTTTTTTTTCATCGGAAATAAATTCGATGAACACCTTCGAACCATTCTCATTCTTTTAATTTTTGAGGTTTTTTTCACCTTAGAAAGCGACATTTTTATGATATTTTAACTGCAAATTATCATTCCGTTTGCTTTTTTCGAAACAGAAAAATCGAACTCGTTAGACTATAACTATAACATTCCTCTATAAGATCCTTCTTACATTGTTTGAAACCATTGACTCATGGGGCAGTTATCATGCCATCGTGGGAACGTGTATTTCCAATAGACGCCCGAAGAACGTACACGCACATGAATAATTTATTGTTACAAGAAAAACAAATTTCACGTAGCTGAAGTCCCAATACAATAATCTATACTGGGTATTTCCTGGATTTAAAACGATTTTTCCTTTAAAAAACATCCCGAAAAGGGCGTTTTTCGGACCGTCCGGAGCTATGTTATCTTTGAATACATTTATTTGTGTAAGAGTAAGTTCTCGGCTTTTTTTCATGAAAATAATGATTCATTTACTTAAAATAGAGGTACATTTTAATCGGGAAAGTAATCTCCGTTTGTTTCCACAGATTTCCTCCAACTGCAGACAGACTGCAAATTCCTTGGGGGTGCAAAGATGGTGGTTTTGAGTCGATAAAGTAGGTAATAGAATTTTTGACTTCATCAAATGTTTCGAAGCGGCTATCAGCCAAATAATGTTGGAGCGATCAGAACAAGTGAAAATCCGATGGAACCTAGTTTGGTGAATACGTCGGGTGTAGTAAGCCTTCCCAGCCCAACGAATCTAAAGTGTCTCCGGTCCTTTTTGCTATGTATGATTTGGCATTGTCATGCTGCAATATGACCGACCTAGGTCCTCTACCTGTGAAAGGCCGCTCGTACTCAATTTCGTCACTTAGACGCAGTTGGTGTTTATAGCGCATAGCTGTGATGGTCTTATCAGGGTTGAGCAGCTCAAAGTACAGAATACCGTTGAAATCCCGTCATATGCACAGAAGGAGTTTCTTACTGTGAATATTGGGTTTAGTGGTCGATCTGAATGTTTGATTTAGGTTTTTTTTAATTGCCATACAACACCCATTTCTCATCGCTTGTTACTATTTCGTGCAAAAAGTCTTTCTTTTTGAAGCGAGATACCAAAGACAAAGCCGTGTCGCATCTTTCGACCTTGTTTAAATGACTAGAAATGATTTGCTGGGTAACTCCCAATGCAGTACAGCAAGCTTCGATTGCGTTTGGCAAATATCTTCATCCAGCAATTGCTCCAAATCCTTGTGTCCAAAATTTTTTGGTCATCCTGCTCTCTCGCCATCCTCGAGGTCTAAATTTCCACTTCGAAACTACTTCTTCATGGTACTGATGGATAACGGTATCTGGCCTCAGTGCCTGGCAAATCATCTTCTTAGCCTCGGAAGTATTTTCCCCAACTCGAAACCGAAACGCATACAGTGTCTAATATGAACGTTATTATAACTCATTCTGCTCACTGTACTCACGATGTATATTTTGAGGGTTATGTTAAGCTGTTGGTCCGGAAAAATAGTCTACTAGGTTGGTATTATATGACACCAGGCCTGGAGGGATTGTTTTTTGTTCAATCATTCAATACAGCTGTTTTAATTCTTAGGCCGAAAACTTATTTGTACACCTAATAGAGGGTGAAAAAAAAACGCTGTAAAACATTTGGCGCTTGTTCAACTAAACTTCAGCGCATTCATTAACCGTGGTTTTGCCATATCCTTAGGATGGAGGCTACGTAAGATGCCATTTTGCTGAAACTCTAAGATTATCCTAGTGTGTACAGCATATACACTCCGAAGTCTATGAGCAATTTGGTTATCAGGGCATCAAGTAACCTAAAAGTATGAGCTTCCCTAGTTACATCAAAATCTTTGGCTATTGCAGTAACGTTTCCACCATTGTCGACCTTTTTTTAAATATCATTCACTTTACGTAGGACAATTGTCGTTCGGGTTGACGTTTTGCGTCATTTTTACGTTTGTGGTTATGTTTTTGGCTCGAAATGTCGGCGCTGTGGTAGTCGGTATGTATCGTTGTACCGGCCTGTCAGACGAGCGTAGTAGGGACTGCAGATGCCGACTTTGATGAAATAGACAAAGTGGGGGGGGGGATGAAAGGGAATGGAAAAATCAAGGTGGCAGAAAACGGAGGTCTCACTGTAGGTATGCGAGTACCATAAAGGTAATTCCACTCTAGAATCGTCTGACCGTCAAATATAAAAATCTCAATCTGATTACGACGTGAACTTGAGTGCAGAAAAAAGTATTAGCTGCATATATTTTTTTTTAGTAATTTATGTCTAGAATTATCAGGGTAAGGTAAATGGGAAGTCTGTTGAAGTTGAAAAAATACCTAGACGTCGCCTTGATCTTAGATCATTTTTAGTTGTCAGCGGAGTGTACAGTGGGACATGAAAATATTCTTTTGGCTGGCAGATCGCGGTCGGAAGTAATCACAATATGTATGAGACTCCATTCGGTGATGTGTTGAGAATCACCCTCCGAACGGTTATGTAGGGTAGGATAACAGATATGAATTTTCTCATTGGAATTGCAACGGGTAGTTATCAACTGTCATAAACATTTTCTGACAGATTCATTCGTATAAAGAAAGAATCCGCGAATCCTTCTTTCGTAGTCAAGAATTTATTTTACTTCTCGTACATTTTGGCCTGGGTCGTTGTCTCTATATTTGAATTGTATAACGAGACATTGATGCATTGAAACTTAATTTAACTGCGCAGACTGACTGCTAGTGTCGATGTTACTAGCATATGACAAAAAATAGAACTGTATGTATGCGAATAGAGTACGTTATGAGAAACATGTTAGCAATTTTATGACAGGATTCTGTGGTGATAAATTTAAGAGTCTATCCAAGCCGGGAAGGCTAGCGAGTGAGGTAGGGCGAATAATGTCTGCAGCAATATTTTCTTTTCCTTTACTGAATTATTATACGATTCATGTTTCGAATTGACAAACAAAACACAATAGACTAGAGAAAGAAAGCTTGTACAAAAGAAAGTTTGTACAAAAGAAAGAAAATTGTACATGGGGGTCAGAACTGAATGTAGAACCGGACAGAAATATATATACAGTGCGGTCGTACTCTATACCTTCGCAAAATCTTGTTATTTCACAACTACGTAGTTTTTTTACCCTTTCGCTCCGCGAAACGCATACATGCGTTTGGCCTAAAACAACGGAATGTAACGACTACCTTGCGAATAAAACAGTACAGTTTTGATTTTTTTTCTATTGACTTTCGTTTTTATTTTTCTTGTATTTTTATTTTCGTCGACCGATCGCGCTAGAAAATGTCCTCTCATCAGGAGATAATAGATTATTACTTTCGTCGTGAGCTCTTCTTTGTGTGCTTGACATCCCACCTCCGTTTGATCATTTTCTCCGCAGATCACTAAAAAGATATATTATACGAAGAATTTTTTTTAAATTAAATCTAATACAATTCGTAAACTTCGTTAGTCCGTACACGCTTTATTCCAACATGAACGACAAGCGAGAATCATCGATAGCGGACGGCGTCGGTTGCGTTCTTGTCGCGCAGTTCACTTTGGTTCGCTTAAGCAATAGCGACGCACGCGGTGAAACCAGTAACTACCTCTGTACACAGTTTCACGGACGATTTGAGATCGTGATAGCCGCAGCCGTTTGTACTACTTACCTCTAGTCTTCATACACATACCTCTCATTTAGAACATCATGAATGATCCGCACTCAGAAAATCCTGTTAACTCAGAAACCACGCGGTTAAATAACGCGCCGACTATCGAGCCACAGATCCTTGAACTGATGGGTAAAATGTCGTTGGAGGATCGAGTACTAGATAAAGCAATTTCAAACGGAGTGGTAATAAGGTGGGCAGGCATTTTGAAAAAGGACTCCCCTTGGAAGACAAGGAAAAAATGATTAAAAAATACCCACCACCGAAAAACGCAATGTGTATCGATCCTTCTTCAATTAATCCGGAAGTTAAAGCCGTCTTGTCGAAAACGATTGTCGAAAGGGACGAGAGAATCGTTTCAATAGAAACGAAAATCCCGCCTATTTAGCAGCGATTGGTAAACTGTTTCAAGACGCTCTGAACAATAAACTCGAAAAACTCGCTTTATTAGAACTCTTGAGTGATGTAGGAACACTACTCACGGACGTTCAACACGATGAATCGTCAATCAGAAGAAGTCTAATTTTGACAAATTTAAACACGTCTTTCAAAAACGTCTTGGTCTCATCAATAATACATACATTTTTCTTCGGGAAAAGTCTCGAAGAAAAAGTAAAGACAGCCTTAGTAAATATGTCCCGAGAATTAAAAACGGCTCCAACTGCCTCGACATCGAAGATCAGAAAAAATGTGAAGGTCGCGCCATGTGCATCCACGGGAAAGTACTACCAATGGCCGACGAATTCAGGCGGGAAAAAATACCCACAAATAAAGAGGAGCCAGAACAATTCTTCGAGACAGAAGGACAACCGTCGCCAGGACAATTCCACTCAAAAAACGGACAATCGCCCTTATCGAAAACACTAGCGATACCGGTAAGCAAGTTAAGTGGCAGATTCCGCCTTTTCAAACACGGATGGAAAGCAATGATGTCAGATAGACGAATTGTATAATGGATCGAAAGATATAAAATTCCTTTCTGGAAAAAAATCGCACAAGTCAACCGCCCCGAAAAGCTGAGGATTCTCGGAAAACGAGGACGCAACAATTAAACAATTAATAAATGTCGAAAAAGGAGCTATCGAAACAGACGAATCCTAAACACAATTGAACGAATTTGTACGCACCGAGCACTTTAAATCAGAGGATCGGACGACGGCTACAATTTAGATAAGAGACGGGTGTTTTTTTTAGCGACCATAGATCTGAAGTACGCTTATTATGCGATTGCAACATCCAAGGCTGATAGAACATTTTTCAGGTTTCAATATAATAATGAACTTTTTGAATTTACAAATTTATCTTTCGGTCTATCTACAAAGTTTTTACAAAGGTTTTAAAGCTGATAGTTGCGAATAGAGGATTTATGCCCATCATTTACTTAGATGATCTTTTAGCCATAGGACGAAACTATGAAAGGGAAATATCCGGACTTCGAGCCTCCTAATACAAATGTTGGAATTTGTAATTGACTTCAAGAAATCTCAGATTACATCTTCGAAAAGGTATAAGTATTTGGGGATTTGGTTTGATTCCGAAAGGATGCTCCTAGAACTGCCGCATGAGAAAAAAGAAAAGGTGGAACAACAGGCCCGTAAATTTTAAACAATTGAGAGGTGTAAAATTTTAAAAATTTGCCAGGTTTATAGGTACGGTGGTAGCGTGCTGGCTGGCAGTTCCTTACGGTTTCGCTCATATGAAACTATTCGAAAGAGCTCGTTAGCCTTGCGACAAAACAAGGGATGTTTTGATAAACAAATGGCCGTAATTCCAGAGCTTAATAAAAAAAAATATTGGTGGCAAAAGATGATCGAAAAGGCTGGAAATTCAAAAAGATCCCCAAGGTTTCGTCTAGAAATTCGAAGTAACGCCTCAATGTCCGGATAGGGTGTAGTATGAGGAAGTGAGAGATCTCACCGTTTTTAGAATTGCCAAGAATAAAAGTTGCACATTAAGCTTTTGGACTTAAGGGCCGAGTTCTTTGCTTCAAAATGCTTTGCCGATCATATAAAAAAATACGATATTCTGTTGAGAATGGATAATACGACCGCTAGTATCGCTTACGTCAATCGGGTGCGTTGAACATGCGTCAAAAGCCTCAGCGAGTTAGCGCGATCAATATGGGAATGGTGTGAGGAAAGAGAATTAAATATAATTGCATCATTCATAGTCACGAGAGAGAATATGGGGGCAGATTCCGAGTACAAAAGATTGGAAGAAGAAACTGAATACCCTTTTGCAGATTGGGCATTCGATGAAGTTGTCAACACATTAAGAATTCCCGATATTGATTTTTTTCACGTCTCGCACCAATGCCAAATACGACAGTTACTTTTCGTGGTACCGCGATCCAGGGTCTATGGCGGTCGATGCATTCGCGATATCGTGGGCGAACTTCGTCCTTGATTACGCTTATCCACCATACGCGATAATCTCAAGGATTCTTAGAAAAAATGAGGACGATAGCGCAACTGTTTTTGTTGTACCGAGATGGCCGACACAACCATGGTATCCATTGTTTGGAGTTTTGCTGATTCAAGAATCGGTAGCTTTTCAACTTGATAAGAACCTGTTATTATCCTCCGTCAGGCAACCACATCCGCTTTGGCGAAATCTTATCCTCGATGTATGGAAATAATCCGGAAGGCCTTTCAACTGAGAAGTGTTCCTGAAGAGTCACTGAATCTTATAACAGCATCACTTCGATCATGGTCAAGAAAACAGTACGACAGTGCCTTAAAAAAAAACTATGTTTTTTGCATGAAATGGAGGATCGACCTGTACAAACCGTCGATACAAGAAGATATATCACTTCTCACCCAGGGTTTTAACGAAGGATCGCCTTATGGATCGCTCACCTTGCTACGCTCAGCGATCTCACCGATCGTGGGCCCACACGTAGGCCAGGACCCTTACATTAAACATCTTTTCAAAGGAATCTTCGAACTTCGTCTTTTAAGACCGAGATGTAATCGAACGTGGGACCCAAAAATAGTGTTAGATTACCTAAACCCTTCGGGAAATAATGAACAACTAGCCTTTGGTGATTTGACTGGAAAGCTCGCCACACTCTTTGTTCTTACTACTGGCCAACAAATACAGACCCTATCGCTTTCGTCTTTAGAAAAGAACCATGTTTGTGTAGTGAAGGCTCAAAGTCTATGTGAAGAGAACGAAAAAATTGCGGGTGCAAATTGAGTCTCTCTTTATCGTACTAAAAAACCTTATCACAAAGTATCCTCTCAAACATTGGCAAAATGGGTAAAGAAAGTACACCCAGACCGCGGTATTAATACAGAAATTTTCGCGGCACATAGTACACATCACGCCTCATCATCAGCCTCAAAGCGAAAAGGCATTTCAATTGATAGTGTTAGAATAGCGGAAGGCTGGACGGATAGCTTGAAAGCTTTTGCGCGGTTTTATGATCTCTCGATTCCTTAAAAAAAATCCGCATTTGCAAAAGCTATCTTAGACATTTAAAAAAACCTATGGGAATTTAAATTTTTGGTTGTTTTTATATGATGTACAATTTCATTTGTTGTTCATAATATGAAAAAGTTTTGTTTTATTTCCCTAAGATCAAACATTTTTCTTTAGAATCATAAGTTAAACACTTCTGTTTATTCTTTTAAATGAGAAAGTTTTGTTTTGTTCCTATAAACATAATAAAAAATACACTGTTCAGTACATAACTGAGTTAACCCTGGATATAACTTATTGAACATAGTTACCGTATATATCTTTAAACATCTACAACGTGATCTATCGGAAGAGACGCGAAATACAGTTATACGATTACCGGTAAGTGAAATTCGATCGTAATTGTATGAAGCGTTTCTTTCGGAAGATCACAAGCAACCCAAAGTTCCAAAATTACAAATGAAGCCCATATCGTCGGGGTGAATATATCCCATCATTACGGAAATACTTTCAAATAATGAACAAAGGACTGCCATACACTGAAGACTGAGTCTTTAGATCACTGTAAAGCGTGTGGTAACTCGGGAAGGATATGTGGAACTACAACGTGATCTATCGCAAGAGACGCTTCATACAATTACGATCAAACTGACCGGTAAGTTCGTTTAATCGGATAATTTTCTGGCCATCGACTGCTGGTGAAAAACATCTGTCAGAAGTATTCTTGTATCGTAGAGTAGTTTTAAAAATACCTCCTCATCGATTACTTCCTTAGGTGGTCCGATTATCATCGACAGCGCTGAGCCTGGAGCAATTAACGCCGATTCTATACAATTTTGTGTATCTTCGAAGTGTTTATTCTTCTTTTTTGCAATCTTGGTGAGAGTGTAAGGTATATCTAAATTTATTTGGGGAGCCTCAGTATAAAATTGATCGTTTCTCTCATACTTTTTGGTAAGCTCATTTCTGGTATTTTCTGTCAAGCTGTTTGCCACCCATTGGGTCCAATGAGTGGGAAACAGCCAACTTATAAACCTTATAAAGTTCAGCATTTACAAATGTTGGTGCCGCCTCTGATTCAGTAGGATCGTTAATGAGAACTTCTAGATTGTGATTTCTTTTTTCCCCGTCTTCTGCAGGAACCGATTTGTTGGAGCTACCGAATTTTGTCCGATTTTTTATTTTCTTGTCTATATTCTCTTGATCTAGAACAAGAGCGTTTTCTTTTTCTCTCTTTTGGCATATTTCCTTGCGATAAAAAAACGAAATTTGCTATTTGTCAACTTGCTTTTTTTCGCTACGCGTGTTGAGTTTTTTGCGAAACGAAACATACTGAACCGGGGGAAGCAGGCGCAGTAGACGCGGGTTAAAAAAAAAAGTCCCTGTATACTAAAAATGTTGTGAGTTTTACGGATGGCAAGCATTAGTATAGATCATCATCGAGAACGAGACGCGTAGTATAATAGCGAAAAGTTAAGGTTGGTTTTCACTTCTCCATTGCAGAATTTCGGTGAGAGATTTTTAAAAATACTTCTAAGTAAACCGCGCAAGGTTAAAATAGTCGACAACTATTTTTTTAATCGGCGGAACGCTATTTTCAAAGGGTGAAACGCCCCCTCGAAAGTCGGCTTTTTCGATTTGCGGGAATAACTTTTTAACAGATCGAGATACAAACCCAGATGTATATTTTTCCGACAACGCGTTAGCAATACAACGCCATGCGAGAGTAAATTGTGACGGCAAAGAGGCATTTTTTGTAGTCGCATTAAGCTGCGTTCTAGCAACACACTATTATGTATTCTCGCGCTAATGCTAGTGTCAATATTGCAATACAAAAATACAGAATATTGACGGTACAGTTGGAGTACGTTGTGGCGCTCCATTGCCAGCACAAACAAGACAGGTTATCGCAGCATTGCGACAGAGCATTTGGAATACGGCTTTTTGTCGAGGTGAGGGCACATTGGGGGCACGCTGTGACGGTCCGTTGCCGATACAAATGAGGCAGGTTACCGGAGCATTGAGTCAGAAAATTTGGAATACGTTGGTCCGGCAAGGTGAGGGCATCTTGGAGGCACGCTGTGACGTTCCATTGTCGGTGAAAACAAGCTACGTGATTACATCATAGACATGTATATTATATATTATATTTATAATTATATTAGATTATATATATATATATATATATACTATAATCGCGTTTTAGCAACTCATCATTAAGACTGTACCCTGCCCTAGACACGCTGGGTGTTAGGATCTAGGGAGACGTTGTATATATAGAGACGCTTGGCCAGCGACTGCTGACGAAAAGCTGGAACGAGGGTGGAGACGCGTAGCGGCGAGATGGTGGAACCCCCACTCTCACCTGGAATACGCATGGAATAACGTATTTCAAATTTTTTCTCTCAATGCTGCGATACCCCGCCGCGTTTGTACCGGCAACAGAGGGTCACAGCGTGCCTCCAATGTGCCCTCACCTTGCCGAAACGAAGTATTCCATATTCTCTGTCTCAATACTGCGATAACCTGTCTCTTTTGTACTGGCAATGGAGCGGCACAGTGTGGTTCATTTATGGCGTAAACATGTTGCAAAGATAATACCAGCCAAAATTTGGCGCTTGCTGCATCAATATCGTTATTCCTACACCTCATTGTTGCGTAATTTGCTGCAAACTTGCTATCTTAGCATTAGACATTAATTTCGCCAAAACATGTACTGTACCACAAATATGCAGCCTAAATCGGAAGCAAAATACACCATAATGGTGCCACAGTGTGCCGTCCCACGTTGTCATGTTGCTGCTATGATGCTGATAGGTCAATTTTTACAGCACGTTTGTCTATCTGGGAAGAGGAGTCGAATGAAAATAATGTTTTATTTTTAGAGCAATATACATTGGTCATGGTAAAGGTGCAAATAACAACAAATTTCATATTGTTTATTGTAAAACAGCAATTTTTCAATGCCTGTCTACAAAAGTTTTCATTTAAATGGAATGTAAATTTGCACATGTGTAACGGATGAAAAAGTAGTGAATACGTTTTTTTTCTCGCTATTTCGCAATAAAGGGGTTGGAAATCAACCTTCGATTTTTTGGCCAACAGCGAAATCCAATGAACTCACATTCTACGATACCTAGTTAACTTCGTATCGATACAAACCCGCTTGATTACTCGATTAAATATTTATGTAAAATACCCACTCGCTTCACCTTCTTCTCTGACGAGGAAACCGCCGAACGGGTCCCAACCTTAGGTAGTACGACAAAAAACTCGATACGATTTTTTTTGGTTCGACGGGATGCTATTTTTAAAGGGTTAAACATCCCCCAGAAAATTTGTACCTTTTATTTCATTTTTTAGTTATATTTCGTGAACAGGGCAAAATAAGAATAAAGTTCAAATGTACAAAATATTGTATTCTTCGATTACTATACATTCATAATGATAACGATGAATATAACAACAAGTTACGTATTATTTATTAAAAAGTTTAGTTTTTTATGTGCACTTACGAACATTTTCGATGACCTTGAAACTGGCAGACAGATCTAACAGATGCGGGCCGACAGAATCCAGTAGGTTTTAAGCGTGACTGTACGCGCTCCGTTACCATAGCACAGTCAATCAGTCAGTCAGGACATGTCCTTTTATAAATATAGATAGATAACGCTAATAGAAGTTTTACTTGCATTGCCTTTTCGGCTTTTTACAAAGCTCCACTGTTATATATCGCTCTTTTCTACACTGTACCTTTCATTCCAGAAATTGTCCCCCACCTTGCGGCCACAACCGACTTCCCCCTTTGTATCGTATTCACCATGACATGTCTGTCATGGGTATAGGAAACCTGCGGAAAACCTATACCGATACAGCCGGTTCCAACTTCACCTCCCAGTCATGGAACTGGTCGCCTTTTGCCGAGAAAATGTTGAAGAAAAACATTTCACGACGAAAGTAACGCGACTGGGATTCGAACCCGCGACCTCCGGATCCGCTGGCCAATACGCTAACCATTAGACCAACGCACCGGATGATAACGTTAATATTTTTTCATATAACTCTAATACAGAGATTTCATCATTGAACCATTTTCATGGAATGAACGCATTTGGATTCAAAATTAATCCAATTTTCAACTAGTCAGAAATATATGTTCACGATTTATTATATCACAGGTCCACTTTTCTATATCACTCCTCCAATTAGAGGAAAAAATTATGCACGTTTGGTACTTCCTATCTTTTCATTACTTTATTTAAATTGTAAAGATTACTCCAAAGAAGTCTGATTTAAAGCTCACTTCCTTCAAGAAGAATTGTTACTGGCGCATTTGAATTTAAAAAATGTATACTTTTTTGAAGAAATGAAATCAGATAAATTCAAGCTGATTCAAGCGAATTTGTTGATTAACAGGGAATTATATATATCAGCAACGTAGGTAATCCTTTCTTTCAACAATATTGTCACTAGCACACTAATCCACTGCACTCCCAAATAACATTGCACGTTTAGTAGAATTTATTACATGCAAAAAATTATTGTTCAATAAATATAAACATCGAAAGAAAAACTGCGTTCTTCCGAATGGTTTACTCAAAATAGATACGTCGCATTTCAATTACATCGCGCCGGACGTTGCAGATATGGCTGGTGCGACGACTTCTTTGCTACTAACAGAAATCTTTGCTGTTCTTATGGCACTACCCCTATCATAGAAAACGAACATTATCTATATTGTAATTTGTCTATAGGGTGTAGACAGATGTGCGGTGTATTTGCGCGTAAAAAACGCAGTAGGCGACAGATTTTCCACCTTGACGTGAATTATTTTACGTTGCAGCAGATCCTCCATGCGGCCATAAATGTATTAATGTTAAATCCTGACGGTGAAACGCGCGGCTTTCTATCGATGAATCTCACGGTCAATGGGAAAACATCTTAACCACTAAATTTTCTCGTAGGCAGATTACATTCGGAGCAAAGAACGGGATATATGCCGTTTTTATCCTCGAAGCGGAAGGTGGTTTTGCCATTTTCACCACAATATTAATTGCTCGAGATAAATATTCAATCTGTCAATCTGCAAGCGATTTTGACTGCTTAGGGTCTCGAGTGTTGTGCGACTTACGGTTTATCAGCATCCACAAGCACCTTAAAAGTGACCGTGATAGATACTTAATACAGCTATAAATGTAGATATTGAATTCTCATGGTAATATTTACATCTTTACATCTATGTATCGCGCGTTCAAGCAGAAAAAACTGGGCGACTAACAAGAGGACATCGCCATAGCCGGAAAACGGATTTGGTAAAGGCTTCTACCTATTATAGTACTCCACTAGAAATGTGTTATAGCAAAGCCATACGATGCAACGCTCAGCCGCTTACGAGAAAAATCACAGTAAAAAATTCGACACACCTTTTTTACCATTTCAGTTACTCGTTCCATACTAAGACGCCGCGGCCGAGTGGTTAGCGCTTACGCCTGGCGCACGGGCGCTCTGTGTTGAAGTCCCGACCGAAATCTTTTTTTTCTTTCAATATAAAATGGAGATAGTTTGATTTTTATAGAAAAATCGTAATTTATATTGAAAGAACACGTTTTTTTTAAATTGGAAATAGAAAAAAGAACCATATATCGCATAAAAACCATATTTTTATTATTAATGTCATAATTATTAATCGTCACAATATTGCTAATATTAATAGTCGGAGTCATCGTCAGTTTCGTTCTGCGAAGCTTTTTGACAGATTTTTGGGTGAAATTCATCATAAAAGCATAAAAAACACT
This sequence comes from Ophion ventricosus, assembly GCA_963932345.1. Taxonomy (NCBI): domain Eukaryota; kingdom Metazoa; phylum Arthropoda; class Insecta; order Hymenoptera; family Ichneumonidae; genus Ophion; species Ophion ventricosus. The sequence goes on along the minus strand of OZ010712.1, from coordinate 3,343,621 downwards.
CGCATGCCCCACACCAGGCACACTTTATGAAGGCAAGTTCTTTGCACCTACAATTTTTCTTCAAAAGCGCCAGAGGGATTTTCCCGAACATTTTGTCTCACGGCGCCGACCTCGTAGGGGTTGGAGTTTGGCATCAATCCACCCCCATCCCCTTTCATCCCCAGAAAAAAACCCTACACCCTGATTTTTAGGCAAACTTGGATTTAGCACCCGCAGCACCTATTAAACCACCTGTCTGAAAACTAGCCTTCTTCTATTTTTTCCGATTCTAATATACAGCACGACTGTACTACCAAGCATATGTTTATTTTTTTTACGCTAGGTGCGCTTAATTGATGGTGGACAAGCGAATGGATTTTCAATGCGTCTTCTCGATATAATATTTCTCTACTTTCTTTTAACAAAGTGTAACAGTTATGGAGGTGTTTTATCAAGTTTTTCACCTGGCAATAAAAATATACGTCGCATGGCTGGCAGAGCGGGGTGCATTTTTCGGGTATTACTTTTACAGTACAACTTGGATCCCCTAGCGAATTTTCAAAACTTCCTCATGCGAAGTAGCGTCATTTTGTCCTCCCCAAGAGTCAATAATTAAAAGAAAATCGTTATTTTGCATGTAAGGCGCCAAAGTCTTATGCAGATAGTCGTTACATAATTCCTTTGTCAATTTTCCCGACTTGGAACATGTAACTACATTATTTCCAAATTCATAATTTCTGCACTGTTTGCGACAACTTGGGGCCAAACTTATTTCATGGTTATTGCATGCATAAGTACTCAAGAGGTAGCAACTTTTCTGATGCCGTTAAATTGTACTGTGCCTGTACTTTATATAAGTGGGTTGTTTTATTCAAATTTTGTTTTTTTTTTATAAAGACACTCTGCACCTATAAAATCGAGTGACCTATTGTACGTCGATTCTTAGTTGCATCCAGTTTGATCTGTGTTGATCACAAAATCCAGAGGAATTTGATGAGGAAACTGGTTTTTTTCTATTTCCAAGAAAAAAAACTTATTCTTTCAATATAAACTATGATTTTTCAAACAAAATCAATGTATTTCTATTTTATATTCAAAGAAAAAAATATATATTTCGGCCGGGACTCGAACACGGAGCGCCCGCGCACCAGACGTAAGCGCTAAGCACTCGGCTGCGCAGCCTTAGTATGAAACGAGTAACTGTAATGGTACATGAGCTGCGTAGATTTTTTTACTGTAAATTTTCTCGTGAACGGCTGAGCGAGCGTTGTATCGTATGGTTTCGCTATAACACATTTCTAGTGGAATACTATAATAGATAAAAACCTCGTCCAAATCCGTTTCTCGGCTATAGTGATGTCCCCTTGTAAGGGTTCTCGTAGACGAATTATAAACGGTAGGTGGGACTTTCATGCTTGCCGAAAGGCAATATATATATATATATTAGAGTGGCCCAAAAAAAATCTCTCCGATTCGTGCTTTCATGCACCTCTTGAAATGTTGCTCGATACTGAAACAAAGAAGCTTGTGAAAGGAGCAGTCTGTAGGCTAATTCTAACAGGTGACTCATGAGGTTTTCTTATTCACCATTTGATTTACACGTCGAAAATTTGAGTCTGCTCTTCAGATACGGCGAATTTTCAAACATACGAGGAATGAGGGTTAAAATTCAGTCGACGAGGTTCTTTTATAGCCAATGAAGTTGCACATATGTTTTTACCAATGTATTGTGGATAATAATTACAGATAGAGTGGTGGAAAGTATGTTTCAAGATTTTTACACGTTAAAATGGCTTCATTATTCTATAACTAATATATCAACTTTATCCATATACTTTTTATCTGGATGCAAGCATCAATGTACAAAATTCTTCTTGTGACAATTTGAATATTGCTTCCGGTGATTCTTCACCACCTTCAGAAGATACTGCTTCTGGTCTTCATTTTTTGTTAACAATACATTATATTCTTCGATGAGGGCGACACCTCATTCAGCGACATCATTAACAACTTTCAACTCCTTAAAAACTGCTAAACATTCATTGAAGCTCAGGCTACGTTCCCATTCGTCGGGGCTTTCACGAAGAAAATCGTATGGCAATTCGCAGGGTTCAAACAAGCGTAGTGATTTGTTGGTGATAAAATAACTGATATCAACATCAAGTATGCGCTTGAATCCGTCGTCACTCAATACTACACGTTTAACATTTTTATTCAGACTTTCGCGTTGTATTGCCTGAACCATTTTTTGTTTCACGTTGAGCGGAATAGCTGGATCGAAGAAGGATAAAGTTGAGAGCTCTTCATATAAATACCATAGATGTCCTCTCAGTTTGTTAGCAGCTGCCTTAGAAACGTCGGGATTGATAGCTTGAAACTTAATCAAATTTTGCATCAACGACAAATCGCACTTAGGGGCTTTGATTGCACATGGTGCAATCAAAGAAAGGATGCATGATTACGAAGGCTTTAATTTGGGGTTATAAATCCGTTTACTATATATAATAATCTCACTGATTGGTAGAGACCACTCATTGATTGTATCTAACGAAACTGGTTTGCATTGATAAAGAAAACGTTAATTTATCACGTGTAAATCAAATGGAGAATCAAAAAACCTCATGAGTCACCGGGTAGAATTAACCTACAGGCTATTCCTTTCACGAGCTTCTTTGTTCCAGTATGGAGCAATATTTCAAGCGGTGAGAGCCCGAATCGGAGAGATTTTTTTTTGGGCCGCTCTAATATATATATCTATATATCAAAATATGGGTATTTTATCAACCGTTTAAGATAAATTGTTGACTATGCCATTCTGATGTGTTTCTACAATACGGAACTCGATGCCCCGTCGTGTACACATGATTTAATTTATTTAAGGTTATCTGCCGTCACACATGACGATAGCGACTTCTCGATTTGTATTCTTTCTTACGCAGAGACGAATCGATCACCCCATAATTTATCTCGGTGACGGCTTTTATTAACAACAAACACTTTTTATCGGCGAATAAAATTTCGCTACCATCACGACAATATTCATTTAAGGTCGTCTGCTGGCAACACACAAAACAATAGCGACTTCTCGATTTTTGTGCTTACTCCGTTACGCCGAGCAGAATCGATCGATGACAGATTGATCCTGGTGACGGCTTTTGTTAATTAATGAAAAAATATAATTTATCCTTATGACTTTACCTATTTACCTATGATTTATCCCGGTGACGGCATTAGTTAATTAACAAAAAAAATGTCCGGAAACCAGATCTCGCTGCCAGCTAGATAAAATTCGCTTAAGGCCGTCTCCTGTCAACACGCATGACGATAGCGACTTCTCGATTTTTGTGCTTTCTCCGTTATGCCTAGACGAATCGATTAGACTATGATTTATCCCGGTGACGGCATTTGTTAATTAATGAAAAAATATTATCTGCGCATCAGATCTCGCTGCTCGCATGATAAAATTAATCTAAGGCCGTCTGCTGTGAACACGTATGACAATAGCAACTTCTCGATTTACATCCTCACTCTGTATGAGTAGACAATTCCATCGACCTATCATTTATCCCGGTGACGGCTTTTGTTAAGTAAAAAAAAACTTATTTCCGCTAGCCAGACAGATTCGGTTTATTCACGCGAGAGTGGTGGTTGGTGGGGAAGGCCCTAGACTACTGTACTATGCTATGGCAGTGAAGCGCGTACAGTAACATTTAAGGCAGAACACCACTGTGACCCCCTGTTTTTTTGCCATTTTTCAAGAATTTTTTTTTGTGGGAAAAAAAAGAGATATTCGAAATTTTTTTTTTGTTTTGTTCGTTGTTTATTGAAGATACATAAAAAAAAAATTTCAAATTTTTCACGCCCCATGGTGACGCTGGGGAAGCTCCCGCGTCAGGTACTGTTGCCTCTGCAGTGGTTCGCGGCACGCAGCAGAACTCTCTTCAAAGTCGATCTGAAAAAAAATACCGAGTGTTTTCGTTAATAATATGATATTTTGAAGAGAAGTACATAGGGATTTGAAAAAATATTGATTTTTAAAAAATAGGCACGCTTTTGAAATTAAAGGACGATTTTCGAGCAAAATTTCTCGTCGAAAATAGGCTATAACTTTTTTTATTATTGAGATATCGAAAAAATCCTATGTACTTCTTTAGATAATCTAGTTTTATTGATGCATATAAATGCATATAAATTGCTCGAGTTCTGCTGCGTGCCGCACTCAAAAAAGTGGTTTTGAGAAAAACGCGTTCAAAGTTTTAGGTTTGTTAATTTATGCGATAAATTGGAAAAAAAATTTTTTACCTTTAATCAGCGATGCCGGCACCATATAGCTGGCCTTCAAGAAGCAAATGATTGTCCCTAGCATCTTTTCTCGAACTTGTAGAGGCTCTTCTTGCCTCTTTTGCAGCGTCTGTGAGCGAGCGCTCCGCCAGCTCGATCCACGCTGCGTCGGTTTCAACGCAAAAATTGAAACAATTTGGGCCGATAGTTATCCCCAACGTCTCCAAAACTTTCATGAGGCTTCTCAGGCCATCATTGAATAATAATACCGCGATATCAGCTGCAATATCGACGATTTTTTTGCTCGACCAGTTTCAGCGTCATACATTTTCGTTACATTAGAAAACACCTTTCTAAAAGTGTGGAGGGTGGACAAGTAGCTGATACGTGTTTATTTAGTCGACATCGCGCTATTCAGGGGTGAAAACCACCCTCCAGTTTTTCGCTAAAATGGACATAGAAATAGATCGGTTCTGCGATATCCGGCTAACTTCGTGCCCCCGCAAAGAAGTAGCTTACAATAGTATGTGTACAAAAAAATTCACCTGTCTCACCCACTTAAAGAGTCTAGTCCCAAAGATTACAGCATTTTCGGTTTTCTGCTATAACCCGGCAAAGGTGCGATAGAAAAAAGGTCTCACTGCGAAAATATTTGCTTTTGCGTATAAGATGCAATTGCGGTAATAATGCTGAAGGAAAACAATTTAAATTAATTTACTTTAATTCTGATCAAAGTTGATTTAAATTAGAGCTACATACAGGTCGGCCGTTGGCAATAGAGGGGTAAAAATCTATAGAGACTATAGTGCAATTGAAAACATCAACAACATACAGTTATACTCTACAGCTTTTGATTTCTGCGAGTGTCAAGTTTTTAGCACCCATGTTAGTCGCTTTAAATGAGTCTACTGGCAAATTTGGACCTCAAATATGCTCAAAGCCGAAAATATATTTCGATTGGCTTCGAAATCTATTAAATAAATGACTAATCATTTCAAGTATAGTTTCACGAAGTATGTATGGTCGATACGGGTAAAACATCTATGATTATTCTGGATTCTTGGAGAGGTCCACGTCTAGCCGCATTTCAAGCAATGGATATGCAAGGGAAAGATATTGGTATTCTAACTATACTAGCAGGTAAATATACTGCACTTACTTCTTGTGCAGACATATATTTCAATCGGACAACTCTTGCAGGTACAACGGAAATGATACAGCCCCTGAATGTTTATGGCTTCCGTGTATGGAAGAACATCGTAAAACACTTTTCTGACATAGTAATATTATGAAATTACGACGTTAATTTGCACTTCAGAGGCAATATTGTTAAGCTGCAACCTCGTACATACAACCAGTTTTCTTTCCCACGGTTTACAAACCGTGGAAACTTAGTAGAATTTTGTTTTTAGAGCTGCTTCTATCACTTGTGCGTGATGTAAGATCTCGCTTGTTTTGAACACTTTTTCGCGACTATCATTATTGTAATAAGTATATTCTATAAAAAATATATAGTCGCTGCATTTATCAAATAATGAAGTGCTATTGTTTTGGCGAAAATGTTGTAATCTTCAAGGGTAGTATGTCTCGGGGGAGAATTTTTCGTAAATATACAACTGTAATCCAGCTGTTTGCAGTTGTATATTTTAATGGTGGTTTTCACTCGTAAATCACGAGATGTCGATTAAATTTATTATAAACATGCGTCGGCTATATTCCGTCCTTTACATATGTACAGAATTATATTTGAATGTAACAGAAATCTTCGTAGGTATGCATGCAAAACTGCATTTGGACAATAAACAATAAGCAAGATATTAAGAATACTTTGACTCACTTTACAAACCTGCAAAGTTTTATCAAAATCGGAGGGTGGGACACCTTGGCCGGTTTTCTTGTCAGAGGGTTGTGAGGGTGGAGGGAGTGTATTTTACATAAATATTTAATCGGGTTTGCATTGCTACGAAGTTAACTGGGTATCACAGAACGTTAGTTGATTAGACGTCGATTTCAGGAAAAAATCGAAGGGTGGTTTTAACCCCTTAATGGCAAGATAATGGTAAAATAAAGAATATGTATCTGCTACTTTTCCATCCCCTACACATGTGTAAATTTACATTCTACTCACAAGGAACATCACTTAAGGGTCCGCCTTCGATTTTGTTGAAACTCATATATGTGATAAAGCATTGAAAACTATTAGACACGCATTTTTTTTATCTGCGGAAAATGGGTTTCAAGGGGGGAAACCGCCCCTCAAAGAAAGGCGTGTTGAGGGGTGAATTTGCAGATTCACCTAGAAGCAATCCACCGATCTAAATGAAACAAAAACGAAAACTCTTCTAATGTAAAGCGATGAAAAATCCACTGAAAGTGTTGAGAAAATATCAAATTAAGGGGTAAACCACCCCTCCATTTGCCTTTTTTCACCCCACACTTCAGAGGGTTGCATGAAAAAAAACAAAACAGGTATCATTTTGACGGGGAATGAAAATTCAAGTTTACGTGTTTTTATGTTTTTGCCGGACAGCGAATTTCAGGGGGCAAACCGCCCTTAACATAAATTTATTTATCACTCATGTTTTCTGTGTTGAAAGTGTATTCGCTGATTCAAAATATTCCTATAAGCTACAATTTAATGTTTTCTCATGTTTCGAAATTATTACGTTCGTCTTAAGGGTTAACTACCCCCTCTGACGAAGAACATCATTGAAGTATCCGCTTTCGATTTCGTTGAAACTTATACATGTGATAAAGCATTAAAAACTACGAGACGCGTATTTTTTGTATCGGCAGAAAACAGTGTTAAGGGGGGAAATCACCCCCCAAGATATGCAGTTTTACCCACAAGCAGTCCTCTGAATCTAAATGAAACAAAATCGAAAATTCGTCTAATGTAAAGCGATGAAAAATCCACTATAAGAGTGTTGATAAAAAATCTAATTAAGGGGTGAACCGACCCTCATTTGGTTTTTTCTCAGCCCACACTTGGGGTCGTTCCATGAAAATCAGAAAACATTTATCATTTTGAAGGAGGATCAAATTTTAAGTTTACGTGTTTTTCCATTTTTTCCGGACGCCAAACTTTAGGGGGTAAACCACCCCTAACATAAATTTGTTTATCACCGTCGTGTTTTGTGTGTTTAACATGTATCCGCTGATTCAAAATATTCTTATAAGCTACAATTTAATGTTCTCCCGTGTTTTGAAATTATTACGTCCGTCTTAACGGTAAACTACCCCCTCTAATTTCTTTTCATTCGAAGTTTCAAAAAACGTTTCACGCATTTCGTGAAACGTTTTTTCACATATATGTCGTGAAATAATATTCTTGTGACATGTACTTTTTGTTCATATGATAACTATCAACAATTATGGCTCATAATTCACGCAATAATGATAGCAGTTATATCAGAATTTAATAATATTATACTGTCTCAAAAATTTCGTCCGACATTTTTCAGACAGTGTAATATTATTAAATTCTGATATCAATTTACACTTGAGGAATAATATAATTAAACAGCAATCACTTACACACAGTCAGCTTTCACCACCGCGATATTCTAATCTTTTTAAAAATTCATGGTACAAAAGTAATTATATATCTAAGAAACCAGAACATTTTGGAAATCCTGTTACCTTTGGTTTTGGTGAATCGAAAACACATTGTGAAATACCCGATTGCAATCATTTGAGTATTATCAGATGTGCATGGTGCAAAAAGTCGTTGTGTTTAAGGCATTTTTTTTTACGACTATCATTATTGCAGAAATTATGAGTCATAATTGTTGATAGTTATCATATGAACAAAAAGTACATGTCACAAGAAAATTATTTCACGACATATGACTGCGATGCTTTTTACACGTAGTATTAATTAAATCGGCTGATATGACTCCCAAATGAAATATATCAAAATACATTTAAAACGTATTCGTTCACCTACTGTAAAATCGTCAGTTTCATTAATATGTTTAATCAAATAAACGGTAAAATAATAAAAATACACATTCCTTGGAAAAACCACGTCGCTGGCTAAATTATCGCTTGATCCAGGCGCATCATCGTTCCGGAATATACGAAGTGAGCCTTATAACTTATTCTGGAACCTATTATAATTAAAATTATAATAGAAGCGTATGTTTATTACTATGGAGATGCTTAATGAACGTGCATATTAGAGTCGGATCTTTACTCATAAGATTTAAAGTTTCGACACGAAAATGTAAATCTTATGCGTAAAGGGTAGCCCACCTCCCCACTCCCGACGTACCGCTCCTAAAGCTCAAAACGAATATTCCTGCACACACAAACATAAAATTCATATTACCGATGAAATGGTAGCAGTTTTAACGAAATGTGTGAAGCGTTTTTTGAAACTTCGAATAAAAAGAAATTAGAGGGGGTAGTGTACCCTTAAGACGGACGTAATAATTTCAAAACACGGGAGAACATTAAATTGTAGCTTATAAGAATATTTTGAATCAGCAGATACATGTTAAACACAGAAAACACGACGGTGATAAACAAATTTATGTCAGGGGTGGTTATCCCGTAAAGTTTGGCGTCCGGCAAAAATGGAAAAATGCGTAAACTTAAAATTTGATCCTGCTTCAAAATGATAACTGTTTTATTGATTTTCATGGAACTACCCCAAGTGTGGGCTGAGAAAACAGCAAATGAGGGTGGGTTCACCCCTTAATTCGATTTTTTATCAACACTCTTATAGTGGATTTTTCATCGCTTTACATTAGACGAATTTTCGATTTTGTTTCATTCAGATTCAGAGGACTGCTTGTGGGTAAAACTGCATATCTTGGGGGGTGATTTACCCCCTTAACACTGTTTTTCTGCCGATACAAAAAAATACGCGTCTCATAGTTTTCAATGTTTTATCAGATGTATGAGTTTCAACAAAATCGAAAGCCGATACTTCAATGATGTTCCTCGTCGGAGGGGGTAGTTAACTCTTAAGACAAACGTAATAATTTCGAAACATGAGAAAACATTAAATTGTAGCTTATAGGAATATTTTGAATCAGCGGATACACTTTAAACACAGAAAACACGACTGTGATAAATAAATTTATGTTAGGGGCGGTTTACCCCCTTCAATTTTCTGTCCAGCAAAAACGCAAAAACACCTAAACTTGAATTTTTATTTCCCTTCAAAATGATACCTATTTTATTCATTTTCGTGCAACCCTCTTAAGTGTGGGGTGAAAAAAGGCAAATGGAGGGGTGATTTATCCCTTAATTTGATTTTTTCTCAACACTTTCATAATGGATTTTTCATCGCTTTACATTAGAAGAGTTTTCGTTTTTGTTTCATTTAGATCGGTGGATCGCTTCTAGGTCAAACCGCAAAATCACCCCTCAACACGCTTTTCTTTGAGGGGCGGTTTCCCCCCTTAAAACCGTTTTTCCGCAGATAAAAAAAAATACGCGTCTAATAGTTTTCAATGCTTTATCACATATATGAGTTTCAACGAAATCGAAGGCGGACATTCAAGTCGTGTTCCTTGTCAGATGAGAATTTTCGTAGATACGCCATCACAAATGGCATTCTTGCAATAAACAATATAACATTAATTGTTATCTGAATCTTTATCATTACCAATGTATGGTACTCGAAAAATAAATCATTATTGTCACTTGAACTTTCTTCGTATCTCGTTCGGTTAAAAAGTTATCGGCGAACAATGAAGAAAACACCGATTTTCAAGGGTGAATTTCATACCCGGAAATAGGGTTCCGCCGATATAAAAAATTTAATGTCAACTATTTCGACCCACTCTATAAACATACCAAATTCCATTAAAATCGAAGGGCGACGCCTTGCGCGATCGTCTCGTTAGTAAAAGTAATATTAGATTTTCAGTAAATGCACTTTAATTTTTTTTTTTACACATTGATTAAACATGAATATGAATGAGGTGTTTTATTCCTTACCAAATGTTTATATATCATTTCCCTCGAACGGCTAATAGAGGGTATATTCGATATTGGAATGGAAACAATTGTCGTCCCGAACTTTTAAAGCGTACCATATTTTCAAGTCGTAGCTCTATAACGATTTGAAAGCTTGCCTCAAATAGCTCTATAGTGAACTCGGATTTGAACGAATTCCGGAAGTATTGACTGAATTCTTTTCGGAAAATTGCTCGTATACACAATTTTGGGGAAGAAAATATTCCGTTGTTGATAAGGTACGAATTTGCCTTCAAGGTATCTCCGAAATAGCTTATATGCAGCTTTAACACAAGACTACAGGTATTGAAAAATATCTTTATTTCGAAACTCCAGCATTGCCAAGATTCTTATTTTGTTGCTGCTCCTCGGCAAGGGGCGAACGATAGGGAATAGGGGTACATATACATGATCGGACTCGTTTATCCTTATCCTCATCCTTATGTCCGGTCGGTCGAGTTTCCTTGAAGAAAGTATTGAGATTAAAGGTGAAAACAGAACCGGTGGTAAGAGCACAAAGGAGAAGAAAATCAGCTATACAAGGAGACAAAAAAATGCGCTCGTTGCTGGCGCTAGAACCAATAAAAATGCTCGGCATTCTCGAGTCTAACGGCTCATCCGTTTGCCCGCCGGCTGGGCGTTCTAACTATTGGACCTTGAGACTTTACCTCTGACAAACTTCTGGCTGTGACTTTTCTCTTCTCTTCAGTATTTCACTCATTCCTTCATTCGTTTGTCCTTTTCCTTATTTGGCACGACCCATGGTCCACATTGCTTACGGGCTGGAGCACATCGAGGGCTAACCAAATATTTGCCGAGAACTAAGATTGAGGACGAAACCATGGCACTAAGGACGTAGTCGAAGGACAGATTGAACTTCCAGCATCCACTATGGTTTCAAACAGACCAAAGGGGCTGTAAAGGTTAGGAAACGAATCGAAACTTTTGTTTAACATTTGGCACCAATTTGTATTTCCGACTTGAAGCAACTACCCAGATAGACGCATATAGCTCATATTGGCATCATATGGGTATTATCAATGATGCATAGAAATTAACACAGCTATGTGTCGCTTATGAGTGCTCACCTTCAAGTCATGTTTGCATCACGTGATGATTCATAATAACACATTCAATTGAAGCAAAGTTCTCACGCGAATATGCATGCAGTGAATTCATCAGCATTAGTACAATCGGCTCACAAATATCCAACAATAAGGGAGTGCATATGCGGTTCATATTGGTGTCACAGAGTGACATAAATGTTATGTTCATATGGAGCTCATATGAGCGTCACGGCGTGAAGAAATTTTAGTGCTTATATGGAGCTCATATAGGCGTCGCGGCGTGATGTCGCTACGTTGTACTCATTTGGAGCTCATATAGGCGTCACGGCGTGACGTAACTACGTTGTGCTCATTTGGAGCTCATATAGGCGTTACGGCGTGACGTAACTACGTTGTGCTCATTTGGAGCTCATATAGGTGTCACGGCGTGAAAAAATTGTAGTGCTCATATGAAGCTCATATTGGCGTCATGACATTATACAATTACTGTGTTTATATGGACGCTAGAGGGCGTATCTCGTACTACGACACTGTACAGGCTGCCGGATCTGAGCCCGAAATGAAAAAAAAAAATAAGTCTACAAATTATGAATAAAAAAATTCTGGTAGTATTTTTCGTTTCCATATGCTTTACTTATACTGGCTGCATATATGATAATTGGATTAAAACGTGTTCTGCCTCATTCAAGTTTTTGTCTAGGCTCGGTTTCGAACCTACGTCTTCCAATTCTAGAGCTGAACGCGCTACCAACCTAACCATCCTATCACTTGTGTAAGTTTCCTTTTTTTCGCTCCTTACTTTTATCATTTTAAAACTGTCAATAAGTGGGCAAATGTTGAAGTTTGCATTGTTGCAATGTAACGAAAATTAATTCTTTTTGACTACTAAATTATTTTTTTCCCATTTAGGCAGTAAAAATAACTGACACGTTTTTACGTATTCTTATTATAGTTTTACGACTTGAAGGCTTTTGATGATGATAAAAATAAATAAATGACTGCAGTTATTATTACATGTATCATATAAAATGAATACCTTGTTGTCCTCGCTAAATATTTTAGTGATGTAAGAAAAACATCCAGATGCATTAAAAGGAATGATGAAAAAATGTTCAATTTTTTAAGAAGGTATAATACATCCTTTTGATTTAAAAAAACACCAAATCCTAAGAAATTAATTTTGATTGAAATTTTATTTCATTATATCGTACTTACTATTGCCGTCGTATGGCGCTTATAGGAAATATTACTGAAACACATGCATATCGCCGTCATATTGCGCTCATCGAATGTATCACTGAGAAACATGCATATCGCCGTCATACAATGTATCACTAAGAAACACGCATATCGCCGTCATATTGCGCTCATGGGATGTGTCACTGAGAAATATGCATATTGCCGTCATATTGTGGTGGTCGAATGTATCACTGAAAACATGCATATCGCCGTCATAGAATGTATCACTGAGAAACATGCATTTTGCCGGAATATTGCGCTCATGGGGTGTATCACTGAGAAATATGCATATCGCCGTCATATTGCTTGCATGACATGTCTACTACCAGTGCTAACCCAGTGAATACACCAACAACAATCATTCGATGACTACCATATGACGTCAATCTGCAAATATTCATTGTAGAATTCAAATTTGCCCTCTCATGAGTTCATCTTGTAGTCAATGGATGATGCATTTCGAAACGATAAATTTAAGTCACGATGTATATAAGTTATAGATTTTTTAAATTTATAATTCTGGCCAAAAGTGAAAGGTGGTCCATTCGGAGATCAGAACAAAACCACATGATTAACTCAGTTCGATTATCTCGGAGATTTAGAAGAGTCGATTAAAGTTGAATGTCAACATTCTGGTGGGCACCTGAGATCATTGGAAATTTTATCAATCCAGCAAGTAAATTGTCCCTAATGCTGTATAAGAGAAACTTAGGGCTAGTATATTCGAACGTCTATATTGCTCTGCGTATATTACTAAATATGCCAGCAATGAACTGGTCAGTCTGAGCGTTCATTTTTGGTAGTACACAGAGTTAAAAACTATCTGCAATCGACAACATTATAAGAGCGTCTCACAGCCTTGTGTACCGAAGCGGAAGTAACATGGAATATTAAGTTCGACAACCTTGTAACACAATTTGCGCGGTCGCAATCTCGTAGTAGTACATTGTATACCATGGAGACAAAGTGGGTCTTTTACCATGAGCGCAATATTTTCAGTACGAGGGGTAAAAGCCCCTGTCTCCGCGATGCACATGATTATATACCAAAACCATGTTTTCCGAGCCATTGTATTGTTAAATACATATGGCCGCAAGCATGTGCCGTAGCTGTGTTGCATATGTAAGGTGTATCGCACATGGAAGCTGTATCGCACGCGCGGGGGTGGAGGGGCCGGAGCCTCCCCCCGCCCCCTGGAGACACCAAACGTAGATTTGAAATGTATCAACATATACGGAAATGCATCGTATGTCGGTTCATAGAGGTCTTTTGACTTTTATGGCAATATTTCGTGTGTCGTCTTTGTCACGGCTTCCTTTAGATCTTGCGGCATGCATTGGAGCCATTTATCGTTGCTATGTTTTTCAATATCACTCATTGATTATTTAATTTTTTTAATTAATGATTCATGTCGCGGCGAGATCGAAGATGCTTTGTTGCGGTAACACGTGAAAGTGAGGTTGTGTTTCTTTCCGCAAATAACGCCTCAGCGTACACAATAATTCCTCGACCTAACGACTGAGGGCAGCACTTAGTGACTGACATCTGTTGTACCGGGACGTATCACAATTCTTAAATCCTAGGACGTAAACTACCTCTTTTACGTACCGTTTACACGCACGAAAAAGCGAGGAAAACATGGTTGTGGTATATAAAGGTTATTTCGGTTCAATGATTGTAGAAATAACCATTTTTACACGACTTTACTATCATTACTTATTGCATGCTTCTGTATAAGTAATATGCTGTGATTACTACTTTTTGGTAACGAGTAATGGTAGGAGGCGGTGAGCGGGTAGCAAAATATGAGCTTTGCCTGAGGGCGCCACAAACCGTAATCCGACCTTGCATCTCGGAGCTATATCCTAACGATGGCGGATTTCTCACTTACATTCATTGGTGTCGATTTAGAGTTTCCAAGGATCGGTGTAACACTCTATTTTATTGTATACATATTGCCGCTCTTCGTTAATGATCTAGGATTTTTTACCTTTAATATACGCGATCAGGTAATCAGCAAATAACCTTTGTGTTCAGTAAATTATTAAAATTATAAAGATCTAACACGGCACTATTACAGAAATCAGATAATAATGGTAAATTGACAGTACCGTGCGGTTATCCATTTTTTTATGTGGAACATTTTACCTGATGAATTTGATTCGTTATACACTAAGAAACGTCATTATGTGTCATCTTTATTAAGTACCGTGAACATCTTTTTGATAAGTTTGAATAACGCGCTTTCAGTCTAGACAGTACGAAATGTTACCTCTTATTTAACGCCCACCAATTGTCCGAAGTAAGCCTATGTAGTGTAGCGTATTGGTACTTAAATTCAAGTTGACTTTCTAGTATTATAATGCTTCGAAAAAAATATACAAAAAATGTTTCAATAAAAAATAGCATATATAGTTATGTCTCAATGTAATAGTAATGTTCTCGTTTAATACGGCTTTAAGGTTTTTGTTTATGTACCTGCCTGCATAACCTTGCGTTGATTTCTATTGCTCAGAATTTACTTGATATGTTACGTTTAGCCATGGATTCGTTTGCGCGCCGATTACTGACTGGGCGGCAGTTTTCCTGAATTTCTGATGGTAAAACAGCTGAAACACTATAAAATATTGCGCCCTATATCGGCACAAGTTTTCCACGGTTCCCCTGTGCCCTCTTGCAAATGCTATATCGTGGTAGATTAGAAAATACTCGCTATAACAATTTTGAGCAATCGTAAACGGTCACTGTAAACTAAATAATTGAATCGAAACTCGAACACGATTTCTGATTATATTTAGAACCACCGATTGCAGGTATGAAAAAGCTTCGAAAAACCTGGTACAGCTAATACGTGCTCTCTATTTCGCCATACGCAATATTCCTTTTCAATTTTTGTTATTTACTGCTTAATGTTATGTACAGATGATCCGACTCGGATCAGGATTGGAACATAAATAAATTTTTCCCTCTCAACCGTTGGCCGTCACAACTGTCCTTTTCTTCTTCGTTATTCATCCGACGTACCTGTCTCATCTTTTACGTTTGTGGGTTATTTCGATTGAACGTTTTTGTTTCTGATTAATTTAATTGTTATGTAAAACCGTTTACATTTTGGCGAGTATTACGAGCTTAAGGCCATGTGTCACACGCCAGAAAATTTCGACGCGGCCTCCCATCATGGCGGTACGGCAGAACCTCGCAGCTTTGGCTACGAGTCACCGCCTGCTCCCGCCAGAGAACGCCGCGCACGTATTCTATAGGGTTCCATGCCTGGCGTTACGCCGAAGACTCGAGACCCTATAGGCGACGATTGCTGTGCGTGTGTATGTTCGATACGCCGGCCACGTGCAGAGAGAGAGAGGTGACCTTTTTGCACGCGTTCGGTCGTAACGAAAATACTTTGAATGATGTATGTGTGTGTATACATCGATGGATACACACCTAGTCTTCGGCGACCGTGTTTCGCTTCTACGCATGAGGCGTGAATCTGCTAGCGTTCCGATTCCGGCAATAACGGTTGCCCGATCATAGCTATCGCAAAAATGCGATACAATTAATAAATAATTAATTGTTTATGTCAAACAATATATATGAAAATACATCTGGCAATTCCGTCCAGATTCAAGAGATTATAAAAATGTTCAGCAATCTAGGTTCTAGGTACTAAAAAAGTTCAGCAATTCTAGGTACTTTCTGGGTAGGATACTATAGTATTAGTATTGTTTGATGTATTCGAAAAGAGTTCTGGCTCCTAACTGTTGTCAAATAATTGTAAAAAAATTTTGTCGGCATCTTAACTATGCAAGTGTGATCTGCTGATGGATAGGCGTTAGTTCTAGGTACTTTCTGGGTAGGATACTATAGTATTAGTATTGTTTGATGTATTCGAAAAGAGTTCTGGCTCCTAACTGTTGTCAAATAATTGTAAATAAATTTTATCGGCATCTTAACTATGCAAGTGTGATCTGCTGATGGATAGGCGTTAGTTCTAGGTACTTTCGGGGTAGGATACTATAGTATTTGTATTGTTTGATGTATTCGAAAAGAGTTCTGGCTCCTAACTGTTGTCAAATAATTGTAAAAAAATTTTGTCGGCATCTTAACTATGCAAGTGTGATCTGCTGATGGATAGGCGTTAGTTCTAGGTACTTTCTAGGTAGGATACTATAGTATTAGTATTGTTTGATGTATTCGAAAAGAGTTCTGGCTCCTAACTGTTGTCAAATAATTGTAAATAAATTTTATCGGCATCTTAACTATGCAAGTGTGATCTGCTGATGAATAGGCGTTAGTTCTAGGTACTTTCTGGGTAGGATACTATAGTATTTGTATTGTTTGATGTATTCGAAAAGAGTTCTGGCTCCTAACTGTTGTCAAATAATTGTAAAAAAAATTTATCGGCATCTTAACTATGCAAGTGTGATCTGCTGATGGATAGGCGTTAGTTCTAGGTACTTTCTGGGTAGGATACTATAGTATTTGTATTGTTTGATGTATTCGAAAAGAGTTCTGGCTCCTAACTGTTGTCAAATAATTGTAAAAAAATTTTATCGGCATCTTAACTATGCAAGTGTGATCTGCTGATGGATAGGCGTTAGTTCTAGGTACTTTCTGGTTAGGATACTATAGTATTAGTATTGTTTGATGTATTCGAAAAGAGTTCTGGCTCCTAACTGTTGTCAAATAATTGTAAAAAAATTTTATCGGCATCTTAACTATGCAAGTGTGATCTGCTGATGGATAGGCGTTAGTTCTAGGTACTTTCTGGGTAGGATACTATAGTATTTGTATTGTTTGATGTATTCGAAAAGAGTTCTGGCTCCTAACTGTTGTCAAATAATTGTAAAAAAATTTTGTCGGCATCTTAACTATGCAAGTGTGATCTGCTGATGGATAGGCGTTAGTTCTAGGTACTTTCTGGGTAGGATACTATAGTATTAGTATTGTTTGATGTATTCGAAAAGAGTTCTGGCTCCTAACTGTTGTCAAATAATTGTAAATAAATTTTATCGGCATCTTAACTATGCAAGTGTGATCTGCTGATGGATAGGCGTTAGTTCTAGGTACTTTCTGGGTAGGATACTATAGTATTTGTATTGTTTGATGTATTCGAAAAGAGTTCTGGCTCCTAACTGTTGTCAAATAATTGTAAAAAAATTTTATCGGCATCTTAACTATGCAAGTGTGATCTGCTGATGGATAGGCGTTAGTTCTAGGTACTTTCTGGGTAGGATACTATAGTATTTGTATTGTTTGATGTATTCGAAAAGAGTTCTGGCTCCTAACTGTTGTCAAATAATTGTAAAAAAATTTTATCGGCATCTTAACTATGCAAGTGTGATCTGCTGATGGATAGGCGTTGGTTCTAGGTACTTTCTGGTTAGGATACTATAGTATTAGTACTGTTTGATGTATTCGAAAAGAGTTCTGGCTCCTAACTGTTGTCAAATAATTGTAAAAAAATTTTATCGGCATCTTAACTATGCAAGTGTGATCTGCTGATGGATAGGCGTTAGTTCTAGGTACTTTCTGGGTAGGATACTATAGTATTTGTATTGTTTGATGTATTCGAAAAGAGTTCTGGCTCCTAACTGTTGTCAAATAATTGTAAAAAAATTTTATCGGCATCTTAACTATGCAAGTGTGATTTGCTGATGGATAGGCGTTAGTTCTAGGTACTTTCTGGTTAGGATACTATAGTATTAGTATTGTTTGATTTATTCGAAAAGAGTTCTGGCTCCTAACTGTTGTCAAATAATTGTAAAAAAATTTTATCGGCATCTTAACTATGCAAGTGTGATCTGCTGATGGATAGGCGTTAGTTCTAGGTACTTTCTGGTTAGGATACTATAGTATTAGTATTGTTTGATGTATTCGAAAAGAGTTCTGGCTCCTAACTGTTGTCAAATAATTGTAAAAAAATTTTATCGGCATCTTAACTATGCAAGTGTGATCTGCTGATGGATAGGCGTTAGTTCTAGGTACTTTCTGGGTAGGATACTATAGTATTTGTATTGTTTGATGTATTCGAAAAGAGTTCTGGCTCCTAACTGTTGTCAAATAATTGTAAAAAAATTTTATCGGCATCTTAACTATGCAAGTGTGATCTGCTGATGGATAGGCGTTAGTTCTAGGTACTTTCTGGGTAGGATACTATAGTATTTGTATTGTTTGATGTATTCGAAAAGAGTTCTGGCTCCTAACTGTTGTCAAATAATTGTAAAAAAAATTTATCGGCATCTTAACTATGCAAGTGTGATCTGCTGATGGATAGGCGTTAGTTCTAGGTACTTTCTGGGTAGGATACTATAGTATTTGTATTGTTTGATGTATTCGAAAAGAGTTCTGGCTCCTAACTGTTGTCAAATAATTGTAAAAAAATTTTATCGGCATCTTAACTATGCAAGTGTGATCTGCTGATGGATAGGCGTTAGTTCTAGGTACTTTCTGGTTAGGATACTATAGTATTAGTATTGTTTGATGTATTCGAAAAGAGTTCTGGCTCCTAACTGTTGTCAAATAATTGTAAAAAAATTTTATCGGCATCTTAACTATGCAAGTGTGATCTGCTGATGGATAGGCGTTAGTTCTAGGTACTTTCTGGGTAGGATACTATAGTATTTGTATTGTTTGATGTATTCGAAAAGAGTTCTGGCTCCTAACTGTTGTCAAATAATTGTAAAAAAATTTTGTCGGCATCTTAACTATGCAAGTGTGATCTGCTGATGGATAGGCGTTAGTTCTAGGTACTTTCTGGGTAGGATACTATAGTATTAGTATTGTTTGATGTATTCGAAAAGAGTTCTGGCTCCTAACTGTTGTCAAATAATTGTAAATAAATTTTATCGGCATCTTAACTATGCAAGTGTGATCTGCTGATGGATAGGCGTTAGTTCTAGGTACTTTCTGGGTAGGATACTATAGTATTTGTATTGTTTGATGTATTCGAAAAGAGTTCTGGCTCCTAACTGTTGTCAAATAATTGTAAAAAAATTTTATCGGCATCTTAACTATGCAAGTGTGATCTGCTGATGGATAGGCGTTAGTTCTAGGTACTTTCTGGGTAGGATACTATAGTATTTGTATTGTTTGATGTATTCGAAAAGAGTTCTGGCTCCTAACTGTTGTCAAATAATTGTAAAAAAATTTTATCGGCATCTTAACTATGCAAGTGTGATCTGCTGATGGATAGGCGTTAGTTCTAGGTACTTTCTGGTTAGGATACTATAGTATTAGTATTGTTTGATGTATTCGAAAAGAGTTCTGGCTCCTAACTGTTGTCAAATAATTGTAAAAAAATTTTATCGGCATCTTAACTATGCAAGTGTGATCTGCTGATGGATAGGCGTTAGTTCTAGGTACTTTCTGGGTAGGATACTATAGTATTTGTATTGTTTGATGTATTCGAAAAGAGTTCTGGCTCCTAACTGTTGTCAAATAATTGTAAAAAAATTTTATCGGCATCTTAACTATGCAAGTGTGATCTGCTGATGGATAGGCGTTAGTTCTAGGTACTTTCTGGTTAGGATACTATAGTATTAGTATTGTTTGATTTATTCGAAAAGAGTTCTGGCTCCTAACTGTTGTCAAATAATTGTAAAAAAAATTTATCGGCATCTTAACTATGCAAGTGTGATCTGCTGATGGATAGGCGTTAGTTCTAGGTACTTTCTGGTTAGGATACTATAGTATTAGTATTGTTTGATGTATTCGAAAAGAGTTCTGGCTCCTAACTGTTGTCAAATAATTGTAAACAAATTTTATCGGCATCTTAACTATGCAAGTGTGATCTGCTGATGGATAGGCGTTAGTTCTAGGTACTTTCTGGGTAGGATACTATAGTATTTGTATTGTTTGATGTATTCGAAAAGAGTTCTGGCTCCTAACTGTTGTCAAATAATTGTAAAAAAATTTTATCGGCATCTTAACTATGCAAGTGTGATCTGCTGATGAATAGGCGTTAGTTCTAGGTACTTTCTGGGTAGGATACTATAGTATTTGTATTGTTTGATGTATTCGAAAAGAGTTCTGGCTCCTAACTGTTGTCAAATAATTGTAAAAAAATTTTATCGGCATCTTAACTATGCAAGTGTGATCTGCTGATGGATAGGCGTTAGTTCTAGGTACTTTCTGGGTAGGATACTATAGTATTTGTATTGTTTGATGTATTCGAAAAGAGTTCTGGCTCCTAACTCTTGTCAAATAATTGTAAAAAAATTTTATCGGCATCTTAACTATGCAAGTGTGATCTGCTGATGGATAGGCGTTAGTTCTAGGTACTTTCTGGTTAGGATACTATAGTATTAGTATTGTTTGATGTATTCGAAAAGAGTTCTGGCTCCTAACTGTTGTCAAATAATTGTAAAAAAATTTCATCGGCATCTTAACTATGCAAGTGTGATCTGCTGATGGATAGGCGTTAGTTCTAGGTACTTTCTGGGTAGGATACTATAGTATTTGTATTGTTTGATGTATTCGAAAAGAGTTCTGGCTCCTAACTGTTGTCAAATAATTGTAAAAAAATTTTATCGGCATCTTAACTATGCAAGTGTGATCTGCTGATGGATAGGCGTTAGTTCTAGGTACTTTCTGGTTAGGATACTATAGTATTAGTATTGTTTGATGTATTCGAAAAGATTTCTGGCTCCTAACTGTTGTCAAATAATTGTAAAAAAATTTTATCGGCATCTTAACTATGCAAGTGTGATCTGCTGATGAATAGGCGTTAGTTCTAGGTACTTTCTGGTTAGGATACTATAGTATTAGTATTGTTTGATTTATTCGAAAAGAGTTCTGGCTCCTAACTGTTGTCAAATAATTGTAAAAAAATTTTATCGGCATCTTAACTATGCAAGTGTGATCTGCTGATGGATAGGCGTTAGTTCTAGGTACTTTCTGGGTAGGATACTATAGTATTTGTATTGTTTGATGTATTCGAAAAGAGTTCTGGCTCCTAACTGTTGTCAAATAATTGTAAAAAAATGTTATCGGCATCTTAACTATGCAAGTGTGATCTGCTGATGGATAGGCGTTAGTTCTAGGTACTTTCTGGGTAGGATACTATAGTATTTGTATTGTTTGATGTATTCGAAAAGAGTTCTGGCTCCTAACTGTTGTCAAATAATTGTAAAAAAATTTTATCGGCATCTTAACTATGCAAGTGTGATCTGCTGATGGATAGGCGTTAGTTCTAGGTACTTTCTGGTTAGGATACTATAGTATTAGTATTGTTTGATGTATTCGAAAAGATTTCTGGCTCCTAACTGTTGTCAAATAATTGTCAAAAAATTTTATCGGCATCTTAACTATGCAAGTGTGATCTGCTGATGAATAGGCGTTAGTTCTAGGTACTTTCTGGGTAGGATACTATAGTATTTGTATTGTTTGATGTATTCGAAAAGAGTTCTGGCTCCTAACTGTTGTCAAATAATTGTAAAAAAAATTTATCGGCATCTTAACTATGCAAGTGTGATCTGCTGATGGATAGGCGTTAGTTCTAGGTACTTTCTGGGTAGGATACTATAGTATTTGTATTGTTTGATGTATTCGAAAAGAGTTCTGGCTCCTAACTGTTGTCAAATAATTGTAAAAAAATTTTATCGGCATCTTAACTATGCAAGTGTGATCTGCTGATGGATAGGCGTTAGTTCTAGGTACTTTCTGGTTAGGATACTATAGTATTAGTATTGTTTGATGTATTCGAAAAGAGTTCTGGCTCCTAACTGTTGTCAAATAATTGTAAAAAAATTTTATCGGCATCTTAACTATGCAAGTGTGATCTGCTGATGGATAGGCGTTAGTTCTAGGTACTTTCTGGGTAGGATACTATAGTATTTGTATTGTTTGATGTATTCGAAAAGAGTTCTGGCTCCTAACTGTTGTCAAATAATTGTAAAAAAATTTTATCGGCATCTTAACTATGCAAGTGTGATCTGCTGATGGATAGGCGTTAGTTCTAGGTACTTTCTGGTTAGGATACTATAGTATTAGTATTGTTTGATGTATTCGAAAAGAGTTCCGGCTCCTAACTGTTCTCAAATAATTGTAAAAAAATGTTATCGGCATCTTAACTATGCAAGTGTGATCTGCTGATGGATAGGCGTTAGTTCTAGGTACTTTCTGGGTAGGATACTATAGTATTTGTATTGTTTGATGTATTCGAAAAGAGTTCTGGCTCCTAACTGTTGTCAAATAATTGTAAAAAAATTTTATCGGCATCTTAACTATGCAAGTGTGATCTGCTGATGGATAGGCGTTAGTTCTAGGTACTTTCTGGGTAGGATACTATAGTATTTGTATTGTTTGATGTATTCGAAAAGAGTTCTGGCTCCTAACTGTTGTCAAATAATTGTAAAAAAATTTTATCGGCATCTTAACTATGCAAGTGTGATCTGCTGATGGATAGGCGTTAGTTCTAGGTACTTTCTGGTTAGGATACTATAGTATTAGTATTGTTTGATGTATTCGAAAAGAGTTCTGGCTCCTAACTGTTGTCAAATAATTGTAAAAAAATTTTATCGGCATCTTAACTATGCAAGTGTGATCTGCTGATGGATAGGCGTTAGTTCTAGGTACTTTCTGGGTAGGGTACTATAGTATTTGTATTGTTTGATGTATTCGAAAAGAGTTCTGGCTCCTAACTGTTGTCAAATAATTGTAAAAAAATTTTATCGGCATCTTAACTATGCAAGTGTGATCTGCTGATGGATAGGCGTTAGTTCTAGGTACTTTCTGGTTAGGATACTATAGTATTAGTATTGTTTGATTTATTCGAAAAGATTTCTGGCTCCTAACTGTTGTCAAATAATTGTAAAAAAATTTTATCGGCATCTTAAGGCCATGTGTCACACGCCAGAAAATTTCGACGCCGCCTCCCATCATGGCGGTACGGCAGAACCTCGCAGCTTTGGATACGAGTCACCGCCTGCTCCCGCCAGAGAACGCCGCGCACGTATTCTATAGGGGCTCCATGCCTGGCGTTACGCCGAAGACTCGAGACCCTATAGGCGACGATTGCTGTGCGTGTGTGTGTTCGCTACGCCGGCCACGTGCAGAGAGAGAGAGGTGACCTTTTTGCACGCGTTCGGTCGTAACGAAAATACTCTGAATGATGTATGTGTGTGTATACATCGATAGATACACACCTAGTCTTAGGCGACCGTGTTTCGCTTCTACGCATGAGGCGTGAATCTGCTAGCGTTCCGATTCCGGCAATAACGGTTGCCCGATCATAGCTATCGCAAAAATGCGATACAATTAATAAATAATTAATTGTTTATGTCAAACAATATATATGAAAATACATCTGGCAATTCCGTCCAGATTCAAGAGATTATAAAAATGTTCAGCAATCGGCGCTGCTAGAGGCCCGCTTTATGGAAAAACGGGGATACAATAAATTGTTTAAACAATACAATTCCACCGTATTCCTCATCAACATCGAAAATTCGATTTCGGTCGAATTTTCTAGAAAGCGTTATCGCTAATCGTAAGATCCGCTCACTCTTCAAGAACGTGGTGAAAATGTACAATTACTGTTTATTGTTTAAACAATAAACAATTTGGCATTCTTTTCCCCGACATTTTTACCATCGGGAGGTTCTACGAGGGATCGAATTCCCTAAGACTGCTAGAGACTCGCTCTACATAAGAGCGGTGAAATGTTGTCATTTCAAATTGTTTAAACAAATAATCTCGAGCAGTACTTATGCTCTCGAAGCCATTGATTGTCGATGAATTCGACTTCAGCCAAATTCTCGCGCGAACGAGATCGCTAGAGACTCACTCGCTAAGAGAGTGGTGAAAGATTACAACTAATGTTATTTGCTTAAACAAATATATTCGGCATTTTTTATCTTCGGGAGGTGCTGTGAGGATCGAATTCTTTAGCAATGGAGATTGCTAGAGACTCGCTCTACCTAAGAGCGGTAAAATTTTGCTATTTCAAATTGTTTAAACAAATAATTTCGACCAGTACTTATGCTCTCAAAGTGATTGATTGTCGATGAATTCGACTTCGGCCAAATTCTCGCGCGACAGGGATCGCTGGAGACTCACTCGTTAAGAGAGTGGTGAAACAGTACAACTAATGTTATTTGTTTAAACAAATATATTCGGCATTTTTTTCTCCCTCGGTTTTTATCCTCGGAAAGTGCTACGAGGGCCGAATTCTCTAGCAATGGAGATTGCTAGAGACTCGCTCTACATATGAGCGGTGGAATTTCGCAACATGAAATTGTTTAAACGAAAAACGTCGAGCAGTACTTGTGCTCTCGATGCCGTTGATTGTCGATGAATTCGACTTCGGCCAAATTCTCGCGCGACAGGGATCGTTGGAGACTCACTCGTTAAGAGAGTGGTGAAAGAGTACAATTAATATTATTTGTTTAAGCAAATATATTCGGCATTTTTTTCTCCGTCGGTTTTTATCCTCGGAAAGTGCTACGAGGGCCGAATTCTCTAGCAATGGAGATTGCTAGACCTTAACCTTACCTAACCTAACCTTAAATTCCTCCGGAGAATCGGTGGTCCCGGCCCATGAATACACGTCAACACATGCATTTCGCCGAACTTTGGTAACCCACACACTATCCCAACACTACACACCATCATTAAAAATGTATTTATAACTTTTTAAAATTATACTCCGACAGCGCGATATTGGCTGTCACATCTTGAGCGCGAAACCGGGTTCACACAAACAAGTCGCCAAATTTCCATCGTCAACGAATGCGTGGTTACGTCGAGGATACACTACAGAAGGTCTGTGTGATCCCTGCTTTATCGAGCTCAAGCAGCAGCCGTCGGTATTTGATATCGACGCGACAGAACGATAGCTCTGAGCCCTCGCCGGAATTCGCGAGAACTGAACTAGACAATCGTCACGCGAATTTTGGGTAAAATTCTTGACGATTACCTATAATGTGTAGCTACCCAATGATTTCCGTAATTACTTGCTGGAATGAAACGGTTGAGGTGTCAAAATGTTCGTTTTCACTTCGGGAACAACCGCTATCTCTTCGTTAGTCGATCGCGTGTGCCATTTTTTTTTTTTTCTTTACTTTAGCCAGGGGCCTCGCGTGGTAAGAGAAACTGTTTTATTTTTTTCAAAATCGGGAAAATCGCGGAGATAGCCGTTGTTCGTCTATTAATTTGTCATCGACTGTGCAAATTTCGTGATATTCTGTAGAGCCGTTTTCGAGAACACTGGGTACCTGTAATCGTGCTCTGTTGTACCGGCCGAATCGAGTGACACATGGCCTTAAACGGATAAGTGGTTTCTGATACTTTTTAGTGTACATATTAAAAATCATAACGAATTGTGCAACCATAAAAATTCTTTCGCTTCTGACATGTTTCAAATCTTCAAAGAACTTATTAAAATATTGATTGAACATACTGTCACATTTATGACAAATTATCGGCTATATAATTGAACAATACGTGTTAAAAACTATTATTTCATTTTTTCCATTGCATGTTAGTGCAAAAGAAGGCTGTTATATATTCACTTAGCTTGACGCCGGGAAGTAATATTAATGTGTGTTGATTATATCTAAGATTGCCGCTTCCGAACTTGATAGCCGGGTCTTAATAGATTCAAGTATGTTAAAATACTTTATAAATTGTTAGTCGAATCAAGCCTTGCACAAGTTTACGAATAATTTGAATGCTCTTTAGTTTTTAGAAGAATGGCGTTTTTCATATTTAACATTTGTTTGAGATTTTCTGGTAACACATAACAATTTTTTAAGATTGTAAAATGTAGAAAACGGCACGACAAAAATGTGATCATACATATTAATATTATACTATAATAATAATATTCTTTATAATATGCGTTATAATAGTATAATATAATAATAATATTCTTTATAATTTGCGCCAGTTTTTCTTATACGAGATTCCTTATTCTCACGAATAACCATTGGATTGGAAGTAGAGATTATTTGTGAGCTGACAATATATTAAGAAAGTATTCAATTTCAGGATCGAGTTTTTGATGCCAGGCTAGTTATCGAGACGATAGTGACCCGGCGGTGGCCGCGGTAAAGATTTCGATGAAGAGGGGTTGGCAAAATGCCTCCAGATGTACGTCAACGACTGGTGGAAGCTGATAACGCGTGTCTGCCCATTGGTGGGCCTATCTGGTAGTGTAGGCTTCCGCTTACCCGGGTTTACCGATCTTACGAAGGTATGGGAAAGAAGGGAAAGGCCGCGAAAGACAGTTTAATTAAATGAAATCTCGTTTGTCGATGAGGCTTGGCTAATCGCACATATACCATTGGGGTGCGATGGTATGAGGGGCGCATGGCTTTTACGACTCCACCCTCCTAACCAACCTTACCAAATCTTCTTTGGCAAGATAAATCTAAATAATTTGTCATTATAGACATAAAACCGCACTTTATTTGGACCATGTTTTAGAACCAATCTACGGAATTGGTGAAATTTTATCGTTAACGTAGGTGCAATATGGAACGGTGTTTTACAATATTCTTCATAAGATTGTTTTAAATTAATTTCTTCAATTTTCATTGTTATACATTTTATATATGTCTGGGCGTTTTATAGAATGTATGGGCGCTAAGACAATTTCTTGTAATAAATGAAAGAATTGATTCCTCGGCATAGCATCTACGCTTACGATAAATTGATTTGCAAAAAACCACATTCTTAATATTCGCTTTTTAGAATCGATTTTTTATCAATTTTGTAATATTTTTTGTAATAGAAAAATACAATCGTGAATTCTTTAAACAGTTGCATGATCAAATTCATCACACTTTGTTCTATTCGAGCTTGATGTTTGAATACCAATATATAACAATAAAATGACGCTTAAATACTCACTTGTATTGAATGCAATTTTTTTTTACCCATAAGGCAACGTTAAAAATATATCTTTGAGAATTTACTACAAGACCTCCATCTGAAGCATCTACTTGCAAATTTTCATGGATATAGATTTTAAACCTTCGTAACGATAAGGCTGTGACAAACAGACGGACGGATGTGACGAAGTTATGAACGTTTCCGGTTTGACTACGGAACCCGGAAAACCATGATTTATGGCAAGTTGTCATACTTTGTAAAATGTTTGGGTCGTTTGCAATGTTTGCAAAGATTTCAACCAAATTCGCAAGGATGTCAGATCATCCGCGTTCCTTTTTGCTTAGCAGTGAGCACAACCAGGATAATTTCTGCGTAAACTTTGTTCATGGATAAAGTGTAAATTTCTGTATGTAAAATTTGTCAGTTTCATTATCAATGTTAACTACGCAAGTAATTGCTCCAATCGCTTAGACATCGATTTTTTCGAATAATTTCGCTCACTTTCTCAATGTAGCGTATTCTTTCAATATGTGAGGGCTACCAAAATGCGAATAGTCTTCAATACCTTTCGGCACCTCTTAAAATTTTTGAAACCGTTAAGTGTGAAAATACATGTAGACGACGAAAAATTGCCAATTTTGATTTTTTTTCTTTCGGAAAGGAACGAAACGTTTTGAATTTATAAAACTTTAGGCACAATTTATTACATAATTAAACGGTTTGAATAATTTTTTCATTCAACAATATTGCAAACTGGCGACGTTATAGCGTGGTCTTCTAGAAAGGTTGGGGTGGCAGTTGTCCGTTTATGGAAAATCCAACGACTTCAACATTGATCTGTAAAATATCAATCGAAATTTTTTTAGTGTTTTATTCAACTGATGAACTCATACCTGAGAATCATTTAAAAAGTTGAACATTGAAAAACAGGGACACCTAAGACAAAAATTTAATTTTTACCCAAAATTTTCGTTCCTTTTTGCAATAAAAAAAGTGCTTTTGAAAAGTGATTTACATAAACAAGCAGGTATACATTCAAGGTAATATTCTTATTGAGTTGTGTGTACACCTTTAGCACGATCGGTCAACTCGTTTCAAAGTTACGTTTCCCACAAACTTAAAAATGTAGTTCCGGTTTAGCGGTGACATAAGTCACGCTCACAAACAATAACTTCGGAACGGCTACAAATTTCGGTTTAAAACTTTAGCGCCTTATTTTTAGACGTTTAACTAACATTTGACTTAAAAAAATTAATTAGATTTTTTGATGCTGCTACATATATTTCCCCCATTATATCACTGAAATGAAAGATTAACATTCATCACTCTAAACTTTTTTCAGCAAATTGTATGTTTGTGTAGCGGATTCTCCAAGTTTAACAAGTGACTCCACGTTGCAATGCTGCTAATCTTTCACACACTGCGCACTCGCACTGAACGTCGTACGAACTTAAAATTTGGAGATTACAGGGAGAAAAGAAGGCCAACATCTGACACTGCTAGTGGTTTCTGAGGCCCCAGGTAAGCGATAAAACAATCAGTCCCGTTATTTTATAGTCACATCGTATTTTCATGCAAAGTACGTTTATTCCCATTCAACATACATATGATTTTCAACCCTCGAACTTCCTGCTGTGAGCTTGCTATGTGTCGTTTTAGAGGCGAAGAGAAAGGATCTTTCCACAATTCACGATCAATTCACACGAGCGCGTTTCTTACAGTTTACGACGGCGGCCATCTGTACGTCATGGACGGATCTATGCGATTGAGATCTTGATATTAATTTATGGATCAAGCATGCAAACTACCTAAATTTTTTTACCTTGTAAACAACTGTCGACGAATATTCGGTTAATTGCTGTGATTTACGCAGTAAAGCGAGTGTTTTTTATTGGATAAGTAGGGTCAAGAGATATGATAAAAAGATAACTTATGAACAAGGTCAGAGACGAATAAAGAAAAAAATTCTACCATAAATATGATAAGATAAGATAAGATAAGATGATAAGACCATTTTTTTATAACACACCGTATCTTGATCTTTAATTGCTTTTGTTTGGGATTTTTTCACATTCTTATCCTCATATGATGGATAATATGGTAGGACAAAATATAGAAATATAATGTGGATTTAATTTGCGACCGTTATGTTTGTTGACATTAACGCGGGACGTACTCGGCGGATAAAAAGCGAACAATCGATAAAAAAAAGCTTTCAATATATTGGGATGCTAACTTCCGGTCGATAGTATCTCATATTTTGAAATGCAGTTTACGGTGCTTAAATCGTCAAAACTACTAATATAAACTATCAAGAACTCTAGAACTATATCGGATGCCATAAGAACTCCAGTGAAATTATGAGATGCTAACTTCACACACGCAAACGTATCCTCCTGCACTACGCGAAATTAAATCGGTTGCAAGACCTGTATGTAAGAGCAAGACTTGTATGTAAGAGCAAGACCTGTATGTAAGGCTTTATAGGTATGTATTTATGTGTTAATACAATTACGTACATCCATGAACCATCCACGAATAAGAGCATACATTTTTTAAATGTACTTGTCCATGAGTTTCTAGTTTATCGGTGTATATAGCGGGTCGTTTAAGGGAATTCTGGAATTTGTCCATCACGTAATATCTTACTTTAAAAAAAAAATAGTTAAGGCAGTAGTCTGGTCTAGAAATTTGACAAAATCGATTTTTTTTCATTTTATTATTCCTTAGACCTTTCTTAATACGCTCGTGAAACCCGTTTATTGATATTTCAAAAATTAGCAGAGTAATAGAAATTATAAGCAAGCCGCGCGCTCAGGTAGCGCGGTCGGGAAGCAACTTTGAACGCGTTTATCTCAGAACTATGTTTTTCAAATCGGCGCCCACGATATCTCGATAACTAATTGACCGATCGAGCTCAAATTTTGCACATACCTTCGGTAGCCTCTTTCTGAGGACTGGTAGCAGAATTGAGTCGAACAATAATTTTGCCCACATTTTATAACTCGTCGAATACCCGAAAATGTATGAAATATCGTTAATCAAAGTTTAACAGGCCGCCATTTTGTAAAAACATTTTTTTGAGGACTAATTCTGCTACCAGTGCTCAGAATACTCATACTGATTGAGAATATACATATATATATTTTTTTCCAGATGCATACATCACCCAGAGTGGGCGCCGATTGAGGCGGTTTTCGGCGGACCATGTTGTAAAAAAATAAAAAACCACATGAAAATATTTAAAATAATTTTTTTTTTTAAATGTAGATACATTCTCAAAGGAACAATAAATACACATGTAAAATTTCATCAAGACAACTTCAACGGTTTAAAAGTTATTCCAACCCAAAAATGACGTCACAAATCTCGCTCTAGACCAGACTACTGCCTTAACATGTAATCTCATCGCGTTAACTGAGAATTACTCATTCGTTCATTTTCGTGGACCTAGCATCTGAAATTATTACATTTTTTAAAAGAAATAGAGGGTAGTTAAACAGTGATTGCGAAATATAAATAATAAAAATGGCATAATATAATTCTATCTACTTTTTTCGATCCGCTATATTGACACTGTTCCATCCGTACCGGGTCCTTTCCGAGTCGTGCACACCTTATTCCAAAATTTTCTCGACCTTGTGGCCGTAGCTGTCTTCTTCCTCTGTATCCCATTCACCATGATATGTTCGCCATGGGCTTAGGAAAACTGCGAAAAACGTATATCAATACAGTCGATCCCAGGTTTCCTTCTCAGCTTAGGATCTATGTCGCGTTTTGTCAAGAAATGAATCACGGGGTACAGTTCATATTCACACATATCAGTTTGTGTGCGTGACATCCGTGTGAAACGGGTGCTACGTCACGCCCGTATTTATTTTTCCCCGAGACTACGGGGCTGGAATTCGAAACCACGATTTTCTAATGCTCCGGTCTGGCGGGGAACATGCTGACCATTAAACCAGCACAGCGGGTTGAATCTATCTACTTTGAAAACCATTAAGGAGGGGAGACAATGGTAAAAAAATCATAAAAAACCTCTAATTTTTCTTCATGAAGAGAATATACATGGAAATTTGAATCTTTGTGTGTGTTTCATTTAATATTTCAAGTATGCATTTAATATTTTTCAATTCAAATTGCCCGTCGTCAATACTGATGTTCGGAGGCAGTCGCTCAAAAAGTTTCCGCACTGCTGCAGGTATCCCTCACGCTGTAATTGTCTGAAACACAAAAATCAAAATCATTCTTAAAGGTAACACCCATACGCTGTCGGTGAACCAGGATTTTGGAAATATATGCAAAATTCACGAAATGGCAGCTTAATAAAGTCAATTGTGTGATTTTTCCTGAAACTTTTGCTATATTTAAGGGCAAAAGTACGTTTTATTTTTGGAATTAAAATATTATTTAGATTCACCGAAAAAACTGCTGGTATAAGGAAGATGTGTGACAAATTTCATCAATATCGGTTGAATAGTTTTTGCGTAATCACCCGAGCAGTCGGGAAAAATACTGTTTTGAGAAAAACGCGCTCAAAGTTTCAACAAGGGAAAAACTAATGATTTTTATGTCTTACCGACTAATCAGCGATCCCAGCGCCATACAGGACTCCTTCGGCGCCCTCGTAGAAACGATTTTCCTGCGACTGCTGCTCTCTACGGGCTTTGCGACCCTCCTTGGACGATAGAGAGCTGCGCTTGGACCGACGAGGGACGATTCGCGTCCCTCGTCGGCTTCCTTTGCGAATATCTTCGATTGCCTCCCAATGCTGATGTCCAGAGCGCTCATAATTCTTAAAATTGCCGAATTCCCTTCGTTGAATATGTTGGCTGCAATATAAGCTGCAATATTTCGATGACGCTCAAGCCTGTATGCAAATGTTTCGAAGCTAAGCGCCATACGGTGGAGTTGAAACTTTCATTTGCATTTTGCGTGTAGCTACCCAAGCATCTCTCCAATATATCATGATTGGATAAATCCGTGTATATCGACAAGAGATGCTTCTGGACATCCGGATGGAGAGGCGCAGGGTGTTTGAAAGCTTCACCAGTAGCCTGAGCTTTTGGCCACTTGCACCAGCTATCGGCTCCTGGCGGGCAGTTCTCGTATCTGGGATTCTCATCGGTCGAACATAAATGGTGAAACATAAATGATAATAGCTTTTTTCATATTTTCTACACGCTCCACATTTCGATAAATAGCCAATCCATAATACGTCGTCAATTTTCTTATATGTTCATTTGTTAATTTTTCTGTTCCTCTTCCTCCAAGCTTATAGGTTTTTTTTTTATTTTTCAATCCCGCACCCATTCTTTCCTTAACATGTCCTATGCAATCGCTGTTTTTATCTCAACATTTTTACCATAGGGTAGCTTTTCAAATATTGCTTTGAACGTTTTTGAGTCGCCATCTCCAATATAATTGAGATACCTCACGTCGAACAGTATCAATGACCTCAAAAACATATCACTAATCGAATCCACCTTCATCTTTCCTGCCGACCCTTCGTGATTGCTATCACATTCTTCTACATGTGCATCATACCAATCCTGATATTCAACGGTGTCAGTTTTGTTTTTCCACGCTGTGCAACCTTGGCAATAACTGCTCTTGATAACCAGGTTGATAACTTTTCCGGAATAATAACCAATAAGAGTCGTTACTACAAATGAAGATTTGAAGCCTCGCTTCTTCAACGATCCGTCATCTGACACTTTCAGTTCATTCGACTGTCGATCACGTTTCGAATTTTCTTCTTTTTCTTCGTTCGCGGCTTTTTCTGGCAATATTCGAACACACTGTTAGCAGCTGTTTACAAATGCTCAGCAATGTTCCAATAACATTGCTCACTTAGACCATCACAAATGTCCATTCAATTGCAGAATAAATTTATTCCGTTGCGCCCAACGCCTAGTAGACGCATCACTACTATTATCCGACGATTTACCTCTAATCCAGTGTTGATAAGGGGTTCCGAATTGATATCTCGACGATCACATTGGCATTTCAGCACTAACTTGAAACCCAAGCCAAGCCCCGGTGTAAAGTTTCTTCAAAATTTAGTTTTTGTTTACAATACCGGCAAACTACTGCAACTGATATAGCGTTAAAAACGGTGAAAATTCAATAAACCGATAGGCCAACAGCGGATTTCAACGCACTTCATCGGAGTTCGCACTAAAAAGTTTTTTGGCACTGGCACTCTACCCTTATTTTCCGTATTACGATTATGTTGGTTTCCAAAAAAATGTTCTCTTCCGTGGAGGTTTCTTAGGTATTGCATGAGAACCTTTTGGGTACCCGGACATTTTTAGAAGCACTAAACTCACAACTGGCACAAGGTCAAATTTGAAGTACCTGCAACGCTCCGCATTGACAACAATACAATGATGGGCCCACTGCGTATAGTATGACTACGAAACATGAAAGATCGGAGCAAGACGAAACATAGGAGGGTGTCACCGCGGTCTTCTGTCGCGCATCTGCGTCTACTCGGCACGAACGCTCTTAGCGTTTTTCCGCGAAAACTCAGGCAGTTCTTGGAATGTCGCTCTACAAATTGGACACAATATTCTTAAGACATGGAACTATCGATTTATGGCGAAAAAAATCCATTTTTTCATATTTGTAAATGGTCTTTCCCCCTTAACATATCACTGTGGTACAGGAGTAGGGGAGACCGAGGAGGTTTGTGACTGAGGAGAGTTGTGACAAAGGCGATTTCTCCGAGGCTATGATCGTTAGCGAACAAGCAAGTCGCGCATTTAATGCTTTTTAGACGCGCCATTAAATGCAGTACGCGCTGCACAAAAGATGATTAAAGGAAGCTAATTAGTGTTAAAATAAATAGGTGGTTATTGTTGGTTATAATTATAGACCAAAGGTTGATTAAGGCGAAACAAATGCGTA
This sequence comes from Ophion ventricosus, assembly GCA_963932345.1. Lineage (NCBI taxonomy): Eukaryota > Metazoa > Arthropoda > Insecta > Hymenoptera > Ichneumonidae > Ophion > Ophion ventricosus. The sequence continues at coordinate 3,309,335 of OZ010712.1, read as the reverse complement.
ATTATTTATTGTTAACTAGCTTTCGCCCGTGGCTTCGCCCGCGAAGAAACTGGCCCTTAGAAACTTCAATAGAAGTAGAACCGCCTTAGCTGTTTTCAAAAATCCTGAAATATGCATTTTTAAAATTTGTTTTAAAGAATATTCATATCGAGTTTGAAGTTGATACACGCATGGAATATAATTTTCCATAGAAACTTTTACACCCCATTTCACCCCCTTAAGAACTGATTTTTGAAAAATCCTTTTTTAGTTTACTTCTACACCTTCTAAGGAACATATTTGCCAAGTTCCAAGTTGGTACACGCAAAAATTTTATACCTAGTGTTACCCCCTTAAGAGTGAATTTTCGAGAAATCGTTTTTAGTGCATTTCTACACCTTTTAAGGAACATATGTTTCAAGTTTCAAATTGATACACGCCAAGAGTATAATTTCCCATACAAAATATGCCACCCCATTTCTCCCCCTTAGGGGTTGAATTTCGAGGAATCCCTTCTTAAACGATGTCTCCAATATAAAATCCTCCCCAAATTTTACGTTTCTATCTTTAACGGTTTAGGCTGGGCGATTATGAGTCAGTCAGCCAGTTAGTCAGTATATTTAGTATACTTTTGTATATTATATTTAGAAGATATCGATAGATAGATATACATGTTTCTTTTATTCACCAACAGCAGTGTTTGTATTACATTTCTTTCCCCTTAATCACCAAATACATAGGTGTCACAACTTACCTCGACCTTAGTCACAACTTACCTCAGTACTAGGAGAGTTGTGACACCGGGGTTGTTTCGGTTTTGGTCATTTTTTTCAGAAACGTTAATACTTTCATGTTTTTTATGTTTGTTTCGAATAGAGTATAGAACTATCTGTGTTAAGTTATAGTGTTCATAGATGTATGACTGTTCGACTGAGATACACTAGTGAAAGTAAAAATTGTCTCAACACTCATCGGTCTCCCCTATCCCATAATTAAATCGAGTATCGTTGTTGCATTCAAGTTGCAATAAGAGTAGCAATATGCGTTATCTTTGGTATTTTCGTTCGTGATGCTTTGCTCAAGCTTATGGCAAGTACAAATTAGGCGGATTATAATGTCGTAGGGAAAAAAAAACCTGTTGCCAAGCAAACATGCAACCGAAGCCAAGCAATTAGACAAGAGTCGTGTACAATAGATAGTGGTGCTACTCGTGACAGCTTGTATAAGATATTGGGGAAAATGAATTAGAATTTCTCGACTTTGTCGGGACATCAAAAGAAAGCGACACGCGAGCTTGAATGTCCACCCTCTTAGAAAAGAAACAGCAATCAATAACGATGGAGCAGGGAAGAATAGGCGTTCGCTGGATTCCTTCAATCGAATTGGGAACATCAAAGCAACGAGTCTAGGCACACAGCGAAGGTAGAAAGCATGACGAAGTGAAAATGCTAGTGTGTGAGTGGGCGACTATATACAATAAGACTTTTCAATGACACTGAAAAAAGAAAAGTCTCCTCTACCAGTGAATTTTTTGACAGGATCAAGATATTGAGACTTCTGGTACAATCTATGATTATCCTATAAAAACCTTAGACTCTTGTTCCTCAAAAGTGCAATATAAGTTATTATCAGTTCGTGATTCACGAAGCTAATGATACGTCTCTAAACACCAAGAGATTGTTATTCCAGTGAATCGTTCGTTAATGAGCTCCATAATTATAGCGCAAAGGAGTACCAGACTAAAAGGCGCTCACAAATTATTCGCAATCTTGTAACCACTTTAAGTACATCGCAATCTATACGAATAATAAAACTGTAAACTGTTCGTGTCTGTTTGTTTGTGTACGCATCACGTACAAACTACTGACCCAATCTAGATGGAGTTATCAGAAAAATATAGGGCTTGACTTGAAGTAACATTTAGTTTTTATTTCATAGCAATCGGTCCACAGAATGAAAATGTATGCTGATTAAAAATTTTACAGAACCTGCGCGTACGAAGTCGTGGGCACAGCTAGTCATTTATAATTCAATTTGAATTAAGTTTTCAACAAATATCACGTGTTGTAGGTTTATAAAAAAGCGGCATGTAAGGTATCTAAAACATTTTTGTTGTTAAAGCGTAAAGAACATTCACCAAGTACTTGAATCTTGGGCCACTGGCCTTTTCTTCTAAATCCTTACGAAAGTTTTCTTAAAAATTTTCTGAAATCATCAGTCCCCTTGTACCAGGTGTACAAGTATGAAATGCGGATTTTTTTCTTTAAAAAACACGTTAAATTCGGAAGAATGATAAAAAGTGCTTTATTCAAAGTATGCTCCATCGCTTGTTATACATTTTTCCCATCTTTTGGGCAATTTGTGAATACCACGCCAGTAAAAATCTTCCCCTTTTGCTGCGAACCATTCATTGAGCCATTTTTTCACATCTTCGTACGAACCAAAGCGCTGCTCAGCAAGTGCGTGACCCATCAATGCAAACAAGTGGTAATCGGAAGGAGCCAAGTCTGGTGAGTAAGCCGCATGGGGTAGAACTTCCCAGCTGAGTGCTTCCAACGTGTCGCGAACCGGTTTTGCCGTATGTGATGGAGCATTGTCATGAAGAAAAATGACTTTGTGTTGCCTCTTTCGGTATTCTGGCCTTTTTTCAAGCAGCGAACGGTTCAAATCGGTCAATTGTTGTTGGTAACGTTTAGTATTAACCGTTTCCCCAGGTTTTAACAGGTCATAATAGACCACGCCCCTCTGGTCCCACCAAACACAGAGCATCGTCTTTCTGCCAAAGCGATTCGGTCTTGCGGTCGATGTGGATGGTGCGCCTGGATCTACCCACGATTTTTTGCCCTCGGGATTCTCAAAATAAATCCACTTTTCATCCCCTGTAACTGTACGATGCAAAAACGACTTCCTTTTGTACCGAGCGAGCAAAATGTCACATGGGTTTTTGCGCTTTTCTATTTGCCTGTCGTTCAACTCATGTGGTACCCATCTACCGGTCTTCTGAATCTTTCCCATCTCTCGTAGCCGATTGGAAACAGCTTGTTGACTAACGCCCAATTGCTCGGCGAGTTGTTTTTGTTTGCGAATCATCTTCGTCCAACAATGCTTGCAATTCCACATCTTCGTATTTTTTTGGCGGTTTTCCATGTTCCTTGTTGGCAACATCGAAGTCACCACTTTTGAAACGTCGAAACCATCGTTCACACGTATCTTGCGATGGAGCATGTTTACCATAAGCTTCTCGAAGTAATCGGTATGATTCAGCAGCAGTTTTCTTCAAATGAAAACAAAAAATTAATGCTGTCCGCAAATGCTCTTTGTTCGGTATAAATTTCGACATACTGAACACAACAACACAACACTGTGCGCACACTTTTCCAATTTATCACTCGTGCTCGTCCGACACTTGTTGATGACACAACAAAATGGCGCAGTGTGAAATCTTTATAGCATAAACTGCATTGGTGCACCATCTGTTGTCTGAAATCCGCATTTCATACTTGTACATCTGGTACTTATCCGAGGTGATGAAAACTTGCCTTGCCACTTTTTTCCATTAACTTACGTACATGGTTGATTAAAATAGACGAGGGAGAAGGGGAAGAAAGCTGCTTGACTTTTATTCAAAACTGTGCTATGTTCGATTAACAATAAGCTACCCTATGCTAGCAAAACTATCCTGTGTTCGATTAACAATAAGCATCTAGTTATGTATTATGTAAAGAGTACATGTAGTCCTAACACAATGAGCAATTATTATATATTCATTTCAAAAAGTGTGTTTGAGGCCTTACATACTCCTGAGACGGCTAAAAGAAAGGTTATGTTTAAGAATTTTTTTGTGTATAAACCTGAGTTTTGAAGGGCCATGATATACATTTTAAAGTATGACATTTTATCTACATTGTGTGAAAATTTGGTTAAAAAATTTCAGACGGTAAAAAAGTTACAGTCTTTTACCTGGGACGTGTTTTTGTTGACGGCGTTTGCGGTACCAGACGTGCCTTTGCCATTTTTTATCTAAAAAAAAATATTCGTTTCTTAAAGTAGATAGATAAAACTAGTACTTATCGAGCCAGAATCTAAAATTCTAATTTTTTCGGGTCATGGCATGGAATAAAGCAGGCGATTTTTCGCCTCAAAATTGTTCAGGACTTATGCTGAAAAAAAAGCGATGCCAGGTATCGAAAAAACGGCTCGATAAGTACTAGATTATTGTGTGAAGCATAACTGTGCAAAACTTGATCCCGATCGGTCCGATAGTTGCGGAGATATTTCTGGTATCGATTTTGAAAACACTGTTTCGAGTAAAACGTGTTTAAATTTTTGAGTATACTTTACACTGAAATAACTGGTTTATTTTAGACTTACATGAAATCGTCGATTCCTGGGCCATATGACGGATCTTCCTTAAATGTTGACGCTTCCATTACATCTTTTTTTTTTGCTGTGTCAACCTAAGAAACCATTAAGTTATTTTTTTCATATTTTTAATCTCAAGATAAGCGGTCGCTAGCAGGAAATACATTTTTTTTTCAAAATATACTTTTAATATTTTTTTATTTACTTAGAAAGCTGCAGTTGTGATGAGAAAATAAAAACATTAAGCAAATCAAACGAATTAAGAGGAAAAGAAGGTAGTAATCTATGCTAATAATGTACTTTTTGGTATTAGGGCAGTTCTCTCTGTAATGTTTCACGGCCAGAAGAAGGTATTGCTTTTGTTCTTCATTTGTGGTAATTAATGTATTATTTCAATTAAGGACACTCCTCACTCTGCAATATCGTTCAAGACTCGCATAGAATGCACTATGTCCCTGGCAACGTTGCAGTCTTCATCGTCGCCCCAGAGTCAAGTTTCCTTTTCCAAAAACGCTGATGAAATTCCAAGAATATAAAAAAATGTCAAAGTATTGCTGGACACCAAGTCTTCAATATTTTTTGAATTATGTGAATGACACCCAAGCTTAGGCGATTCGGATTGAAGTTTGAATCTTCTTCATCCAGCGAGGTTACAATTTTCTGTTTGGTTTCCACGAAAATTTCTTCGTCGAAAAAAGCAAGTGCAACAAGCTCTTCGGACAGGCACCACAAATGGCCGAAGATCTTTTTTACATTTTGCCATAGCTTTGTTTATGTTTTCAACATTTTTAAGCTCTTCCAAGAGCCACAACATATTTTTTGGTACCGAACATGCCGCGGGACCTTGAAACCAATATCTTATATAAATCACGACAACGAAAACACAAATATCAGTTATCGCTTTGAGTTTCTATTTTGTCAGTTTAAATTGGTCCTCAATCATGAAAAGTTTAGGACAGTAAATTGCTTTAGCCATTCATTGTGTACTATGAAGGTCAGCTGAAGAAGCCCTAATTGTTTACTTCGGGCACGAGCTTTGGGTTGCGCGAGGAGTGGGGAGGAGAGGAGAACTTTGTCATTAGATGTAGCCCGTTTTCAAAGTCCTAATTGGGCGTATAAGCAATATGCATACATAAAAGTTATAAATGTTATTTTTTCTTTTTTTTTTAACTTTGATATACGGTAGCGATCTTTAAAATTCATCCAAATTTCTTTTTTAAACTATTCGTTTTTTTTTAGATGATAAAAGGGAATGACGGGGTGACGCAGTTATTTTTCAAAAGCTGAAAACCAAGAAGCACTCTAATACACACACACACACACACACGCGCACGCGCGCACACAAGCATGCACACGCACACGCTGGGAGTACCGCACCTCCAGGCACCACTACACGCGTGTATCGCTCACCGACGACGCCGGTTTATCGGGCGCACCTCATTAGCCCGCCTTTAAAAATTATTAATAATTCAGGGGTTGACCCATAGATACTTATATCAATCGACTCAGAATTTCACCCCAACCCCCCCTCCCCATTTTCGGGACTACATTCAGTTCTGGGACACCCTGTATAGGTATATCTTTATTAACCTTATTCGAAAGATGAATTGTTATAATAATCATATGATAATAACAGCAAATTGGCGTGGGAAGATTATATCAATCGACATATATCAAATTATTTTTCCATACGATGTTACATTTAATAACGATATAAAAAAAACGGCAGCCACCATAGATGAAGTAGCCATGCCAATATAGTTTCAGGAATTTCATAGCGCTCACGAGAACTGCAACAGAGCCACCCTATTTCCTCGATCATAAATAAACGCATTACTCTTATCATTACCAACAACGGATAGCCGAGCTTCAAAAGACACTCATGCACGGAAAATAGTGGGTCGACCACAACCCACTATTTTGATTGAGGATCAATAACAGGATCAAGCATTGCATCGTGGGGTAATGGATAATAGTTTTGATTGGTTAGAGATTATTGTTAAGCCTTCTATCATATTTTTTTGTGATTTGCAACATTGGGCATTTATCTTTGATACCTAGGTTTAAATTCAATACAAGTACGGGTGCAATCATTTCATATGTTGCTATATATAAAATTTGGTCTTTGTAAAATTAATAACATGCTTGGCTTACACAAAACTTTGCAGAAAATAAATCGAGATGATTTGGATATCGTTTATATCCAAAAAGATAGAGGCTTTATTTCTCATTCGCTGTGACTGCCGTTCAGTACGCTGTAATTTTTATTACAATGGCTTCGCAACAACGAGCAAAAAAATTAAGAATTTCAATAATTTAAAAACGGTTTCGAGTTCATTTTTCTGCCTCTGTGCTAAACCACTTTCTTCTGTCGAGTAAGACCGGGGTGGGGTCTAAATTTGATGTGTATACAATGGCCGATCTAATGGAGGGCTTGAAGCTGCATGTTAAGATATGGACGGAAGGACGAAAGAAGAGAAAAAGTCTCGTAATCCGCGCACGCGCTTATATCAGGGGTAAAAGGGCCGTGCGAAAAAGGAAAGAATGAGCACCGGATAAGATCGAGTAAGATGGAAATAGTGAAAGGACGAGTAAAACGTTAGGGGGGGGGGGGGGTGGGGAGGGGGATGTAAATGCCCCTGTGATGTATCGGATCGATGCGGCAGCATCCAGACCTTCGCGCCCACTACTATACGAGCTGAAAACATCTTTCTCATGTGCGTCTACGAGTGAGAGTTGTTTTTAAGTACCCAATCGTTTTTTTTTGTAACATACTTTTTTTATTTATATATAACCCCATTAGGATATACATTTTCCTTATACATGAAGTTATACCGAACAGAGCAGACAGATTTCACGTACATTAAGAAGTCTTTGCCCCTAATAAACTAAAAATAACAAACATCATATTTTTCTCGTGAATATGAATTGACTGCCTAGATCAATCATCTTAAGGGGGGAAATACATGTAATGTCATAAAAAAACCGATTTATTTTTTTACGTAACATGTAAAGGCTGATTAGTCGCTAAGTAACCGAAATCATTGAATTTTTGTACTTCCAAACTTTGAACACGTTTTTCTCAAAAGTACATTTTTTTGAGTTTGCGGGAACCATAACTTTAAAACCAGTTGAACGATCGTGCAAAAATTGTACAGGCAACTTAATAACAATATTACCATGAAGTTATACCTACTTGTATATGAAAATCACTTTTAAAGTACTTTTTATTGAAAAAAAAACGAACAGATGCAATGTGTAATATTTTATTCTTTTCTGAAGCGTTACATTGAATTTTTTAAACTTTTCAACTGTTCCGTACATATACGTTCAGCATTTGGATGTTAAAACACTATCAATTCTTGGCTCTTATTTTTCAGACCAATATTGAAGTCGTTGGGCTTCCCACAAACGGACAACTGTCGCCAGAACCCATGACGACGCCATTTTGCAAAATTTAAAGTTTTGCAGATGTAAAACGTTTTGTTCCTATCGAAAAAAATGATCAACGTTTCCTATTTTTTTGACGTCTACATATATTTACCCCCTTAATTTATTCGAAGCGCAAAATGTATTCAGTTTAAGTGATATCACGTTTAATAACTCTGCTGATGCGGTTGTACGGAATAAGAAGGTGGAAGGAACGCTTAACCCACCAGATGAACGGCAGAGGTACTTGTGTTAGATCGGTGAGGGGGTGGCGAATAAGAGAGAAGCGCAACGATAAGAAGTGCTGAGAATTGTTGGGACAAGTTCGAATAATCGCCCGACGGGATTCCTTAGTTTTTCCTCGAGTTTTCCGAATTGCAGCACTGGCAGCAACGTAGTCACGAGCGACTACTAGTGCAATACGATCCGAGCCTTTCAGAACTCGGAAACCTCGATTTAAGGGGCCAGTCCACTTTGAAAATTTCAAAAAATCGATTTTTTTTTACCGTTTTCGAAAGTACATACATTCAGAAATGTTGTGTCAATATTGCCGATTGAGTTTAGGTAAGAGTTTTTCATAGTATAAACTTCAAACGCGTTTTTCTCGAAACAACGTTTTCAAAATCTAGCTCCATCGTATCTCTAAAACTAATAAACCGATTCTCTTAAAATTTGAACCACATTTTGTAAACATGATTCGCAATAAGATGACCCTCGATGGTTTTAAAATTTTTATTTGTACTGTTTTTTTTGCGAAAAACTGCGAAAAACGCGTTTTTTTACTTTTTTCGTTTTTCATCTGCCATTTTTTTATTTTTTGATAAAACTTTATATCCGAGGGTCATTTTGTAGCTGGTGTCATACTGAATCTAATGGACTTTGATTTTTTTGTTTCAGACAAGCCGTTGCCGAGTTGTGATGGAGCTACCTAGCCCACCTATTTTTGAGGCGTTACGTTAAACTATAGTTTTTGTACTTAAAAATGAATAAAAATGAATAAAAATTTTTTTTTATGTATTTCAAGACTTTATTTATCAAGCCCAACATCTTTTATATTCATATCTTTTATAAAATACTCAAAAAAAAATCGCGAAAATAGCCTTTTTTCGTGGCTCCAAAGTGGACTGGCCCCTTAATGTTGCTTCTGTAGGAAACTAACGGAACCACCAGCTCTGCGGCAATGCTAATTTTTCACAACCCCCTACGCTTGTGTGTCGCCACCAACTCAATCTCTGGTTATCAAGCAAGAAACGAACTTCTGAGATAGATACATTTTCCCGCTTACTAGAATCGTGAAGAGCAAGCAAGGGTCGTAAAGTATCTTAAGTACAACTGCTAGGCCGGCGGCGATTGTTGCGATTCAATTTTGAGTAGCAGGAACTTTCGGAAAGAACTCTTTTGTATAATAGTCTATAATTTGGAGTATTTTTTACTTAGCTTAAAATTCTTACTGCGGCTCTGGCTTTCGTGACTCTGATTATTGACCGCGCATAAATACATTAGCGCTCCGGTCAATCGCTTATACGAGTAATTTTTTATTACGCTTTCACCAAAACACGCTGGTTTTCATAACTTGTAGTCGTTTCTAATAGATATTTTCCACTGGCTTGCAAATGCTCATGCCAGATAATTTTTCGTCGGCTTACAATCATATTGTTTCGGTAATGGCGGTGTGATACGATCAATTATACTGAATTTGGATAAAATTGAAGTCCCAAACAACGCTATATAAGACCGAAATCTATTATTTCATAAGATTCAGCTAACGACGCCTCAATTCCCTACACCTATTCCGAATCATTTGACGCCAGTAACGAGTCATCAACATAAACAATAATTCGTAAGTTATTCCTTTCTTTATGCGCGACGAATAAACACGGGTCGCGTGTCGATTATTTTCAAGTTGACTTAACTCTGCCGTAAGCTGTTGGGACCATCTTAACTCGGATTGTCGTTATACATATAGCACCTTTTGTAACAACCATACAATATTTTTCTTGTATTTAGCGCTTCATGCCAATAAGGGCTAAATACTGATACAGAACACGTAGGGGCCCATGTAGTGTTGCGCATTTGCGCCAAATGTCGGTTTTCTGTATCTTGCGGTGTTACGGGATTTTCTGTTTGAGTCAAATTTGCCATCCCGCGCTCGTCAAAAACGTCATTGTTTCAGTCGTGGATGTCTGGTAATCTTTGCGGGTGATCAAAGTCGTTGTCACTCCCATTTATGGATAAATATTTTTTTTCTTTTTCTTCGGCCTGAACCTAAATGAAATAGTCTCAGACAGCCCTTACCGTGCCCCTACTTTCTAGGGCATCAACGTTTACTACTACTTGTTTTGTCTCTGTTAAACTATATGCGTTTTCCTTGCGTGTTAAAGTTTCACTCTCTGTACGCAGTATTTCGTTTTTATTATCATTACCGCTCATATTTGTTACACATTGATAGTCAGGGTCTATCTTATTTCCACATTGTAAAAAATTTAAAAAAACAACACATAACACGGATGGTAAATGTGTACTATGCGCTAGATACGTTGAAATGAAACGTACTGCTTATTTCTCGTCGATGTGAAGTTTTTTTTAACTTTTAAAGTTTTTAAAATTAGTTAAAGTCGATATGAAGTTTTTTAAAATCATTTTTATAAAAACTGCAACCGACTACAATCATATCCAATCTGTATGACGTGCGTACAAAATTTTTACGCCCGCTTCGCTCGTCTTCAGTCTTTCCCTATCCTGGCACAGCACCTCTAACGGCACTTTGCTTGCCATTAAAATTTACACTTTGGCAATCCTAAGAATGAAATAAAAAATCTTTGTGGATAATGAGTAAAATGTGAACATACGGGTTAAAGTTTTACCGCATACACGATTTGGTTGTAAGGTTTTTAAATAATTTTTGAGCACTTATTTATTTAATTTTACAAATTAGTTTATACATAGGTACTACTACGTTACAACTATTCAAATCGGACCAGCCATCATGGCATCATCGGTGTACATATATTTAAGGGCAGGTTACCGTTCATGACGATGAAAATTTAGATTTTTTGAAACATAATTTGCATCCTTAAAGTGTTTAGAATACGTGGGTTAATGGATATTTTCATATCTAAAGTATTTTAAGGCAGAACACCACTGTGACCCCCTGTTTTTTTGCCATTTTTCAAGAATATCTTTTGTGGGAAAAAAAAGAGGTATTCGAAAATTTTTTTTTTGTTTTGTTCGTTGTTTATTGAAGATACATAAAAAAAACATTTCAAATTTTTCACGTCCCATGGTGACGCTGGGGAAGCTCCCGCGTCAGGTACTGTTGCCTCTGCAGTGGTTCGCGGCACGCAGCAGAACTCTCTTCAAAGTCGATCTGAAAAAAAATACCGAGTGTTTTCGTTAATAATATGATATTTTGAAGAGAAGTACATAGGGATTTGAAAAAATATTGATTTTTAAAAAATAGGCACGCTTTTGAAATTAAAGGACGATTTTCAAGCAAAATTTCTCGTCGAAAATAGGCTATAACTTTTTTTATTATTGAGATATCGAAAAAATCCTATGTACTTCTTTAGATAATCTAGTTTTATTGATGCAGTCCAAATTTGAAGTCGATCGGATAAAAATTGCTCGAGTTCTGCTGCGTGCCGCACTCAAAAAAGTGGTTTTGAGAAAAACGCGTTCAAAGTTTTAGGTTTGTTAATTTATGCGATAAATTTGAAAAAAAATTGTTTACCTTTAATCAGCGATGCCGGCACCATATAGCTGGCCTTCAAGAAGCAAATGATTGTCCCTAGCATCTTTTCTCGAACTTGTAGAGGCTCTTCTTGCCTCTTTTGCAGCGTCTGTGAGCGAGCGCTCCGCCAGCTCGATCCGCGCTGCGTCGGTTTCAACGCAAAAATTGAAACAGTTTGGGCCGATAGTTATCCCCAACGTCTCCAAAACTTTCATGAGGCTTCTCAGGCCATCATTGAATAATAATACCGCGATATCAGCTGCAATATCGACGATTTTTTTGGTCCCGGACTGACACTTGGGGGCTATTGCCCAAAGTGATTTGTTGTAGCTTTCGTTGTTGTTTTGCGTAAAGCCGCCCAAATAACGCTGCAGCAAATCGTCTCTGCTCAAATTTTCGAAGACTGGCGTAATTGCCTCCAATACTTCCTCAGGAAGAGGCGGCTGCGCGGGACCCCGAGCGTCACGGAGCGCTGCACCGCTCCATAAAATATTCAATATATCCGAAAATAATTATTTTTTCGACCTGGGTCCAACGGCATCTTAATCTTAAATGTATTTTAGATTTTTCTAGATGGTTTTCAAAAAATCGATTTTTTGAAGCCGTCACAGTGGTGTTGTCCCTTAAATGCGCTTTTCTGGAAACAACATTTTTCAACGCCCGGGACACTGTACAGATTCAACGGATTAACCGATTCACATGAAACTCTGCAGAAATGAACGGAAATTCAATTTGCGGGGCCATCAGGGAGCGTTTTTTTGTCAAAAATTGATTGAGAAATATTTTTTTCGTTCGTTGAAGCAAAAAAACCGGACAAAAATAGGGGTTTTTTTTTCGAACAGCTGCCATGTTTTATGCAGAGATTTTTCAGAAAACAAAACATGATAAAGCCCTGCCAAATTGAGTCTAGTTTAATTATTTTTGTTTAACTGACAAGGCGGTAGGACCGCCCCGCGCAGACCAAAACACGCCATGCATGGCTTTATTTGACGGGAGCTGGAGTCGCTATTTTGGATTTTTTTGAATAATTAAAATTGGAATTTAATCTCCATTGATAGAAAAATAAAATACGTTGAAATCCATTTCAAAAAGTATCAATTTTATATAGAAAAAATTTCCTGAAGTTCATGGATTTTCCATGCCTCCCGACGGTAATCTTGTCTTAAAAAAAAAAAAAAAATGCATAGCCGACGAATTGTGGGCCTCCTTCTTCTGATTTGAAGTCGGTTTAAAAGCATTCTATTTAAAACACTCAAAATTAAAATTGACCTACTCGTATTTTCAATACTAGTGTATACCAACCTACTTGACACTTATTTAAGCACTTGCCTGCGAGGGTTTTGGCTAAACCTTAACAAAACTTCCTTTTCAAATTTATGTTTGCTTCCAAAACCCTATTTGTATGCCACTCACCATGCAGACTCTACCAAGTCGATTTTCTGTCATTGTTGACCGTAACCAGGTTTTTACCCTGCGTAAAGTGGTGAAGGATCTTTCAGTAGTGCACATGTGCAGGGCTGTGCAAGTAAAATGTGCGCCTGTTTTATGACTGGGTAAGACAATTGCGTTTCTCGAACTAGTGCAGCTAGTTCTATTTCCACCAGTTCAGTCTTTGTTGCATTTTTTTCCATAGATTATACCAAAGTTCAGCTCCATCGAGGGAACCATTTAAATTGTTATCGTCATATCGAGCATTATATTAGCATGCAATGTAAGCAGTGAGTATGCGGCTAAGTTGTCTACAGAAAAACGCCGTTTCAGAGACATTTTTAGTGAATCTATGTACGCGATGATCAAGGATCCCTTTTAAAACTCGTTAGGCGTTTGTGCTGGAGGATTTGCACGGTGTTTTTGCCGATTTGTGAGCCGTAGCATTCTGAAATCTGTTCAGAATGCCACGGTTCACAATCGAGGAGGTTTATAGCCGATAAGTTTTATAGCGGAGGCCGAGACAATCGAGGAGGACCTCCTCGATTGTCTCGGCCTCCGCTATAAAACTTTGGCTTTCAACATCAGCACTTTCACGGTGTTATCTAAAGATGTCTGTTATTCTTTATATAATGTTTGCACATTGAAGCAAGTCCGTACTTTTCGACTGTAAAGCATTTACTGTCGGTTGAAGAAGTACGGAATATTCTGCTATGAGACAAACATTAACAATAAATTCTGTATTTATAGCAGCGCAATGCAGTTGAAAAGCAACTTTTCTGGATACAATGTTACCGTCTTTTGACACTGTTTCGAGTGCCATGAGGATTTGCACATAATGTTCCTTGAATTCGACGATACCTTTATAATTTTAAGCCCACCGGGTTTCGCAGAGCATTGGTATATTTGCTATCCGTTTTCGATAAAGGGCTGATTCTCGGAAGAATGTTATTATTTCTTTTCTTGTGGAAACCATATTTCGTACCACTGCTATGTGGTTTAAGTTGTTCACAACTAAGTTTAGTTTGTGACTAGCACAGTGAAAATCCAGCACTCTCTTATACTTTTATTGTAATACTAGCTTCCACCCGCGGCTTCGCCCGCGTGGGTTTTAGTCCATAGAAACTTCATTAACAGTTGCATCCCTAATTAGGAATTGTTTTAAAAAATCCTAAAATATGCGTTTTATTATTTGTTTTGAGGAATATATATACCAAGTTTCAAGTTCATACACGCAAGGAATACAATTTTCCATACAAACTTTTACAACCCATTTCACCCCCTTGGGCGTTTGAAAAATCCTCTCTTAATGCACCTCTACACCTTGTGAGGAGCATATCTTCCAAATGTCGTGTTTCTACCTTCAGCGGTTTAGGCTGTGCGTTGTGTATATATGAGTGTCAGTCATTCAGTCAGTCAGTCAGTCACAGAACTGTTTTATCTTTTACCATACAAACTTTATTATCCGCTTTCCCCCTTAAGGATTGAATTTGTAAAAATTCTGAAATTTCATTAATTTCGTCTAGGAGCAGTTATACAAAGTTTGAAGTAAATTTGACCCGTTTTTTTTATTTTCCATACAAACTTTGCCACCCCTTTTCGCCCTTAAGGGGTGCATTTCAAAAATCCCTGCTTAAATGGTGCTGACATAATAAAATCAACATGCCCTCCAAATTTCACGTTTCTACATTTAGCGGTTTAGGCTAGGTGATTTGTTTCCGGAAATGGAAAGTGACGTAGCTAGAAAAAAAACCGAAGTAGGACTATTACTGGAGAAAATGCTGAAATTGCTATTTTAGCTGCAGTAGCCCAGGATCCGAAAATGGCGCCAAATTTCAAGTGAGACGAGAATCTCTCAAAGAAGTATTCTTTGAGTACTCAGCCGTCATAAGTTCCAACCTTACCACATATCTTTGCATCAAGAACTTCATGGAGATGATTTCGAGCATCGTGTACAGTTTTGTCAATGGGCACTGCAACAGGTGCAAGACGAGAACTTTTACGTATTGTATTCTGACAAGTCAAGGTTCACAAATTATGGCCAAGTTAACGGCCACAATATGCATTACTGGGCTACGGAAAATCCGATGTGGTTTCGGCAAGTGGAACATCAACGGCCGTGGACTCTGAATGTTTGATGTGTTTACCGAAACCGTATAGTTGGACCGTACTTTCTTCAGTTTTGAGACCATAGCATACCAGTACTTTTAAACCTGGACTTGAATGCTCTTTCGATTTCCGGAACAACAAATACACTATCCCATTTGAAAAACCAAAGTTGACTCTCAAATGACCTTAATACTTCGACTTTGGAAAAAATTCAAAGACAGCAATTTGTGTCCCCTTCGAAACCATGAAACTAATGTATTGAACATTTTTTCGTATCTCGTTTCGCTTGGGAGATATTGCCTGGGTCACTATAAATGCCCCACCCTGTATATCTAGATATAATTTTCTGAACACCACAATCCTTTCTTCCCATAGTGGAACACCCATCGTATCCTTGTCCGACGCACTTTTCTGAATCAAGGCCTGCGTTTGCTGCAAAATTGTAAATTGCAGGGGCTATAGATTTTGCATCCATGGCAGTCAATTCTACAACACTTATAAATTCTTCATGAATAATAATCTTTTATTCGTCTTCAGAAATCTAAAAGCAATGGGAAGTTGCTCTTTTCCAGATATGTCACTGCTCTCTTCTGCCAGAACACTATAGGCACATGCGTTCTTTACGTCAGTAGTGATATTGTCTGTAATGACATATCCACATAAACCAACTATAATATTTCGTTTTGAACTTGTGATGACATGTAGATTGCGTTCTTTGTGCTCTTTTCGATGTGCTATTTCAACATTTGGTCATCAGCTTCAATTTTGAGTTCGAACTAGGTTACCTTAATGTTGTTCTATGTCCCTCAAAAGTAGGTAATTTGCACCACAGAACAGTACAGACGAAATTATCGATGCTACAACTTTCTTGTTGGCTTCTATCTCTTTTTGGTCGGCAGAATTCAGCTGTACATCGACAGGCATATTTTCGACGAAACATTTTGCTGCTGTACATATTCTAATTGCACATCATCATTAGCAAAGTCATAACTTGCAGGTAGGGACCAACAGTTTTTTATTAATTTACATTTTCTGAGATGAGGTTATATTAAAAACGTCCGAGCCGGTGACCCACGTCATTATGACTATACGATTCATCTTGTGCACCAGAACCTGATGGTCCACTCGATGCAGCCAAAACAGCATTAGGTGCCGGTTTCCGTGCAGTTGCGCTAGTGCCAGTGTCAGCGGCTGCTACATTCTGCTTCGACTTTTCTCCTCTGCCGCTATCACTTTCACTACTACTTTTATCTGTTTTTGTCTCCTTCTGTCTGACTAAAAAAAAATAACAAATAAGCTATGCTCAAGAGGTTATTTGTTTACCCTTGCTACTTTTTATGTTTAAACCAAACAGGTTCACGCAATAGGTAACTACTTAATGCGAAAAATTTAGTACTTATAGGGTTGCTATGACCATTTATGGTACGAATCTTTCTAAGTTATCTAAACATAGGGAAAACATTGGGTACATACCTTTTGTGCTAAAAAAGTTTTGAATATCTATATGAGATAGCCAAATCACATTATTGGGATGTTGAATAAGTTCTCACTGTTTTTTCGTGAAAATTAATGATTTATTTGAAAAAAATAGTAAAAAACATGTCACTGAAAGTATTGTCCATCGCACTACTTTTTCCCATCTTTCTGGCAGCATTTTCATTCCACGTCAGTGCAGCTAGCATCTAACATGAGTCTTCATGAAGTAATGCCTCGAGGTCTTCGTCTCCAAACTTTCTCGGTGCAACAGAGCGTTCTTTATCTTCAACATCGAAATCATTAATTTTGAAGCGTTAAACCAATCTCTGCGTGTTGTTTCCTACAGAGCATGGTCGCCGTAAGTTTCAACAAGAATTTTGTGTGCATCAGCTGCGGATTTTTAAAAATAGAGTAGTGCAGTATACTCTTTTTTTTGGCCCGAAATTTGACATGTTCAACACTAGGAAAAAAAGTTGTTTACACTTCGGTAAAACGACATACACTGAATTTCAAGCTTGCTTATAGTACTTCTTTATAGATGGGTTACCATCTTAAGCTACACGCACGCAGTTCTAGTAACACCATCTGTTGGAGAAGAGCGAGAACATATTGAACGTCCCAATATGTTAATGTTCTTAGAACATATCACTGGTATCACGGGTATTTAGCGAGTTAGCGCTAAGAAATCACAAACGAATAAAAATAATCTTTCGGTCATGAGTGCAGTACTGTCTTCTTTTGTTCTTTCTTCTTCTTCACAACGAAGGTTGGTCTGCTATCTCTCGAAATCGAATAGTTTGCTTTCACTCCCTCTGCCTGGTCGAAGCACTCTCAGTTTTGGGATTGACCCGGCGCTCTGCGGCTGTTTTCCAAAGTTGTGGAGCGGCAGCCACAAGACTGCGTGTGATATGCGTCGTGCGCCGATTTTTTAATTTCAATATTGAAATTATATAATTTTATTTTCGTATATATTTCGCTTGACTACATGAGTCGGGGGGGGGGGGGGGGGGGTGCTCCGTTCTACCCCACCGTAACTAAGCTCATGTTTCTCCGGATAGAAACAACACACTTTGCACTGTGACTTTGCACCAACACAGATCACACGTGTTACCAAATAAGACGCATAATGTGGGTTGAATCATCGCAGTTGGTCCTATACAACACACGTGATGTAGGAGCACGCGATGTGGACTCTGTCTTTCTCTCTCTCTCTCTCTCTCTCTCTCTCTCTCTCTTCCAACGCCTCAACCCGGCCAAGACCAAGGCCATCATCATTGGGTCCAGTCGCTTCGTCTCATCGCTATACTCTACGGATATTCCTCCAATTCGAGTTGGGGAAACCATTGTCCCGCTATCTGAGAGCATCACTTGCCTTAGTATCACCATCAACAACACCCTGTCATGGCGGAATGACTTCACTCGCATCTCCGGCAAAATTAGCGGCACTGTCCATAGATTAAGGTCTCCTCGTAGCTGCCTTCCACGAGCGGTTCAGATGATGTTGGTCAGGTCGTTGGTCCTTCCACACATTGATTACTGCTATGCCCTTTTCACAGATGTCACCAGTGGACTCGACTTCAAGGTCCAAAGGGCTCTAAACTGTGGCGGCCGCTTCACTTTCGACGTGCGTCGTGATGAGCATACTTCGCCCTACTACCATAAGCTCCAGTGGCTGAAGGTGGCGGAGCGTCGGCTAGATTTCCTGGGAACTCTGGTTAATGCCACGCGCCTTCATTTATCGTCGCAGTATTTACTACCATCCATCGGGAGGCCTACATTTGGCAGTTCTCATAACACCAGGAATCACGCAAATGCTTCGGACTGTGTTATTCCACATTTTCGCACAGAAGCCTACCGAAAGTCGTTAACGGTAGCTGCCAGTGATCTGTGGAACTCACTACCGGTGGATGTCCGGCAGTCTGCCACTCTAAATGCCTTCAAGACAGGCTCTGGGGATCTCTGCTGGCTAATACGGCGTAGTTTGTTTATGGGTTTCTTATGTTTTGGCTTTTCACGAAAAATTCTTTTCCATTTTCTTCCTTATCGATATTTCTGCTTGGTGATTACTCAATATTACTATTATTTTTGTTATAATAGACTTATTGCCCGGGCGCACACTTCCTCAGTTTTCACTGGGAAACATTCACCTACCCCCGGGGGTTAGGCTCGATCTTAATCTAGACCGGGACAATAATGCTGGGCGACACTCGAGGATTCCGACATGACCTCGGCTGCCGCCCAGTTCAAAGAAAATACGCGTTTATATCTCGTTCTGCGATAGCCGCTCCCTCAAGCCAGAGGGTGAGCGACTACCGCAGTCCACAATCGTGTTGTCTGAGTAAACGGAGGGATCCAAGGATGACCGCCTTCTGCATCTGACCTGCCAGCATCCGGACCCTGGGTCTGCAAACCGGTATGCCGGCGAGGCTTGATACGAAAAACTCCTTCATCCCCCCGAGCGTGCCGATGATGAGAATCATGAGGGTTACCATGAATCCCCGATGCAGACGACGCAGCTCGGCGAGGAGTGGTTGATATTTGAGCCGTTTCTCCTCTTCCTTTCGTGGGATGTTAACCTCGGCCGGGGCCGAGAACTCAATGACGTAGATCGTCTTCTCGTCGAAATCGGAGAGGACAACATCAGGCTTATTCGCTTAAAGCGGCCCGATGGTCGCGAACGAGAAATTCCAATAAATCTTGCACCTCTCGCCCACGACAACGGACTCAATATCTCCTGGCAAATAATGCGGCACGGGCTCCCGATCTATCCCATAAGAGTGTTGTAGATGGTAATGTAACACCCTTAGGGCCGCGTTATGACGATGGATATAGCCGGAGACTACATATACCGGGCAGGCCGACAGTAGATGCATTAATGTCTCCGGCGATTGTTTGCATGCACGACAGTAAGTGGTCGGCAGAGGCTGACCTATAACGCGGCTGCGATAGACCAGGGTGTTGATGACTCCGTCTTGGCAGACGCAGATGAACCCTTCAGCCACAGACATCAGTCCAGCTGACCGCAAGAAGGAAAAGGTCAGCTGGGCGGACAGCCCATGCTCCTCGATGTGCCGAAAGAACACACCGTGCATGGGTCTGCCCACATGCTGCCGAGTCAGGACAGTCTGCTCGGCAGCCCTGATTGTCGGCCGACGTCGGGACTTGGGCAACCAAGCGACGGAGTCTATTGGCTCCGCGCCGGCGCCGGCGAAACTCCAAGCCGAGGGTCTCTGCTGCACGATCTGCCGCGTTATAAAGAAATGACCCGACTCTATGAAGTTGATGCTGGTGCATAATCTCCAGGAGTGGGTCCGAGCTCGTTATTGCATCGCATGCTATACCGAGGACAATGCGGTCATGAAGACACTCTAATCCCAGGAGCCCACGCTCTCGGCTCTGACGCGGCATACACAGGTGCGGGGTAGAAGATCGAGGGTGCAAGCTCCGTTGGATGTTCATGATCTTGCGCGTGCCGATGTCCAGCTGTGTAAGTTCGTCTCTACGCCATTTGACGACGCCAAATGAGTAGAGTAGGACCGGGACAGCGAGCATATTGGTGGCGGTGATCTTGTTTCTCCCAGACAGATCTGATTTCCAGATCCGCCTGAGACGCCGCCTATACCCACTGCGAGGGGCCCCTTTGACACCCTGATCGTCTTGTACAGAGCGCTGGTCGACCTGCCAAGGTAGCGATAAGACCCTCCGGCGTCCAGGTGTTCAAGGACGCTCTCGTCCACCAGCTGAACATCAGCCGCCATACCCTCTGGTCTCCCTCTCCTGAGATGAAGAATGGCGCACTTGTCCAGCCCGAAGTCCATACCAACCGCACGCGTGTACGTCGCTACGATGTTCAAGAGGAGCTTAAGCCCGCCCTTTCCGGGAGCATATAGCTTAAGGTCATCCATATAGAATAAATGGATGACCCCGTGCCCACGCTCCCCGGGGGGCCCTGCTTCGTACCCGCAAGGCGACAGATAGGGGTAATAGTGAGACGCAAAACAGGAGGGGGCTGAGAGAATCTCCCTGGATAATCCCCCTCCTATACCTAACCACTCCGGTCGACACGATGCCTACAGTAGTTTTAACTGTGAAGCGTGTCTTCCAGAGCGGCATGAGCTGCTTAATGCATCCCATTATGTAAGGACTCACCGAAAGACGTTCGAGTGTGTGGATGATCAGTCTGTGACAGACAGTATCAAACGCCTTCCGGTAGTCTATTCAAGCGACTGAGAGGTTACGCTTATGCTGGACCGCGTCCTGCGTGATGCAGTGGTCCACCAGCAAGTTCTCTTTTCCAACGTCCCAGTCCTCTCTTGGATCCTCTTTGCTCGTGTATCTCCATCCATGCAGGCTCGATCTCGGGCAGCACACGCTCATAGAGTATCTTGGTAAACATCTTGCAGAACGCATTCAGACACGTTATCGGGCGGTATTTCTCCGGACGAGACAGATCCCCCTTTTTGGGGAGAAATACCGTCCTTCCTTCTGTCAGCCACGCAGGGATTGGCACCGTCCCATCGATGAACGACGAGAAGATGCGGGTTAGATGGGTATGGGTGCACGTGAATTTTTTCCACCAGAAGATATTGACTCCATCCGGCCCGGGAGCGGCGTGGTTCTTCATGCCACTCAGCGCCGTCTCCACCTCCCCCCGCGTGACTGGAAGACAGTCGCCGCGCTGACTCGGCTGTTGCCGGCAAAACGCGATGAACCGTCCCAGAGCTGGAGTGTTTTCATCAAAATGACCCTCCTCACCATATAGCTCTCCCCAAAACCGCTCCACCTGAACAGCTGATGGCGCTTTATCGGGGGCAGGCGCAGGTGGCTGGAACCAGCGGCCTGGGTCAGATCGAAGGAGGGCATTGTCTAACACCCGACCCAGCCGCCTCTCTAGGGATTGCTTCACAACCCCCAGGTTCCGCACCTTTTCCATGTAGCGATCCTTCACAAGAAGAAGGATAGCTTTGTTCAATGTGTGATGACGGCATTTCAGTTCCGAGCTGATTTTTCGGATTCTTGGGATAAACGCCCTCCCCGCCGTAATGAAGTCTCTCACATAATGAACACGGGATGCCTGCCTCCGCGCTTCATTGATCTTATTCTGGAGCTGTGCAACGCGCCACCGAGTCTTAGCCACGAACGCCGCTTTGTTATTGCGTGTCCGAGGCCTCGCCTCAACAGCAGCGTTATTCAACAACAACAACAACAGCCCAGTTCAAGCTGAGGAGATCGGCGCCTCAGGAATTGCTGCCGCAAGGGATTCATTTGCCGCTGCAAGGCAACCAGGCTGGATAGAAAATTTCCCAGTGATTCTCTCCCTCCTTGTTTCCCAGTCCTCTGTTAAATCGAGGCGCCAACGGGGGGATCCGGCTGCCGGAAGGATCGATCCTGCGGCCG
The DNA here is from genome assembly GCA_963932345.1 of Ophion ventricosus. Classification (NCBI taxonomy): domain Eukaryota; kingdom Metazoa; phylum Arthropoda; class Insecta; order Hymenoptera; family Ichneumonidae; genus Ophion; species Ophion ventricosus. The sequence goes on along the minus strand of OZ010712.1, from coordinate 3,287,425 downwards.
GCCAGCATGGCTCCGTGCAGAATGCAGACAAGAACGCCTGCCGGACAGCCGAGGTGCTAATAAAAGGAGATCGTAACCTTCCCGTCGCAGGCGGGCGGCCTGGTTTCGCAGATATTGTTGCGAGCGGTGTGCAAGCTCTCGTTGCACTTGGCTCCACAGAGCTTGCAACCTCCCCATATAGCCCCGCCGCGACCGCCTTCTATCCCTCCAGCAGCGGATGAGTTCCATCTTGAGATCCTCTGTCCACTCGAGGCGCCGATTTCGATCCGTAGTCGTTGCCGTGGATCCTATCCGGGCCCCCCTCCCAACTGATCCTTGGTCCCTATCCGAGAGGGACCGGTTGTGGGGGGCATGGCCAGGTTCACTTGTAACCTGATTTATGGCGTGCCAGGTGGTTGGCCTGGCACGCCGGTAGCTGTTGCGAGGAAGTGTTGTTGCATTCCCCCGGGCGATGGGCACGCCAAATTCCATTATTATTATTAGTATTATTATTATCAGCGTTATTTTTAGTATTATAGTATTATTTTTCTTTATTTTCCATTAATTTCTGTTCTTTGACTTCTGCGTTTTAACTTGCACTGCACGGTACTCTTAGGGAACTTCGGTTCCAGAGTAAACACTTCTCTCTCTCTCTCTCTCTCGCTCACTCACTCACTCACTCACTCACACCCACTCACTCACTCACACTCACTCACTCACTCACACTCACCCTCACTCACTCACTCACTCACTCTCACTCACCCACTCACTCACTCACTCACTCACTCACTCACTCACTCACTCACTCACTCACTCACTTACTCACTCACTCTGTCGATGGATGTCAATTCATCGGAGATAGCTCTTCGAAGAATTGTATACACGAAATACGTTTTGGACAATCATTCGGGTAACTATTCAATACACAATGTAAATTATATGATTATTATCGGTGTGGCCGCCTGGTGGTATTACCGTATACTACACAAGCATTCGACAGCGTAATAGTAGCGTGCATATAATATATAAGCAATAGGTAGGTAGGTTCGATTCCATGTATAAGCGAAATATTTTCTTCGTAAAAAATCATCTCAGCCGGTTGGAGAATGGTGAAGTATAATATAAAACCATTGTGATAGAACTTTAAGTGGAGTTTCTCATTTTATTTTTTAATTATGAAATCTATATACACTCAGCAAAAAAATTAATGGAGCAGAAAAATTTCACAATTTTATCAGTGATTTTTGAAAGGATGTAACTTCATGAAAAATGGTCGTATCGGGAGAAAAAAAAGCATTTTGAAGCTTGACATCTCTAGTTTAAGTTTAAGATTTTTTTTTAGCATCACGCTCGGCGCTTTCATAAGAAATAGCGCGAGACAAAATTTCGATTTTTTTTTCAACATCGTCCGTGTGCTAAAAAAAATGTCCTGGCTGAATCAATGCTTGGGTCTGTTAGCCTGATTCTTTAGCTTCGATTTGATATTTTTTGCTCTCTGTAAGACCATTTGTCGCTGAGATATCATCGATTGAATGAAAAATCAGCCTTTTTCTTTCATCATCCATATTTGAATCCCATCATTCATATCTCATGAACCTAATCGTGCAGCGAATGGAAAGTGGGTTTTGGAAACTGGAATTACTTCTCTATAAGTTCCTTTTGGTATTTTAGAGGATTTGTTTTTTAAGCTCAATATTGATTTGAAAATGTACAAAAAAAATTACTTTTTCTGACGTTTTGGATAATCCACCACAAATTTGTAAATATTGCGAAAATGACCAATGTTTGCAGGTTTTTTTGAGCTCAATAATGCCCAAAGACCCTGTAAATTTGTTAATGGATCGGTTAAACCGTTTTTTTAAACCCGAATCGTCAAAGTTTCATCAAAAATTGAAGGAGCACTTTTATTGCTCCTCATACATCAATTGATGATGGTTAAGATGAAAATTTTATTTTTATTTTTTTTAAGTTATTTTCCTTATAATTTTGCATTAACTATTCATCAAGTGGAAAAAAAATCAAAATTTTGAAAGAAAAAAAATATTGTTTAGAGAATTTTTTATCACATTACCTAAACCGTACCGCGTGAAGGTTACATGGTCGGATTTACGCTTCTTGTGTGTGCGTGCGTGTGCGTGTGTGTGTGTATGTACTCGTGTGCGTGTGTGTGCAAGCGTGCGTGCGTGTATGTGCGTGTGCGTGTGGTTGTGCGTGTGCGCGGGCGTGTGCGTTTTTTAAAATGTTTTCAAAATTTTGAAATTTTTTTTACATTTGATGAATACTTAATGAGAAATTGTTCAAAAAAACGATGTTCAAACGATGTTCAAAAAAAAAAATCGAATTTTTTTTCTCGCGCTATTTCTTATGACAGCGCCGAGCGTGATGCTCAAAAAAAAATTTCTCCGCGAGATTCTTAAGCTACAGATTTTAAGCTTCAAAATGCTTTTTTTCTCCCGATACGACCATTTTTCACGGAATTACGGCCTTTGAAAAATCACTGAAAAAATTGTGACATTTTTCTGCTCCTTTAATTTTTTTGCTGAGTGTATATAAAAGCGAAATACCGCTGACTTACTGACTGATTGATTTATCACGAAATCTCAAAAACTAAAAAGCCTACAAACTTAAAATTTGGCAGGTGAGTTTTTTATAGGGTGTCGACATCCGCTGAGAAAGATTTTTACGAAAGGGGAGAATTCAGGGGGTGAAAGTTTGTATGGAAAATAATATTCCTTGCGTGGATAAACTTGAAACTTGGTATATATATATTCTTCAAAATAAATAATAAGACGCATATTTTAGAATTTTTTAAAACAACCCCTAACTAGGGGTGCGATGGGGTGTTGAAGTTTTATGGGAAAATTAAATTCCTTGCTTCTATCTCGATGAAATTTGGAAGATGTGTTCCTTAAAGGGCGTAGAGGTATACTACGAAAGGATTTTTCAAAAGTCAACGCCTAAGAGGATGAAATGGGATGTAACAGTTTGTATGGAAAATTGTAGTTCTTCCGTGTATCAACTTGAAACTCGGTATATTGTTCAAAATAAATATTAAAATAAATATTAAAAAATCCTAAAACGCATATTTTAGGATTTTTGAAACAACCCATAATGCAGGGTGCAACTTCTAATGAAGTTTCTATGGGCCAAATTCTACGCGGGCGAAGCCGTGGGCGAAGCAGCGGGCGGAAGCTGGTATTCTATACCGGCTCAAAGCATCGCGGGCAGTGATGCCTTGAGCTAAGATACATGTGCGTTCATTTAGAATAATGCGGGATAAAATGGGTTGAAAAGAGCGTCACGTGTTTATACGCTTGAAGGGTGTTGAAACTACACGCATGAGTGTGTTGATTTAACCAATACACGAAAAAAACGTGTTGAAATTGGCGACAGAATTCCAAGCCAGAAACGTGTTCAAACAACACACTTATTTTTTACAGTTCCGTAAAATTCGTCTTATTCGACTTGGGAGACCAAGCGTTCGATTCGCGGTAGCTGGTGAATATACATTCTGTGTGTGAATTATAGCAAAAATAAGAATTATTAACCCTAATTTCACAAAAAATATCATCGATATTGATTGAGGACGTCCACAGTTATCGACGATAGTCGATTTCAACTCCTTGGGTGTATAACTTCCTATTGGACTATCCGATTGCGACTCATGAGGGGTACTTCTTTACCTCCGCGAGACACTATTTTGATTGAAGTCGGGTATTGAGAGGTTTAAGGCAGTATTATTGTCTAGAGCGCTCTTTTAGACGTGATTTTTAGAATGCAATAACTGTTAAGCTGTTCCAGTTTTCTTTCTGAATTTTTTTACAGATTTCATTGATCCTAGAAGAAAATGTGTAAGTAAAAAAAATGTTATTATGTAATTTTGTACGTTTATTTACGGCGGCGCGCGGAAAACGCCACTTGGCGATCAGTGTTGCGGGTATTGTATAAATACGAAAAAAACGAAACATATTCTTAAACTGTGTGAGTATTGTGATGTTTGGTACTAGGTTCAGAAAACAAAATATAAACAAATCATAGTGGCATGGTAAAGTTTAATTATCAATTTTTCCTATTTTTCTGACCATTCTACGAGTTATATAAAAATATATCTATATATATACATATATAAATATTTGGATTCAATTCTGCTAGCAAAGTTGAATAACAGTCTACTGAAAGTGTATGTCAAATCTGGGCTCGATCGGCCAACTGGTGATGGAGATATCGTAGTTGCCATTTTGAAAAAAAAGTTTCGCGTAAAACGCGTTTAGTCTGCTGCGTCTCAACTGCGCTCGCCGAGCGTACTCTTTATAATTTCTATAACTGGGTTAATTTTGAGTATCATTAATCGGTTTTCATAGTCGTATTGAGAACGATCTGTAGCAGAATAAAATTAAATAAAGAAAAGCGATTTTTCAAAGTGTTTGCGAAATCCCGATTTGCATCAATTTACAAAAAATTGACACAGTCGACCAATTCGCTAGCGATCATGTTCAAACTAGTTTCATTTGAAAGCTTACTAACTTTTCTTCAATGAACTTATTGTTCTTCAAAATCGGTCTATTTTCCTCTGAACATCGCGAAAAAGTATACTGCCTCACTTTAAAAGGCGCATTTCGCTTGAAAAGATACATTTCGACTACACGAAAGATTTTTACCGAATAAATTTTATTAGACTCTGGTCGAGATAAAAAAAAATCAAATATAAGGTTGTGAACAAAAGGCCTTTATTGGTCTATTTGTCCATAAAAAAACGACGGACGGCCTTGAATTTTTAATGGTAGTACCCGCTATAGCGACTCCTATTAGAAAGGAAATAAGGTAAGGATTCAAGAATAAGGTGGTAATTTTAGCAGTTATCGTGTACTCCGTTTTGAAGATAATAAATACACTAATAATTAATGAAACATTGTTAAAATTCTTTAAATGTTTGCTTAGGAAACAACAAACCATTAATATATCATATTACCATCATCACACTATCACTAATATTTCAACTGTATATTTTACGTTTCTTTCATAGGCATGCATCCAGCAATGTTGACAAGGAATATTATTATAGTGGATTCGGTATCCGATTTTGTGCCATCGCGAAGGAGTATCCACCGTCAAAAAAGGCGGAATCGAAATAAAATTCCTGACTTGCGCGTATACATATCTGATTGTGTACTGCGCTCAACTACGCAACGTTATCTGCAATTGTCTACACACCGCTTATTGTTTTTACCCTATACTAATGGACCATCACATAAAGGTATGTATGATACAATATTAAGCAACAACATAGAAATTTAGCATTACATACGATTCAAGACTACTTTTTTTACTCAGCTGTGGTCGTTACTTTTTATTACAATGAAATGGAATATAATTGTGTTCACAAATTAATTATACAAGTAACAAAATATTTAAATTAGATCTTAAAACATAAAAAAAAAATTCGAAAAATTAATAGATATATTATATAACAGCTGAAATACGAATAATACTCGTACATCACAAATAATATAATGCAATATCTTGGCATTAGCAATAACTTAACCGCTTGAGTTATGAAACGTCGGAAAACGACACAGCTTTTAAGGTTATCCAAAAGTCGACCCAGTTTTAGCAACTTCATAAGAATGGAAGTGCTGCACAGCCAGGCCATGTGCCATCGATCGGAACAAGTGCTAATCGGAAGGGGCAATGCCTGGTGTTGGGGTAGGACTTCCCATTTAAGTGGTTCCAAGTAGGTTTACAACTGATCCCAACAAATGTAGACCAGAAGCTTAGAACCATGGATGGCTTTGCCGGTGATGTTAATGGATGGCCGGGCTTACCGCACGATTTTATACGCTTAGGGTTATCGTAGTGTATCCATTTTTCATCGCCAGTCACGATACGATGCAAAAAAAACCTTTTCTTCTCTGCCGTTGAAGCAGCTGTTCACACGTGAAAAGCCCCCGTTTGGCGTCTCTCGGCACCCAATGTCCTTGCATTTGAATCATTCCTAATACTTTTAAACGTTTCGCAACTGTTGTGTAATCAACTTCTAATGATTCTGCAAGTTCAGCTAGCGTCTGACATGAGTCTTCATGAAGCAATGCCTCCAATTCTTCATCGTCAAACTTTTTTGGTGTGCCAGAGAGTTCTTTATCTTCAACATCAAAATCATTATTTTTGAAGCGTCTAAATCAATATCTGCATGTTGTTTCAAACAGAGCATAGTTGTCGTAAGTCTCAACAAGAATTCTATGTGCTTCAGCTGCAATTTTTTAAAATAAAGTAGTGCAGTAAAATTCCCCCAAAATACTATTTTTTTCAACGAAATTTTACATGTTGAACACTATGAGAAAGAAGTTGTTTACACTTCGGCGAAATGACATACACTGAATTCCAAGCTTGCTTATGGTTATTTATAGATGCGTTACCATCTTAAACTACACGCCCGCAGTTCTGGTAGCGCCATCTGTTGGAAAACGGGGAGAACTTATTCAGCGTCCCAATATAATATGGACTCAATTTTCAGAGATCTGGATTACGCCATCATCTACGTTGACGTCATTCTTGTGCCATCGAACATGCCGAAGAACACCAACAAAACTGGAAGTTGATTTTTGAACGACTACGACAACAATCAGTCTGAATAAATGCATTCTAAGTCGCCAGGTCTCACCTTTCTAAGCTACGCAGCGAACAGGGATGGCTACAAACCACCGGTAGACGAAGTCCAAGTAAGCCAAAATTATCCTAAGCCGGAAATACGTAATTGTAAAAGTCGTAAATGTCTCGGGCTAATAAACCAGTACAAGAGAAGTATTCTGGAAGCTATTTAGTTTACGATTGAAAAAGCACACTAGACAAATATATTTGCGATTAGTAAGTCAATTTTATCTAATTTCATATACAGTTGCATGCAAAAGTGTCTTGCCAAAGATGATTTTATGATGGAGTAACGTTTAAAGGATGCAAAATGGAAACACAAACATATCATCGTAAAGTTCTTTTATTATGCAATCGAAACGGGTTATTGAAAAATTATATATAACTATTCATAATTATTTATAACCAAAATAACAATTTTCGCTTTTTCATAACTGTCCGGCCAAGTACGAATTACGCACTATATACAAACAAAAAATATAGTAACTCAAGAAAAAAAAATTGAAAACAGTAATAAATGTAAGATTTTCATCAATACTTGGTAGCTATGCCCTTCGAAGCTATCACGGCAGCACATCGGTGAGGCATCGATTCAATAAGTTTGATGATTCTATCTTGAGAGATATTTTTCCACTCTTCTTGAACTTTTCCCCACAAAGCAGCTTTATTGGCACAATTTTCAGTTCCTACTCTTAGTTTTAACTCTCGCCATAAATGTTCTATGGGATTCAAGTCCGGAGATTGACTCGGCCACTCTAAAACTCGAATATTTTTCTAGCTAAAAACTGCTGAAGGAGCTGTGATCGATGTTTTGGATCATTATCTTATTGAAAAATCCAACCTCGTGGCATATTCTGACGAGCATAAGGCAGCATTTCTTTTAATATAATATCTCTATACATAGCAGAGTTCATAGTGCCTTCAATTTTAAAGATTGGACCGACGCCTTTCCAAGAGAATGCACCCCATAGCATAATGCTACCTCCACCGTGTTTCACAGTTGGTGTTTGATATCGCGAATCATTTCTAGTTCCTTTTGATCGTCGAACGTACCTTCTCCCATCATTTCCAAACAAATTAATTTTAGTTTCGTCTGAGAACAGCACTTTTTTCCAATCTTCAACAGTCCAGCTCTGGTATTTTTTCGCGAATTCTAATCTGGCCTTCTTATTTTTTTTTTTACTGATGAGCGGTTTTTTAACTCCAACACGTCCAAAAAGTCCCACTTCTGTCAGTCTACGTGAAACAGTACTTTGGCTAATGTCAGCCAAATTTTCTTCACGTAATTCACGTGCGATGATTGCAGCATTCTTGTTTACGTCTGTGACAGCCTTTCTTTTGATCACTTTATCGACACGATTAGTTGTTTTCCTAGGTCTCCCAGGACAGTATTTATCTTCTAGAGTACCTGTAGTCTTGGATTTATTTATTATATCGTTAACAGTCGATTTTCCAATCGCCAAAATTTTAGCTATTTCACGTGAAACTTTTCCTTCGTTGTGCAACTTGATAACCACTTTACGTATATCTAAAGACGTGCGTTTCGACATCTTGACTGAGTGTTACTGATCGTACAATGCAAAAGGAGCAGAGCTCTCAATGTTTACATGATTTCGCGACTGATAACGTAAACAAAGCGAAGCGAATTATATCTTCTTGGAATTTGGCCGGACATTTATGAAGGAGCGTGTTATTTTTCTTACAAATAATTGTTAATCGTTATGAACAATTTTTGAATTACATATTTTGATTGCGTAATAAAAGAACTTTACGATGATATATTTGTGTTTCCATTTTGCATCCTTTAAAAGTTACTTAATCATAAAATTATCTTTGGCCGGACACTTTTGCATGCAACTGTATAAAAAGAATTAGGTTATTAAATTATTACATTTTTGTATTGTAATGTTTTTACTATGTGTGGTTTTTATTTTTAAAAAAACTATCATTTTTGTTTTAAATAATTAACAAAGATATAGCACTTTGAAACTTCGATTCTATTCGGCTCGGAAAAAACGCACCGAACGAACCCGAAGTTACCCGAGCGCGTTATGGTGTCACAATCAAGGGCGAATACAGAATTTTTTTCTGGGGGGGGGGGGGGGGGGGGGGGGGGCAGGGGGCCAGACGGTAAGCACGTCTTCGTAGGCTGCTTGGGATTAATTGTAAAATAAAGTTATTTGTATAGTCGACTTGGATCGTCTGGGGGGCAAGTACCCCCGCCTATGTTCACAATGTTATAGCCAGTATACGAACTACTCGTGTAGTACGAGTATTCTGTCAAAAATGACAATGACAAAGGCATACAAGACTTGTTTCGTTCCTCTCTGTGTAGACACCACGAAAAGTTCGCTAAATAAAATGGTATTTGCATTTCGCTGAATAAAATATGACTTCTGTAACCTTTAACCCCAGGAGTACACTCATATTTTTTGCTACGTATTGTTAGTTATACACACTGGGTCTGTGAGGCCCGGCCAACTTCTGAATAATGTAGTTTGCTTGAAATTACGTCTATTCAGATGATTTGTTTTTTAAATAAAAAAACAGACTAAGGAAAGTTCCTGTGGAGAGAAAATCTGTGTTCGGTTCATATTTTGTCTGGGAAAGCTGTTTGGGCAGATAAAAATGTTTCGCAAAAGAGAAAAAAACGCGAGTTTTACACTTTTTTTAGATTTATAACTCAGAAACTAATCGACATAATTTAATGATCTTCGCGGATTCTAAAAGGGCAGAGGTAAAATTTGGAAAAAAAATATAGTGATATAATTTTTTATCGTTATCAACAAAACCCCCAGGATTTTGTTGATAACAGGGTTTAGAGCTTCCAGCAAAATAGTGAAGTGTAAAAAAAACTAATTTGTTATAAAAAAAAACCCGGAGATTATTTCATATGAAAAAGGAATAGTTGACATAAGGTTTGTCGGAAAAATGTTTTTTAATCGATTTTCCCAGTTAATTAAATAAATAAATCGTTTATTAGAAGATTTTTTTTGTTTGAAAGAAAAAGTAGACGGGTCGGGTTCGAAGCGATCTCGAGGTTACCACACGACTGCCTTGGACCTTTGCGCCAACACACAATTGGTCAATCTTCATTTAAAAAATATGCAAAAAAAGTTACAGGAAAGAAAAAGCAGTTTCAATAAAATTGTTCTTTTTGTTTTTTTTTCCTGTGAAATGAATTCATTTTCAATCATCGTTTTCATTCTCATTAACTAGTGTATTTCTGGGCATTTACTTTGACAACAAAAAGACCCGATAATTTCGAATTTCTTACATTATCCTGTGTGTTTGAATGCGATTTTTTATTCATTTTTTTTCATTAAAATTTTTTTTTAATAGGGCTCCAAAAAAGTTAGTGGAGTATAAAAAACAATTCGGATGTACCAAAATAAATTTAAAAAAAACACGCCGCAATCCAAAGTTATCTGTAAAAATAATGCCACGACTGTTGCGTCTTACAATATTGAAACTGCTTTTTCATTCCTGGAACTTTTTTGCATGGTTTTTAAATGAAGATTAACCAATTGCGCGCTGGCGCAGGGTCCAAGGCAGCCGTGCGGTAACCTCGAGATCGTGGGTTCGATCCCGACCCGTTTTTTTTTGTTTTTATCAAACAAACAAAAAAATTCTAATAAACGATTTATTTATTTAATCAACTGGGAAATTCGATTAAAAAACATTTTTTTCGACAAAGACAATTTTTTATGTCAACTATTTCTTTTTCATATGAAATAATCTCTGTGTTTTCTTTTCATTAGAAATTCATTTTTTTACACTTTACTATTTTGTTGGAAGCCCTATTAAAAAAAAATTACAGAAAAATAGGGGATCAATTTTCAGTTATTATTTTTTTTTCATTATCAATTTTGATTAACTATTTTGCCTAGAATGTTTCCGAGAACATGGATTGAAGAAAATCCGCCGTATTTCGTTTTTGTTTTTTTTTATGCCTGATAAGACAGAGGAGGTTGCGAAGAAATTTCTACGAATAAATAAAATTGAAAAATGTTCTCATTTTATTAAGATTTTCATGCGAATTGAAATTATAAAAATTACAAAATACCCTCAAAATGTATTGGGCCAATTCGGTAATTTAAAACAATTTCAACTGTTTAATTGTTTTTTTATATATTTATTTAAAAACTTATTAATCTTTATTTTTCGATGAAGAAAATAAAAGAAATAAAAAACGCGCGGAGAAGCGCACTACCCTATTCGAGCGCTCACACCGATAGTGCCTTCTCCGTCGCACACATACGACGAGTGCACGTAAACGGAGAGCACTACTGCACTCAAGCGCTTACACCGATGACGAGCGCTGACAAGTCGCACCCATGCGACGAACGAACGTACAGCGAGGCACACACTACCCTATGCAAACGCTGCAACGGCAAGCGCGAGCGTACGCATGGTGAGGGCACCGCACCGCCAAGCACCACACACGCGTGTATTGCTCACCGACGTACACGCGTTCATCGGGCACGCCTGATTGGCCTGCCTTTAGAAATTAACAATAATTCAGGGGTTACTCTGACCCATACATGCTTATATCAATCGACTCAGAATTTCACCCCAACCCCTCATTTCAGGGACCGCATTCCGTCCTGGGACACCCTGTTTTGAAAATAATATATTTTGGAGGAATATTGCACTATAATTTAACTTATAGCACGTGTATACTTACATCGTAGTGATCCTCACAGCAAAAATAATTGAATGATTTTGGGTTGACACGTTGTGCTGCTTTGAACTACAGTCGACGTTCCAAATCTTGTGGCACAGTCAGAAATATTTTATATGGCGAACTTTTCGTGGTATTTACACAGAGAGGGATGAGATAAGTGATGTATGTCTTTACCGTTCTCATTTTTGACAGGATACTCATACTACACTAGTCGTTCGTATACCGACTCTAATATTGTGACGTAATAGCACGCTCGGCTGACTTCGGATACGTTCGGCGCGTTTTTGCCAAGCTGAATAGAATCAAAGTTTCAAAGTTCTCTATTTTTGTTAATTGTAAAAAAAAAAATACTTTTGTTGTAAAAGCCCCACATGATCGTGACGATGAAAAAACATTGGTTTAAGGTAGTAGTCTCGCCAAGGCGTTTTTATACAGATTTTTTCAAATTTTGAGGACTCATTCAGGACACTATTAAATAATTATCTGCAAAATTTCAAAAGGATTTACCGTTCCGTTTTTGAGATATTAGCAATTGAAGATTTCATGGTTTTACACGTGTTCTTATAGGGAGCAGTGGAAAATTTCACATTTCACGCTATAACTTCGTAACTTATTTACAGATTTTTTTTTATTCTCAATTACAGAGGAAAATATGACGAAAAATCATGAATCTTGGGTAAAAACATCATGAATCTTGACCATCTAGTCTCACAGATATAGCGATTAAAATAAAGCAATGTCTAGCGACGCTGGCGCCACGAAACGACTGGAGCAGACTAGAACTAGATTACAGTAATGTGTGCATATCCGTATACGCAGAGTATCTACATATTAGTAGACGGAATGGATAGTCTGATACAAAAGTGAGGATTAGGTAAACATTATATTAGGCGTTTTCATCATTATTTTATAAGTTTTTACATCCCGATAAGATGTACAACCTACATTATAAGGATATTTCGCAATAATTCGAAGCTTTCATCGATTGAGCGGAATAAACTTTTTAACGTGACTGTGGCGAGACTAATACCTTAATAACTTAATTTTATTGAAACTGTATTTATTTTGTTTTCGCAGATGTGTACACTACTTTCATTTGGAGCAAAAATTACAACTGCACGCTATGGACTGTGGCCAGATCAACGACTGTGCGATCCGCCTACTGAACGATCCCAACAAGTGGCTTACTTCTAAAAACTTCAATCAGAAAAAGCAGTTTTCATTCGTGATAGAAGCCGATATTGAGTTCGTTCAAGCGAAAACAGATGAACGAACCATGTACACCATGAGGTTTTTAGTATCTTGGACATTGTTACTATGGGCATTGTTCATACGATCAGTTATTATGTAGATTTGATTCGCATCGCAGTAGCGATTGCGTTTCATGCTTTGGCGAAGAACTAAAAATACGGCTTTGCACGATATATTTTATCCGCAATCGTCCCCATGGAACGCTGAACATGATATAAGAAACTCAAATTTCGAACCGCGACTAACAAGGAACATTATTTTGGTGCCTGTCTTCGATTTTGTAGAAATTCCTGTTTGTAGTAGAGAATTGAAAACAATTAAATACGTTTTTTAACGACGGGAAACGGGTTTAAGCGCTAAAACCACCCTTCAGAGTGCGGCATGGCAAGGCGTGATTTTGCAATCTCACCTATAAGCAGTGCATCGATTTCAGTGAAACCAAAACAAAAAATCTTGTAATGTAAATGGCGCTAAAACATCCACGATAGATACATGGAAAGAAGATATAATAAATGGGTAAACCTCTCCTTTTTTCACCCCACATTTAAAATGGATGTATTAAATTGAATGAAACAGGTACTACTTTAGAGGGGGATAAAATTCAATTTACGTATTTTTGCATTTCTGGAGGATAACAGGCTTAAGGAGCTATTCTACTGTGCTGGTTCAAAAAATGAGCTATTTTTAGTAATTTTTTTTTGCATGTTGCATGTTTCTGTACAAACTTTTTTTCGCTCAAAGGTACACTCTTACAGAATAGAAATCAATTGTTTTTGTTGCATATAAATGTATTTAACAATTGATAATCGTGTAAAGGTATGAAAAAAGAAGTATGTCGTTGGCGTTGATGATTTGCGCTCTCCAGGTAATCTGAAACAAAAAATTCAAAAAGATTCTTAATCTATATAAGTGTCGCTATCGCCCAAACTAGAATTATTATTTTATATTGCAAAATACAAAAATTGCGTTGTTTTTTTGCATAAATGTTCGAAAACACGTTTTTTTTTCATCATAATTCGAGCGAAATTATAAGTAAAAATTAATATTTTAAAATAATTCTAGTTCGGGCAATAGCGACACTCATACAGATTAAGAATCTTTTTGAATTTTTTGTTTCAGATTACCTGGAGAGCGCAAATCATCAACGCCAGCGACATACTTTTCTTTTTTCGTGCCTTTACACGCTTATAAATTGTTAAATAAATATACATTTATGTACAACCAAAAAAATTGTTTTCTATTCTATAAGAGTGTACCTTTAATCGAAAAAAAGTTTGTACTGATACATGCAACAGCTTACAAAAAAAAATTATTCAAAAATAGCTTATTTTTTGAGATTTCACGGTAGAATAGCCCCTTAAGACGGAACGGTACCCCGGCTCCATCGGTATGACAGATCGGGATAGTAGATACCCACGGATTTCCTAAAGGGCTCTTCAGAACTTGACCAAACAATGTCAAATAGATTGACGAACGGCTGTCTTCTCATGAAATTTGTTGATTCAAATAAAAAAAGTAGATTATATTACCATATCCTGAAGCCGTGATAGAAATGATATGAAATAAAAAGTTTGGCTCATGTCACGACTTGGAGGGTAGAAGAGCTGCGTAGCCATATTCAACACACACATTTTGGCACCTGAATTATTTGATTCCATCACATATTTCAGGAAATCCGTGGGAATCTATAATTAGTTGGTATTTGTTGAAGATTTCGAGCATATGTCACACGAACTTCGTAGAGTTTAGGTCCCGCGAATTCCAGCGTTCAGGAGTGGCGCTCATGACGCATTGGACATATATCGGTGTCGGCTCGAACTCGATGAGCCGAGAAACTGACAGCTGAGGTTCCGTGTGGAGAAAATGTAACAAATTTTAGTGTGTCATATAACAATCGATTGTTTTTGTGTCGTGAGAAGTTCGACGGAGTCGCGGACACTTTTATCGCGCGAGTCACCTGGGTGACGTTTTCGTCGAGATACGTCGAGGTTAGGTTTTATTAATTTCTGACTAAGAATTTTTAATATTCATCCAGTAATACCTTAAATATATAAGTTATGAAAAGAATTAATATCTATTTAAGATTTTTTTGGTCCAATCCGGAAAATGAGGTTGAAGTTTGCATCGTTGGAATGCAACGATATATTTTTCTTCATTTTTTTTTATTCCTTTATTTTCATCATTATCCAAAGCCTTTTTGGCAAATTGAAGTTGTAAATTTCTGAAAAGAATTCTGAAAGAGTAAATGAAAGAATTCATTTTCGTTGCATTCCAATGATGCAAACTTCAACATCATTCCAGAAAATGATGTGTACAATGAGTGAGGAAGCTACCCTTTGCAGTGTGTTGTCTGTGCTTTGTAAGACACGCAAGCTCTTTGCAGATAATTTTGTGTCACAGATAAATTTCTACACTGCTTCAACCAAAGAAACCTTGTTCGCATATAAAAATCTCGAAAATCTTACCTTTTGCTGTCCTTGCAATAGTGTCCCTGCGAAGAAGTAATGGAAAAAATGGATTGATAGACGTTTTCCACAGTACTTTACATGTGAAAAACTCTGACTAACATTTTGTAATTTTCTTTACAGGGATTCAGTGAATGATCAAAATATTTAATCTCAGCGATAAACAAAATTACCAGTTTGACGAAGAGTGAAAAAAGAAAAAAACTTTCTAAACTGCTTATCAAACTTATAAATTTGTTCATCTGCGAGTTTAAATGTTTTGATAATTCACTGAAACCTTCTAAAGAAAATTACAAAATGTTATTCAGAGTTTTTTACATGTGCGATAAAGTCTAACAATCCATTGTTTCCATTACTTCTTTGCGGGGACACTATTGCGAGGACTGCGAAAGGTAAGATTTTCCAGATTTTTATATGCGAACAAAGTTTCTTTGATTTAAGCAGTGTAGAAAGTTGTCCGCGACACGAAATTACCCGCAAAGAGCTTGCGTGTCTTACAAAGTGCAGACAACACCCTGCGAAGGGTAGCTTCTTCACTCGCTGTACACAAAGTTTTCTGGATTGGACCAAAAAAATCTTAAATAGATATCAATTCTTCTCATAATTTTTATATTTAAGGTATTACTGGATAGATATTGATAAATCGCAAAAATTCATGAAAATTTGCGGAATGATAATTCTTGTTAGAATGATAATATATGAATTATTTCAAAATTTGTCACTAAATAATTTAGCAGTTATAAATATTAAACACGGTCGCCTATGGGAAAATAGCCTCTGCAGTTGTTAATGCTAGCAAAACAAATGGAACTAAATCACCGTTAATTCTGAAAATATTATATCACGATTTATGATCAAGCAATTAATTATGCTAAGTTTCAAATAACTCGACTGAGTCATTGTCGAGAAATTAATAAAAGTAAGAAAGAGTATCGCCTTTTTTAACAATTAATTAATAGCAATCATTGGAAAATTCAATATATATTGAGCTTTTGGGTAATTATTGATAATAATAAGATTATCTGAACGTATTAATTGAATTTACAAATTGAGAAATTTTTTGTTGTCCACTTGAAACAGATGTACAGTCACTGACAAAACCTCAGTCAAGCACACGCCAATATCGTCGAATTTGACTTCAGTTGGTATTGAAAGTGGAAAATTATCATTTTTGAATGTTAATTTATTATTAAATTAGCTGCTTGTAAGGATAAACTTGTACGATATGATCTAGACTTGTAAATTCTCGATTGGCCCATTTTGGACTAACTTTTGTCCGACGGTCCATCCAGTAATACCGTAAAATTAAAAAATGTATTGTTTTGAATAAATTATAATTAAGGGGAAATAAATATTCATGTTTTAGAATTTTTATCAACAGTAAGCCCTGAAAAGTAACTTTATAAAAACTTTATTTTTCAAACCACCCCAACATATTTTTCCCATTTCTTTATTTTTATTATTATAGAGAGTAATCTTTTTGCAAATTTAACTAGT
The DNA here is from genome assembly GCA_963932345.1 of Ophion ventricosus. Taxonomy (NCBI): domain Eukaryota; kingdom Metazoa; phylum Arthropoda; class Insecta; order Hymenoptera; family Ichneumonidae; genus Ophion; species Ophion ventricosus. Next base: position 3,270,901 of record OZ010712.1, on the reverse strand, counting down.
CTAAAACTGTGTAAAAACGTTGTAATGATCTTTTCAGTATGAATACAAAAAAAAATTGAGCTATTAAAATGAATAAGTTTTTGATGCTGTTGGAAAAGGACCTAAAAAAAAACGAGAAGAAAAACGAAGAAAAAGAACGAGAGAGCAAAATAAAAACATCGACACGTGGAGGTTACTCGAACATTCGAAATCACCGAATATTCACGATTTCACACTCACGCATCAACCATAGGAAAATTCTCGATAGCACGAATGATTTATTCACAGGACAACAAGAATATTAAAAACCAGCAATCACACTTATTATGCATATTCACATCAAACCTCCGCAGCTCTCAACTGTCATTTCTGTGGTCATCTCGAACGTTCGAGTTCGAGACTAGAAGGGCAACTCGCCTAATGGAACTTTCCGGACCCTTCCGTACCGACGGCTAATCCCGAACCTTCGAGACATACCCTCGGAGCATATATAAAGAGCGCCACTCGGCCGACGTCGTAGTTCTCGTCGAGACACGAACACGAGCAGTTAAAAGAGCGCGCAATTCAAACTACGAAACGTGACAAAACACTAATTGAGAGAGTTTACCTTATTATTTTGTATTCGCATTTTTTTCTCTAGTATAATGCACGGTGTAATTTGGTGTTCTGTGAATAATTTGCATTAAATTTACTAATTTCTTTCTTTTTAAAAAATGTAGTGCTTTTTCTTGTGCTTTTATCTTAGTGCATGTTTAATTTACTTTTCCCCCATCTAGCGTTGCTTCTGGCCGAGTTTGTTACACCGTTCTTGAGACCACGAGAACGTGACGGTTTGTTGGGCCTTTTTTGAGATTCATTTACACCCACAAACCACCGGTCTCTTGAACGTCCCAGAAGCCCCTAGAGCTTGACCTCTGGGCTGAGAACGTTACGTGCACAAGGTCTTGAGATTGAGAGTTACACCTCGAAGCACTTCGAGTGGACCTTGTGCACACCACAGAGGGTTTCAGGATCGAACGAGATCTGAGAAAACATAGCTGAAACAGAGAACCTGACCGAAGAGGAGCCATCGGGACTTTTTTAGACCATTTCTAGACTGATCGCCAACGGACAAAGAAAGAGATCGAAACTTCTCTGACAATTGTGTCAGAGAAGTTTCGACAATTGTGTCAGAGAACTGATTGTACGAAAACCACGACCCATAAAGGAAGCTGTTTGCCAGAACCAGAGTTTCTTTAGCACTTGTACTAACAGATGCATCTTACAATACAAACTTCAACGTCATCAAGTTGTACACTTAGTTGTATAGAAAGTGCCGCACCTACCGATCACAATCATGGTCGAGAAGAAATGCTTTAATTGTTTAAACATTTATTTTGCATTTTTTCCCGATGTTTTTTGTAGCGCGTAAGCAGCAGTCATATTTGCTGAAAAATGTGCAAAGTATTGGACCTATCGATCACAATCGTGGTCGAGAAAAAAAGCAATAATACTTGTTTAAACAATTATTTTTGCATTACTTTTACCGTTGAATTTTGCAGCGCGTATGCAACAATCATATTTGCTGAGAGGTACAGAAAGTACCGCACCTACCGATCACAATCGTAGTCGAGAATAAACGCATTCATAATTGTTCAAACAATTATGTTTGCATTATTTTTATCATTACGTTTTGCGGCTCGCAAGCAGCAATCTATTTGCTGAGAGGTAATGAAAGTAGCATACCTACCGATGACAATCGTGGTCAAGAATAAACGCATTCATAATTGTTTAAACAATTATGTTTGCATTATTTTTATTGTTACGTTTTGCGGCTCGCAATCAGCAATTCATCTGCTGAGAGGTACTGAAAGTACCGTATATACCGATCACAATCGTGGTCGAGAATAAACGGATTCATAATTGTTTAAACAATTATATTTGCATTATTTTTATCGTTACGTTTTGCGGCTCGCAAACAGCAATTCATCTGCTGAGAGGTACTAAAAGTACCGTATCTACTGATCACAATCGTGGTCGAGAATAAATGCATTTATAATTATTTAAACAATTATGTTTGCATTATTTTTACTGTAAATGTTTACTGAGCCAATCGCTACACTCAGCAAGGACTCTTGCTGCGAAATTCGCGTTTTTGAATTTCTCGCGAAGTCGGCGTTGAGAAAAGAAAATAAAGTTGTTTCTCGACGCTGACTGTGTTATGTACGTACATGTATATACGCTCACGCAGTGTGTACGCGCTACGACGGGTCAGCCCGCGGGAAGATAACAATCTTCAACCGCGTGCGGCCGACATAGTGAATGCACACCGACACACACGTACACACGCGTTGCGATACAATGTAGTGCCTTTTCGCGTTCCGTGACGCGGGAAGGCATTTACAATGCGCCGTCCGGATGGGCAGCGCGTACGCGCTGCCCATCCGGACGGCAGTTACTATCGTAAGTATCGTCCGTTACTATGTAACTATCTCCCTGTAGTTGGCAGAAGCTCGAACGAGTTCTGCCCTATCGACTCGAGCCGGGGCTGCGTCGAAGTTTTGTTTCGGGCACTGTTCCCTCTTAATCAGAGTAGGAATGCTTTGACCGCTGAAAATGAGGTAAAAATTCAAATGACGTTTATGAACTATTGAAAAGGCATACGCATTTTTTTTCATCCCGAAGCTATTTATTACATGTTTGCCGATAAAAATCATTGGCATTCGTAGAAAATATTAATCATTAAGGAGAATATTGGGCGTTGAAGACGACCGCGCGCCGTTTCTCTTGTGCATTGCTCCCCTCTTGCTACGATTCCGAGTAGCCGGATACGAATTTCCGAAGTTTTTAAACGGCATTCCATTGAAGGGGTATGGCTCCCTAGATTGAACCCGAACATGATGAAAAAACGTAAAAGTGAGAAGAATGGCGGCTAATTATCTCAGAAACACGAAAAATGTGCTACATTTATTGTACTATTAGTACAGAAAAATTAATGTCTCTATACAGACGTCGGTTCATTGTATGGAAAAAATTGTTATATATATATTTTTTAAATCATGGCGATATCTTCATGCGTTCTTGAGTTATCATAGCAACAATAATAAAAAAATGTTCTGAGAAAAACGTGGTCAAAGTCAGGGCATAGTATAACTGTAGTGAAAGTGTAACTTATGTATCTCAAAAATTATCTGCAGTGTAAAATTACTTCTCGAGGGCAGCTAAACATTCAGCAGCAATCGCAGAATCGGCGTTGGTTGATGGTAACATGACGCAGGAGGGCGGGGGGGGGGGGGGGGGGGGCTCATAGCAAATGACGTAATCACTCCCAAATCTTAAATCACCTCAAATCATAATCATTATTTATAGTTGTTACATTTGAGCTTATAAATCGTTGAGCGAGAGAATAGGTATTTGATAGTAGCGTCCTCATGAGAAAATATTAAATAAATAGAGAAAATATTCAATAAATATTAACCCCCTATCAGTGACGCGAAAAATAACTTTTTGTGCCACAAATGTGATGGAATTTTTTTTTTTTTCAAAAATACACCAACATTTTTGTACTCATGTTTTTGGGGTCGCTGAATCCGAATGGTATATCGAATTTTGAAATTTCAAAATGGCGGATCCAATATGACAGACCAAAAAGGCAAAAATTTGTTTCATCCAAGTGGACGTTGGTACTCCGGGGTTTTTGGGGTCGCCGAATGTAAATCTGATACTGTATTTTGAAGATTCAAAATGGCGGGCCCAAAAAGCAAAATGTTATTTTACTGAAATAAAACCTGACACGCGGTGGTTTTAGAGCTCGCTGAACCCAAGCCTGAGGTCAGATTTTCGAAATTCAAAATAGCGGATCGAGTATGGCGCACTGAAAGCCAAAATGTTATTTTATTTAAATAAAATCTGACACTCACGGTTTTCAGGGGTCACTTCACCTTAATTTCATGTAAAAATATTAAATTAAAAAGAGCGAATCCGATGTAGCTGTGATTTTTTCAAATATAGCCGGATTACCGCGATTCGTGTTTTCATATCGAATCAAAAGCTTTTAGTGTCCCGACAGTCTCCATTTTCTATAAAATTCAGGTGTCGCGTGTTTATAGTCTCGGCTGTCCTCGTGTACCGTTAGGTGGCTATGTACAAATCACATTCTCGAAAATGGTAATTCGTCTATACATACATACATAGATATATACAGGGTGAACCACGCAACGTGTGCACCTCTTTTACGACCAAAATATGCGTTGCACAAAAAAATGTTTCATACAAAAGTTCATACAAAAACTATGTGGTGCATTTATTTTTTTTATAGGTGGAGGCGCTTCGAAGATTTGAAGGTCAACTTTATTTTTTCAAATGGAATGCTATATTTTTTATAGCGTAACATGATAGAGTATCGAATTCTGAGTAAAAAAGTATAGACCTTTATTAGCCCTAGAGTTAATAGCTAACGAGTAATTTCACTTTATTACTTTAAAATTTTCTTCACGTAATATCAAGTTGGAGATTCATTCATTCAGTTTCACTTTTATCTTTCTGATAATAATCACGCACAATCACTGAAGGATACTTTAATACTGGATTACAATTATTGAGAAGATTGTGAATCATGATAAGTGTGTGTGATGTGGTAAATGTGTTCATATTGATAAATACTGTGATGTAAACACTGCCATTCAGAAATTTGTAGTAGATTTGAATCTCCAACTTGATATTACGTGAAGAAAATTTTAAAGTAATAAAGTGAAATTACTCGTTAGCTATTAACTCTAGGGCTAATAAAGGTCTATACTTTTTTACTCAGAATTCTATACTCTATCATATTACGCTATAAAAAATATAGCATTCCATTTGAAAAAATAAAGTTGACCTTCAAATCTTCGAAGCGCCTCTACCTATGAAAAAAATAAATGCACCACATAGTGTAGCCTTATAAACCATGTAACTTTTGTATAAAACATTTTTTTGTGCAACGCATATTTTGGTCGTAAAAGAGGTGCACACGTTGCGTGGTCCACCCTGTATATATATATATATATATTGGTTCCGTATTTTGATTTTCAAAAGCTGACTTCAGATTCGCATCCAGTGACCACGAAAACCCTTCAGTATGAGGTTTCGTGCAAATAGAATAAATTTTGCTTTTTCGGAGCACCATGTTAGATCTGCTATTTTTTATTTTCAAAATCTGACATAATATTTGGATTCAGTGACCCCAAAAACCAAGAGAAACCAAATTTTATTCAAATTGCAATATTAGCAATCAGTTTTCATCGGTTTTTTCGTCATGACGCATATATGCGTCATGCACTCTGTGGGCACATTTTATTTTTACGCATATATACGTCATGCACCGATAAGGGGTTAAAGGGGTGGATTGATTATTTCACTATTTATCTAGTATGTCTATTAGTTTATTTAAGTACGTGATTGGTGAAGGTAGTGAAGTAGAGTATTAATAAGATTCCGCAATACCGTATGCCTATATCATTCTACTAGCTTCCACCCGCGGCTTCTCTCGCGTGGAATTTGACCCATATAAACTTCATGAACAGTTGTTTAAAAAATCCTAAAATATGCGTTTTATTATTTGTTTTGAAAAATATTTATACCGAGTGTCAAGTTGATACACGCAAGGACTACAATTTTCTATACAAACTTTCACATGCCATTTCCTACTCTTACGGGTTGACTTTTCAAAAATTCTTTCTTAGATCCGAATTTCCTTGAGATAGAAGAAGGGATTTCGATTTTTCCATACAAACTTCAACACCCCGTTGCACCCCTAATTAGGGGTTGTTTTTAAAAATCCTCAAACATGCGTTTTATTATTTGTTTTGAAGAATATATGTACGCAGTTTCAAGTTCATACACGCAAGGAATACAATTTTCCATACAAACGTTTACACCCCATTCACCGCCTTAGAGTTGAATTTCGAAAAATCCTTTCTTAAGGCCAAGTGTCACACTGACCGAGCGGCTCTGAGTGCGAGAGAGATAGCTGATTTGCAGATTCCCACTGATTTCTGAAACGGTTGATTTTTGGGAAAAAGAAAAGAAACATGTTCCGCTCTGTTGAACGACGAACAACGGGTTTCTCTTCTTTTGTCTGAAATATGATCCGTCTAGGAGAAAACTTGACAGTAGGATTTTTACCGACTGGACGTGTGACACACGGCCTTAATGCGCCTCTACACCTTCCGAGGAACATATATTCTACGATTTATGTTTCTATTTTCAGCGGTTCAGGCTGTGCGTTTTCTATATATCAGTCAGTCAATCAGTCACAGAACAATTTTATATTTTACTGTACAAACTTTGCTACCCCCTTTTCTTCCCCTTAAGCATTGCATTTCCAGAACCGCTGAAATTTCATTACTTGTGTCTAAGAGCAGTTATACAAAGTTTCAAGTAAATGCGACCGAATTTGTTTTATTTTCCACACAAAGTTTGCGTTTTGTCCGCTTAGGGGTTGAATTTATAAAAGCGCTGAAATACGTGTTTCATTCATTGTGTCAAGAAGCACGAATGTCAAATTTCAAGTAAATCCAACCAGATGTTTTGAAATTTCCATATAAACTTTGCCACCCCTGTCCCCCCCTTAAGGGCTGAATTTCGAAAAATTCCTTCCCAAATGATGCCTACACAATGAAATCAACATACCCGCTAAATGTTACGTTTCTACATTTAGCGGCTTAGGCTGGGCGATAATGAGTCAGTCATGCCGGTCTTTGCCTTTTATATAAATAGATTATTACCCCGTTTGGGAAAGAATTTCGTAATATCCTTTATTAGTGGGTGCTTACATCACAAAAGAAACCTACAGTCCAAATTTCATGTAATTAGCTTCAGCGAGTTCGGTTCGGCGTTGATGAATCAGTCAGGACATGCTCTTTTATATATCTATCTAGATTACCTCTTTGGGGGATGATTTTCCAAAAACATTCAAACGCGTCATTCTTAGTTTCCAACCAAAAGGTAAAATACCAATTTTCATTGATTTAACTAAAATATGACGGCTTTTCATACATACGTACATCCCCCATTTTACCCCCTTAGAGGTTGATTTTCGAAAAACCCTTTCTTAATAGGAGGTTACGTAATAAAAAACTACTGTCCAAATTTCACGTTTCTATCTTCGATGGTTTTGGCTGTGCGTCGATCTGTCAGTCAGCCAGTCAGTCAGAGGTTGTTCTTTTACATATATATTGATTTATGCAAATTCTCCTGTCAATCGACCCATGGACTAATGTATTTCCATAGAAAATTTAACACGCCTTTTTACCCCTAAAATGGGGTTGTACTGAAAAATGTTAAAACACCTGTTTAATTATTTTCTTCAAAGACCATTTGTTCCAAGTTTCAAGTCAATCGACCCATGGATTTTGTTTCCATACAAACTGCAATACCTTTTTACACTCCTCAAATGGGGTTGTTCTGAAAAATCCTTAAACAGGTGTTTATATATTTTGCTCAAAGACCATTTATGCCAAGTTTCAAGTCAATCGACCTAAGGATTTTTTTTCCATACAACTTCAACACTCTTTTTCACCTCTTAAATGGGGTTGTTTCGAAATGTGCTCAGATACGCGTTTAATTATTTTCCTCAAATATTATTTATACCGAGTTTCAAGTCAATTGGTACAACAGAATAAAATGTTCCATACAAATTTAACAACCCCTTTAACCCCTTTAGAGATTGAATATCACAAATTCCTTTCTTAGTGGGTGTTTACATTACAATAGGAAACTACTGTCCAAATTTCACGTTTCCATCTTCAGTAGTTTGGGCTGTGCGTTGATCTGTCAGTCAGTCAGGACATGTCCTTTTATAGATATAGAAGATAGATACAAACTTTGACACCCCTTTTCTCCCTTTAAGGGTTGAATGTCACAAATTCCCCATTAGGGGATGATTTTCGAAAAACGCTTAAACACGTCATACTTAGTTTCCAAGCTAAAGGCCAAATACCAATTTTCAGTGATTTAACGTAAAAAATGACGGATTTTCATACAAACGTACATCCCCTATTTTACCTCCTTAGAGGTTGATTTTCCCAAAACCCTTTCTTAGTAAGATGTTACATAAAAAAAGCTACTGTCCAAATTTTACGTTTCTCTCTTCAACGGTTTAGTCTGTGCGTTGATCTGTCAGTCAGTCAGACAGGACGTGTCCTTTTATAGATATAGATTGATGGACTATTCCCCTTTTTTAAAATAAATTCTCTGTTTTATTATAACATTAATCATTGTTCTGTTTAGTTATAATAACGAAACCCTTATGTTTTATATGATAGACAGCAGAACCTTTTATTTTGCCATATCCGTTCTTGCCCTTCGCTACTATTCTTACTGACGGTCGGAAAATTCTTTCTTCATATTCACTGGGGAGTGATAAATCTGCGTACTACACATATCTGAATGATTCGAACGTCAAGGTCATGTGAGCCTATACCGAACTTACTTATAGAACACTTCTTCTCAAGCCTCCCTCGACTCCATCGAGAGCTGATTTAAATCCCCAAGTTTCTGAGCGGCTCCTGTAGATACCACAGTGATATTCACCAGGGGACCACTTATCCATACTCGCAATTTACAGTTTCGCATTTCGTTTCTGTCTCTGCTCTTCCGCTCAAGGGGTGGGCTAGCAAATTGCCTGCCACCACTCGCACCATCGTTTTCCGTTCTACTCAGTTATAGTAACCTCAGCCCCATTCTATGGCGGGATATTCGGCAAACTGCTAAGTTTCCGACGAACGTTCTTTAGTTCGACAGATACTGGTTTGAGTTTAGCGAGACGTTCCGTTATACGAATAATCAACATGCACGTATCATTCGTTAGTCTATTTCTCAAAGACAGAGTATCTTAAAAAGAGAAAGTATATTTTGATATCTCACAAGTGTAACAGTTAATGATGAATAGTAGTTTTTCTCGTAAGTAACGGATTATGAATAACTAGAGGGTGTCACAAAATAACCTGACATTTTAAATTGCGCACCTTTTCTTTTGTGGTGAACATAGAGTACAGTCAACTCTCACCTATTTTACCGAGTTGCGACCGACGCTTCCCGTTTATTTTACGGCGTGAGTAGCTCCCCACTCTAGGCTTGATAACAGCGACGCCCCACGGTAACCGCGCGAAGTGCCAGTACAATTTTAGCGGAGGCTACCACAAGACGAGGTTAGGACGGTAAGTGAGGTTATGCCTATGAGCAGATGGGCATAGAGTGGGGGGTAGGAGAAGGACTCATCGGACAAATAAGCGGTCGGAATCACTGGGCATTTCGCAAAATAGAAGGCGAATAGAAGGCAAAATAGGTGGTGGCAAAATAGGTGAGAGTTGATTGTACTAATCTTTGACAACTGGCATTAGGAAGTATTGAGGTTTAGTCAAGGAGAATTACACGATCGAGCAACGCATAGAAATTGTGAAAATGCAATGTGAAACAATGCAGTTACTGCATACGAAGTTTCATGGTCGTGTTATCTCGCGCCGCAGCGATGGGAATTGGCCACCAAAGTCGTGCGATCTGACAGCATTGGACTTCTTTCTTTGGGGTTTTTTGGAAGGAAAAGTGTATGCCAATGATCCACAGACCATTCCGGAGCTCAAGGAAGCAATTGGACGCACCATTAATGAAATTAGTCCGCAATCATGCCAAAATGTTACTGAAATTTTTGTCATAAGAGTGAACGTTTGCAAACAGGAACGAGACGGCCATTTATTGGATATTGTGTTCCACACATAACCTCCATATTTGTACCTTATATTGAAATAAAAATATTCGTACTATTAGAGACGGCGTCGGGAATCTAGACAAGCTTTTGAATATGGCGCCAATGGTAAGGGCGCGCAGCTAGAGCGACGAGACGAGGCTGCCACGTGGTCGCGGGGAGCAGCGCGTAAACCTTGTAGTCCACGGATCGGGTGTGGACCCCGGAGGAGACGCGTCGAGCCGAAGAAGAAAAAGATAGCGTGCGGCAGTGGAGATCGACGCGCCGAACGGGGAACACGTGCGGAAAAAGATCGCCGCGGATGCGTGTGGATCCGCGAGCGAGTTGGAAGCTGGTCTTTTGCAAGGTCATCAGTACCTACGTACCTACGTATCTACCTAAGCCCGTCGTTCTCGGTTTGAATAAAAATTAAGCCCGAGTTGGAAGCTGGTCTTTTTCAAGGAACATCATTACCTACGTACCTACCATCCAGTAAAAGCACATAGCTGAACTCGTTTATCGTCTCAGCGAGTCCCCTTGTCAGTGACACGTTAGTGCCTGTTGTGGATAATTCATTCTATTGGTGAAAAGGAATTTCCGGTCGGTTACTGCGAAAATGGGTCGCAGTAGAGCTCATGGAACAAGCGATAAATGTGGCTGAAGGAGGTCCAAACTACGAAACGAGGAGTACTCGAAAGACAAAGCGGCATCGAGACGACGTGGCTCAAAACGATCTCACGAGAATCCAGCGAGTTCAATGAGGGCTAAGAAAACAAATTCGATACAGAAAGCAGTGCTTCAGTTGCGAAATCTACCGTTACGTAGGTAACACAGAGTTTGCCAAACTTACGGAGGTATTATCAGGTGTCGTAAAAAAAATAAACGCCCAAAGGTCAGGCAGTAACATCATAAACGAGAAGTTCTTACCTGAATTCGATCCGTCAGAATAAAATTTGTTTGTCACGGATTGATTGAACAAAGTAAATACAAGTGGTATATTGTATGGTTAGGATGAAAAGACCAAACTTTATCTGGCTGTGTGCAAGCTTCGGGGCAACGCAAAAGTCTGGTATAACGAATTGCATAGGTCATAGTTGTCGTGGCCGGTATTTTCGCATGCCATTGTAAAACAATTCCTCGGTGAACTCAGTTTTGGCAAATTAATCGCAGATGCAGTTTCATATAAAAGTAGACCTGATTTGGATCTTCAAATGTATTGCTTCAAAAAGCAATAAGAAAATTGAATAATCCTAGACCTAAACTCGAAAAAATAGTTGACTTCGTGGCACATGGAATTCATGACGACGGTATGCGCACTATAGTTTTGGTATCTCGCTGCAAAACCTTTCATGAATTAAATGATTGCCTAGGTATGTTCAGGGAGCGAGATAACAGTAAGACCAAAGAGTCAAAGAAAAGTCCGTGGCGCGGCGATTGTCCCGAAAAAGATAATAGCTCGACAATAGGAACTAGCGAGAACAAAAAAAATCGAATGAAAAAAGGATAGTAAGCCTACGTGCAAATTCTGTAAGAAAGTCGCTGACACAGAAAGTCATTACAATCGTAAACACGGGAAACGCGGGGCAACGAAGACTCAATGACTAAGCCGTCCCGGGGGCACCCTAGAAGTCCGAGAAGTAAACAAACTTGAGGTGCGTTAACTGCTTAAAACATGCCGTATAAATAATGTCGAAAATAAATGTATCGATCTAGGGAGTGATAACAATCACTCCCTAGATCGATGATACATTTGCGGTCACGTATTATTGAACACAATAATGTGTGACTGCGAAGCAAGGGCATTTGGGTTGAAATTCCTTCAAACAAAAGAAATATTGTCAGCGTTCAATCAGCTGAAAAAAAAATATTGTCAGCTTCAATCAGCTAGTGACACCAATAGCTCACGCCAAAACCCAACTTCTGATCGATGATATAATCTTGGGGTAGAGATTTTCATAGTCTCGGACGAGTAGTTGTCCAGAAAAAAATTTATCGGGCGCGACATTCTTGCTAACCCCGGAGTAAAAACGACTGTGGAAGCAACAGGAATAAAACATATAAAGAAGAGCACACGTGACAAATTGGTGGGACCCTTGGGGATTAGTTATGTCGAAATAGGTATAAAACCAATAACCGAAAACGATGTTCAATGCCCAACGAGAACCCTAACAAGGGGAGGCTGTCAATTGTCAAATTCAGATTCGAGTCATATTGCGTGTAATAAAAGCTCATGGCCAGAGGTGTTGTGTGGCAAAGCAGAAAGATGCGCTTCTTCGCCGTTTGTCGAGAAAATGGGCATTGAATTATTCCGTTGCGTTGAAATACTTTCTACGTAAAGGAAATTTCAAAGAGCGCGTGGCGCAGAGAGCAAGCTGTCTGCTTTATAAGCCCGTCGTCCCCGGTTCGAATCTCGCTGCCGGTAACTTTTTTTATTAAAATGTGTATACAGATAATTCTCGGCAATCAGTTTCGACAACTATGCATATAATCAGTTTTTTAAATGCCGTTTGTTGTGGAAAAACCGACGCTTTCGAACTTCATTATGTTGTTTGCAAACAAGTTTATATTTCAAAAATAGAAATACTTGCTGCGGCAAGTATGAAATACAAATATCGTTACTCGACCGCTACAGTTGAAGGATAAATGTTCCTTTACGCACAAGGGGACGGGAGGGTCGTAAAGTCGTAAACGAGATGCCGTATACCAGCGTAGTTGCCTGCCAACTTCGAAAGAAGGTAGAAGCGGTCCTTAGCACAACTTGTATCAGCGTCGAAAATCAGTGTGTACGTGAGAGTTTCGTTTTATCCGGTTAAAAAACGAAAAAATGGAGGCGGGAAAATCCGACCGTGATCCGAGCCCGTCGCATGAAAGTGATGTGATAGAAGAAGATTCGATGGTGTATTTTGAAAGTCTCCTCTGTAATAATAATCTCATCGCAGCAGAACCGTCTCTATCAATCAACGAAAAAGCCAAGGTAATAGCGGAAGAAATGTTCCAGAACACGTTGCAAATGCTCGCCGAAAAAACCCTCGTTCTTGATGAGGAACTGATAGACATTAATGAAATCGACGATAGTGCATCATCAGATGAATACGAACCGGACGAGACGAAAAAAAAGAGTATGACTACATTCCTCTGGATTACAAAATTAGAGCTGTCACTCTGGCCAAAGAACATCCAGGATTGAATCTCAAAAATCTACAAAAAAGGGGTGCTTTCGTTTAAAAATTATGCGCTGTTTATCCAGGTGGTAAGAGCAAATCAAAAGTGGCTGTAACAAATTTGATAAATATAGGACCTTCGATTCATGGACACATGATTGCTTTGTAGAAGCTGTTCAAAACTTCCAGCAAATTACGACCAGAAACTTGCGGCAGTGGGCTTTGGGCGCTGCAAGATAGTTCCCAAATTTCTAATTCAAAGCTCCAAAACCATGGATCACCGAATTAAAAAAGAAGCTTCGGATTCGGCAACCGAAAATCGTAAAATTTGTTTCCCGGAAAGAGACGGCTACCCTATACGAAACTTTGGCCGCAGCGGACACATTTTGATCCAGACGCCAACGTCGATACCTAACTTCGACAAAGATTTCATAATTTATACAGATCAAACAGGTACGTGGCGAGCTGTTCACAACTTTCATATGACATGATACAATATGATCATATGATATATGATAGACAATACATATTTCTTTCCGGACATACGGCCATAGTAGTAACGGCATTTTTATATTTTGTTTATCAGGGTGCCAGTACCAGTCCACGTTGAACAGGACTCTCGCCGAAAAAGAGTCAAAGTCCGTCCTAGTAAAGCGACAGGACATGAACAAGGTGACACATTCGTATACGGCACAATATTCTCTCACTATGTCTGGATGAGTCTTGCCTCTTGTTTTCGTATGCCTCCAGAGTGTACAGGTACGTTTGGAGCCAGAGTGCAACGAGTACGCCAAGACGTATACCAACATTGTTATTACATCCTCCAAATCAGGTAAGCTCACAACGGGTTTGTACAAGGTCTTCTTGCGTGATGCGTTAAAACCATACGTGCAAAACGAATTTTTTTTCCTTCTGATCGACCCTTGGGGTGGGCAAATGAACCCAGAGTAATACGATGAGATGTTTCAGGACGGTAAAAAGTTATCAGCGTGCACTATGAAGGTCATTCCTCAAAAGTGCACTCTTCTCGTCCAACCGTGTGTTCCAACGATAGAACAATTTTTTAAATGTAAATCAAGTGTGTTTCCCAACAGATAATTAAAAAAAAACAATTGTTTTTGTAAAAGCGGATCGTTTATCAGATGTGCTAGATGTCGTGCTGTTTTTTGCTTTCCATGTTTTTATGATAACTATCACTCTGGTTCATGCGACACTTCGGCTACTTCAAGTTACTAATTGAAATTATTTGCAAGTATATACGGAACTTTTAAAAAAATTGTACCCACTTGAATGTTATTTGTGATGTGTTTTATTTCTAGTGTTATTTACATGGAACAACTATAAAATATAACATTGTTTACGAACAACATAATGAAGTTCAAAAGCGGTTTTTCCACAACAAACGGCATTTGAAAAACTTATTATATGCATAATTGTTGAAACTGATTTCTGGGAATTATCTGTATACACATTTAAATTAAAATTTAAAAAAGTTGCCAGCAGCGAGATTCCAACCAGGGACAACGGGCTTGTGAAGCAGAGAGCTTGCCCGCTGCGCCACGTACTATTTGGCATTTTCTTTACGTAGAAAGTATTTGAACGCAACGTAATATTTCAATGCCGATTTTCTCGACAACGGCGAAGAAGCCATCTTACTGCTTTGCCACATAACACCTCTGGCCATGAGCTTTTATTACACGCAGTATGAATCGAATCTGAATTTGACAATTGACAGCTTGTAAGTTCATGACTATGTTAGTAGTGCTATAAACAGATACCGGTCGATTATGGCGTTAAACTTGGGGGAAAGTTGGGCAAGGCCAACGGTACAACGATGAAGATTAGATTATCAGATGATAAACCGGTGCATTATCGATCCCGAAGACTATCATGCGGTGCGTGAGAAAGTCATAGAGATTATTGAGGAAATAGAGAGAAACATCATTATTCGAGATAGTAATTCGCCATACGCAACTCCTATTTTACGAATATCGAAGAAAAACGGAGAAACGCGCAAGTGTGTTGATTATCGAGTGGTTAACAAAAAGTTCTTTATTTCTGTAGACCGCAAGTCCGGGTTTTATCCCTGATGGAAGAAGACTCGATCGAAATTACAGCATTCGTGACTCCAGATGATCACTATGCATTTTTGCGGGTGCCTATCGGCCTCAAGAATCCTCCCCCAGTCTTTCAGAGGGCTATGAACCGAGCTTTGGGCGAATTAAGGCCTTATATACGCGATTTCGCCGATTTTCGAAGGTACTTTTCTAGACGCGGTTAAAAAAAAATGACGCATATATTGACAATATTTTTTTACAGATCATTTATGCACATGGTTAAGTATATGTAAAAAAAAAATCAGAAATATTAACAAATGGCGGAGATATAACATAATAAAGCAATGTATTTTTTTTGCGCGCGCGTTGATGGTGAAAGTTCTCGGCATCGATGTGGGTGTCTGAAAAAAATGAACATATTTATAATTGCATAATGAATGTATCGTCAGTGTGAACCAACAATATTATAAAAAAACATTATTATAATAAAAATTCGAAACTTAAAATTTTTTTACGAAATATATGCGGCGATTTCAACAATCGTTAAACCACTCCATGAATTTTTCGGATCAGTTGTCCAAATCTTAGAATTCAAACACTCGTTATTATTTTGTGTGAAGCCTCCTAAACATCTCTCCAGTAACTCGTCGTTACTAAGTGCTTCATACACTGGTTTGATCACTTCTGCTACAGTTTGTGAACAATAGAAAAGGGTAGTTGCCGATCTAGCGCACCTGTCTCCGTATAGCGCGACCGGTTACCGCCGCTACCGGCCTGCTTCCAAGAAAATAAAAGTTTTTACGCTCTAAATGCTGTAACTTTAACAATTTTTGGAATTTTTCAATTTTGTAAAGCTTAAAATATTCCTAACCGTTCAGGCTAATGGAATCAAAAATAAATAAAAAATGAAAAATTTTGAAATTTTTCGCGCATATAAAGCCTTAAGGTTTTCCATTGCCCTAGTATATGTGAACGGCATACCAGCGTCAAGTATTGACGAAGCGCTTAAAAACCTCGAACTTGTGATGGGGGCTCTCAAGAAGTATGATTATACACTAAACTTGACCAAGTGTAAATTTCTCGAAACAATCATCGATTACTTAGGGAGAGAAATATCAGCAGAAGGGGTACGGCCGGGTAGACACAAAATCGAAGCTGCGCTGACCGCGGCAGAATCGGAGAAAGTTAAGAAACTGCGGTCATTCCTTGATCTTGCTAACTATTTTAGGAAGTTTATTCAAAACTTTGCTAGGATAGCGGCGCCATTAACCGATCTATTACGTAAAGGCACCGAGTTCAAGTGGGGAAAAGATCAGTCCAACGCGGTAAGCGCAATCAAGAAAATGCTTACGGACAGACCGATTCTGGCCATATACGACCAAGGGCTTGAAACTGAGGTGCATACAGATGCCAGCACGATCTGGTTGGGGGCTATATTGATACAAAAGAATAACAACGAAAAGCGAGTCCTTTCTCACTACAGTCGTATAACCTTTGCGGAGGAACGAAAATATAATTCTTATGACTTAGAGAGGCTTGCGCATCTATTTATTGGCGATAAAATTTGGTATAGTTACCAACTGTATGGCCGTCCGAGCAACGGCTGTAAAAAAGGATAAACAGCTACGGATCGCCAGATGGTGGGTTTACATACATGACTATGACTTTGACATGGTATATCGACCAGGGGCCCAAGGGGCACACGTCGACTATTTAAGTCATAACCCGGTCGAATGTATGCTTACAGACATAACTGACAGTGAATGGATTAAAGTATTTCAAATGCAACACCCTGATATTGAGATCATACGTAAAATATTAGAGGCTGGGCTAGTTCCACCTGATATGAAGTAGTACTTTAAAAGATTTGACGGAGGGCGGAATGGTTTTCTGGCGAACAGATACGGGGAACAAGTGGGTAGTGCTTTACGCTTTAATATCGTCAAGATGTGTAATGACGACCAAGGGAATTTTGCCTTAAAAAAACCCCTTGAGAAAGTCAAGGAACATTATTGGTTCAAAGGTATGCGGAGATTCGTTCCAAAATACATTAAAGCGTGTCTGAGTTGTTTGTATTTCAAATCTACATCTGGGCGTAAGCCGGGCTGGCTGCACCAAATAGAGAAGGTTGCCATCCCATTCCATACTATACACATTGATCACGTGGGTCCGTTCGTAAAGAGTAAACGTAAGAATACCCACATACTGAACATAGTAGACGGCTTCACGAAGTTCTGTGTTCTTGAACCTGCACGAAACACGAGACCAAGTGGGTTATAAAGGCATTGATGTAATTATTTGCAATTTTGGAGTGCCCACGAGGATCACCAGCGATAGAGGGAGTTGTTTTAAATCCCATCGTATTGCTGTGTATTGTCGAGATTATGGTATCAAGCACATGTTGAATGCCGTGTTGAGCTCCGTAGTAGGGCGGATGCTGCACTACTAGCGTCGATACAGGAGACACTCGACCAGGTGGATCTGACAGAGCTTCACAAAGAGGCTAAGCGTGAAACTGATCGCAAAAGCTAAAGGTCCTTTCAGGGTCACCGTAGTACTGCCACATGATCGCTATGAGGTTGAAGACCTGAGAGAACTTAAGAAATCTCAGGGTCAAGAACGTCCTTGCGGTGGACAGTATGCGTAAACGGACTACGGTCGACACCCTGGGTTAGTATCAGGTGAGGTACCGTTTATTAATGACCAGTTCTTGTCATTCTAGGTCTGTGGAGATAAGTCGGTGTACTTTAGAGGGCTTCAGACCTGATAAGAGGTATAGGTTATCAATGGGGCACGCTCGAAGGTCAGCTCGGGTGACTAGTAATGCGGTCGGTGGGCTTGGTGAGACACCAACGTTGGAGGCATTCACTAGCTGGAGTCTGACGAAGTACGTTGATGTACTTAGTGCCATGGATCCATTGGGCAGCATGCCGACGGTGCCGCTTCGTTATTACGAGACGATGCGTTCTGCTATCTCAGTACGCAGAAATCGCTAAATCCACAGGTCATCAGGTGGAACGACCTCCTTAGCGAATACGACTATTGAATCATCCATCGACCAGGGAGGACCCATGCGCATGTGGATGCCATGAGCCGGGCGCCTGTGAAGCCACCGGTTCCGAGCCGTGGCGCGAGAAGCTTTTCCTTGGATACGCTGGAGGATCAGATGTTATTATACCATGCCAGCGACGAACGCCTCCTACAGAAGAGGGACATATTGGCGGAGGCGGTCAAGGCTCGAACGCGGAGCGAAAGAGGCTGCGTCGAGAGCTTCGTGAGGGCATCATCTATAAGCGGTGCGGGGACAAGCTCCTCTATGCGGTTTCAAGGACGATGCGGAAGGGCATCGTGGTCAAATTCCACGACTTAAAGAGTCACCCCGGGGTGGAGCGGACATCAGCACGCATACTGGAACACTATTACTTCCCAAATCTGAGGGCGTATGTGAAGCGGCACCTTCGAGGGTGCTTAATGTGCATCGTAGGTAAAACGAAGCCGGGGCGCCTAGCAGGAGAGCTGCATCCGATACCGCCAGGGGACCGGCCGTTTGCCATCACCCACGTGGACCGTCTGGGGCCGTTCGTCACCAGCCGAAAGGGAAACAAGTACGTGTTCGCGATTATAGACAATCTGACGAAGTTTACAGTGATCCGCGCAGTCAAGGACACGAGGACGACCAAAGTACTGCTTCATTTGGCAGAATTCGTCGAGTCGTATGGTGCGCCGAACCGGATCTTGTCTGATCGCGGCACGAGTTTTACGTCTAAGGTCTTCGCAGAGTTCTACCAGAACGAGGGGATACGCCACACTCTGAATTTCCGAGACACCCGGAGGTAAACGGACAGGTGGAACGCCTGAATGCCACACTGGTGCCCGCGATCTAGGCAAATCTCGAGGAGAAAGACGGCGCGACGTGGAACCGATATTTGACCAAAATTCAGGGCGATCTCAACGAGGTTACCAATGCGAGTACGAAACGGAGCTCATTCGAGCTCGTGTACGGCTACGTAACTCGTCGAGGTGAAGGGGAAGGTCGACAATTGGCGGGCAGCGTCACGGTGGGCTACACGCAACCGGAAGCGTTGCAGGGAGAGGCACGGTAGAGGATCCAGGAGACCCAGCGGCTCAACCCTGAGTTCCGCGCGGGAGACCTAATTTACATGCGAGTGGCACCGCAGACCCAGGGTGAGTCCACAAAATTGCAGGCCAAAAATCGAGGGCCCCTCGCGATCGTCCAGCAACTGTCGAGGGACACCTTCCGGGTGGCCGACCTCAGGGACGCCGGAATGCCAAGGCAGTATTCGTCGACCGCCCACGCCAGCCAATTGACACCGTGGCACCCTGCCACAGAGGGCTCCAGCGACGAGGCCGAAGCCGAATCAGACGAGGAGGAAAACGCGCGATGGAACGGGTCGCGTGAGGCAACCCCGGAGCCGGATACTTCCGAAGTAAGGGCGGCGAGGTTGCAAGACTTTGAGTTATCGGCGTGCGTCATTAGGCACGAGTTCGGATGATAAGTTGTAATAGTTAGTATGTCTAATTGTAAGATCCGCCAACGTGTGGTCGATGGATCGACAGACCAGTGCATGTGCGAGAAGAAACTCGAAGACGAACTAGTTCAGGACTGTTAGAGACGGGGCCGCGAACCTGGACAAGCTTTTGAATATAGCGCCAACGGTGAGGGCGCGCAGCTGGGGCGACGAGACGCGGCTGTCACGTGGTCGCGGAGAGCAGCGCGTAAACCCCCCTAGTCCACGAATCGGGTGTGGACCCCGGAGGAGACGCGCCGAGCCGAAGAAGAAAAAGATAGCGTGCGGCAGTGGAGATCGACGCGCCAAACGGAGAACACGTGCGGAAAAAGATAGCCACGGATGCTTTTAAGCCGGCACTGTATGTACGCCGGGTGCTTTGTGGCCGCCTGGTAAAAAGACCAGCAGATTAAAGAGACAGTTTGACTATGTGTAGGTGTGGCTGTGTGTGTGTGTGTGACAACGAGGGCCTCTAAAAAGGGCGACTGTGTGAACAGCCCAGTCTCAGTGATATTTTTGTACAGCTTCTGCGCCGATAACGCGTGGGACTTTTCTGCCCCCTCCCCCTCTTGTATAGTCAAGATTTACGAATATTTTTGTATCTCTATATTTATTGAATAAATAATATTGTTGCCCATTCCGTTAAGTGCTGTGGGTATCCTTAAGGAAAATAGACTTACCGATCGCGTGCTGCCTGTGAAAAGAAAAGAATAAAAAAGCCATTTAATAGTACTTGGCAAATAAATAATACGTTTTATTAATAAATAAAAATATCAGGTCGTTTTGAGACACTCTTTATATGATCTACTTATATCATAAACATGATAAATGGAAAATTGTATACAATACTATCAGTATCGACAATATCTCATAGTTTGATTACCTACTGGTACAGCCAGTAAATTAAAGATGCAGAGTGTAGGCCGAATTCACCTATCATATTGAATATATGAAACCGTATATGAGAATTATTCGGCACAAATAAAATATTTAGTTACTAAGCGATATTAAATAGGTATTAATTTAAATGAAAGCGCGAAATTGAAGTAAATAATTCTAATCTTTGAAATCAGAAAGAAAAACTTTATTTTTCGAAAATTGTAGGTCAGGCGGCCAAGTAATCGTTAGGGACCTTGTGTTCGCCATGTTGGCACATTAAATAAGTATTTCTAAAGTCTAAAGGCGTTCGTGCCTTTCGTGCGTTCGTCTAAAGGCGTTATTTCTAAAGGGGTTCGTGCAGATCTGTGATATTTTGGTTGGCGTGCGGAAAGTATTTACTATGTTGTATTACATTGTCACATTCGTAAGTATACTCGTAAGGTTAACGTGAACCGTGTCACATCCCGGATGATTTGAGAATTCCTGGGGACTTGCGTGTGGTAAGTTTATCTTCAAGTTATAAATAAGAATCGTTATTTTGTGTTCAGTATAGAAAATTATAAATAGTTTTATACTAATTTCAACGATTTATCATACATGACGATTGCCGGTATAGCAATGTAAACACTGTGCCCATTAATCGCCATGGCTGTCGATAATTGGGACAAGGTTAACAAAAAAAATCTTATTAATCGAATATTAATTTATAGAAAATCATAAAAGATATATAGGGTCCGGAATTGGCTTTGTCTAAAAAATCCACGGACCAGTAATCATCATACACATATTTGTGGTAGTAAAAAGATATACATATAAATAAACGTTGTCGATAAATGGGTTGTGACCATGTCGATAACTGGGTACGTCTAGAACGCAGATAAACCCCACTTGATCGAAAAAATATTATAAAATCTTTTACGATAAAATAGTTGCATATAATTATTAAAGATAAATAAAACTTATGATTCTGACGTGATAGCCATCATTATTTACATTTTTTTAATTAATAAAGTTTATTTGCTTACATTTGTTACTGGTAATTAGTTAGTCAAAAAAAGTATTTTAAAAGGATTTTCTTTTGGGTGGTACTGGATTTCTGGTCTCGGATTAAAGATAATTAGCATTTGTCTCTGGATTCACAGCCATCGCTTCAGCTCTGAAATACGCAGAAGACCAAATGAGGGAGGCTTTGGAATCGCCGAGAGAGGATGGTATGCCGTTAGGCCATGCGAGCATCAAGTACAAAGTACCTTGGACTACGTTGTTGGACAAACTGGAAAATAAGGTCCCAGAAAAACGCAAAATGGAACCATGACATACTCGGAAAAGTCAGATTTCCAGTAACAAAAAATCACTTACTACATCGCCGTCATACAATGTATCACTGAGAAACACGCATAACGCCGTAATATTGCGCTCATGGGATGTGTCACGGAGAAATATGCATATTGCCGTCATATTGTGCTAATCGAATGTATCACTGAAAACATGCATATCGCCGTCATAGAATGTATCACTGAGAAACATGCATTTTACCGGAATATTGCGCTCATGGGGTGTATCACTGAGAAATATGCATATCGCCGTCATATTGCTTGCATGGCATGTCTACTACCAGTGCTAACCCAATGAATACACCAACAAAAATCATTGGATCACTACCATATGACGTCTATCTGCAAATATTCATTGCAGAATTTAAATTTGTCCTCTTATGAGTTCATCTTGTAGTCAATGGATGATGCATTTTGAAACGACATATTTAAGTCACGATGTATCTCAAATCCAAGGTACTGAATGAGCTCATGAAACGTATTCACCAACGTAAACGAAATTGCGTTCATGTAGAGTACAATTCATGAGAGCAATTGATGTTACCATAGTGAGTACACACCAAAATGTCTACACATGACTTCAATATGACGTAAAATTTGCGGATATTAATTGCGGACACTTGAGCACAGCGATATGAGTTCGACGTGCTCTAAACGCACGATGCATTTGTAAACGACATATTAAGATCAAAATGTTTTGTAAATGCATGATACTAAATGAGTTCATGGCTTTGCATCACAACATGCAGCCAATATGCTGTAAAATTTGCTTCATCAATTGTATGCACGCTGTGATAATCATGACTGTCTATCTGGGAACCTTCGCGAAATATTTTCTCGAAAACTGTACCTCGCAAAAGAATTTCCCAACGACGTTCTTCTTCGTAATTAAAAGAAAAACTGATTGAGGGGTAGATTACAAATGGGTATATTAGAAAGGAGATTAAATCTACTTGTGTGGGTCGAAAAAATCGAAAAAGAAAAAATGTATTTTATTTTCCCAGATAGACACATTTAGCTCATATTGGCATCATATAGGCATTATCTATGATGCATAGAAATTAACACAGCTATGTGTCGCTTATGAGTGCTCACCTTCAGGTCATATTTGCATCACATGACGATTCATGATAATACATCCAATTAAAGCAAAGTTGCTCTCACGCGAGTATGCATACAATGAATTCATCAGCACTATCAAAATCGGATCACGAATATTCAACAATAAGGGAGTGCATATGGGGTTCATATTGGTGTCACAGGATGACGTAAATGTTGTATTCATATGGAGCTCATATGAGCGTCACGACGTGAAGAAATTTTAGTGCTCATATGGAGCTCATATGGGCGTCACGGCGTGACGCAACTACGTTGTGCTCATTTGGAGCTCATACGGGAGTCACGGCGTGACAAAATTGTAGTGCTCATATGAAGCTCATATTGGCGTCATGACATGATACAATTGTTGTGCTTATATGGACGCTAGAGGGCGTAACCCGTACTACGACACTGTACAGGCGGTCGGATCTGTGCCTGAAATGAAAAAATTAATAAGTCTACAAATTATGAATAAAAAAAAATTCTGGTAGTATTTTTCGTTTCCATATGCTTTACTTATATTGCTGCATATAGGATAATTGGATTAAAACGTGTTCTCTGCCTCACTAAAGTTTTTGTCTAGCCTCGGTTTCGAACCTACGTCTTCTAATTCTAGAGCTAAGCGCGCTACCTACCTAACCATCCTATCACTTGTGTAAATTTCCTATTTTTCGCTCCTTACTTTTATCATTTAAAAAAATGTCAATAAGTGGGAAAACGTTGAAGTTTACATTGTTGCAATGCAACGAAAATTAATTCTTTTGACTACTGAATTTTTTTTGCCCATTTAGGCAGTAAAAATAACGCACGTTTTTACGTATTCTTTCTATAGTTTTACGACTTCAAGGCTTTTGATGATGATGAAAATAAACGAATAACTTCATTTATTATTACATGTATCATATAAAATGAATACCTTGTTGTCCTTGCTAAATATTTTAGTGATGTAAGAAAGCCATCCAGATGCAATAAAAGGAATGATGAAAAAATGTTCAATTTTTGAAGAAGGTACAATACATCCATTTGAATAAAAAAAAACACCAAATTCTTAGAAATTAATTGTTATTGAAATTTTATTTCACTATATCGTACTTACTACCGCCGTTGTATAGCGCACATAGGAAGTATTACTGAAAAACATGCATATCGCCGTCATATTGCGCTCATCGAATGTATCACTGAGAAACATGCATATCGCCGTCATATTGCGCCCATCGAATGTATCACTGAGAAACATGCATATCGCCGTCATACAATGTATCACTGAGAAACACGCATAACGCCGTCATATTGCGCTCATGGGATGTGTCACGGAGAAATATGCATATTGCCGTCATATTGTGCTGATCGAATGTATCACTGAAAACATGCATATCGCCGTCATAGAATGATTCACTGAGAAACATGCATTTTACCGGAATATTGCGCTCATGGGGTGTATCACTGAGAAATATGCATATCGCCGTCATATTGCTTCCATGGCATGTCTACTACCAGTGCTAACCCAGTGAATACACCAACAAAAATCATTGGATCACTACCATATGACGTCTATCTGCAAATATCCATTGCAGAATTTAAATTTGTCCTCTTATGAGTTCATCTTGTAGTCAATGGATGATGCATTTCGAAACGACAAATTTAAGTCTCGATGTATCTCAAATCCAAGGTACTGAATGAGCTCATGAAATGTATTCACCAACGTAAACGAAATTGCGTTCATGTAGAGTACAATTCATGAGAGCAATTGATGTTACCATAGTGAGTACACACCAAAATGTCTACACATGACTTCAATATGACGTAAAATTTGCGGATATTAATTGCGGACACTTGAGCACAGCGATATGAGTTCGACGTGCTCTAAACGCACGATGCATTTGTAAACGACATATTAAGATCAAAATGTTTTGTAAATGCATGATACTAAATGAGTTCATGGCTTTGCATCACAACATGTAGCCAATATGCTGTAAAATTTGCTTCATCAATTGTATGCACGCTGTGATAATCATGACTGTCTATCTGGGTTGTCAAAGTACGTCCTCTTAAGAATGTTCCCTCAAAATTTCATAAGGATATAAGTACTAGAACCAAAGTTACGGCTATTTATAGCGCGCTACCTGAGAGTGCGAGTCTCCGTGCGCAGCGTTAGATGAGCGGTACCGTTACTTCATCGCTGTGCAAAAAAAAGAGTGAACGGACACGTGCAAAAATAATGGGCGCTCTATTGCGTAATATAAATATGACAAATAAAGGACTCTGAGACAGTAAAGTTCACCGGTAAAACGATTGACAAATTAAATTTATACTACGACTTGGCGATTCGCTGTAATCCTGATTCGGCTGAAGCAATGGTAAATGATATCTGGGCAACGCATTACTAGTAAAGCTCCACCAACAAACACCCTCAACACGACAAATGTCCCGCCGGTAGTCACTCAGGTGTGAGTGACTACCATGAGTTAAATTATTGCCAACGGGGGAAACACAAAAAAATTTAATTGGGCCCAGTCATTCGTAAAAGGGTCTACAGCTATACAATCTGGGACTCGGTGCCACGAACAAAATTTTTGACATTTCGTATTAATACGTGACGCAAACAGATCTTTATCCTGGGTCTCGTACCTTTTATTTGTTAAAATGCCTGTTCGCTAATTCCCATTCCATGTCGATCTTCACTGCCCGTGACTCTCGACCTGCACCGACATTTTTTTTCGATGGAATATAAGCTGCCGCCACCCAAACGTATCGTTCTGCAATTTTGGTAAACGACAACTGCCCATTTTATTGACGATAAAGCCTTGTATTATTGATGCGTAACAATAATTCACAGTTTCTAAATTCCGCGGTGAAGGTCTTAAGTGATAAAAATACTGCATGTAATTCTGACAGATTAATATGTCATTTTCTTTCCTCTGATGACCATAAACCTTCCGTAGCCTGGCCATCACAAGAAGCTCCTCAGCCGGTCATGGACGCTTCCGAATATATGGTTTTGCGGAATTGTAACATTGTTATAGGATTTTCTACTATTGGAAGATTGTTTTACCACCAAAACTATTGCAAATAATTTGGTATGGCGATCTTCGCATCATAGTCTCCGTCGTTTAGGATACGAGCTCTTTGTTTTTCGCGTTCGAAAAGCTTGCAATATAACCAACCATAAGTTATAGCCCGACAACTGGCAATTAGTCAACCACTAAGATGCGCAAATTCTCGTATTGTACATTGATGACGTTTCATAATTTTTTAGAGTTCTTTGCCTAGGCTTATTCGTTTCTTTTCCGTTAATTCTATCATATATTTCCGGGAATCTAAAATAAAGCCAAGAAATTGGCATCTCGTATTTGGAATTAGACAACTTTTTCTGTGTTCATGATAAATCCTCATCAGTATAAGAATTGTTTTGTTTTGAAGATATTATTGGAGCAAGAATGGAAGTCCTTTCCAATACTGAAGTCGAACTGAATCCTCTACGACGTAGATAATTTATGATTAGTCGCATTATTTTTGTGAATACATATGGACTCGGCGAGATTTCAAAAGGTGTTTACCTTTTGAACTGCCGTGAATTCAAATATTTGCCTTTTAAACCGAAATCTCAGGTATTTTCTACTTGATTTGTGAACTCATAAGGAAATATGCATATCTTTGAGGTCCAAGGATGTCATATAATGTCCGGTCGAAAGTAATTTAGTAACGGTCCTAATATCCTCCATTTTGAAGTGTACCGTAAAATGGGGTTACTTTGAACCGGTTTTGGAAGTTTTTTATAGGTAATTTTTTTTAACATCCTAAATTTTATCTTTTTATGCTCCAATATAATAATGTGTCCTTTGGCTATCAAATATATAAGATAACAATTTTATATATATATTTTATTCAATATCAAAGTAAGTTAATTTGAAATGCAACTTATGTCAAAGATTAAGGCTTACTTTGACATCATTTTGATAAAAAAGATTTAATATTTTATGCATTATACATGGAATTAAATGAGAAACAATCATTTATTTACAATCAAATTGTCATCTTTATTAAGGAAACATTTTACATACCAATATCAAGTACCTAGGGTACTAGTATAGGCACTTAACAGTCTTATAATTATCATTCAGATCAAAATCAACTTGCGCAAAATTACAATCAACTTTAGCAACATTATAATAACCTTGAACAACAAATTTGAGCAACAATAGAAAAAATGTTAAAAAATAATTATTCTCTGTCTTCGTACACCACACATCCATATGCAGGATTGGTCAAGCCTTTGTTACACATGGAGCAGATCCAGGTTCGCAAGTGATTCAGCATATCCAGTCGGCAGCATGACAGTAGAACTGGAAGTCACATGTACAGATGTAACAGAGGTTGTTGTCCTTTTCCTTGCCTCTTATTATTCCCTTCTTGCGGACCAAATCATTTAGAGGAACATCTTCATCGGAAGAAGTCTGGTCTTTCGCAGGCGGTGCACCAGAAGTTGAGAGGGTGATGAAGAGGTCGGGTCATCCTCGATAGCTGGGGCAGTCTCAACCGCTCAGATATCGTTTTCGATTTCTAGGGCATCTTCAATGGTTGGGACATCTCCTTGGCTTGTTACAGACATTTGTGTTCCTGGTTTATGAACGACTTTCATGCCTCTTCTGTGTCGAATCCTTTCAGAGTTGTAGCCCCTTGTCTCTTTTAAAAACTCCTGCAGACTGTTATCGAGTACACATCCAGTTTCTTCTGAGCGATCTGCTGGAAGCTTTTTCAAGATAGCTTCAGGATCGAAAGGGACCGTAGTTCTGAACCGTAGATCTGAAAGAGCTCTGTAAATTGTTCCTTATATTGGAAGCCTTATATTGGAGGATTCCTTATATTGGAAATGCTATTATACAGCATCCGAAACTGTTGCTTTAGAATGGCGCCCCGTGTTCTTGATTCTTTTCTCAAATTGTCCAGAACTTTTGTCCACTGTTCCTTTAAAGGACCATAGACACGCACGTCCAGAGGTTGCATTATGTGAATCGAGTTTGGTGTGAGAGTCGTAAAATAAATGTTGTTTTCTACTGCATTCTTGATGACTCCAGGTGAAAAATGAGAAGTCAAATTGTCACCAATGACAACAGCTTTTTCATTTCCTACTCTGTGTTCCTGGATGTGCGGTAGCAATATTCTGATGAACCATACCTCGAAGAGATTCATGCCAAACCAGCCACTGTTACTGTTCCTGTAAATAGTTCACGTGGCCCACCCTCTGTCCAGTTGTCGTAAAGGTGCTTCGATTTGTAGACAACCATGCGAGGAATCAGTTTTCCATCAGCGGTGCCATGGAACATTTTGCTGACTGATGATTTGAAATGCTCCTAGCCTCTTTCGACGCATTTGTGCCCTCGGGGTACGAGGACTTTATCGCCCCCGGGTCGTCTGTTATATTTGTCTCATCATAATTATAGATAAGAGCTGGACGTGTCTTTTCCAAAGCCGGACTTGAATTTTTGAACAACTCTTTGATTTCATTAGAACCCACGGATGTCCTTGAAATCTTGATGTTTTTGGCGAGTGTCCGCGTGAGGTTGTTCTGAGCTGCAAAGTCGGTCACAAAGTCATAGCCCGGCAAGTTCCCTTTCCACTGCTTTACAACTCTACCTTCCTTGTTGATAAACTTTTGAACGACGAGTCGGATTTCGGCCTTTGTGAAAGGGAAACCCCAGTCTGCTAAAATACTCAAGGTATCGGCTGTTAATTTCTCACTCTAAGGCGCCAAAACAGTGGGATGGCCCAGATTCCCTTCATGTCTGAGATGGATCTTGTTAAGAATGGTGGTCCTATTAATTTTCTACGTCTTGGCAGCAGCAACCTGAGTAAGTGTACTCGCCCCCACTACTGCAACAGCTTTCGCAAGGTCATCATCGCTGTAATTTTTATAATTACGGGCATCCAGTTTTCTTTTATACGCTCTGACCATTGCGGTTCATTTGTGAATACAAACGAACACGAGGTTAACCTAAAACAAATTGAAATACCATATATATCACTAATTAAGTCACAAATGCACATCTAGATACCTTAATCTACCCAAATCTAGGTACGTTTACGTACATAATGCTATGAACTTATCGAAAACTAAAGGTCCAAATGGTATTAAGCCGTATTTACGCACCACACTACAGACACCAACAACGAACACGCTCGGACTCGTCGGTAAGTTAATTATTAGCATGCCTGACTTACCGACGCGCTGTACTAACCACTCCCCGCACCCGCAGCCCGTCACAGAAGGCCACGCGAACTCGCTGCGCATATATTTAAAGCATATTTTGACGTGCTGTTAAACTAGCCCCAAAAACTATCAAAGTTACCCTCAATTTCATTGTTGCCCTGTTTTACGGTATTGTTTCAACCATGTTGTTAATATTTGAAAGATTTACGATAAACCGTTTACCATCCGAGGTTTTTTCGATTAAAAATATGTCGAGATAAATTCGTCGGATATCGATTAACATGGTTCTATTACGCCTTTCCTTATCAATTTGATTAACTCGTTTTCTAAATCTTTACATTCCGCGTCTAACCAGTAAGGTTCTAACGGGGGTTGACGTCGAGTGATCTCAGTTTCTAAAGGTATTTGGTAATCCTTTATGTAGTCTAGAATGACTATCTGATGTTATATGTTTTCATTCTTCGGAGGCGTTGGTTAAATTTCTCGCAATTCTAAGTACCTCTAGTGTCTCTTGTGACTCGGTAGCCGTTGTCGAGTTTTTTTCTATTTGACGAGTGTGGCTCAAGGCGTATTTGTACTTTCTGTTGTGTCTCTGATTGTTTGCTTCCCATGTTTAATATGATTTTCTTGGTTTGCCCACCAGCGGTCGTAGATTTACAGCTGATGGGCTCTTGAAGTTTAAATTGCGATTCGAGAAGTCTGTATATTGAGTTGTTGTCTGAAAGGTGAGCTTCAGGTCTGATTTTGCTTTTCATAAGAATTTTGCTTCCTGAATATTGTCGCTTAACTTCGATCCATAAAGTAGGGGGCATCGGGTTTGGTGGTGTCCAATACTGATTGGATCTGTTTATTTATACTTGGGCTAATATGAAGGCTCGACGCGTTTTTGAATGTGCAAAAAAGGCCCAAGTAAATTAATAACTTGAATGCTTTACATAATTTTTCCAGCACGTATATCTGTCCACTTCCACCCCATTATCGGAAGCAAGGATTATTGTAATAGCAGCACAATCGTCTTAATAGCGCTTCTGTCGACGGAGCTCTTATTTCAGGATTTAGGCTTGGAGCATCTAGGAAACATTTACTCAGCTTGCGAAGATATTTTTTAATAACTCCTCGATTTCTTCTCCTCTAATATTTGTATTCAACCACACTATCCAGCGATCGGCCAGAGTTGCATGAATTTTGTCCCGAGTCGGATAATTTTACCCCTCTTTGCCCAAAACTAGGAGCTTAGCATCGGCTAATTGGTAATCGGGAGATATTGAGAGGATTAAACGAACCCGCAGACAATGATGGTAGTTTTCGAGCACTTCTTCGTTTTCGTGCTCGATCCGGCGATGAAGCACTTAAGAATCACCTGCGTACACAAAACATACACAGTAAAGCCCTGTATACCTCATAAGTAATTCAGAAAGAAGTGATTGAACTATGCGGTAATGCTATTCAAGCGCAACTCCTTAAAAGGGTCAAAGAGGCAGGTTTTTTATTGTACTGGTTGACGAAATACAATACATATCACGGCGAGAATAACTAGCGTTATGTTTACGATACGTAGACTGCTCATCTGGAAAATCAGTTATCCGGGAGAATTTTCTTGATTTTACCTACGTAGAAAATGCTTCAGCTCAAGCATTGGCAACGTCGACTATAACACATCTCTTATCCTATGACTTGGATATGAATAAATTGATTGGGCAAGGCTTTGATGGCGCTGCACTGACGAGCAGCCGGTTACTAGGCGTGAGAACAATAATCGGAGAGCAATACCGAATCGCGCAATTCGTACACTGTGCGGCTCATGTTCTTAACTTAGTACTTAGTACCAAGTACTTAGTACTTAGCGCATTCATATGCGCACCTATGATACGGAACTTTATCGAAACCAAAAAAGTATAGTAAACTTTTTTCGACAATCTCCATTACCGAGCTGCCTTTTAAAGAAAATTGCGGATCAAATTAACTCATCTCATTCAACGCTTATCTCCCTTTGTGAGACGCGATGGACCAAAAAGCATGTGCTATCGAAAGATTTTCAGAAATGCTTCCTGTTGTACACGTAATACTTAGGGCAGTTCAAGACGCTGCTAGTAAGGATGTCGCCAGTCAAGTATACTAACTGTAGACCGTCATGGAAAACAACCAGTTTATCGTGTCGATAATTATACTGAGAAAAGTTTTTTCTTATATACTGTGAACCTAAACAAAGCAATGGAGTAGGGCAATGTCGACTTGACAAATAGTTGGAGTTATGGGAAAACTATAAAAACGACTTTGTAAATTATTCGGAATGAAAATCAGTTCTCAATCATTTTCGAGCAAGCAAAGCAGATAAGTTCAAGCGACATAGTTGTTCCAAGAATGAGTGGAAGGCAAATCCAGCGCAGCAATTTGCCAGGAGAAACTGCCGAAATATATTATTGTTGAAATGTATTTTACCATTTTATTGAACATGTGATTACAGAACTCGATGCTCGCTTTCAACCACATGGAGAAACGATCGAAGCGAATCAAATTCTTCTGCCTGAGAAAACTAGTGATGACTCCAGGACAAAAAAAAGTCTTAAAAAGATAGCACAAATGTTTCTGGGTGAAAATGAAGATATGATTTTTCTGAGTGAATATGAGATATGGCACAATCACTGGAAATCTGTAACGGAAAAATCTGCCACTGCAGAAAAAAGGAGCTATGGTATTGAGCAGTGCGATAACGAGTTTTTCCCTTTGATAAAAGAGCATCTCATGATTTTACCCACACTTCCAGTGTCCACTGCTACTCCTGAAAGATGTTTATCAACTCTAAAGAGGTTAAAGAACTTACATTAGAAACAAAATGGGAGGTAAAAGACTTACTGGTCTAATGATTCCGAAGATTCCGAAGATTCCGAAGAAATTATAAATAAGTTGGCGTAAAAGGTTCGTCAGATCAGACTTAAAAGGTTAAATTCAATACTTGCAATTAAAGTATTGAATTAAAGTCATTATTATTATTAATTAAATTTAAATTTCTCTAACTTGAGTTACAGCTAAACGCTAATGCGTCGCAAAATTAATAACCCTTAATTAAAATATAAACAAAGAATAATATAGTAATACTAGCTTCCGCCCGCGTAGAATTTGGCCCATGGAAACTTCATTAGAAGTCGCACCCCGCATTAGCGGTTTTAAAAAATCCTAAAATATGCGTTTTATTATTTATTGTGAAGAATATTTATACCAAGTTTCAAGTTGATACACGAAAGGAATATAATTTCCCATACAAATTTTACACCTCATTTCACTCCCTTAGGAGTGGATTTCCGAAAAATCCTCTCTTAGTGCACTTCTACACCCTCTAAGGAACTTATGTTTCAAGTTTCAAGTTTCAAGTTGGTACACGCAAGGAAAATAATTTTCCATACAAACTTTCACACCCTATTTCACCCCTTTAAGAGTTGAATTCCGAAAAATCCTTTCTTAGTACACTTCCACACGTTCCAAGTTTCAAGTTGATATACACAAGAAAAGTTTTTCATACAAACATTTACACCCCATTTCATCCTCTTAAGAGTTTATTTTTGAAATATCCTTTTTAGTGCACCTCTACACCTTCTAAGGAACATATGTTTCGAGTTTCAAGTTGATATACGCAAGGAACATAATTTCCCATACAAACTTTTACACCTCATTTAACCCCCTTAAGAGTGAATTTTCGAAAAATCCTTTTTTAGTGAACTCCTAATCCTTCTAAGGAATATTTGGTCCAAGTTTCAAGTTCATACACGCAAGGAATACAATTTTCCATACAAATGTTCACCCCCATAATCTTCCCCTTTCGTAAAAATCTGTCTTAGCGGATTTCCACACCCTATAAAGAGCTTACCTGCCAAATTTCAAGTTTGTACGCTTTATAGTTTCTCAGATTTCGTGATTAATCAGTCAGTCAGTCAGTCAGTGCTATTTCACTTATATATATATAGATTGTGTTATATATCATTTAATAGTTTATAATTACCCACAATTTAAGCTTTGTGACTTTTGTCATACATAAATACCTTAAGGGACCAGTCCACTTTGAAAATTTCAAAAAATCGATTTTTTTTTACTGTTTTCGAAATTACATACGTTCAGAAATATTGTGTCAAAACTTTATGAAAATCCGAGCTCTCTAAGTATTTTTTTTTACCTGAACGTCAGGACCTCATTTCGTCTACCTGAGCGTATAGCGCGCTCGGCCGACCCTTCGGCCGAGCGCGATAGGTCGGC
The DNA here is from genome assembly GCA_963932345.1 of Ophion ventricosus. NCBI lineage: Eukaryota > Metazoa > Arthropoda > Insecta > Hymenoptera > Ichneumonidae > Ophion > Ophion ventricosus. The sequence continues at coordinate 3,237,711 of OZ010712.1, read as the reverse complement.
CGATCAGAAAAGAGACCAGAACCAAACAAAAGCAAGCAAGACTTGAAGAAATCGACGATGATGAGCAATCAGAAGGGATTTTGTACGGTGCAGGAATTTCCGATTGAGTTTGGGTAAGAGTTTTCATAGTATAAACTTCAAACGCGTTTTTCTCGAAACAACGTTTTCAAAATCTAGCTCCATCGTATCTCTAAAACTAATAAACTGATTTTCTTGAAATTTGAACCACATATTGTAAACATGATTCGCAACAAGATGACCCTCGACGGTTTTAAAATTTTGATTTTTACTCTTTTTTTGCAAAAAACTGCGAAAAAACGCGTTTTTTATACTTTTTTCGTTTTTCATCTGCCATTTTGTTATTTTTTGATAAAACTTTATATCCGAGGGTCGTTTTGTAGCTGGTGTCATACTGAATCTAATGGACTTTGATTTTTTGTTTCAGACAAGCCGTTGCCGAGTTGTGATGGAACTACCTAGCCCACTTACTTTTGAGGCGTTACGTTAAACTATAGTTTTTGTACTTAAAAATGAATCAAAATTTTTTTTTAAATGTATTTCAAGACTTTATTTATCAAGCCCAACAACTTTTATATTCATATCTTTTATAAAATCCTCAAAAAAAAATCGCGAAGATAGCCTTGTTTTCATGGCTCCAAAGTGGACTGACCCCTTAATACCTACATTAGATATGTTTTATTTGAAGGTACTTAGATAAACTAGCGTTTGCCTGTAACTTTACTTGCATGTGATATGAATTCTAACGTGTTTATGTAATTTTTAATTTCCTATTAATTGATTTTATTAGGATTAACAGCTCTGCGTTTTTATGACGTGAACGAAGTCACGAGCAAAAGCTAGTTTATTAGTAAAATGCAGTTGTGGAGCTCCCTCCCTGCAAATGCTAGAGCTACATCCATGCTCGTCTACGATAGTTTTTTCCATCCGAATGTTTGCGTTTTCTTCTCAATTTCGACAAAACACATGTGACTTCTTCGGTACAACGAAAAGGAAAGATTCTAGTAACAATAGGACAGGGAACCGTAGCTAAAAGAGGACAAAACTTTTCCAAGCCTTCAGAGTTGTGAGTAACCGTTGTGAAGTATAAATGCAAAATTAAACCTTTTGTAAAAAACATTAAAAATGTATTGGAACGTTGAATAAGTTCTCGCTGTTTTATAACAAATGGCGTTGCCAGAATTGCGTGTGTGGGGTTCCACCACCTCGCCGCTATGCGTCTCCATCATCGTTCCAGCTTCTCATCAGCGGTCGCAGGGCCAAGCGTTCCTATATATACAACGTCTCCCTAGATCCTAATATCCAAATGCTTCTAGGGCAGGGCACAATGGTACAGCCCTGCTGATAAGTCTGCCATTTTACCCGAGACGAAACGCTAACATCCTTTTTCGCCTTCCTAACTTACCATCCCACAGGAGCCTGGACACCTTTGATGGACGCCGAGATCAACAACCACTGGTATACTACACGTGAGTGCAGTTTAAGATCGCAACGCATTTATAAAGAAGTACCATAAGAAAGCTTGAAATCCAGTGTATGTAATTTCGCTGAATTGTAAACAACTTTTTTTCATAGTGTTAAACATGTCAAATTTCGTACCAAAAAAGAGTATTTGCGGAGAATTTTACTGCACTACTTTATTTTAAAAAAATCTGGAGCTGAAGCACACAGAATTCTTGTTGAGACTTACGGCGACCATGCTCTGCCGGAAACAACATACAGATATTGCTTGAGACGCTTCAAAAATAATGATTGTGATGTTGAGGATAAAGAACGCTCTGACGCACCGAAAAAGTTTGAAGACGAAGAATTGGAGGCATTACTCCATGAAGACTCATGTCAGACGCTAACTAAATTGCAGAATCATTAGGAATTGATCACACAACAGTTTTGAAACGTTTGAAAGCATTAAGAATGATTCAAAAGCAAGGACATTGGATGCCGTACGAGTTGAAGCCGAGAGACGTCGAACGCCTTTTTTCACGTGTGAACCGCTGCTTCAACATCAGAAAGTGAACGGTTTTTTTGCATTGTATCGTGACTGGCGATAAAAAATGGATACACTACGATAACCCTAAGCGCAGAAAATCGTGGGGTAAGCCAGGCCATGCATTAACATCGTCGACAAAACCGAATATCCATGGTTCTAAACTTCTGCTCTGCATTTGGTGGGAGCAGCTGGGTGTAGTTTATTATGAGCTGCTCAAACCGAACGAAACCATCACAAGAGATTGCTATCGACTATAATTGATGAATTCGAGCCGAGCATTGAAGGAAAAACTGCCACTATACTAGCAGAGACATGACAAAGTCATTTTACAGCATGACAACGCTCGGCCACATATTGCAAAACCGGTGAAAACCTACTTGGAAACGCTTAAATGGGAAGTCCTACCCTACCCGTCATATTTACTAGATATTGCCCCTTCCGATTATCACTTGTCCCAGTCGATGGCACATGGCCTGGTTGAGCAGTACTTCCATTCTTATGAAGATACCAAAAAATGGGTCAACTCTTGCAGAGCCTCAAAAAACGCCATAAAGATGGGAAAAAGTAATAGCTAGCGATGGACAAACCTTCCAGTGACATGTTTTTTTAATTAATTAAAAAAAAGAGTATTAATTTTTATGAAAAAAACAGCGAGAACTTATTCAATATCCCAATGCTTCTAATTGATCTTGAGCAACAGCCGTGAGCGTCTATCTCTGGTGTGGTATGTACAATCGATACTTTGGGGTGTAGACGCGATCTTATATTCTCAGCATCGTAGTCGGTCGATATTAGGCTACATTTTGAGCAATCTACTCGACCTGATCAGTCATCAGGCTAAGGGTTGTTTTGCTAAGTCATTTTTAAATAGTGGGGAAAGAAACGAAGTTTCTATGTTAATACATTGTCTGACGCCACTAATTGCAACGTATTGCAGCAAAATATGAATGATGAGTACGAATGAATATCGAGAAAATTTTTAAGCGTAGGGGAACATGGGTGACAGTGGATCACGGGGTACAGTGGATTTTTTACACTATACCTCCATGTGTGTTGCGCGTACGCACACGAACAAACGCGTAGTTGCCGCTCTACCATACCCCCATCTTCCGCACCAGTCGTCGACGCGGTATCAAAGCGGAAGGATGCGTTGCGACGTTCCGGTCAGCAGGCAAGTAAGAAACTATTTTGTTGCGTGTTTTTAAAATTGTGTTGTCTTCAAATGAGTAAGAAATCTGGATGTTCGGATATTGTTTTACGCTTGGTACTTCTTATATTAGTTGTAAACTACGTTGTTTCGTCTTTAGGAGAGATTGTTTTTGTTTTGGTCATTTTTTTCGATAGCCGCCGTTGGGTCACAATGAATCATTTCGTTTTGGGCCACAGTGGATCGCTGATCCAGTATGACCCGTGACGTTAAAACTGATTCGTACGTTTTTTATAGGTGGCAATGCCTCGTTATAGAGAAAGGAAAACTAGTATCCGATTTCGCACCGAAGAACAGATGCGTAACGCTTTAAAACTTATATCGGGTGGCCAGAAAATAAGAGCTGTTGCAAGATCGACTGGCATCCCGTTTACAACTTTATACAGGTCTGACAAAAAGTTCAAAATAACTCTGATCCTGAGAAGACAATAAGGCTTACACCTAATTACGCAGTTCATAAGATATTCACCGATGTGCAAGAAAAATATATCGTCGATTATGTTGTTAAATGCAGCCAAATGTTCTGTGGACTCACAATCATGGACGTTCGAAGCCTAATTTACGAAGTAGCGGTGTTGAACAATATTAAAGCACCAGAAAAATGGCACGAAACGAAGCTCACAGGCATTAAGTTCCTATATAATGTCAGAAAAAGAAATAATCGATTATCTTTGCGAACTCCTGAGGGATGCAGCTTAAGTAGAGCGACGCCTTTCAACCGCCACAATGTAGGTCTGTTCTTTAACAATTTAGAAACTGTTATGTCTAGACAGGCAGTCTTTGGTAATGGAACAAGAATATTTAATCTAGACGAAACGAATACTATGACAGTGCAGAAGTCTGCAAAAGTGCTAGTAGCCAAAGGACAAAAGCAAGTTCCCAAGGTTACCACCGCAGAACGAGGGATGTTAACAACAACTTGTTACGTTATTAGCGCTTTGGGGAATGCCTTGCCGCCAGTAATTATATTTCTAAGAGTGCATTTCAAACAACATATGATTGCCGACGCCCCGGCCGGAACCCTAGGTCTAGCTACACCGTCTGGCTGGATGAACTCGAAATTATTTGTAAAAACAATGCAGCATTTTATAACCCACACAAACAGCAGCAAAGATAATCCTAGTCTTTACATATATGATAACCACGAGTCGCACGTTTGTATAGAAGCCTTGAATCTGGCAAAAGAGAATGGTATGACCGTTTTAACAGTGCCGCCGCATTCAACCCGAAAACTGCAACTTCTGGATGTCAGAGTTTTGGGGCCATTAAAAACTGCTTATAACGAGGCAATAAACAGGTGGATGATGCGAAATCCAGGGAAAACTTTCTCAACATATGAACATACGCCCAAGCAGCAGACTAAAAGAACACGATGCTCAAAATAAAGATTATGACAGACTGAGAAACCCATCACGTTCAGTACTAGAGCTTCCCTGCACTGCATTTAAACAAATTATTCAATGACATCCTAATATTATATTAGAAAACGCTTCATCTCCTTTCCAGCAGTCCAGGTGTACAATAATGCACTTGAAGTCACGGCTAGTGCTTCCGGCTCCAATAATTCTTCCTTGATTCTGGCTTGATCTTCATTTGCGACAACGATGCATACTCCGACTAAGGCTTTAGCTGGTACAATTGCATCCGCTAATATAGAAAAAAGGTTCCTAAGCCTATTTGATTTGCGAGGGTTACCTAAAGCGGGTCCACCTAAAGGAGGAAGAGCACCAAGACGCAAAGGGCAGTCGATGATTGCAACTGACACACCGGATAAACAAGAAATAGAAATGAGAGAAGAAAAGACACGCAAACAGACGAAGGCGGCTGCAAAAACAAAGAAAAGAAAAATTTTACAAGAAGAGAGTCCCAGCGAAGACTGCGACCAAATTAGTGTTTATTCTGAAAAAGAACCGATGTTTGAGGAAGAAGATGAATATGTAATCGTGGAACCCAAAAACTTTACTGCACTGAAAGCTTTGCCAAAGGAAGGTGATTTAATAATTATTGAATTCGAACTAAATCGGAAAAAAATTTACTATGCAGCTAAAGTTATAGGAGAAAAGGGAAATGACACTGAGGTCAGTTTTCTTAGAAAATCTGAGAAAACACCAAACAATTTTAATGTGCCAAACGTGCCAGATATTGCCACGAATGCGCTGCAAGACATTAAGATGATTTTACCACAACCTAAGTTTTCTAGCAATACAAAGAGAAAGCAAGGCATGTACCACTTCGATATTACCTTTTCTAGTATTAATCTACGTTAATTGCGTATTTAATCATGAACAAAACCTGAAGATTTGTTTTCAAGTTTAAGAAATTATTAAATTTTATTCGTTTTTATGTTAATTATTAATAAATAATTATTTTTCTTCTCAATTGTTGGTTTCTGGACAATGTTCCTATCATAATGTTATTAAGTGCCAATGAAAAGTTTATAAATCAGTTTGAACATTAGTTCAGTACGTTAAAACTAAATTAACGCTTTATTGATTAGTTCTAAGAGAAAAATTTCTAAGTTCAAATAATTGTGATCTTTGTTAACTTTTGTAAGACTGTTTAGAATATTCAATTGACGACTGTCTTATGGTAAAAATAAATGAGTGATAGTATGGAAATAATCATCTTTTACTGTATTTATTTCTATAGATCCAGCACGCCCCAGTCGAGTCACTGTCACCTATGCATTGATCCAAAGTGACCCATTCCTGGGTCACAGTGCTAGGCATTTTCAGAAGGAAAAGTGTCGATTGAATATGAACCACGCAGCGAAAGGCGTTTATCTTCAAGAACCAATGATAATGTTAACAGAATCCGGGTGCTTGTGCGTTCATATCGTCGGTTGATAGTCGAATGATTGGCGAAGAGTTGAATTTCGAAAAGGGGCGATGCGTGTAAGACCAAACATCTAAAACAACTGGGTTGCATCACGACAATGTCACACAGAAATTTTAATAAACGAGTTTTTGGTCAGTTAAAACATTCTTGTGACTCCCCAGCCACCTTATTCACTTGGCGTGAGTCCTTCTGATTTTTTCTCTTCCCGTTATTGCAAAATCACCTCAAGGGACGTCATTTTGGGACACTCGAAAACATTCAAACGGCTGTAACCGACCAGCTGATGGCTATTCCAGGATTCGAGTTCCAGCACTGCTCTGAGGATTGGAAGAACCGTCTCCAGCACTGTGTGGCTTCCCAAGGAAGTCATTTTGAGGGAGACAATATTGAATTGTAATTCTATACGAATAAAAAAAAATGAAAAAATGAGCCTCATTACTTAATTTACCCACCTCGTGGGTCTCAAGAAGCCTTACTGTGTCGTAAACCGGTCGCATATTTTTCTATAAATTTTCACTAATTAGATCGGTACCTGTCTTTTTTCGGTAATATTGTTCTGTACATGACCCTGCATAATATATTCGTTTATTTGTTCACGTCTTTCACATATACGGAAGCTATACGCGAGAAATAGAAATGGCAACGCCGTTGCCGCATACAACCAACGCGATTAAGCGAATGTTGACGTAAACTTTGAAATATAATATTTATTAAACAAGTGCGGAAACCTCCGTTTTCGTTTTGCCAGTATATTCAGAAAATATACCATAACGACTAGTTAAATTTTCATTAATATCTATTCATTCCAATATTTTTAAGCAACAACCCTAATTTCATTTACCATTATTACTTTTTTAATTACAAATTGAAGAGTCAAATTCCCCATGGTTTAATGAGTCATATAGCTGTAGTAGTTACTCTCAACGCTATATTCACTCTCCCTTGGCGCTCCATCCTTCCGAGGTTCACGCAATCGCTCAGCTCTACGCTAACGAAGTCACGTACATTGTCCATTTAACACAAGAATAGCGAAGACGAGAGATCGAGTCGGTATACCGATATATATATACATACTACTTTATCACGCGGTCCTCTTTTCATCGTCGAACTTAGAAGTTTTGTAGATACATTTTCCACATCCGCCCGCGCCTGAGCTATGTGTGATATAAGACAATAGTGGCGTGTCGCTGAGTAATGAGGGATGCGTGGGAGGATAGGGAAGCCAGGCAGGACGCGAAGTTAATGAAACGAAAGAAATAAGGGCAATCAGCGAAATATAAATGAGGGATGGCGGTGAAGGAAGAAAAGCGGCTAGCATCGAATCTTGTTTGCGCGTCACGCGCGCTTTTCCGCGCCAAGCGCACAATATGAGTCGAATAAGAAGCCGGAGAAGAAGAGCAGAAATAACAAAACCCAATGGAAAAAGTCTTCTTCGTGGTAAAAGAAAACGCCGGAATCAAGGTGAGAAATGAGGTTTAACAATGAGAAAACGACCGGGTAGAATGAGACAAAGAGTCTTTAGCAAATAAGCGACTGAGGGACAATCTGCAGCTGTTTGGATTGACGAGGGAATCAAGCCCAATATTATGAAGACTCAGATTTCGGGAATTAAGCGTGTGACCGTCTATTAAGGCAAGCTATCCCAGCCGAGTGCGACAATCTCATTTGACTAAGCGCGGTTGCAAAGCCGATGCGATCATAACAAAGTTTACAAAACGCGGTCAAGTATGTATTGCATCACTCCTTATACTAGTACGAGCTTGCACTTAGTTATGGATCACTGGTAATTTTTTTTATTATACAAATAATGCGCCGGACGGTGAGTAAGACATTATTCGAATTGAACGGGGTTATTCTACTGAGAAGGCTCAAAAAGTAAGCTATTTTTTAATCATCTTTTTTTAAACTGTCGCATGTATCGGTACAAACTTTTTTTTCACTTAAAAGTACACTCTTATACAAGAAAAAACAATTTTGTGACTTTGTTTCCATTAAAAGGCAACATTCTGCAGTTGAGGAAAATGGTTAGTCTTTCTATACATAAATAGTCGCGCCTGTTCATAAAAGGCACGACGATACCTTTATTTTTTTTCCAAATAACAGTCTTGTTAGAGAAAAAAAAGAAAAATAATTTAACTCTTTTTCATCGCACTTTTATGTCACGAACCTATATTCCTTTCCCGTATTCGTGAGATATATCGTATTTCATCTTTGCTCATTTAATTTCAATCTAATCTTCATTTATTTAATTTGAATACATTTAATATTTAAAAAGAATAGCTTGAACAAATTGAAAACATCTTTGAAACAAATAGGGTCCTAGTAGGGCGCGAGACAAGGTAAGAACCTATTCAATTTAAATAGATCCTATTTAAATGAAATATTTTTTGTCAGTGTAATTTAAAAAAAGATAATAAAAACATAGTAGTTGATATAATCAATATAATAATAATAGTAATAATAAATAATGAAAACATAATTAGCTTATGAGATATGAGGGAAATACATGAACGTACGTAAAATACATGATTAGCCTCCCTTCTTTTTTATAGTAATTTACTACCCCAAAAGGGTAGTAACAACCCCTTTAATCCTTCTAGAGGTTGAATATCACAGAATCCTCTCTTAGTGGATGTTTACATCTTAAAAGGAAACCACTTCCAAAATTTTATATTTCTTTCTTGAGTGGTTTGGGCTGTGCGTTGATCTGTCAGTCAGGACATGTCCTTTTATAGATATAGACTAGCTTCCGCCCGTGGCTTCACCCGTATTGAATTTGGCCCATAGAAACTTCATTAGAAGTTGCACCCCGCGTTAGGGGTTGTTTTAAAAAAGCCTACAATTTGCGTTTTATTATTTGTTTTGAAGAATATTTATAGCAATTTTCAAATTGATACACGCAAGGACTACAATTTTCCATACAAACTCTTACATGCCATTACACCTTCTTAGAGGTTGACTTTCGAAAAATCCTTTCTTAGAGGCGATTACATAAGAAAACGAAATTATTGTCTAAATTTCACGTTTCTATCTTCAACGGTTTAGGCTGTCCGTTGATCTGTCTGTCAGCCATTCAGTCAGGACATATCTTTTTATAGATTTAGATATATGCCAAATTTAATGTCAATCGACCCATGGAATAATTGATTTCTATAGAAAATTTAATCCGCCTTTTGACCCCTAAAATGGGGTTGTATTGAAAAATGTTGGAACACGTGTTTAATTATTTTCTTCGAAGACCATTTATACCAAGTTTCAAAACAATCGATCCATGGAATAGCTTGTTTCCATACAAACTTCAACACCTTTTTTCACCCTTAAAAAGGAGTTGTTTCCAAAAATCCTTAAACACGCGTTTAATTATTTTCCTCAAAGACTATTTGTGCCGAGTTTCCAGTCAATCCACTCAAGGATTTCTTTTTTCAATCTTCACACTCATTTTCACCTCTTAATCGGGGTTGTTTCGGAAAATGCTCAAACACCTGATTAATTATTTTCCTCAAAGATGATTTATACCGAGTTTCAAGTCAATTGGCCCAATAGAATAAGATGTTGCATACACACTTTAACAACCTGTTTTACCCCTTTGGGAGTTTAATATTGGGTGAAGTAAAAAGTTCTGAGCGTTTTCCGCTAGATGTCTTTAGGGTGCCATATATCACGATATATACATCGCATCGGGTCATACTATACGGCGGTTTAAAGGTGACATTACGCTTCAAAAAAAGTTCTTTGACAGTTTTGTGTTTGGTGAAGCCAGTTGTGTGTTACAGCGTTCCAAAATGGAGGTAAAAAAAGAGAAAATTCGACACATTCTTCAGTACCCGTACGACCAAGGTGAAAAGGCGGAGCAGACGGCCAAAAAAATTTGTGCTGTTTATGGACCCAATACAGTATCGAATGCAACAACAAAGCGGTGGTTCCAACGAATCCGTTCTGGTAATATGGACGTCGAAGATGAGGCACGCTCTGGTAGGCCAATCGTCGAAAATATCGATAAAATCATGGAAATCGTCGAGTCGGACCGGCATGTGAGCACTTATTCCATTGCTCAGGAACTGAAGATTAGCCAGAAAACCATTTGGAACCATTTGCATAAGGCTGGTCTCAAGAAGAAGCTCGATATATGGGTGCCACGCGAATTGACGCAAAAGAACCTTTTGGACCGAATTGACGCCTGAAACGTAACGAATTCGAGCCATTTTTGAAGCGGATACTGACTGGCGATGAAAAATGGGTCACATACGAGAAAAACAGCCAAAAAAGATCGTGGTCCAATCGCGGTGAGTCGGCCCAAACGATCGCCAAGCCCGCATTAACGGCCAAGAAGGTTTTGCTGTGTGTTTGGTTGGATTGGAAGGGAATCATCCACTATGAGCTGCTCCCATCGGACCAAACACCCAATTCGGACCTCTACTGTCAACAACTGTCCAGATTGAAGCAGGCGATCGACCAGAAGCGGCCAGAATTGGCCAATAGGAAGGGTGTTGTGTTCCATCAAGACAACGCCAGGCCGCAAACATCTTTAACGACGCGCCAGAAGCTCCGAGAGCTTGGATGGGAGGTTCTATCGCACCCGCTGTATAGTTCAGATCTGGCACCAAGCGAGTATCACCTTTTCAAGCATTTGCAAAATTTTCTTGATGGTACAAAACGGGTCTCAAGAGAGGCTTGTGAAAATGAGCTGGTCAAGTTCTTTACCAATAGGGACGAGGACTTCTTCAATCGCGGAATTATGAAATTGCCTTCAAAATGGACGAAAGTGATCGAACAAACCGGCGCATAATTGATCTAAATCGGATAATCCTAACTATGTTAATTTCATCGTCGAAATAAAGCGAAAAAACGCTCAGAACTTTTTACTTCATCTAATATCACAAATTCCTTTCTTAGTGTGTTTACGTAATAAAAGGAAACTATTGTCGAAATTTCACGCTTCTATCTTCAGTAGTTTGGGCTGTGCATTGATCAGTCAGTCAGTCAATTGGTCAGTCAGGACATGTCCTTTTATAGATATACTAGCTGTACCCGGCATGCGTTGCAATGCCACTCAGAGAAATACATTTTTTGTGCTTTAATTATATCAATTTAAGTTCTTTTGGATCCCCAATATTTTTTGTTTTCCCGTTCGGTGCGCACACGAATAAATCAGAATGTTTTCCGACGCGTGACCAGGCCACATACAGCTGGCTATGTGAAAAGCATGTATTTCCCAAATTTAGTCGACACACTTTTAGTGATTGTGTGAAATGACCAAAAAAACACACCGACTTTGTTTCTGGTCATTTGAAATCCGAGTCCCACCGGCAACTGCAAATGTTTGAATTCGAATGGCATATCTTCGATGTCATTTTCCCATTACCAATATCCAAAAATTGTTTTATGAAACGTTCAGCGGATGCATCATGTTGTAGTTGTATAAGAAAATTGGTATTCAAAGTCTTTCTTTATGTATAAAAATGAATGTTTCTCTGTTTGTCTCGCATGCGTTCCTATACCATTAATCCGATTGCGATGAAACTTTGGTGAGTTGTTCTGCGTATGCCCGCGAAAGTTTCTAAATTAGTACAACCAATCCTTGATACGGTAAAAATCGGGAGTTCAATGTTGTATGTGAGTTCCATCGTTTTTTTAAAAACCACTACAACTGCTACTCAGTCTATTCGCTATAAATTCAGAATGACTTATGCCACCCTTAAAAAAAAATAATCCCTTAATGGGTTGAAAATTATTACAAAGTATTACATATAGTACACCTTCTTCTACATTGATCGTGGCGTGATCGTGGATCGCACAATTCAATATCCACGCTTTCACGAGCAGACAAACAACAACGAATCGGGCTCTACTAATCGCACGTTACTGGCAGGAAACAAATGAACAACGTTCTTTTTATTTTCGTGCGAATCATCTGATTAAGAATATGTGAATTTACTTCAAGTGAAATCATACTTCATATTTAAATAGTAACGTAAGTACTTAACTATGTAAGTATTCAATATACGTATCTCTGCTTGTCGTTTCTCGCTTGTTTGAGAAGCTCATAATTTCTTTTTCTTTCGTACTCCGTTGATAGAGCAATTATCCGATTTAACTCTCGCGCCAACTACTGTACGCTGATGGTACTGTGTCAGAAAATTTCGCGCAAGCCAACAACAGTTGTCAAAGTTTTAATTCAATCGGATGAACGATGCGCGAACGCGACGAAGACGAACAATTATCCGTTCCGACTCGCGCGCCACCCATCGTACGTTGATGGTACTATGTCAGAAACCTTCATGCAAGTGCCAACAACAACCGTTCAAAGCTTCAATTCAATCTGATGAACGATGCGCGAACGCATAGAAGACGAACAATTAACCTATACGACTCGCGTGCCACCTATTATACGTTGATGGTACTGTAGCAGAAACATTCACGCAAGTGCCAACAACTACTGTACAAAGTTTCAACTTAATCGGATGTATGATACGCGAATCCATAGAAAACGAACAATTTTTTATTTTTATTTTTTATTAAGAGTGTCCAACGTACACAACGTTAGATACAGAAATGAAGAAAAGGCTTTAGGACCCATGCCCCATCTAGCCACTGGTACAAAAGTAAATGGTCGTTTGCGAAACATACATAGATGTCACCCTATGAGAATGGCCAAAGAGGTACAGTAATACAAGTGAGATCCTATGACTTAACCCTTTCAGTCATGCATTTTTCATCTGCACCGATTTTGATGAAAATTGGTATTCGGGGGTTTTCGGGGTCGCTGATCACGAATCCGGCATTAGATTTTCAAAATTCAAAAGGGCGGATCCAATATGGCCGACGTGAAATTCCAAATACTTATTAATTCTTCTAAAACTTTGTACTCAGGGGTTTTCGGGGTCGCTGATCACGAATCCGGAATTAGATTTTCAAAATTAAAAATGGCGGATCCAATATGGCGGACGTGAAATTCAAAATACTTATTAATTCTTCTAAAACTTTGTACTCAGGGGTTTTCGGGGTCGCTGATCACGAATCCGGCAAGAGATTTTCAAAATTCAAAATGGCGAATCCAATATGGTGGATGTCAAGTTTTATATATCTTTCTACTCAATATTTTGGCCTGAATTTAGTCACTTGGGGGATTTTGGAATCGCTGATCACGAATCTGAAGTCATAACTTTATAATTTCTAAATCCAAGATGGCAAATGCCATCTTGTCTCTCTTTGTCTATATTTGTGTCTCTCTCTTAGCGCTACCCGGAACTAACGACGAGGACGTGGAGAGCATCTAGTTCCACTTTTGTTTGTTTTGTTTTTTCTGTTTTTTGTGTTTTTTTTTATTCTTTGTTTTTTTTCTGCTTGTTTGTTTTTTTAAGGGGTGGGACCGTAGCGGTCCCACTGTGACTGAAAGGGTTAAAAAAAAAAACAAGCAGAAAAAAACAAAGAATAAAAAAAAACACAAAAAATAGAAAAAAAAACAAAAAACAGAAAAAACAAAACAAACAAAAGTGGAACTAGATGCTCTCCACGTCCTCGTCGTTAGTTCCGGGTAGCGCTAAGAGAGAGACACAAATATAGACAAACAGAGGCAGGATGGCATTTGCCATCTTGGATTTAGAAATTATAAAGTTATGACTTCAGATTCGTGATCAGCGATTCCAAAATCCCTCAAGTGACTAAATTCAGGCCAAAATATTGAGTAGAAAGATATATAAAACTTGACGTCCACCATATTGGATCCGCCATTTTGAATTTTGAAAATCTAATGCCGGATTCGTGATCAGCGACCCCGAAAACGCCTGAGTAGATTAGCTTAGATTTCCATAGACTAGTAAAATCCGCTATCGATTGACCAAGCTGGGTATCACGCCCCATAGTAGAGGCCTCTTTGGCCGTTTTATCTGCCAGCTCATTACCGACAATTCCTGCATGAGCAGGGATCCAGGAGAGATCGATGATCTTATCCTCACCTTGGAGTTCTTTCAAAAAGTTCTTTAAATACAAAACTAAGTACGACTTGCACCCTAAATTCGGCGGAGAGGAAATAGCTTGCAAAACACTCCTTGAATCCGAAAAAATGACAAAGCTTGAACCTCCGAGTCGCGAGATCCACAACAAAGTCTCGGCAATAGCCATAGCCTTAGCCGTGAAAATCGAAGCAAATCCAGCTGCCCTAAAGCCCCGAGTCTCCTGAACACCCGCCCCCACTGATGAGAAGCCAACGGAGGCGGTACCAGGTATTTTCGAACCATCTGTAAAAAAAACACGCTGATGTGCGCAGTCGATCCTTAAATATGATTACAAAGGTATTTTTCGGATTTTTGGATGTCTGAATGATCTGCTGACCCTCTTCAAAAGAAACTAACGGTTGGAAAAAAATCGATTCATAGCTATATTGAAAACAAAGTGGTATGTTCGAGGTCTTTAAAAGATGAGCGATCAGACCAAGATCTCGGAAACATTCAATAAGTGGAATATTTCCACCACGATTGATTATTACTGGATTGTCCTCGATCTGCACAATCTCCTCGAGGATGGAAAATAACTTATGGTCACAATTATTGTCAAGTGCCTTAGTCAAGAAATTAGCGCCCATGTATCTAAAACGCAAGGAGAGAGGAGGGAATTTCGTCTCTGCGAGAATAACATTTGTCGGAGTGGAACTCCTGTAGCCTAGTGCCGTGCGTAAAGCCTTGTACTGAATTTTTTCTAATTGGGATGACTGTTTAGGAAAAAGCTTGTGAAATAGAAACGCCCCGTACTCAATTCTCGATCGAATAAGTGCTGAATATAGCCTCAAAAGCAAAACGGGGTCAGCTCCCCACCACGTACCTCTCAGGCAACTGAGAATCTTCAAGGGATTTTGACAGCTATCTGTAATTTTTTTAACTTGAGCACTCCAGGAGAGTGTAGACTGGAGTTGTAACTCGAGAAACCGCACCACTTTGCTTTCTTGAATGGTGGAATCCTTAAAGCTGAACCTATATGTATTTTGTTGTTGTCTATTCCTTTTCTTATTGAAAACGACAAGCTTAGTTTTTTCAGGAGCTAGAGACAAACCTACCTGGTCTAGATGGTCGGCTACCTTGAGGAGAGCATTTAATATCATTAATGCCAAGACGAACATGAGGAGTAGTAGTATAAATGACTACGTCATCCGCATATTGGATCATCTTGCAATCTAAATTGATATTGGTTTCTAACTCCATTACATATATTGCGTACAAAAGCGGACTGAGCACGCTCCCTTGTGGAAGACCTCTGTAGACCCACCGTACTTCATCGATATCCCCAAATTTGAAAGACAATGATCTAGCAGATACTAAATTGAAGATAAATGCCAAAAGATTACTAGGACAACCAATAAACTTGAGCTTGGCAATCAAAACATCCGCCAATACATTGTCATAAGCCGACCGGATGTCCAGGAAAACCGCCGGTACCACCCGGTCCGTCTTGAAAGCTTTAACGATCTCTGAATATAATAGGGAAAGATTATCCATACATGACCTTGTTTTCCGAAATCCGAACTATGACATAGGAAATTTTTTATGAAAACGAACAATTATCCGAAACGACTCACACGCCACCTATTGTACGTTGATGGTACTGTTTCAGAAATCTTTACGGAAAAGCCAACAAAAACTACAAAGTTTTAACTCAATCGGATGAACGATGCGCGAGCGCTTAAAAGTCGTACACATAAACATTCTTTTTTATATATGTATATGATTCAATTATTGATTACCTGGAGTTATCAATGACTAATTAATGAATCTATAATCGAAAATATTCGCCATACTCAAATACCAATATATACCAATTTTCATGGCGATCGTTTGAACTGTGTAGAAGTTGATGCGTTGAAACGACATCTAGTGGCGAGTTACAACAAAGTGGATAGCATAAAAACTTTCTCCATGAAAAAAAAACTTATATGTGCCAACTTTCATGGTGATCGGTTAAACGGTGTCAGAGTCTATAAATCTCAAACAGTTATACCAACATCCATTTATATATATATAGATACATAGAAGATAGATACAACTTTGCCAGCCCTTTCTCCCCTCAGGGGTTGCATTTCTCGAAACGCTGAAATACATGTTTCATTAATTGTGTCAAGGCGCACGAATACCAAACCTCAAGTAAATCCAACCAGATTTTTTCAATTTCCATGATATCTTCACCACCCCTTTCCTCCTCTTAAGGGTTGAATACCACAAATTCCTTACTTAGTGGGTGTTTACATCATAAAAGGAAACTACAGTTTATATTTCACGGTCCTATCTTCACTGGTTTAGATTGTGCGTTAATCTGTCAGTCAATCAGTCGGTTAAGACATATCCTTTTATAGATATACAGGGTGTCCCAGGACGGAATGCCGTCCCTGAAATGGGGGGTTGGGCGTGAAATTCTGAGTCGATTGATATAAGCATTTATGGGTCTCAGATCAACCCCTGGATTATTATTAATTTTTAAAGGCGGGCCAATCAGGCGTGCCCGATGAACGGGCGTACGTCGGTGAGCGATACGCGCGTGTGTGGTGCCTGACGGTGCGGTGCTCCCACCATGCCTGCGCTCGCGCTCGTCGGTGTGAGCGCTTGCATGGGGTAGTGTGTGCCTCGCTGTACGTTCTTCTTTTGTAGTATAGGTAGGACTCAGCGCCCCTCAAGGTGTGAGCGCTTGAGTGTAGTAGTCTTCTCCGTTTACGTGCACTCGTCGTATGCGTGCGACGGAGAAGGCACTATCGGTGTGAGCGCTCGAATGTGGAAGTCCGCCTCTCCGCGCGTATTTTACTTCTTTTATTTTCTTCATCTAAAAATGAAGATTAATAAGTTTTTAAATACCCAGATAGACAGTCATGATTATCACAGCGTGCATACAATTGATGAAGCAAATTTTACAGCATATTGGCTACATGTTGTGATGCAAAGCCATGAACTCATTTAGTATCATGCATTTACAAAACATTTTGATCTTAATATGTCGTTTACAAATGCATCGTGCGTTTAGAGCACGTCGAACTCATATCGCTGTGCTCAAGTGTCCGCAATTAATATCCGCAAATTTTACGTCATATTGAAGTCATGTGTAGACATTTTGGTGTGTACTCACTATGGTAACATCAATTGCTCTCATGAATTGTACTCTACATGAACGCAATTTCGTTTACGTTGGTGAATACATTTCATGAGCTCATTCAGTACCTTGGATTTGAGATACATCGAGACTTAAATTTGTCGTTTCGAAATGCATCATCCATTGACTACAAGATGAACTCATAAGAGGACAAATTTAAATTCTGCAATGGATATTTGCAGATAGACGTCATATGGTAGTGATCCAATGATTTTTGTTGGTGTATTCACTGGGTTAGCACTGGTAGTAGACATGCCATGGAAGCAATATGACGGCGATATGCATATTTCTCAGTGATACACCCCATGAGCGCAATATTCCGGTAAAATGCATGTTTCTCAGTGAATCATTCTATGACGGCGATATGCATGTTTTCAGTGATACATTCGATCAGCACAATATGACGGCAATATGCATATTTCTCCGTGACACATCCCATGAGCGCAATATGACGGCGTTATGCGTGTTTCTCAGTGATACATTGTATGACGGCGATATGCATGTTTCTCAGTGATACATTCGATGAGCGCAATATGACGGCGATATGCATGTTTCTCAGTGATACATTCGATGAGCGCAATATGACGGCGATATGCATGTTTTTCAGTAATACTTCCTATGTGCGCTATACAACGGCGGTAATAAGTACGATATAGTGAAATAAAATTTCAATAACAATTAATTTCTAAGAATTTGGTGTTTTTTTTTATTCAAATGGATGTATTGTACCTTCTTCAAAAATTGAACATTTTTTCATCATTCCTTTTATTGCATCTGGATGGCTTTCTTACATCACTAAAATATTTAGCAAGGACAACAAGGTATTCATTTTATATGATACATGTAATAATAAATGAAGTTATTCGTTTATTTTCATCATCATCAAAAGCCTTGAAGTCGTAAAACTATAGAAAGAATACGTAAAAACGTGCGTTATTTTTACTGCCTAAATGGGCAAAAAAAATTCAGTAGTCAAAAGAATTAATTTTCGTTGCATTGCAACAATGTAAACTTCAACGTTTTCCCACTTATTGACATTTTTTTAAATGATAAAAGTAAGGAGCGAAAAATAGGAAATTTACACAAGTGATAGGATGGTTAGGTAGGTAGCGCGCTTAGCTCTAGAATTAGAAGACGTAGGTTCGAAACCGAGGCTAGACAAAAACTTTAGTGAGGCAGAGAACACGTTTTAATCCAATTATCCTATATGCAGCAATATAAGTAAAGCATATGGAAACGAAAAATACTACCAGAATTTTTTTTTATTCATAATTTGTAGACTTATTAATTTTTTCATTTCAGGCACAGATCCGACCGCCTGTACAGTGTCGTAGTACGGGTTACGCCCTCTAGCGTCCATATAAGCACAACAATTGTATCATGTCATGACGCCAATATGAGCTTCATATGAGCACTACAATTTTGTCACGCCGTGACTCCCGTATGAGCTCCAAATGAGCACAACGTAGTTGCGTCACGCCGTGACGCCCATATGAGCTCCATATGAGCACTAAAATTTCTTCACGTCGTGACGCTCATATGAGCTCCATATGAATACAACATTTACGTCATCCTGTGACACCAATATGAACCCCATATGCACTCCCTTATTGTTGAATATTCGTGATCCGATTTTGATAGTGCTGATGAATTCATTGTATGCATACTCGCGTGAGAGCAACTTTGCTTTAATTGGATGTATTATCATGAATCGTCATGTGATGCAAATATGACCTGAAGGTGAGCACTCATAAGCGACACATAGCTGTGTTAATTTCTATGCATCATAGATAATGCCTATATGATGCCAATATGAGCTAAATGTGTCTATCTGGGTAAACATATAAAAAACAATTCAAATTGTTTTAAATTATCGTATTAGCCCAATACGTTTGGAGGGTATTTTTTAATTTTTATAATTTCAATTCGCATGCAAATTTGAATAAATTGAGAACATTTTTCAATTTTATTTATTCGCAGAAATTTCTTTGCAACTTTCTCTGTCTTATCAGGCATAAAAAAACAAAAACGAAAAATGGCGGATTTTCTTCAATCAATTTTCTCGGAAAAATTCTTTACAAAATAGTTAATCAAAATTGATAATGAAAAAAATTAATAACTGAAAATTGATCCCGTATTTTTCTGTATATTTTTTTTTAATAGGGCTTCCAGCAAAATAGTGAAGTGTAAGAAAAATTAATTTGTAATGAAAAAAAAACACGGAGATTATTTTATATGAAAAAAGAATACTTGACATAAGGTTGGTCAGAAAATAGTAATTTATGCTACAAGTGCGGAAAACAACGAATTCCATCGCGCGTGAAGTTGCCGCATGAGCCGAAGGCTTATGGTGCATTTCACACGAGTACGAGTGAGAAATGCACCATAAGTCGAGGCGAATTCGGCAACTTACGCGCGATGTAATTCGTTTTTTTTCGCACATGTCCCATACATTATTTTTTGCAATGACTGTCTCGAAAGTGGGATTTGAGATTCAACAAAACCAATAACAATTATATTCAAATATATCACATCAGTTCAGATCATTTCCTTGTCAGAAAATACGACTGTGATAAGTTGACGTTTCATATGACATGAATTTCGCTACATTCAAGTTTGTTCAATCGGTCCAAAATCGTAGAACAAAAAACTATCAACTGTGAAAAAAAACCGTTTTTTTGCGAATCAATGTGGTAAAGTGAGCTATAAATAGATTTTTTTCCGCACTAGTGCGGGAAAGTCTCACATTCCCGCACTAGTGCGGGAAAGTAAGCATCGTTGAGAAATAAGCCACTTTCCGCACGCTAAACACCAATCGAAAATCGCACTTTCGGGGCAGGCATTGCGAAAATGTTTTTTTAATCGATTTTCCCAGTTGATTAAATAAATAAATCGTTTAGGAGAAATTTTTTTTTTGCTTGAAAAAAAAGTAGACGGATCGGGTTCGATAATGCCACAACTGTTGCGTCTTATAATATTGAAACTACTTTTTCATTCCTGTAACTTTTTTGTATGGTTTTTAAATAAAGATTAACCAATTGCGCGTTGGCGCAGAGGTCCAAGGCAGCCATGCGGTAATCTCGAAATCGTGGGTTCGATCCTGACGCCCGTCTACTTTTTGTTTTTTTTTCAAACAAAAAAATATTTCTAATAAACAATTTATTTATTTAATCAACTGGGAAAATCGAAAAAAAAACATTTTTTCGACAAATCTTATGTCAACTATTTCTTTTTCATATGAAATAATCTCTGTGTTTTTTTTTTTCATTACAAATTATGTTTTTTTACGTTTCACTATTTTGTTGGAAGCCCTATACTTCTTAACATATCTCGGGGTGTGTGCGTCGTAGGAGTCTGTCAGTCAACGATTATGAAGAGGAGAGATAGTTGTTCGACCGCGCTTCAAGGCAAAAGTTTAAAAAGGCGCCATATTGAAACTTGTATCGTTGGAATGCAACTTTTTTCGTTTTTTTTATTTTTATATTTTTATTATGAACCAACAAATTTTCTTGCAATTTGAAGCCATAGATCCTTAACCCTTCGACTGCCCACTTCCGTTACGAACCTCTGATTGCATTGTCTGGGGTCGATCGAACCCCTGACCTTTTTCCGATCGTTGTATTTCGGTAAATATGCATTTATTTTTGTTGTTGTTTTGTTGAGACGTTTTTTGTAGTTAATAATCCTTATTGTACGGCCCAACATTTATTTAAAAAAAAAAAAAAAAAAATTAAGTGTACAAACATTTGTTAAAAGTGGGAGATGCGTAGTGAAAAATACATACTTGCACGAAAAACACTGGGGTCAAAACGACGCAGAGTCGAAGGCAATATTTGTTTTCTAGAGCGCGGTTTGGAGGTGGCTTTTGGGATGAAATAACTTTTCAACCGTTTTAGTCGTCTCTCTGACATTATTTAAACATGTTTATTTATCATTTAAGAATTTGTACAAATGAAAACAAAAAATTGACACGTCCGTTTGTTTAAAATAATGCGCGGAAAACGCCCCCAGTTAAGGACCAGTATATAACGTTGTATGAACGTGATTAAAAAAACCGAATATATTCTTGTGTAGTGATGTTGGGTCCCAAATTCAGCAAAAAAATATTTTTCGACAAAATGACGGCGTGCTATACTTGGAGTATAAATTTTCCCTATTTTTCTCACCATTCAACGAGTTACAAAAAAAAATTGAATGCTTCAACTCAATTCTGCTATTAAAACATACAATAGTTTCGAGAAAAACGTGTTTAAAGCTTGCTGTGTCTCGACTGTGCTCCCCGAGCGTATTCCTCATAATTTCGATAACTCGGCTAAATTCATGAGTATCATTAAATGGTTTTCACTGACGTATGCAGAAAGGTCTGTAAAAAAAGAAAATAAAATAACAAATTACGATTTTTTCGCGTTTCTAGACTAGAATACTGCCTTAATAAGAATCCTGAAAAAACATTTGTCGGATTTCGGTATCCCAAATTTGCCGAAAAAAATTAGCGCCACGAAATTTTCGTTGCGTTCCAACGATGGAAACTTCAATGCGATAAAAATACATATTAAGGTGATAGTCTCGCCAAGGCGTTTTCTATGGATTTGTTGTATTTTGAGGACATGGTGTTCTTATGGGGAGCAGTGGAAACTTTCACATTTCACGCAATAACTTCGAAACTTTTCTACTTACTTTTTTTAAATTCTCAATTAAAGAGGAACATATGACGAAGTGGGTAAAAAAAAATCATGAATTTTGACCGTCTAATTTCAGAGATATAGCGATGCAAATTCAGCAATGTCTCTTCAGATTGCAGTACTGTGTGCATATCCGTATACGCAGAGTATCTGCTTATTAGTAGCCGGAATGGATAGTTTGATACGAAAGTGAGGGTTAGGTAAACATTATATTAGGTGCTTTAATTATTACTTTATAAGTTTTTACATCCCGATAAAAACTGAAATTATTGCTGCAAAAGGTTTAAAAATATATATTTGAAAATTATATCCAAAATAGCTCGTAAACGTGCCAAGTGACCATGTTGTTTTGCAATTGTAAGTTTTGACTCTATACATCACAGTAACGTCGATATTTCAATAACCGTCATGAGACCGTCTTTTTCCCCTAAGCTTTTCCTTATGTTTATTTATACCGCTCCCACCACGTCCGCACGAAATTTATTACGGAATATTTGTTTTATGATGGGATATTTTTCGTTGGGGTTTTTTGTCGTGAGTTATTTTGTATCGAACTTTTTGTAGTTACGTGTCTGGCACATCTTTTGCCGTTACGGTGGTTCGACGCTGTCTGTATATTTATTGAAGGCATGAATACTATTTCCTATTCCATATGAAAAACATATTATGGATAAATTGCTTGTTGGACAATTATTTGTTTAAGCGATTAGTTTAAACAATGTTAACGTTATAATTAGAATAAATATTCATAACATATTTCGAATATGTCTGAATTTCTGATCAAATGAGACTATTCGCTGGGAATATATGCGCAATAAATCCTTAAAAAACTTTTAAGTAGGCGCCGAGAACATTGACATAATACGTAAATCACATCACCATTCGGTTACAGAAAACTGTAAAAAAACCGCTTCTTATTAATTTATCACACAAAGTTGAGATTGCAAAAGTCAAAATGTTTCAATAATGGAAAAAAATCACAGTTCAGATGAGAAACAATTATTTGGGCACAAGTTGTTTTCTTTTGTTCTTCAGCACGGGGGAGTAGCTTCAATTAATAACCGCATGGTAAAAGCAACGCGTTAGAAGCGAAGCTACGTGGATTTTCTAGTCACGTTCGTCCGCGTCTGGAGTTAATTTACGAAATAAATAATATCTTCCACTAGTGGCGTTAGAATTCTCTGGAAAGTGCAAGCGGTGCGGTTCTGGTTGGTCGAACAGGGAACTTGTCTTAGGGAAGGGAATCGAGGGTGTAGAAGAAACGTTGAAAAAAAAAAGAAACAGAATGTGAAGTAAAGGAGGGAAAATATCAGAACTCATAAACCTGCCTACGTGTCAGGTGGAATGAGAACTGGTGATATTTTTTCTCGCTTTCTATCGCTCTCATTGACTGCTCACGGTGGAAGAAAAATGGCATGTGCGAACGAAATGATGTTAGCTACAATCTTAGAATCACTGAGGCCGCGAAAATATTTTTTTTAAATTTTCTCGTTCAAGCAAAGTGGCTGGCAGGTTTTGTGTGTGTTCGCGTGTGTGTGTACACTCTGAGATACTAATCGATGACATTTTTTAAAATAATGTCAAAGTAGCAACGTCACTTTCTTGCTTCTATATAGAAACAGCTGTGTTTCAATTTAAAAAATCGATAATTTAACATATGGTAAGTATTTTCAAAAAAATTCTAAAACTCTGCAATATGGAATTTAGAAAAAAAATGGAAAGTCTGTGTCTTTACCAAGGTTTGCATGATATATATCAAGTATATATCACGATATATATCCATTGATATTTATTTTGGATATATGATTTATATTTATTCTAAAATACAACAAAAATGCGCTTTTTTATCAAAATAACTTTATCTTCATGCAACTATACATGGCGCTGCACTGACTCGACTTAAAAATACCAAACTATGACGACTTATCTATTTATTTGTCCTTGGTATTTGTTATCAGGAGGCTCAAAAAGGCTTCCAATATTTTTTGTAAGGCTCGGTATTTCAAAGAATCCCAGATAGACAGTCATGATTATCACGGCGTGCATACAATTGATGAAGCAAATTTTACAGCATATGGACTACATGTTGTGATGCAAAGCCATGAACTTATTTAGTATCATGCATTTACAAAACATTTTGATCTTAATATGTCGTTTACAAATGCATCGTGCGTTTAGAGCACGTCGAACTCATATCGCTGTGCTCAAGTGTCCGCAATTAATATCCGCAAATTTTACGTCATATTGAAGTCTTGTGTAGACATTTTGGTGTGTACTCACTATGGTAACATCAATTGTTCTCATGAATTGTACTTAACATGAACGCAATTTCGTTTACGTTGGTGAATACATTTCATGAGCTCATTCAGTACCTTGGATTTGAGATACATCGTGACTTAAATTTGTCGTTTCGAAATGCATCATCCATTGACTACAAGATGAACTCATAAGAGGGCAAATTTAAATTCTGCAATGAATATTTGCAGACAGACGTCATATGGTAGTCATCCAATGATTTTTGTTGGTGTATTCACTGGGTTAGCACTGGTAGTAGACATGCCATGCAAGCAATATGACGGCGATATGCATATTTCTCAGTGATACACCCCATGAGCGCAATATGCCGGCAAAATGCATGTGTCTCAGTGATACATTCTATGACGGCGATATGCATGTTCTCAGTGATACATTCGATCAGCACAATATGACGGCAATATGCATATTTCTCCGTGACGCATCCCATGAGCGCAATATGACGGCGTTATGCGTGTTTCCCAGTGATACATTGTATGACGGCGATATGCATGTTTCTCAGTGATACATTCGATGAGCGCAATATGACGGCGATATGCATGTTTTTCAGTAATACTTCCTATGTGCGCTATACAACGGCGGTAGTAAGTACGATATAATGAAATAAAATTTCAATAACAATTAGTTTCTAGGAATTTGGTGTTTTTTTTATTCAAATGGATGTATTGTACCTTCTTCAAAAATTGAACATTTTTTCATCATTCCTTTTAATGCATCTGGATGGCTTTCTTACATCACTAAAATTTTTAGCAAGGGTAACAAGGTATTCATTTTATATGATACATGTAATAATAAATGAAGTTATTCGTTTATTTTTATCATCATCAAAAGCCTTGAAGTCGTAAAACTATAGAAAGAATACGTAAAAACGTGTGTTATTTTTACTGCCTAAATGGGCAAAAAAAATTCAGTAGTCAAAAAGAATTAATTTTCGTTGCATTGCAACAATGCAAACTTCAACGTTTTCCCACTTATTGACATTTTTTTAAATGATAAAAGTAAGGAGCGAAAAATAGGAACTTTACACACGTGATAGGATGGTTAGGTAGGTAGCGCGCTTAGCTCGAGAATTAGAAGACGTAGGTTCGAAACCGAGGCTAGACAAAAACTTTAGTGAGGCAGAGAACACGTTTTAATCCAATTATCCTATATGCAGCAATATAAGTAAAGCATATGGCAACGAAAAATCCTACCAGAATTTTTTTTTATTTATAATTTGTAGACTTATTAATTTTTTCATTTGAGGCACAGATCCGACCGCCTGTACAGTGTCGTAGTACGGGTTACGCCCTCTAGCGTCCATATAAGCACAACAGTTGTATCATGTCATGACGCCAATATGAGCTTCATATGAGCACTACAATTTTTTCACGCCGTGACACCCATATGAGCTCCAAATGAGCACAACGTAGTTGCGTCACGCCGTGACGCCTATATGAGCTCCATATGAGCACTAACATTTCTTCACGTCGTGACGTTCATATGAGCTCCATATGAATACAACATTTACGTCACCCTATGACACCAATATGAACCCCATGTGCACTCCCTTATTGTTGGATTTTCGTGATCCGATTTTGCTAGTGCTGATGAATTCATTGCATGCATACTCGCGTGAAAACAACTTTGCTTCAATTGGATGTATTATTATGAATCGTCATGTGATGCAAATATGACTTGAAGGTGAGCACTCATAAGCGACACATAGCTGTGTTAATTTCTATGCATCATAGATAATGCCCATATGATGCCAATATGAGCTAAATGTGTCTACCTGGGTAGGTTCTGACGTGTGCATACGCGTAACGATTGTAAATAAGTTGTTACTTTGTATCTAACAACTCATCTGACTACAAAATCAGTATCAGATTCGTAGTTCGATACTTGTGATTCGTTGTTGTTTCTGTTAATTTTTCAAAAAGAGATATTTCATTATCAATATTAAAGATAATAGAGCTTGTAAATGTGAGCAGTTTAAGAGGAACTTTTATCTTAACTGTTGATTTATTAGGTAAAAAGAGAAACGTACCTGATTATTTTTTAAATGGAAATACTTCATTTTTAAAATGTGTAAGACTGATTATCATAAAAAAATAAGTAAATAAATAAATATAAAAATAATCAAAATTGGGGTTTAATTTCACATCTATATTTTTAGCAACACACTCTAAGAAAGCTGCTCTAAAAAAACATCAAAAAAATACGGGTTACCTTTATAAATATCATAAATATCGAAAATATAAGAAAATCTGATATATATCAAAATATCGGATATTTTCGATAATTATAATAAATATCGGTTTTTTATGAACCCTGGTTTTTACGGATTGTCGTTTTGAGGTAGGGATATTGGATTCTAAATCGATCTTTAGGAGAATCGATTTTCTAAATGAGAAATATCGATTAATTGTATCGATTTGCTGGCGTCCGATTTTTTTGAGAATTGATTTTTCTTGGCCAGAATCGATTCTTCGTTTGAATGGAAAATAATCGTTCCGATGTTGCTACAATAGACAAATATTATTTGTTTATTGTAGCAATGCCTGTATCGTCGAATGATTATTTTTCAAGGCAAATAACATATTGGATCGGAAGACGCAATAACCTTCCTAAAAGACACCAGGAAAGAGGCACTAATCAATTTTTGTTACCAGGACAGAGTCTTCGGCCTTAAAAAGGTGAAAAAGTGTACGCCTTTCTTGTTCAGAATGTGCAGTTTAGTTCATCCGCGTACGTTTGTACTTTTTCGTATTTCTGTTTTTTTTTTCATACCGTATAATGTATAAAAAATTGATTTTTGCGAGAACGATCTTATCCGTTTCGATATTTTGCAAAATCGATTCTCAGAAATCCGATACAGAATCGATTCCGAAATCGATTTTTTTTTCAGAACATCGGACATCCCTATTTTGAGGCTGCTTGTTTGGTATGTTGCCTGCCCAATTTTCAGCACGGGGACCGGGTATCCTAAAAATGTGTGAAGGACTTAAAAAAAAATCAAAAGCTAATGTACCTCTATATTCAACATTAAAAGACAATGTCTGCCATAATTTTCATAAGAGATTAATAGAGGAGCAATTCTGGATCTTTTATACCAAATTTGGTAAAGATCAACGAAAAAATTCCAATTTTGAATGTCGTGTAAATACCTTAAAATAACTGTCTCAAAATTCAATATCTTTATTAGCTTTTGTGTGCAAATAGTGTATAATAAATGTAGGGTGTATTTGGTATAGCAAAATGGTCGACGATGTTCTACGACGTTTTGTTTAGTCGCGGACGTGCTAGAACAATATGCAAAAAATTCAGATACTTGGGATTTGCATTTCCTCTTGCCCTGAGATCGTAACATTTCGAAATTTTTCAATCTCTCCGTTTTCATACGGAATGCCAACTTGAGCTGAAGAAAAATATAAATTCGCAAAGTACCACTGGTTTCATGGTACATAAAAAAAAATTACAAGGATATTAGTATTTGTCTTAATATTACATATGATCATTTTGTTTAGTTTTATTTTTGATGAACGCACACCCGGACCATTTTGATAATTTTTCAACGGCTGTTTTTTCACGATCCCGTATTCTCGCTAGTTAACGAATATTTTAAATAAAAAAGATCGTCAAAGTTTTTCGGAATGTATATTTTTAAATGCTAAAGATCCCGATTCGACGATTATAATAGTTTCCCAATATTTTCTTCAATCAAAGAAGAAATGAATGAATACTCGTAAAAAAACTGGAAAAATAGTTGATCCTATTCATTCTTCCACTGTGTGGCAAAAAATAAAAATATGCAACTACTAGTTTTTATAGAATGAAAAAAATCTATTTTGATGTTAATGTCGAGTATACTCGAACGAGATTCATCTTCACCTTATTCTGCTCCCCTTTGCTTGTGGACTCGTCAATGGCAGCCGGTGCTAATTGAGCTACAAATTCCACGATGATCAACCGGTCGTTGCGGGGCTCATACGAAATCGGAGCCATATAAGAGGAGCCAGTAAAAGCGGGTAACAATTGACCCGATCTGCAATCACGACGACACAACGTCGGTGAAGGGACAGAGCAAAAGTAAGACCGCAATCAGCCTCCCGATTCAAACGATCCACCGTTCAAGAATTCTTCGCGTGCAAAAACTGGCCTCATGTTTGGTCACGTAGTCTCACCAGAAGACTGCGAATCTTCGTCAGGTTCTACTACCGATACGCATTCGTACGAATTCCGGTGAGTTTTCGGTAATGGTAGCGCACTCAACCGGCTTGCTTCTGTGCTAACACTGCACACAGGATCGCTACTATTTTTGTGCCTAATCACCACCGCGTGTATGAAATATAACAAAAAAAACAACTGCCAAAGTGATCTACGAAATAGTACATTATAGGACACGAGGACGAAAAAACTTTTTCTAACAAGTGTGAGTTTCCAGCACGAGCCGAAAGCGCGTGTTGCAATCACACGACGTTAGGAAAGTTTTTTTTTGTCGAGTATTATACGAAATTTTATTTTATGCTTCGAGTGTGAAAAACCCCAATTTCGCACCGAGTGGAAAAAAAGTTGTTTATAACGCACTTTGGTAGGCGTGTTGCTGAAGAAATTTGTTTGGGTTCATTTGTGCGGGCTTGATCAGGTTGGCTTGAGTGACCAGCTGCTAGCGACCGAATGCAACCACAACTCACTTTTCCCCATGCATCATATTGGTAATTGTATTTTCATTATCGGTTGAATAAAATTTGCGCAAAAACCTACGCGGATGATGTTATACTTGGAAATTGGAAACCGAAGAATAAAATGCGTATGTGGAAGCCACAATGTTTTCTCGACTCCACATCGAGAGGTCCGTTGAGCCGGGACATATACCTGTCGCGAAATTAATACGAGCATCTTTGCCGGGACTGAATCAAAGGCGTTCTCGTAAAAATGCCGGGAATAGCGACGAATCCTGGCTGAGATTGTCGCAGAGTTTGTACAGCGCGGCGGCCGTGAGGTTTCACTGCCAACTTCTCTTTGCTGTTTGACTGGTCGTCGTAGTCCCTACCGTAGTCGACTCTGAGAGCTTGGAGGCCGGTCTGGCCAGCGACGAGTGAACTGAGTTGATACGATTGTTTTTATGGTCGCACCCAACGCACAAAAAACTGTCGTACGACAGTGATGCTCAGTGAGTATTTGAATACACTTTTATTGAGAATCGTACAATTATATCTCAGAGCTTCTGAATCAGCTTCAGAATGTTAGGATATGATTGATAGAACTGGTAAAAACAACAACCACCTAGGTCCTATCAACAACCTCGTGATACTTCAAAGAACGTCTCTTAATAAATGCCTCAACCGAATTGATAAAGATCCTCATTTTTGGGTAGTCAGCTGTCGTTTCCAGACAAGATATATTTTCGCAGCTATGATAACGCGACTCGTTTCGTACGTAAATTCAGAAAAAAAAACGCCATTGTCGATAAATTTCTGAATGTCCTATAAAATGGGTGGACCATTACGATTAAAGTCTGAGCATGTTCATGGACTAATAAACTACGCTTACGCATTTTGATCAGCACTGATTGTAGGCAGTCCCGATAAGAAGATATCCTTTCGGTTATATGTCAGTAAATTGTAAAAAAAATAGGGCATTTGTTGACGAAAATATTTATGCTGCGAAGGCAGTTGTAATGTTCGACGAGGTACGAGCGGTGTTGCTCGGATCAACGGATTAATGGGGAGTACCATGTGAACCACTGGAGGGACGTTGGAGGTACGCAGCTGCCGCTGTTTCTGCTTCTGCGACTCCTCGCGGTCGACATCTTTGACCGCTCGCTGACTTCTTGAATTGCATTCACATATTTATGCATGGTACGTAATGTTCCCATGCTTTTTTCCCATCCGTCTACCTCTTTCGACATTTCTTTGAAAACTACATAGGGGGTTCCAAATTCTGTCGCATCCGCGCTCGCAAATAATGTCTCTGAATAAACCTCTGTGCGTACCTTGCGTTCTTACGAGGAACGAGATTACACTTATCTGGGCAAAGAACTTAGAGGATATTTTATCCGCCAGGATTCTAAAAACGGACAGTAATTTATGCGCGCAGCACCGGACACATGTGGTCAAGCATGTATCTCTTCTTAGTATGCTTCTTAGTTGCGTAAATGATTGTAATATTGAATCAAAAATAAAATATTCTCCAAGCATTAAGAAATGAATTATTAATTAATGAATTATTAAATTAATGTCGATAGTTATTCATATTTTACAAGTAAAATTTTTTAAAATAGCGTCGAAAATATTGACGGATTCGAAAGTTTTAAAATGAAAATATATTCGCGTCTTTTTTTCCGATTCTAACCTTTATACAACAACCGCAATCACTTTCCTTACTAATACTTACTAAGTGCTACATGTAAGAAATATTTGAGATTTTAAACGTAAGGGCCCGTGGGGAAATGAGTCGCACTCATTCCACGAACTATAAGGGGTAAGCTTGCAATGTAAAAAATACGACTTTATCCATTGCATTGTTGTAAAGCCTGGAGTTTTAACTTTGATTGGTAACAAAGATTTTGTAAAGATTCCAAAAAAATATGATCGAGTCATGACGACTTCTGTGAAGGGTCAAATCGAACTATGGCGAACCGCCCCGCTGCGATTTACGTTTTTTTCCTTTACGGTTTTCTCGAAACTATACTATATGAAACGTTGTAAATCGTATTTAAAATTTATTCGTCAATTCACTTAAATTTCGTATAGAGCATATTTTTTTGATATGTTCATCCATTTGTTCATAACAAACTATTAAGGTTTTTTGTTTTGATCGTAAATTGAACGTTTTATTCTACACGTGCCGTTTTCGTAATTTTCAAAACTTCAAAAAAGTATTCAGTCATACGAATGTTTCATTGATATACTAAAAGAACATTTTTTTTTATTTTTCATTTCAGATCACCGTATCCGTGTAGAAATTTTAGCCGTGAAAAAGTACTGCTCCTATCTGCCTTCCCTAGATAATATCAGGCCATTGTCAGGCCGTTCAACGTGGATGAGGTTCGCCATGTAACAAGTCTTAGGCCAGACCCGGATCCGCCGTTCCTATTTCCGGAAACTGATCAGGAACTGACGAGAAAAGGGATCAGAAAATCATCGCGAAATTACGAGAAAGGCGATAATGTGACAAGGCCATGAGAAATAAATCGGCGGGCGGATAGAGTAATGATCAGGTACTGGAAAAGTACCTGATCACTACTCTATGTAAGTAAATCACTTTTGGCGATATACCCGAGTAAAATAAATAATATCAGATCGCATTGATACTTATGATTTCAGAAGTATCAAAAAATCATAAGCGAACGTACACGCTGTGAGCAGAGCACTTTCGTTCGTGATATAACAACGGGTCGAAGTTTTATCATTGTACGACGGTACCTCTTAATTACGCGAAATGCTTTGCTCGAAGCCACCTGACGGATTGTTGCCGAAATACATACGGGTAATGTCTTCCCAGCGAAAACATTGGAATTTCCCGACAAGGTGACATCGATTTTAAAAAGCACGAACCATCTCCTTTATGTTTTGTCTTATCAAATAATTTGATTATTCGTTATGATCAAATTAATACTTTTAATCCCATTATTTATGAGGAGCATTTTTATTCTCGTAGATTATCATCGTTGAAAAATTGCTTATAATGGTGAATAGAATTACAACTCGAGTAGAAATTGTGCTAGGCTGTCTGATCTACATGCTAGTAACTGGCTCGCCCGATTGAGCTTATACGATCTGATTAATGGGGGCTACTTTTTATTTCTAATCACCACCCAATTTTTAGTACTTAGTCACTAGACGACGAAAGCGTTACAAGGCTGGACAGTTACTAACTAAGACGACTAGCCAGTGGTGATTTGAAATATAATTTTACTAGCTCAGGGAATAGATGTATTAGTTTCATACTAATCAGTTATAAATATCGTATAAATATCACTAAAAAGCAAAGCAGCTTTAGATAGTTCTTACAGTTTCTCTTGTCAGGAATTGTCAATGTTCTCGCCGGCTATACGTTACGTGAAAGTATACTTGCACGCAGTGTATTTGAGCCAGAACATTGCAACCAAACATATAGTGTAAGCCATGAAAAACGATTTTGTGATCTTTCTGATCTGTTTCATGAAACGGCCTGGTTAGGTGAATCGAGGCAAGTCTGACCAAAGTAAGGAATGCCCGGTGATATTTCTGCAAGGGTAGTTGCCATAACCTCTTATACCAATTGTTCACCAAAAAACCTCAAACTTCGCAAGACTATGTATTAATTTTTATGTAAAATCCTGACTTCGTCATTCCAATACTCTCCTCGGAAGAAATACTGAAAATCGACCTGGTCTTTCAACCTTAAGCTTATGCAGACTTGTTAATGGAAATACCTTCAGAATGTGGGGAAACGTTGAAAAAACACATTTGTAAAACTTGTATATGTACATGTATGTGCGCGCCCGTGTCTACAGATTTTTTCTACAAGAAAAACATCTACAATTTTTTTTAATACCTAATTATAATGAAAAGCATATTCTAAATGAGTTTAGTGAAAATTGATAAAATGCTTTAAACCTTAAGGAAGTTTCAATTTTTAGGAAAATGTTTTTAGCCCTCAGTTTTTGCCATGTTTTAGCCATCCGATTAAATTTCGTAGCACAGGGTATTTCGTTTTCAAAACTATAACGTCTTAAATAATAAAAATAATTCTGATCGAAAAGAAGCAACAACTGCGGAAGGGAAGGGAACTAAGCAGAACGAAGGGAAGGAAGACCACGGTTCGGAAGAGTACAACGGTGATGCATTCAAGCAGCCGAAGGCCTGGTAAGATCCATTGGAGTCTCTGCTCACATATAGTAAAACCATATTATTAAATGTGTCTACTGGTTCTGGCGTTTCACCACCCGCAAGCGATACCGCAACTGTATTTAGAATGTGGTTACCGAGGTATCGATGTGGAGTCTTCCTCCCCGCCGATGAACGGGTTACACGCGCGAATTTTCGTTGCACCTGTCTTCGATATATTATTAAGCACGTATTAATCGAAAACGTATGGGCAACCCAGTACAAAGCGGTCCGTGATAATGCGTTTTTAAATGCTCTACGGTCGAGTCTCGCATCTTCCATTCGGTTTTTTTTTATTTATTAGGTACGGCAATTTGGCTTATAATCATTGCTGTAAGTCCTCAGGCTTCGGCATTATTATCCAATGTTGTATTTTTGGAAATAAAGTTATATGGGTATGCGGAAGGGGATATATATATATATATATATATATATATATATCTGATTGGCTAAGAAAACGATACTTTGAAAATATTTTTATTCGATTGTCCAATATTTAAACTACAATATATTTATTTAAGATTTTATTTAATAATTCATTAATTTTACGAAATTATAGTCCGGAATAGTCGATCAAACAAAAAGAGAATTGAGTTCGATGGTAACTATAGCGGAACCTCAATATAATGAACCTCGATTTAACGAAATCCTCGATATAACGAAGATTTGTCCATTTTCTTATGCTGATAGACACCCGAAATCTTGATACAACGAAGAAAAACTATAGACGTAACGAATTTATTTCCAGGGCCCTTAACCTCTATACAAGGAATTATTGTGAACGAAACCTCTGTATAACGAAGCGTTCGATAAACTAACTTCCTTCCTTTCGTTCCCTTCTGCCCCTCTCTGGTTCTACGAAGCCTGTCTATACTTGCAGATTTTTTAAATAAAATAAAATATTTATTTAATTAAAAAATAATCCGCTTTAAAAAATAATATGTTATATAAATTATTCTCTAATTGCCAATTGCTTGTAAAAATTGCTCTAATTTAAACCTTTCTTCCTTCAAAAATATCCCTATATTTATAGTACTAATATATTTTTTAAAAAGAACGAACGGTTCAAGTTAGAGCAATTTTTATTTGTCCTTTTTATTAAAACCTTAATATAACACATTTTTGGAACATGACCTCCATATAACGAAACCACAATATAACGAAAACTCGATATAACGAACTTTTCTGCTCTTCCCTAGAGATTCCTTATATCGAGGTTCGACTGTATGTTCAAAGCTTCAACCGCGTTTTTGGCGACACATTTTTTTTCTGAAACAGTAACCCATGTATCTTAACAACTGACGGCCCGATTTAGTTTTTTTAATTCACACCGTTTATTTTATATAATTATGTAGCATTTTTTTATACAAAAATTCTGTCAAACATGACAATTAATTTTTCATCAATAAAATAGGAACGGGTTTTGAAGTGAAAAATCAGATTTCCGCTTTTAAATGGTCATGAGTTTCCAAAAAACAAATGTCTTCGAATGAGTCCAAAAACCTATATTTTAACCCTTCGCGGTCACACGTTCTGGCTATAACACGCTAGTCACAGGGGGGTAGCAATGAGACCAGCCATATTCAAACGATTGCCGCATTGACCGTATCATTCCAAATGCTCATAAAAATTCAGCATTTTAGTTCGAACATTCTAGAATGTGGCATTCTCGGTATTATATTTTTATCGAATTTAAAAATGACGGAGAACAATCAGTATTGGTTCAATGGGTAAAATGAGGCCTTTTTTAATAAAAAAAAAAATAACTCTTGCAATTTTCTACTTTTTTTAAATAAAATTTTAGGGTGATACTCCTGAGATATGATAGTTTAAGGGAATAAATAGCTCCATAGTTGGCTTTCAAGAAAGAGATTTATTCTGATATTTGAAGAGCCATTTCGTAGTAAAATAAAGAACGATAATCATGAAAAATAAGCGATTTATTATAAAAAGTGGCTGTTAACAACATATAGTAATTTTGATACCTGTAAAAGATACAATATTTATCAGATGTTCTGTTCCCAAATAAGATATCTACATCACAAGAATAACAGAAGGGATGCAAACTCCGGTCTGACTCGCGGGCGGGGGAGGGGGGGGGGGGTCGAGAGGTGCGACCTCTTGCGAAGGGTAACGGGATTAAAAATCGTAGGCAAGAGCTCCTCAGGGAACGAAAATAGTGGTGGTGAAAATTCGAAACAGT
Source organism: Ophion ventricosus (assembly GCA_963932345.1). Taxonomy (NCBI): domain Eukaryota; kingdom Metazoa; phylum Arthropoda; class Insecta; order Hymenoptera; family Ichneumonidae; genus Ophion; species Ophion ventricosus. The sequence continues at coordinate 3,202,481 of OZ010712.1, read as the reverse complement.
AATAAACGTCCTTTTCCAATTTTGTAAAAAAGAATATGACTTTATTAGTTATGTATGTGCGTGCGTGTGTGTATTCTTATAAAACATAAAGTATTTATTATAAGAATTCTTGCGCTCCTTCAACAGACAAAAAATTACATTTTTGTTAATTTTTAATTTGTTCGAAAAAATGTATATTTTGTTAATTTTTAATCTGTTTTAAAACTGTATATTTTGTGAATTTTTAATCTGTTTGAAAAAATGTATGTTTTCTTAGATTGTAAAAAATACTCACGAGAGATATTTTCTTCACTGAATGCCTGCAATCCATGTTATGCAAATATGACAACAGGTGACGGGCTTAGACACTTGCACGGGTGTCCGACATCGATTACATTTTAGACGTGCAATGCGGTTAAGGGACAACACCACTGTGACGGCTTCAAAAAATCGATTTTTTGATAACCATCTAGAAAAATCTAAAATACATTTAAGATTAAGATGCCGTTGGACCCAGGTCGAAAAAATAATTATTTTGAGAGATATTGAATATTTTGTGGAGCGGTGCAGCGCTCCGTGACGCTCGGGGTCCCGGCAATTACGCCAGTCTTCGAAAATTTGAGCAGAGACGATTTGCTGCAGCGTTGTTTGGGCGGCTTCACGCAAAACAACAACGAAAGCTACAACAAATCAGTTTGGGCAATAGCCCCCAAGTGTCAGTCCGGGAGCAAAAAAATCGTCGATATTGCAGCTGATATCGCGGTATTATTATTCAATGATGGCCTGAGAAGCCTCATGAAAGTTTTGGAGACGTTGGGGATAACTATCGGCCCAAATTGTTTCAATTTTTGCGTTGAAACCGACGCAGCGCGGATCGAGCTGGCGGAGCGCTCGCTCACAGACGCTGCAAAAGAGGCAAGAAGAGCCTCTACAAGTTCGAGAAAAGATGCTAGGGACAATCATTTGCTTCTTGAAGGCCAGCTATATGGTGCCGGCATCGCTGATTAAAGGTAAACATTTTTTTTTCCAATTTATCGCATAAATTAACAAACCTAAAACTTTGAACGCGTTTTTCTCAAAACCACTTTTTTGAGTGCGGCACGCAGCAGAACTCGAGCAATTTTTATCCGATCGACTTCAAATTTGGACTGCATCAATAAAACTAGATTATCTAAAGAAGTACATAGGATTTTTTCGATATCTCAATAATAAAAAAAGTTATAGCCTATTTTCGACGAGAAATTTTGCTCGAAAATCGTCCTTTAATTTCAAAAGCGTGCCTATTTTTTTAAAATCAATATTTTTTCCAATCCCTATGTACTTCTCTTCAAAATATCATATTATTAACGAAAACACTCGGTATTTTTTTTCAGATCGACTTTGAAGAGAGTTCTGCTGCGTGCCGCGAACCACTGCAGAGGCAACAGTACCTGACGCGGGAGCTTCCCCAGCGTCACCATGGGGCGTGAAAAATTTGAAATTTTTTTTTATGTATCTTCAATAAACAACGAACAAAACAAAATTTTTTTTTCGAATATCTCTTTTTTTTCCCACAAAAAAAATTCTTGAAAAATGGCAAAAAAACAGGGGGTCACAGTGGTGTTCTGCCTTAAAGGCATTAGAAAAATGTTCCATTACCACACGCCAACCAATGTGATCATTTTGTATTACAGAAAAGCATGCAAACCGCTACGCAAACCTGTCGCTTGATCGCCGATACCCTCGCTTGCAACAAAAAGTCGATTGTTCATTTAGTTCTTTCGAATCCGAATAGTACTCATTGTGAATGTCTGCAGAGTGCATTGTCTCTGTGTATCGCGAACACTGTTACTGTTTCTCGTAGAGCGACGAAAACTGCAATGACGAAGTCCGTCGTCTTCGGGGTGACGGGCATCCGACGATCGGAATTTCTGTTGGTTTCGCAGGAATAAGGGTAAGGAGAATCCACCTGCAGCTCGATATTTTTTTATACAGGTCCATACGGAGGTAAAAGTTCTTCTCAACAAATATATACATATTTTCTATAGTAATGCAGAGTATGGCCGGACAGAGGGTGGCCATGTGCTGCTTGAAAAAAGGTCCTCCAGACCGAGAAGCGAAAGCTGACCTGGCGAGATGTGACAGCTTTAAAGTTTTGAGTATTTGTTTTATGGAATTTGAAGGAAGACGCTTGCTGGTGATTGTAAAATGCGAAAATCTCAAAATTATAGGCACAAACGTTGTCCCGTTTTTCCGAGTGGGAATTAGTTTGAGATATTCACCTATGGAAAACCAGCACGACAATTAAAGGCATAAGAATGCAATAAAAATGTCAACTTACTGTGAGAGGATCCTATCGGGTATGCATGATATTGAAGTTTGCATCGTTAGAAGGCAACAAGAGATAACTTTTTTTTTAATCGTATACATTTTCTTTCGCTGATGTAGAATGCATTTTAAGGTAGTAGGCTCGCCACAGTCACGTTGAAAAGTTCATTCTCCGCTCAATCGATGAAAGCTTCGAAATCTTGCAAAATATCCTTATAATGTAGGTTATACACCGAGATAGACAGTCATGATTATCACGGCGTGCATACTATTGATGAAGCAAACTTTACAGCAAATTGACTACATGTTGTGATGCAAAGCCATGAGCTCATTTAGTATCATACATTTACCAAACATTTTGATCTTAATATGTCGTTTACTAATGCATCCTGCGTTTAGAGCACGTCGAACTCATATCGCTGTGCTCAAGTGTCTGCAATTAATATACGCAAATTTTATGTCATACTGAAGTCATGTATAGACATTTTGGTGTGTATTCACTATGGTAACATCAATTGTACTCATGAATCGTACTTAACATGAACGCAATTTCGTTTACGTTGGTGAAGACATTTCATGAGCTCATTCAGTATGATGGATTTGAGATACATCTTGACTTAAATTGGTCGTTTCGAAATGCATCATCCATTGACTATAAGATGAACTCATAAGAGGGCAAATTTGAATTCTACAATGAATATTTGCCGATTGACGTCATATGGTAGTCATCCAATGATTTTTTTTTTGTGTATTCACTGGATTAGCACTGGTAGTAGACATGCCATGCAAGCAATATGACGGCGATATGCATATTTCTCAGTGATACACCCCATGAGCGCAATATCCCGGCAAAATGCATGTTTCTCAGTGATACATTCTATGACGGCAATATGCATGTTCTCAGTGATACATTCGATTAGCACAATATGACGGCAATATGCATATTTCTTAGTGACACATCCCATGAGCGCAATATGACGGCGATATGCGTGTTTCTCTGTGATAAATCGTATACCGGCGATATGCATGTTTCTCAGTGATACATTCGATGAGCGCAATATGACGGCGATATGCATGTTTTTCAGTAATACTTCCTACGAGCGCCATACGACGGCGATAGTAAGTACTATATAATGAAATAAAATTTCAATAAAAAATAATTTCTAAGAATTTTGTATTTTTTTTATTCAAATGGATGTATTGTTAAAAAAATTTCTTAACATTGAACTTCTTAAAAACTTGAACATCTTTTCATCATTCCTTTTAATGCATCTGGATGTCTTTCTTACATCACTAAAATATTTAGCAATAAGGAAAACAAGCTATTCATTTTATATGATACATGTAATAATAACTGCAGTCATTCGTTTATTTGTATCATCATCAAAAGCCTTGAAGTCGTAAAACTATAATAAGAATACGTAAAAACGGGTCAGTTATTTTTACTGCCTAAATGGGGAAATAATATTCAGTAGTCAAAAAGAATTAATTTTCGTTGCATTGCAACAATGCAAACTTCAAAGTTTTCCCACTTAATGACATTTTTTTAAAACGATAAAAGTAAGGAGAGAAAAAAAGGAAACTTACACAAGTGATAGGATGGTTAGGTAGACAGCGCGCTCAGCTCTAGAATTAGAAGACGTAGGTTCGAAACCGAGGCTAGACAAAAACTTTTATGAGGCAGAACACGTTTTAATCCAATTATCATATATGTAGCAATATAAGTAAAGCATGTGGAAACGAAAAATACTACCAGACATTTTTTTTTTATTCATAATTTGTGGACTTATTTTTTCATTTCAGGCACAGATCCGGCAGCCTGTACAGTATCGTAGTACGGGTGCTTATATGGACGCCCTCTAGCGTCCATATAAGCACAACAATTGTATCATGTCATGATGCCAATATGTGCTTCATATGAGCACTACAATTTTTTCACGCCGTGCCACCCATATGAGCTCCAAATGAGCACAACGTAGTTACGTCACGCCGTGACGCCTATATGAGCTCCATATGAGCACTAAAATTTCTTCACGCCGTGACGCTCATATGAGCTCCATATGAACACAACATTTACGACACCCTGTGACACCAATATGAACCCCATATGCACTCCCTTATTGTTGGATATTCGTGAGCCGATTTTGCTAATGCTGATGAATTCACTGCATGCATACTCGTGTGAGAACAACTTTGCTTCAATTGGATGTGTTATTATGAATCGTTATGTGATGCAAATATGACTTGAAGGTGAATACTCATAAGCGACACATAGCTGTGTTAATTTATATGCATCATAGACAATGCCCATATGATGCCAATATGAGCTAAATGTTTCTATCTGGGCATCTTATCGGGATGTAAAGACTTATAAAGTAATGATGAAAACGCCCAATATAATCTTTACCTAAGCCTCACTTTTGTATCAGACTATCCATTGAGGCTACTATATTCGTAGATACTCTGCGTATACGGATATGCACACACTAGGGGAGACCGAGAAGGGTTGTGACAATCTTTGCTTTAACTAGCATATCTCAGTCAAAAAAGTCATACATCTATGAACGCTATAACTTAACATAGCTAGTTCTATACTCTATTCGAAACAAACACAAAAAAAAATAAAACTATTAAGGTTTCTAAGAAAATTGACAAAAACCGAAACAACTTCCCGTGTCACAACTCTCCTAGTATGGAGGTAAGTTGTGACTGAGTTCGAGGTAAGTTATGACACCTATGTATTTGGTGATTATGGGGAAAGAACCTTAATTCAAACGCTGCTGTTCGTAAATAAAAGAAATATTTATATCTATCAGTCTATATCTTCTATATATATAAAAGGCAAGGTCCTGACTGACTGACTGACTGGCTGACTGATTGACTGACTCATCATCGCCCTGCCTAAACCACTAAAGGTAGAAGCATGAAATTTGGGGAGGGCTTGGATTTTATATTGGAGGTATCGTTTAAGAAGGGATTTCTCGAAATTCAACCCCTAAGGGGGTGAAAGGCGGTGTCAAAGTTTGTATGAGAAATTATACTCCTTGCGTGTAACAATTCGAAATTTGGAACATATGTTCGTTAGAAGATGTAGAAGTGCACGAAAAAAGAATTTTTCGAAAATTCACTCTCGAGGGGATGAAATGGAGTATAAATGTTTGTATGAAAAATTATATTACTTGCGTGTACCAACTTGAAACTTGGAACATAAATTCCTTAGAAGGTGTAGAAGTGCACTAAGAAAGGATTTTTTGAAAATCCACTCTTAAGGGGGTAAAATGGAGGGTAAAAGTTTGTATGGGAATTATATTCCTTGCGTGTATCTACTTGAAACTTGAAATATATGTTCCTTGGAAGGTGTAGAGGTGCATTATAAAAGGATATTTCGAAAAGCAACCCTTAAGAGGGTGAAATGGGGTGTAAAAGTTTGTATGGAAAACTTTCCTTGCGTGTATCAACTTTAAACTCGGTATAAATATTCTTCAAAACGAATAATAAAACGCATATTTCAGGATTTTTGAAAACCCCTAATGCGGGGTTCTACTTTTAATAAAGTTTCTATGGGCTAATTATAACCAACAATAACCACCTATTTATTTTAACACTAATTAGACTCCTTTCATCTTTTGGCACATCATTACGAACTCAAATAGAATTTAATGTTAATTATCAATATAAGTAGTATTAGTTATCTCATAACAATAATAAAATATGGCATTTAAAATCAATCAAATGAAAATCAAGTAAAAAATAAAGTTCCGTCCGAAATCTACTCCGACAAGCAATTATGACAAATATATCGACACTCTCCTCCAGTGCAAGCTTCACATGACCAAGGGCTTGAGGCAACACAAGTAGAAACAATTATTTTCTGCATCTTCGTCCTCTTCGTCATCGATGTTATTTTTCTTTTTAGTTCTTTTCGGTCTATATTCTTTTCTCACATATTTGTTAGGCATTCTGAAACAATAAAATAAAAATTCAGCATGCCAAGTCACACCACAAAACATTCGTGCCAGGAAAAAAACAAAATAGGAGAATTGTGACAAGCTGTCACAACTCTCCTAGGTGTAAAAAATTGTGCTTTGGTCAGAATAATAACTCTTAACCGCCAAACAGGAAGCGAACTCAAAAAAACAATAGCATGCTATGAAACTTGAAAAGCCAATACATATTAGAAAAAATATCACAATAACGCTAACACAATACGTATCGAAAAATGGGATATCAAAATTTTGGTCGAAATATTACTTTCGGCAATTTTTGGACGCAGACGTCGTATAGCCGCAATCGCTTCGCGGGGGCCGTCGGCGCGCAATGCATTTAATTGCGCGTCTAAAAAGCAACAAACGCGCGACTTGCTAGTTCGCTAACGACTATAGGCTCCGAGAAATCGCCGTTGTCACAACTCTCCTCTGTCACAAACCTCCTCGGTCTCCCCTACTGTAATCTAGTTCTAGTCTGCTCGAGTCGCTTCGTGGCGCTAGCGTCCCTAGACATTGCTTTATTTAAATCGCTATATCTCTGGAACTAGACGGTCAAAATTCATGATTTTTTTACCCACTTCATCATGGGTTCCAAAAGTTTCGAAGTTATTGCGTGAAATGTGAACTTTTCCACTGCTTCCCATAAGAACACGTGTAAAACCATGAAATCTTTGATTGCCAATATCTCGAAAACGGAACGGTGAATCCTTTTAAAATTTTGTAGCTAATCATTTAATAGTGTCCTAAATGAGTCCTCAAAATTAAAAAAAAATATCTATAGAAAAACCCCTTGGCAAGACTATTACCTTAAAGTGGATGAATGGAATTTAATTCCATTTAAGAAAGTTCTTTTAGGAATCCTTCGTAATTGGGATGTAATTAACTTCATTCTGCTGAACCCAAATAGGATTTTGATTTTTTTTCAGCAAGCTCAATGTTTTTTGCAAATACTAGTCATCATAAAAATACGCTATATTTTCTTTTGAAGGGAACTGAAAAACCATAAAGAATATTTTTCTCGGCCTCAAACTATCAGATGAAGTAAAAAGTTCTGAGCGTTCTTTCGCTTTATTTCGACGATGAAATTGACATAGGATTATCAGATTTAGATCAAATATGCGCCGTTTTGTTCGATAACTTTTGTTCATTTTGAAGGCAATTTCATAATTCCGCGATTGAAGAAGACCTCGTCCCTATTGGTAAAAAACTTGACCAGCTCATTTTCACAAGCCTCTCTTGAGGCCAGTTTTGTACCATCAAAAAAATTTTGCAAATGTTTGAAAAGGTGATAATCGCTTGGTGCCAGGTCTGGACTATACGGCGGGTGCGATAGAACCTCCAGTCCAAGCTCTCGGAGCTTCTGGCGCGTCGTTAAAGATGTGTGCGGCCTGGCGTTGTCTTGATGGTATACAACACCCTTCCTATTGGCCAATTCTGGCCGCTTCTGGTCGATCGCCTGCTTCAATCTGGTCAGTTGTTGACAGTAGAGGTCCGAATTGAGTGTTTGGCCCGATGGGAGCACCTCATAGTGGATGATTCCCTTCCAATCCCACCAAACACACAGCAAAACTTTCTTGGCCGTTAATCCGGGCTTGGCGATCGTTTGGGCCGGCTCACCGCGATTGAACCACGATCTTTTTCGGCTGTTGTTCTCGTTTGTGACCCATTTTTCATCGCCAGTCACCATCCGCTTCAAAAATGGGTCGATTGCGTTATGTTTCAGCAAAGAATCGCAGGCATCAATTTGGTCCAAAAGGTTATTTTGCGTCAATTCGTGTGGTACCCATACATCGAGCTTCTTCTTGAGACCAGCCTTATGCAAAAGGTTCCAAACGGTTTTCTGGCTAATTTTCAGTTCCTGGGCAATGGAATAAGTGCTCACATGTCGGTCCGACTCGACGATTTCCATGATTTTATCGACATTTTCGACGATTGGCCTACCAGAGCGTGCCCCATCTTCGACGTCCATATTACCAGAACCGAATCGTTGGAACCACCGCTTTACTATTGCATTCGATACTGTATTGGGTCCATAAACAGCACAATTTTTTTGGCCGCCTGCTCCGCCTTTTCACCTTGGTTGTAGTGGTACTGAAGAATGTATCGAATTTTCTCTTTTTTTACCTCCATTTTGGAACGCTGTAACACACAACTGGCTTCACCAAATACAAAACTGTCAAAGAACTTTTTTTGAAGCGTAACGTCACCTTTAAATCGCCGTAGAGTATGACTCGATGCGATGTATACATCGTGAGATATGGCTCACTAAAGACATCTAGCGAAAAATGCTCAGAACTTTTTATTTAAGGCAGTAGTCTGCTTTACAGGCTTCAAAAAATCGATTTTTCGTTTTTGTCTTAAATCTATTCCAAAACTATCCAAGAATATGTGTTCAAAATTTTAGAGGCCAATTCGACATATTTTCGAAGCTAGATCAGTTTTAGTGGCCGAGCGTCGAGCAGGTGCGAATGCTCGGGCAGAACTTTACAGCCCGTTTTCTCGAGTTTTCATTTTCACAAGTTTTGGAAAACGGTGCGGGCGATAGTAAAAACAATATATGTCCGATCGAAAAAAACCAAAGTGATCTAGCTTCAGTATTGAATTATCTTCTATTTGAACTAAAAAAGTTGGACAAAAGTACTATTTAAATTACTTGTTTTGCAACTTAAAGTGAATTTTTTTTTTCAAAAAAGTGAATTTTTTTTTCAAACTTCGAAAAAATTTGGAATTTCGTCATTTCTTCGGTATTTTTTTAGTTCATATAGAAAAGGAACTTATAAAAACTAAAAAAAAATTTGGTTCCACTGTTTCAGATGCATCGCACGACCTCCATCACCGGCACCGATTTACGAGTGCACACTCCAGGCGCCCCAGAAAAATCGTTACAACTTTGGCAAATTTCAATAATTTGTAATAATAAAAATTGTTTTTTAAAGCTTGAATATAATATACTATCGTCTCAAAATTTCGTTTACCGCAATCATTTCCTTCCCTTTCAAAAAAATTGTTGAAAAAACGCTTTTTTTTCGGCTCCTAAAGCAGACTACTGCCTTAACCCAATATTTGCGGCAGACCCCCAAAAAAATAGATGGCCACCTTATAATTGTCACCCTGTATAATAAAATGCATCTAGTCATTTGATGAAAATCTTATAAACTATGTCCAGCTGCAATTAGAAATCGATCGGCTTGATATATCTTAGGGTGCCATCCGGATTGCGCTGTAAGCGCTCAACGCGCTATCAGGACCGCCATCGGACTAATCAGATCGACAGTAAGCACGCTATGTACGCCGTAAGCGCAATTCGGACTGCACTCTTCAAATATAATATTCAGTGCATCGAAAAATATACCTTCGCGAAAACACAAAAGAAAAAAGCGTATTAAAATCCACTGGTTGCGTATGCATTTTTCCAAAAAACTCCAGCTCAGTACCTGCGGTTGTTTTTCATGTTATTGATTACAGGCAATACGAAAGTACATTGTTTCTTAAGGGAGCATTGCAATGTGACTGGCTTGAAATTCGCTGATTTTCTTGATTTTTTTAAAAATAAAATTCGATAATCAGCCCGATTTTTTTCGTTAATTCAAATGATTTATGTTGTACATAAAAGGGTTTTTTAACGTTTTAGTTTTATTTTTTATATAATTTTGTTCGCCACTGCACAATAATGCCTAAAGAAAATAGCGCCTAACGGTGCTAGACCCCATAATTCCCAAGTGGAGTCTCTCCACTCATCAAAGTTCCAACCAAAAATGGTAAAAAGAAATGTCAAAAAAAAATTCTGAATAAATTCTAGCCATTCCCGTGTGAATCCTTGCAACTTTTTACCCTCTTGACATTTCCTCTGAAACCCTATAGTTCTTCGATGACGCCTTTTTTCCGAAACAAGTCTTTTTTAGCTAAAAATGCAATATTGGAACGAAAAAAAAATCGTACGAGACTTTCTAAAAAACAAAAATGTAGGTTTTGATATCCTTTTTAAGTTTGCAATGGAAAAAACCGAGCAAAAAAAGTCTACAAACTTTGCAGTTAATTTTCGACGGCCAAAAATAGTCGAAAAATGACCACGTTCAAAAGTGCGCACCGGGGCGAAAAAAATCGTAGAGAATTTTCTAAAAAAGAATAATAAAGGTAAACTTATCCTCTTTGAGAGGCCTTGGGAAATTCAATTATCTTTATTTTTGAGTCGGCTATGTAAATTTTAGTGCGGTAAGCAATTTCGACTAGTGCGAACTTTTTTTTGTCCAGTACTGTATCTCACGAATACGGAAAAGGAATATAGGTTCATGACATAAAAGTTCGGTGAAAAAGAGTCAAATTATTTTTCTTTTTTTTCTCTAACAAGGCTGTTATTTGGAAAAAAATGAAGGCATCGTCGTGCCTTTTATTAGCAGGCGCGACTATTTATGTATAGAAAGACTAACCATTTTCCTGAACTGCAGAATGTTGCCTTCTAATGGAAACAAAGTCATGAGATTTTTGAGAGACTGAATCGTGTACCATTTTTCCGTCTGTCTCTTTTGTGTTATACTACCAGATGAAATCAAATCACAGATTTATTAGGAAATAATCAAATATTTAGTTATTAGACGATATTAATTAGATCTTGATTTGAATAAGTTAATATATTTAAAATAATAATTTTAATCGTGGAATGCAATAGAAAAAATTTGATTTAATGAAATATCTAGTTAATTCGAATTTTTATAAATCAAATAGACGCATCTAGTTGATATCAAAAGAATTTTTCTCTCAGTACATTTTTTATTTTTCTTTTTCTTCGCACTACTATACTCGCAAGACAGCCCAATCTCTTCTCTTCTGCGAAAGTCACTCTATCTTTCTGTCTGTCTGTGTCTTACATTTTTAGTTTATAGAAACCGCCTTTCGCTCGATCTTAATGCCCCGAACTTATACCTTGCAACTCTTACAATTTTACAACCCCTCAACCGATTTCGTTCATATTTAAACTTAAGAATTGCATTAGCATGAACTACTTGCCTACAAAATTACACGAAGATCGGATCAATAGTACGCAAGTTATCGTCGAACAAACATACCAACGTATCAAATACCATAATTAAATATACCTCTAAAAAAGGTAAGAATTGAAAAAGGTTCAGGTTTTATGTGAAGTATAATCCGGTAGGAATTATTTACCTATCGTTTGTAATTTGGAGGTTATGAATGATTCAAGTATCGCGGTGACTTTGATCAAATTCGTGAGGCGACATTGATAGTTACCAAAGTCACCGCGGTTCGTTTTGTTGATATTTTTCAAAGCTTCTGTCTAAAACTTTAATCTCGCCCTTATTTCAGGAACAGCATCATTCGCAAATATAAAAAGCCACCGGACACCCGGAATTATAGAAATTATACCAGAGGCAGAACGAGATCAGTTCGATCAGACGCTCTGATCGTCTGCGTGTTGTAAAAATGGCGTCGACAGAAGTAGACGTTTCGAAGAAAAAACTGAGTTAAGAGTCTTTGATACGCAAATCTGTTTTTATATGAATAAATAAATCGTTATAACATGACATTGTTTTATTGATCAACTTCGCCCCAATTTTTTAAAAGTCTATCATAATTTAAGAACCAAAATTATTAAACAAATTTTTATTACAGGTTTTGTTTGTTCCTTTTCGGGGTTACTTTTAAGGAGGCTAAGTCACAAACGTCTTACCACTAGAAAAAAAATTATTTTGAAGGATACCATAGACAAAGTACCCATATTCATGTATGCAAAGTTGCAGATAAGGTCAACGACTAAATAAGATAGATACAAATAGTTGAACTTTGGATTTTTAACCGAGGACTTATGGGAGAGTCACCCTCAAAAAATTTGTATCATATGGTATCTTTGCATTCACGCAACAGATATTGACAAAAAACTACGGTAACGTTGATTAGGTCATGAGAATTCCAAATACAATAAAACAAGTTTTGGGTTAACAACTTATGTAAAAAGATATTTAATGTTAAAATGTCGTTGTACTTGAAGTTCCGAAAGGTTTCGCGACCGTGTAAAGATTCGGCAGCAAAGCGAGAATCAGGTGTTTTTTATACCTTAGGTACGCATGCGCGAGAATTAAATTAGGTACGCATGCGCGAGAATTAAACCTAACCCTAAATTCGTTTGCGATTGACGTGTAGTTAGAACAATTTGATTCATCGTAATAAAATATCTAATTTGATCGATAAATGAAACCTATCATATAATTCTCAACAATAATAGAAAATAGAGTTGTATTTCAGAGTAAATAAGCATCTTTTAAATATTGTGTAAACTCTTTGAAAAAAAAAAAGAAAAATTCGTTGACAATAACAAATTCAAATCACGCGACGACTAGCGGTCAGCTCGGTGTCATGAGTAGGACAGAGAAATCGGAGAAGAGAGTGAGATGGAGAATTGCAGCGTTGTCGTACTTCTCTATACAGTACCGTAACGGAAAATTGTGCCAATTTTACGGCATTTATTTAGCGATGTACAGCTAATAAGTTTTGTATAAAGTTACCAATAATACGTTTATATCCAACGGTATTATGCTAAACATTCGTATTACTAAAAAAGAAGACGGGGCCCTGCTTATGCGCCCACGCAACCCGGCCCTTCGCGACAGAGCCTCCTTAAAAGCAGTTATTAAAAAGATGGAGTATTAATGTAACCTCAGGCGACGTATGAACTTGATAAGCCGTTTTTTATTTTATTTTCTCTTGAACTATTCGTCCAATTTTATTTTTACTTTGCCTATGCTATCTATGTATAATAAAAAATAGATATTTCAATATTTTTTTCAAAACTCTACACTCAAAACCGAAACATAAACATGAAGTTAAAAAACAAATCAAAGTCGCCCCATTTTATGGTAGCACGCATTACGCACCCATACAGATTGAAAACATACACGGAGAGAATTAAAAAGTAATTTTTGTGGTGAATTTCACGGTAAAAATTACCATGATATATTTCAATGTGGTGACAAGTGAGAAAAGCATAATAATTCGTGTGCGACAAGTTTTTTTTAACTCACGTTACAGAAAATTTCAAATACGTAGCTAAAATTTTCCTATACAAGAAGGGTAGCGCGCACGATAATTTTTACCGAGAGCACAATACATTTTCCTATAACACTCATTAAATTTTATAATAAATCTTAAAATAACTGTTATAAAGACGATACTTTTTTATAGACATTTGTGAAAGGCATAAAATAATAAAATGCACAGTAAAATTTCGCTGATATTATATATTTTTTAAATTTAAGTTTTGCGTATTTTGTTACACATCAAAATTTACTAGAAAATCTGGTAAAATTTTCTATCTGAAGAAGAAATTTTATTTTATTTTCGTGAAAATCTGTGTTTTACTCAGTAATAATAAGCGAAGTTTCAGGGTTGTCATCTGGTTACCGTTACTGCACGGTGATTTTTAACATTTAATTCTCTCCGTGTATTATTGTTTTTTTTTTCAAATTCATACAACTTCCACCACACTAATCGCCAATTGGGGGCGTTTTCCAAAAGTAATTGATAATAATTAATTTAATTTTTAATTTTTCCTTATTGTTGAAGGATCAACAAACACGTGTATAAAATCTTGGAAATAAAACTAGAGTTTAACAGTTATTCCATCCTAACAGTCACTTCCATAACAGCGCTCTAGAAAAAATACTGCCCTAAATGTATCGTTACATCTCAATCGTTATTTGAACAATTAAATTGTATCCTCACGATAATCCACTAGATTGAAACAAAATGCAAATGATTTTTCGTACAAATTGTTTTTTTCGAACCCTCAAATGCCTCTACCTGTTCATTATCTTGGGTCATACCGCGACGCGTTATTCACACAATTTAAGGGGTGAGGGCTACTTGTAATGCCGAAAAAAACGCTTTTTTCGGGATTTTTTTTACAGGTTTGATGATTTAGTGAAAAATGTTTTCCCATATGAATAAACAATATTTCCAGTAGCTACAGTAAAAGTTTCATTGAAAAATAATGATAAATAAGCGAGATGCAGTCAGTCTGCGAGGGGTCCAAAATAAAAAGGTGTTTCGCGGTGATCACTGCTGCTCATTACTGGATGATCTGAAACCAAAAAAATTAACGGGGATTATTAGTAAATCATATTGGGCCCAGGATGGACGAAGGGTTAATGAAAATTTCGAATTTTTACAAAATGGCGGATGTTCAAAGTAAAAACTTGTTTTTCGACCAAAATTTCACTCATATTTTCAGTTATAAAAAAAAACTATTCACCGCCGATAAAAATCCTTCGTCCATCCAGGGGACAATTATGTACAGAATAGGTGATACAAATTTGAAAATGATCGGTCAAGCCGTTCTGGAGTTACAGTGATCACCGAATTTGAAAACGTGCTTTCGAGAAAAACGCGTTTAAAGTTTTAAGTACAATTTAGATGCAAATAAAAAAATTATTTTTGGACTTACATTGAATCATCTATTCCGGCACCATAGAGTGACCCTTCCTTCGCCTTAGTAGTCGCAGTAGAAGCGATTTTCTTCCGTCGTCAAACTACTCTGGCCTCTCGAGTGTTTTCCGCCGAACGTCGGTTAGCCAATTCAACTCGAACAGAGTCTTCCTTTGTGGCAAAATTGTGAGCGTTTGGTCCTAATTTAATCCCCATAGCATCAAAAACTGCTAACAAGCCATAGGAACCTTCGTTGAAGGTGCAGGTAGCAATGTTGGCTGTTATGCTAACAGTGGTGAAGCTGGCAGGTAACGTTTTTGGGATGACCTTCTAAACGCTCTGGTTAAAACTTTCATTACTACTTTGCCTAAATGCTCCTATACATCTTTGTAGTAATTCATATTTTGTAAGATCTTCGTAAATAGGCTTTATTGCAGCTAATACATTCGTTGGCAAGGCATTGTAATCGTGTTTGAAAGAGCATAACTTCTTCTCTGCTTTTGCACGCTGATACGTACACCACGAGTGAGCACCGGCTGGACATTTGTGATGAAGCGGGTTTGCGTCGATTGAACTATAGTGATAGAATGTCGCCCAAATGGCATTTCTCATTTTTTCAATAGAATCACAATTATCACGAATAGCCTTATCAAAATACTCTGACAATTTATCAATCATTTTGCCAGTAAGTTTTCCTTTACCGCCGAGTCCTTTGTTATTCTTTTTACACCCACGTAGACGCGTACCCGTAGAGGTAGAGACACTACCTGGTTCCCCCGCTGGTACCCGCTCGAAGCGGCTGTGCCCAAAGTTGTATATCTTCATGAATAATGCTCCGATTTGTCTAAAATTTTCAGAGAATACTTTTGAAATGCTGTACTTTGAGAAAATGCAAAAAAAAACGATTTTTTGAAAATGCTGACTAGCCCTCACCCCTTAAATAGATGAGAACGAATGACGTTACTCGCGAAGAATATCGCGTGAAAGCGTAAAATGGGTGTCTCAACTTTTGTGTGGCTGCCTCGCTCGCACGACTGTATCCGACTGCTAACGATGCGCATGCCATCCATCGATATGCTCATGCGCGCTGTTGGAACTTTACGATCGCTGCGTACTCGTTATTATGCTCGCTCCAGTCGCGCTCTTACACCTTTCCACTGTACCTCGCCCTTTATCCCGCTCGGCCGCTGGGTCACGATCTCGCACGCAGAGGCCGCGAGACTCGAAGGGGGTTTAGTTGGGCCGTGTATACCCGCGCGTTGCGAAGGTGAAACGCTTTATATACGCGATGCTTATCTCTCTCACAGCAGCGCGCACCAGCAGCAGCAAGCGGAGGGAGTAGTAGCAGCGAGCGAGCGAGCAACCGAGTACCGAGAGACTATAACGCGTTCCATGTCAACAGCAATATCCTTTCCTTTTTATTTCACTTTATTTATCGAGATATAACCGCGCGAGCTTATATCGTCACGGTATGCCTATGTATACATCGCGAGCATCGTGCCAGTTATACACTTATTCAGCTTTGTACTCTCATGCGTGTGTGTGTGTGTGTGGAAAGACCTGCGGATAAACGCGAGTCCGAGCGCGGACACAACGCATCTCCTCCAGTTCTTCGATTCGCAATCTGGAACACACGATAGTTAAATTCCCCGACGCACATACGTTTCAGGAGGTGAAGAGGAAAATAAAACACGCCATTTCTCGCCATACGCAATTGGATAGCTTATGCACCCTTTCCGCTGCGATATGATGCCTGACCTTTTTGTCGTGGGACCATCTCTTGTATACAGATACCATATTTCCTCGAGTCCCGGTGAAGTGTCGTGCCTATGTGGGCGATAATACTGCGATTGATACCGGCATCTGTAACATCGAACCAATGACCTCGTTCAGATCGAGCACTCGATACACAAAAAAGCCTGAGCAACTACAGGGTGTCCAATAGGAAGTTGCTGAAACTAATCGGCTGTCATTTCAAAACACGTGCACAGAATCAGAAAAGCCAAATTGCTTTAAATAGAGGAAACTCTGCATTTTTAAACGCACATAAATAAAACCCAGTCAAATATTTATTATGTCAATTTATTACATCTTATAAAAATAACGACAAAGTACAGTGATTAATGATAGATATTTTCGAAGTGCGAACCGTTAAATTGTGCACAAAAATCAATTCTCTTTTGAAAACTGTGAAAAACTGTGTCCAACATATCGTTCGTAATGCCGCGAACCACTTCCTGGATGGCCGCGATCAGTTCTTCTACTGTGCTGGGGTTTTTAGCGTAACAATGATCTTTAATGTAACCCCACAAGAAAAAATCACAAGGGTTCAGGTCCGGTGAGTACGGAGGCCATTCTAGTCCGCCTTGAGCAAATTTAGGGTCCCCCAGACCGATTACTCGAGTCCCATATCCCTCTTTTTTGCATAAGGGAAGAATTTCGTTTCCAAAAGCTGTTTGTAACTCTCTCCTGTTACCGTAGATTCCAAGAATTGCAAATAAATTCCTTTTACTGAAATCGCTGCCCATGCCGTTACTTTCTGTGGATGAAGGGACTTCGCTAGCGATATGTTGGGATTTTCCGTTCCCCAAAACCGGTAATTTTGCTTGTTTACGTACCCATTCATCCAAAAATGTGCTTCATCGGAATAAATAATCATTTTCTCATTAAGTTCTTCGGCTTCAAACATTCCCATAATAGTGTTACAAAATTCGATGCGTTTCGTCATGGCATGTTCAGTTAACAATTGATGAGTGCTTATTTTATACGGATGAAACTTTAAAAAATATTTCAAAATGTTGTGTAATGATAATTTGGTTATTTGTAATGCTTGAGCAGCTTTCCGAATCGAATCATTTGGATTTTGTTTGAAATTATTCTCAACTTCGTTGATCTTCTCTGGTGTAGTCACCGTAACAGATGGACCTGGCAACTCGTGTCTACGGTCCTGGAGTGTACCATACTCCACGAAGTTATCGATTATCCTACAAAAATTAACGTAAAATTACTTCAATGCAGTTTAATTGAATTGAAACACAAGTTGTGTGATAGATGAATATGAATAAATATTAAATTCTTACCTTTTCAGAGTGTTTTCGCTGGCAACTCTATGAGTTCCAAACTTGGTACGAAACCCTCTATACGCATTACTATAAATTTTTCCCCTCGAGAAGAAGCGCTCAATAAGATATACTTTTTCTTCCGTGGTGAGCTCACTCATTTTGACGCGCGCGTACTTGCTTCAACCCCGGCTGGAATAAAACTGCGGGGCCTCAGGTATGCGCCTTAGAAAAAGGGACCCCTATTGAATTCATGGAGGGAAGAGACACTTATTTAGTTTTAGCAACTTCCTATTGGACACCCTGTACTTCATCGCAGTGCCAATTTATATTCAGTTACTAAGCGCGCACTTAAGGTAGTATTGATGTCTAGAAATTACAAAAAAATAGTTTTTTTTTTCAATTTTATTTTATTATTCCATAGACTTTCCTGAATATGTCTGTAAAAACCGTTAAACGATACACATTAAATTAGTCGGGTTATATAAATTATAAGGAGTACGCTCGGAGAGCGCGGTCCAGACGCAGCAAACTCGCTTGCTTTTCTTGAAACTATGTTTTATCAAATCGGCAACCACGATATCTCGTCAACCAATTGACCGATTGAGATCGGATTTGGCATAGGGGAAGGCGGGGCACGATGTGTCACCTTTTTTTTTTTAAAGAATTTTGACTCTGACCAAAGCAGTCTGATTAGAAAAAAAAGGTCAAAAAGGTATCATTTTTGTGCGCAAAGGTTAAAAATATAAAAATTTTGGGATAAAGAAATAATGCTCAATTAAACTACGAATGGAAAAACACAAGTCACCGAGTCCATTATAAATAATAACACTATCGATTAGGACGGAAAACCCGAGCCGCTACAGAAAGTGAGGTTATATTTGACGTTCTCCCGGCAAGCGAATTTTAATTTTTAACAATCTTCTGTGAGCTGCAATTGACTATCTTTTAGGCTTAACGAAACTGAATATAAATTATGATCCAACACAAAAAATTTCGGTTTTTACGAGCTCCAAACCTGTGAGAAATCGCATGTGGCTCACAGTGTCCCGCGACACATTGTGCCCCACTCTCCACTACACCTTCAGTTAACTGTTTTTCAATGTTGGCAGCAGAATTGAGTCGAAATAATTTTTTTTTCATATAACCCGTAGAATGGTCAGAAAAGTAAAAAAAATGTCGTAATAGAAGTTTAGCATGTCGGCATTTTGTAAACTTTTTTTTCCCGAATCTGGTACCAAACATCCCAACACTCATGCAGATTAAGAATATGTTTGGCTTTTTTTACATTTATAGAACGTTCACAATACTGGTTGACAAATGCCGGCGCTTTCGGCGCACCGATGTAAACAAATGTACATAAGTACATAAAATATTTAAAAACATTTTTTTTGTAGATATTCTGAATAGGACTCTAGACAAAAATACTGCCTTAAGGGGAGAAATATATGTAGACGACGAAAAAAAAGCCAATCTAAAGCATTTTTTTTTGGAAAGGAACAAAACGTTTCACATTTATGAAACTGTAGGCACAATTTCTTACATAATCAAGCTATTCAAATTAATTTTTTGTTAATAATATTGCAAGATGGCGACGGTATGGCGTAGTCTTCCAGGAAGGTTTTGGTACCAGTTGTCCATTTGTGGAAAATCGAACTACATCGACATGGATCTCAATTATATAAGCCAATAATTTTTAGTATTTTAACATCCAAATGCTGAACTTATACCTAATAAACATTTTAAAAGTTAAAAATTAAACAAAAGGAACACAACATTGAAATGTTACACAACATTTTCATTCTTTTTCGCCAAAATAAAGTACTTTTTAAGAATAATTTTCATAAACAAGTAGGTATAAGTTTAAGGTAATATTGTTATTGAGTTCTGTGTACAATTTTAGCACGATCGGTCAACTCGTTTTAATGTTATGTTTTCTAGCAGACAACGCCCTAACCTCATCATTCCGCAATATTTTTTAATAGAAATAATTATTTAAACAGTTCAATTATGTAATAAATTGTACCACAGTTTCAAAAATGTAAAACGTTTTGTTCCTTAAAAAAAAATGATCGACATCGGCTATTTTTATCGCCGTCTACATGTATTTACCCCTTACTGCTGACGTTTTTATGCCTAGTAGACTCAAATATAAACATGAAGTGCAAGCGCCGCACAGAGGAGTATTTCTAAGAAGAAAATCGATCGAAAGTCGATTACGAGAATTTTGTTAAAATCTACTACAAAGTATGCATCAATAAAGCTTGATAACGGTTATATCACTACACAGCTATTTCAGTATCGCCCGGCCCTTTCTGCAACCGAGATAGCAGTCGGAACCCTGTCAGTGCGTGAATCGCTTGTTTTCGTTCACGGCCCTAATGTTATATCGTAATTTTTCAACCGTGTTTTGAGATTGTGTGCGGTGACATTTTTTAATAACCATCATGAATATTCAAGAGGAAGATACGTACTTAAATGACGGATATTTATTTTTCGCATTGTACTTGATAAAGTAAAATTTCTCATCATATACATTCCAGATAAAAAATGTAACGTTTTTTTTTGTAAACACCATGTTTAAAAGTATTTTTTGTATGTGAGTTAAGCCTAGTTAACTTATGATTTTGTGTCTAACGTAAAACGTAGTTATTCTTGATAATGTTTTTAAATAGAAAAGTCCCGCATGTACCCGCCATTTTTTATTTTATTTTATTAAACCAATAAGGCAAAAACAGGTTTTTTGTAAAAAAAAACTTATTTCAAATTTTTATTTCAGAATCTCCAGCGATGGCGTTGAAGATGAGTAGAAATCCATGAAGTCTTGAGATAATGTTCGAAGAGGAAAATAGATGACAAATTTGTGTTTTTAGAAAACCACCTTAAAAATATTACCAAATGTCCAGAAAATGAACAAGGTTCACTGAAACATGCCAAAAAGGCTTTTAAGTTTCAATACAAACAAAAATGGATAGCCGCTAGCAACAAGGAAGAACGCTTTTTAGAGAAAAGTGAACAATGGCTCGATACTACTATAACACTGCCTACCTGGACAATAAAAAGGCCCGGTCGACCATTAAAAGATTTCAACGAACTGACTGAGCAAATAAAGAGGCGCAAAACGAAGTCTTTGAGAGAACAAGTACCTTGCGATGAATTAACCTATGTGGCCCAAATGAGTCAGCGTGCTGCAGGACATAGTGACGCGTCTAAAGTGATATAAGATATTACTTTAACGCCAACAAGAGCCAAAAAGTATAGAAAACGTTTTACTTCTACTTAAAAGGATATTATCAAAAACACACTCCATCACAAGCATTATCAATTTTTGTGGAAGCCGATATGACGAAAAAGCAATAAGAAGGAATTCATGCTGCCAACGAGAACATCTATCCTTGCTATTCACTTCGAATAGAGTCGATAAAAGTTACGGAAACGTGTTCTGAAATTAGCCTACAAGATCTTCTAGATCACACGGCTACGCGGTTGTGTGAATACTTAGTTGAAGTGCTTGAAACTTTAAATGAAGAAGAAAGAAACAATTTAGAGCTGTTATCAAAATGAGGTTGTGATGGCTCGTAACAACAGACATTTAAATAAAAATCCAAAATAGTACAGATAGTGATGCAAACATCTTCCAGAGTTCATTTGTGCCCCTACGACTCATATGCAACATTGGTAGCCAAAAGAAGATCATTTGGCAAAACCCAATACCATCCTCTACAAGATACTGCAGATCAATACGAATCCGCTTTATCCATGAATCGAAAGACATCACCAATGAAGAAATCCGCTATGTAGAAGATCAAAAAAAAAAACTTGAGTAAGACTTTAATACCGAAAACTGTTGGTGGTGTCCTTCAAATAAAGCACACATTAGCTTTTACAATGATCGACGGAAAGGTTTGCAATGGTGCGACAAACACGGCATCCTCCATGAGGTGCTATATATGCGGGCAAACGTCAAAAGATTTCAACAACTTCGATAAAAAAAAAGCACAGAGAACCCTGATGCCCTTAAATTTGGAGTATCGATACTACACGCACGGATCCGATTTTTTGAATCCTTGCTTCATATATCTTATTAAATACCAATAAAGAAATGGCAAGCGAGGACTCAAGAAGATAAAAAAAATTGTCCCTGAAACAAAACAGAAAATACAAAACTCTTTCAAAGAGGAAATGGGGCTGCTGGTTTATATTCCCAAGGCAGGGTTCGGGAATACCAATAACAGGAATACTTCAAGAAGATTTTTCTCAAATCCCGAAATATTTTCCCGCATCACAGGAGTTGACATCAACCTTATAAAAAAATGCAATATCATTTTAAAGACTTTGTCAAGTGGACATAAAATTGATGTAAAAGAATTTGAAAATTTTGCAGAACAAACAGCGAAACTTTATGTCGAATTGTATGGGTGGCACCCAATGACTCCGACAATGTACACAATAATTGACCACGCTATACTGCCTATTGGCCAACTATCGGAAGAGGCGGCTGGGCCCGAAATAAACACTTCCGCGTTTATAGGCAGAATTATTTAAGGAAGTTTTTGAGAGAAACCTGTAATAGGGACGTTTGAAACAGACTTTTGCTCAGTTCTGATCCTTTGTTGAGCAGTACAAGACAAAGGCCGCAGAAAAAAAGTAAACCTTTCTCCAGTGAGACATTAGAACTCTTGCTACCCGAAACATCGGACGTAACGTCAACAAGGACTAATAATGAAGACGAGGATGGATCTAGTGAAGACGAATCTGATTAATATGATTTTATAAAATCTATTTTTTCAAAGCATTTTTTTTTATTTCATGTGTGACCGATTGTTTTAAATACAATATGACAACCCTAAACTGCTTTTTATTACATATCAAATCGATAAAAATCAAACAATAATTTTGATCAACTTTCGAGGTGAAATACTTCTCTGTGTATTCGACTTGCGTCTTGCGAATTCGACGATCTCATAATATGTTCGCTTGGGCCAATACTTAGATGGGTGACAGCTTAGCCGCTTCGTTACATTCGTATAATCAAAAAGAGGAGCCAGAACTTCATTTTTTATACCAGTAGACTAAAATACCGGTATAAAGTGTTTTGACCGCTTCCAAAATGCGATATCCGATATCGACTAAACACTATAAGTAATTTCGAGTAAATTTTGTGGGTAAATGTAGTATTATGGCAGAACCTATCTGACGGTTGATTTTTTTCCAAATTCGCAGAAAAAAACACAGATTAGCCTTACCATAGAAGTAACGATGACCTATTTACTAATGCAGTGAATTTATTAGATAATACACTCAGAATTTCAATTGGTCCGGTAGGAATAAGGATAGGAATAAGCCATGTGTAGCTCAATTTTTTTATGCCGCTCCACACGAAGTTAAAAGTTCTTCTCACAAAATACAGGGTGAGGCACATAAAGTGTTACAGAGCAATAGCACTCAAACTATGGATCATATCCAAAAATGTTTCAGACAAAAGTTTCAGTGTTCGAGAAGGCCGTCATACTGGACCACCCTATTTTTTTTATCGCGGAGGCGCTGAAGCTACGTCAAGGTCAATTCCACTTTTTTAAATGGAACCATGTATTTTTTTTGATGACATTATTACCGATTTTAAGACGAATTCAGCGACCTACAACACAAGGTTATTCTAGTCACGCAAAGTATGAAAATAGTTGAAAAATCGAAAAATATCGAAGTAATCACTTTCAAAGGATCCACTAACCTTGGTTTGGGTCTACCTACAGAAGATGCTCGAAGTGATGACCCTCGACTTGTAAACACTTGTTTGATCGCTGTTTTCATTTCACAGCAAGTACGCATTTTCTGTTGACATATCAGTTAGTCGCGCATTACCTTCTAATGTGAGTACACCGGATCGCGAAAATGAACGATTTTCAAGAATCTTTTGATATGTTGATGGTGCTGGGGGAATGCCGTGAACATTACAGAAACGCCCAAGATTTGTATGTGGCTCGTTATCCGGATAGGCAACAAAAATCGCACATGGCTTTTAAGCGATTAGCTGACCGTTTCTGTCGCTTCGGTACAGTGAAACAAACACGAGTCAAACGTCGACCGATTGGTAATGAAAATAATGGGGCTGCTATCTTAGCTTTTGCTGCACTAAATCCACATGCGAGCAGCAGGCAAATGGAAAGAGAGAGTGGAAATAGTCAGCGATCTGTATTAAGAATCTTACATCAACACAAGTTCCATCCGTATCGTATGTCATTACATCAGGATTTGTACGGCAATGATTTCCTAAATCGCGTCAATTTCTGTAACTATATTCGTAGAAAAATGCGCACAGATGTCTCATTTTTGAGTCATGTGCTTTTTTCTGCCGAATCTAACTTCACAAATACGGGAAATGTGAATAGGCATAACATGCATTATTGGGCAAATGAGAATCCCCGATGGATGAGAACTGTAACATTTCAACATCCGTGGTCCGTTAATTGTTGGTGCGGCATTGTCGGCGATCACGTCATTGGTCCATATTTTTTTGAAGGTCGCTTGACTGGGCAAGTTTACGCAAACTTTCTGCAAAACGTACTGCCTCAATTACTGGAAGACGTGCCCTTGCATGTTCGCATGAACATGTGGATGCAACACCACGGTGCACCACCCCATTATGCTCTGTGTTCAAGACAAGTGATGAATGAGATTTTTGGTGAAAAGTGGATAGGACGAGGCGGCCCTGTAGCTTGGCCACCTCGTTCGCCAGATCTAACATCACCAGATTACTTTTTGTGGGGTTTTGTCAAAGAACGCGTAATGGCGGTAGCACCTACCACGCTTGACGACATGAAAGAAAGAATACACCGAGCATGTACCGAAATTACACCACAAATGTTGGCTGAAGTTAGACGGTCTTTTCATCAGCGAATTAACAAGTGCTTACAAGTCGAGGGTCATCACTTCGAGTATCTTCTGTAGGTAGACCCAAACCATGGTTAGTGGATCCTTTAAAAGTGATTATTCCGATATTTTTCGATTTTTCGACTATTTTCATACTTTGCGTAACTAGAATGACCTTGTGTTGTAGGTCGCTGAATTCGTCTTAAAATCGGTAATAATGTCATCGAAAAAAAATACATGGTTCGATTTAAAAGAGTGGAGTTGACCTTGACGTAGCTTCAACGCCTCCATCGATAAAAAAATAGGGTAATCCGGTATGACGGCCTTCTTGAACACTGAAACTTTTGTCTGAAACATTTTTGGATATGATTAATAGTTTGAGTGCTATTGCTGTGTAACACTTTATGTGCCTCACCCTGTATATACGGGATTTCCATAGAGAAGCCGAACATGGCCGAACAGAGGGTGCCCATGTGAAACGCGGAAAAAGGCACTCCAGACCGAGGGGCGAAAGCTGACCGGGTGAGACGTGACCGCTTTAAAGTCTGGAGTATTTGTTTTATG
This sequence comes from Ophion ventricosus, assembly GCA_963932345.1. NCBI lineage: Eukaryota > Metazoa > Arthropoda > Insecta > Hymenoptera > Ichneumonidae > Ophion > Ophion ventricosus. Next base: position 3,177,280 of record OZ010712.1, on the reverse strand, counting down.
GCATTTGAAGGAAAAACCCTTGCTGGGTTGAAACGATTGATTGGTTTCGATTAAATTGTAAATAGCAAAAAAGGACGTCTTCAGGAAACGCACATCGGTAACGCAGAAGCAATCGTTTTGTAACATTCCTAACCCAAGAAAAAATAGAACCGGAACTTAATTTTTTTACCAGTAGACTAAAATACTGACATAAAGTGCTCCGACCGCTTTCAAAATATGAACTCCAATATCGACTAAACACTATAACCAATTTTGAGGCAGATTCGAAGGAAACACAGACTAGATATTACAGAGGTAACAATGAACTAGGGGAGAGTGGGGCACAATATGTTACGGGGCACTGTGAGCCACATGCGATTTCTAGAAGGTTCGTAGCTCGTAAATTCCGATTTTTTTGGTATTGAACCGTGATTTATATTTGGTTTCGTCAGGTCTAAGAGAAAGTCGATATCAGCTCACAAAGAATTATTAAAAATTAAAAATTGACTTGAGGCTTGGAAAAAAAATATTTCGCTTGCCTGGAAAACGTAAAATATAACGTCACTATCTGTAGCGGCTCGGGTTTTCGGTCCTAATCGATAGTTTTATTATTTATAATGCAATCAGTGACTTGAGTTTTTCCATTCGTATTTTAATTATTAGTTATTTTCATCAATAATCAAATATTTTACTAGTGGGGTACAATGTGTCATCGAGGTGTGGGGCATAATGAGTCGACTCCCAATGCTGTTGGCAAATAATATGACCACGACGTTGAGGTAAGAGTGCGATCTTTTTTATCACTTTAGTCATGCATATACCACCTTTTTGCAGTACTTGACACACTGTACCCATCTATCTGACACATTGTACCCCACCCGTGGGGTACAATGATAAGTGTTTCGATTTTTAACAAGTTCAAAATAGCCTGGAATGCTGTGCAACTCCAAACAATCAGCTTCGTAGTAAGAAAGTGAAGCTACCCACTTTTCACGTGACTCTATTGGTTAACTGAGATTGTGGTTAATGGTGAAAAAAGGAATCAGCAAATGGCCGCTCTCCATAATTAATTAACATCAATATTAATTGGGATTGCGCGCATTTAAATAACAACTATATCACGGATAAGCGAATGTTTTTACGCTGGTCTGCCTTATGTCTGGAGACGCCAGTCCTAATTTGCGATTGACTGAGGGAATGATTTTGACGGATGTATCTTGGCTGTTCTCTTTATTCCACGAGGAAAGGCTAATCCGACCAATAATCACCGTGGGGAATCGAAATAACTGCTATTACTAGATACAAGAGGTCGCTCGAAAAAATGATCCGGACGAAAAATAAGAAAGGAAAAGAAAAACGTACTCGCGTACCGTAAGAGATCGATTAGACGAAACGAGCCGCTAGACCGCACAGTTTCGCGGTATAATTATCGTGCTGCCATCAGTGGCAATTATGATGATTCTGACGGCAATCGCGATACTTTTGATGTTTCTGTTTCCTTTTTCTTTTACCTAGGGGCAATATGGGCTATATCGCTTGTATAATTTTGAATACTCCTTTCTCCTTTAAAATCAAATAAAATAGATTACACCACGAATGCCTGCATAAATTGTTTGTGGCGTGCTCACTTATAGATGCGCAAATGGGATGGCTATTATTATATACCAAACTCGCGAAGGTCGTTTTGCAGCTCTACAGCTATTAAGTTAATCGTCCCGGTAGTCTTGCTCCCGCCCTCGGGAATATACAAATCATTTGAGCCTATAGTTTATTCGCAACTGAAATATGGCAAAAAATGATAAAGGTTTGCTTACCTGGGCTATACCAGCGAGACTGTTAATGAGCGACAGCTAATCAATCAATCTTAACACGTGGACATTTTTTTTATCTCTACTCGTACGTACACAAGTTTTATTTTCCTACACTGAGCTGATCATTCTGAGAAAAGGTAACCATTATTTCTGGAGATTATTTACTTATCGCTGTATGTGAGATCAAAAATGTCGTGTGTGGTAACATTGCCTGACAACTGTGGTGCGTATGAAAAATGAATAACATTCGTAAAAATAATTTAATATATGAATTTCTTGACCATGATGACCAACCAATGAACTTATAATATACAAAGAAACCAACTTAAAAGAACTGTTTATTTTACTCTCTCTAAATGAGTTGGATAACGCCCCGAGTGGGAAAGACGACTCATCACCGTCTAGCCCTGAGCTAGTAAAATCATATTGCAAACCGCCACTAACTAGCCGATTTAGCTACTAACTGTCCAGCCTTGTAACGCTTTCGTCGTCTAGTAACTGATTACAGAAAATTAGGCGGTGCCTACATAAAAAAAAATATCCCGCAGCTGTATAATATTTCTTCTCCAGATAATGTGAAAAAAAATGTTTTCACATTATTTATATCGCGGCGCAATTTGACAATTTTCTTCCTCAACTACCAATGTTGGTTACGATATTTGCGCTGCAAGAATATGAATTGATTAATTTGAAATTATATCATAAAAAAAGCTTTCGTGTGAAGTGGTTTCGATCCCGGTACCTCTTGGTGATAAATCCACGACGTTGTCCACTGGGCCTGTTCTACTTAGTTAATTTATTAATATCGGATCGTCTATACATGTGAAAAGTTGCGTTATTGAGAAAATTAAACAACATCGTCGGATTGATTACGTTTTTTTGCATTAAGAGCTATATTCGCACAGAATTAAATAACCGCAAATTGTATTTATCCAAACATCTATTATGGGTAGTGACGAATTAATGAGCACGATGTTACCGTAACCAATGGTGTTCATTATATAAACTACTAATGAGGATATAAATATTATATAAACTAATCACGATCGACTGGGTAGTGGCTAATCAAAGAGCACATAGCCGCAGTTAACTAGTGTTGGCTACGTCGTCGCGAGATGCCCACTTGAGAATTTATTTTCTTCATTCGCAACGCCATCTGTACCTCAAATTGCTTAGCCAGCTATAAGCCAGTCGCTTGATGGAACTACATGCGACCACATAACCTCACTTTATGATATATGACGATCATTGGCTATCCAGGTACAACTTAGTCATTAGGTGGTATTTCCATTGTAAGACAGCGACATCTGTAATCAAGTTCGGCTAGGCAGTGACTAGCCAAGGGGTGCATAGCCGCAGTTAGCTAGTATTGGCTAGGTTATGGCGAGATACCGACTTGAGAGTTTTTTTCGTTCGCAACGCCGTCTGAAACTCAAGTTGGCTAGCCAGCCATGAGTCATTCGCTAGATGATAGTACCTGTAGTCACATAACCTCAATTTGTTATTCGTAACCATGGTTGGCTAGTCCAGTACGGCGAAGTTACTAGGTGGCATTTTTATTGTAACGCAGCGACATCTATAGTGAAAATCGATTGGCCAGTGGATAGACAAGGGCTAGATAACGAAATATTTAGAATATTACTAGCTCATAGCGAGACATCCATTAGTCAGGCCGTATGAGCTCAATTGGGCGAGCCAGTTACTAACACGTAACTCAGACAGGCTAACACAATTTCTACTCGGGGCCGGATGGCTTAAGTTTTGGTCCATAATTTTTTTCAGCCATACAATTCTATTTGTTTTGAATATTTTATTTTATTTGAGTAAAGTATTCCTTGATATACTTCAATGTAACAGCCATCATTTACGCATTCCTTGCAATTAATTAACTACATATTTGATCAAAATACATTATTGATATGAACGTATAATAGATATATTTACATAAAAAATATTTTTATTTGTTAACAAGATTTCACGCAGGAAGTGTTGAGCGGTGAGCATTGACTCGAACGGTACAAATGGTAATCGGTGGAAGCAATGTCTGAAGAGTACGGCGGGTGGGTAGCATTTCCTAGTTCACTTCTTCTAGGTACTCCTTGATCCGTTGAGCAGCATGCAGTCTGGCGTTGTTGTATTACAGAATCAACTTGTCATGGCGATTCTTCCATTCCGCCATCTTCTCGTGCAGAGCTCGCTTCAAACACATTAGTTGCAGTCGACAAAAATCCCCAGTGATGATTTCCGGCGGTTTCAGTAACCCGTAATACACGGCACCCCTCTTTTGAGAGATTTTCCGCGGTCCCTGTTGTCTATAGAGAAATGACCACTTCGAAAGCGGCAATACCACACTTTACATGTTATATTCGACGGAAAATGTTCAGCATATACTTCCTCTAGCAAACGATGTGATTGCGTGGCCGATTTTATTGCCGGTAAATAATGAAGCATAACTTCCCGTAAATGTTACTTCTTTGGAATAAAACTTGCTATTGTAAACACAATTAAAATCGACAATGTTAACGCGTCGTACAAATGTTAACTATGGCGGTTTAGCGGGACTCTATGGACCTATTGTCATGTGCATTGCCACTTTTGATTTGAGAAAATAGTGTACTTAGATTACCGTTCGTGAGGATGAAAAATTTGATTTGTCTTTTACATAATTTGTACCCTTGAAATGTTTAGAACACGCGAGTAAGAGAATATTTTCATTTCCAAAGTATTTTAGAATTGACAGCCTGTTGACCGGAACCGTCTGCCGGCTGGAAAACAGCTAGCTGAGGCGCTCGGATTGCCTTTTTGATAAACTTTAAATGCCTTTTTCTAGAAACAGCATTTTTCAACGGGCGGGCCGCTCTACAGCTTTGCGCAATTAAATGAAATTCGATTTGCGGGGTCATCAGGAAGCGATTTTTGGTAAAAATTGATTTAAAAATATTTTTGTCGTTCGTTGAAGGAAAAAATGGTTTTCTTTCAAACGGCTGCCATTTTGTTATACAGGGGTTTTTCGGATAACAAAAAACGATAAAGCTTTTTTGGTTAAAATGAACTGGTAAGGCTGTGGAGCGTCCCGCGCAGGCCAAAACACACCGGCTTTATTTGACGGTAGCTGGAGCCGCCATTTTGTTTTTTTTTAAATAAATAAAATGGGAATTTACTCTCCATTGATAGAAGAATAAATTACGTTAAAACCTATTTCCAAAAGTATTCATTTTATATAAAAAAAAATTTCTGAATTTCATGCAATTTTTACGCCTCTCAACGGTAACCTTACCTTAACGCCATCTATTGCCAGTGGATGGTTTACCCGTGTAGAAATGTGACCAGGCATTCCCTACTTTGTGTCGGGCCCTGGCCAGCCTTGCGTCGTCTGATCCACCTGACCGAGCCCTTTCATGTAACAGACCGGGAAGATCACATAATCTTTTTATACGACTGACACTCTATGTTTGGAAATTACAATGTTCCGGCTGAAATACAATGCGAACACGTACACATTCACGTAATGTATACTCGCCCAAGAACATTGTTATTCCCTGAAAAGTGTAAAGCTGCTTTGCTTTTTACCCCATCAAAGATATTTTGAATTGATTAGAACAAAGCCTAAACATCTGTTGTAATTATTTCTATCATTAGAAGAATTTTTTTCATCAATGATAATTTCCAAAAATAAAAATGCTTATAAAAATAATGGTATTATTTATTAAAAGTTTACTACAGTTACACCAAGTTTTAATTTTACAATTACAATACAACATAATTTATTACAATTACAATAAGTATTAATTTAAACATAACGAAAATCCAAATTATTTAATGATATAAAAAAGTAAAGCAGGTGGTTCGTGATTTTTAAAATCGAGGTCGCCTTGTCAGGAAATATAAATGTTCTCGCCGGGAAGATATTACTTGCATATATTTCGCCAACAATCCGCCAGGTGGCTTCAGGCGGAGACCTTCGCGTAACCAATGTGGCCATCATACGGCGATAAAACTTCGACCCCTTGTTGTATCACATACAGAAGTGCTATGCTTGCAGCGTGAAGTTTCGCTTACGATTTTTTAATACTTGTGAAATAATAAGTATCAGTACGACCTAATATTATATTATATTATTTATTTTACTCAAGTATATGGCTAAGAACCCTTCCAGTATCTGATGATTACTTTATCCATTCGCCGTTTTATTTTTCATGCAGGGCCCTGCACACCACCACCTCCCTTGTCAGTTCCCGAAAAAGGGTACGGCAGATCGGGGCCGGGCCTACAACCTGTTACATGACGAACCTTAATCCATGGTGGAAGGCCTGACCATGGCCTGATATTATCTAAGGAAGGCAGATAGGAGACAGTACTTTTTCCCGATGAAAATTTCTACACGGGTATATGTCAATAACTCAGTCAAGTTTTTTAAATGAAATATTCCATATTGCGGATCAATACACTGATTGTGAGAGAAATATATGGCATCTTCGACCATATTTTAACCATATTTTATATTACTGTGAGGGGACAACAATACTTTATAGTCATGGTTACTGCCTAAAATATAGTACTGTTTGTTGATATTTTAGCAATTGCGTAAAGTATGCGCATATGTTAACCGACAATCTTACAAGCATACATTGATTGTTCAATGCTATATATTATGGTAGCTAATGATAAACAGGACTAAATATATATATATATATATACAATGATAAAAATGTTGCTTGTGATTTGCAACGATGTTTATAGTGATTTTTACTATTATATATTGTATGATACGTCTACAAAATGTATAAAATATTTCATAAATCCAAAATAAATAAAAAATACTCAATCAAGAGTACTACCTCAATGACTTTTATCATAATTCGTCATTCCCTGACCTCCTGAAATGATTTCTTCCGAATAAATATTTCGCCTACACATGGAATCGAACCTACAACCTACCTAACTATGTTCTGCCTATACTACGCACGCTGCCACTATGCTGTCGGATGCCCATGTTTTTGTAAGCTTATATTTGGTATAACAGACAAAAGTAATTCCGGCTGTAATTCTGAATAGCAGTTACCTCCGATATAGGTTAAATTTTGCACAAATCTTCTTTGAGATAATATATCTCACTGCTTAATCGGATTTTTGGCACATCGCGATAGTTATCGAAATTTCGAATTTTGAAATCTGAGAAATTAATGCGCGTATAGGAAACATACACACACACACACACACACACACACACACACACATATATATACAGGGTGATTCATAATAACCTGTACACCCGGATCTGGCGGGTTCAGAGGGGTCCCCCGAGTCTAACTGTCAAGGCATTGTTTTCCTTCAAATAGTTTTCAAATGGGAGCGATTAGAATTTTGGCGTTCGAAGGATTGTTGTAGCCTGATCTTAACGACGACGCCACTCGAGCGCTGAGTTTGAGCGCGAGAAAAGTAGCAGACGACGAGCAAGGCAGATAGGCATCTGTCTCGCTTGGACGGCCAATTTGACGTTTCGTGTATCGTCTACTATAATTTTCTGTCATCTTTGGCACGCAAGTTCAGAGAGCGAATTGAACCGCGCGAAATTGAGCGACTGAGCGTGATTTGTTTTTTCGGATGTCGTCGATCCCTATTTGGCGCACTTTCATTTAGTTTTATTTAATTAGCGCCAGTTAATCTCTAACTCTCATTAATCAATATCGATCTCCTCCCCCATTCATGTTTTCGAGCACTGGTGAAATGCACCATTCGCTCTGTCCGGAAATAAGACGAAATCAAAAATGAATTTAGGCAAATGATCTCAGCAATATCTGATAGAATATGCGAAAACCGTTCGGAGCATCGATTTCATCTTTATTCTCTTGGTGCCAGCGGATAATGATTCAGGCTCCGTTTCAGTAACACAATTCACACGTCTCGGGACTTATTATCTCAAAATTAAATGAAATCGATAAATTCAATGATGAGTATGTCCTAAGAGAGTTACAACTCACGCCGACATATGAAGCCAGATGTTGATTTCGTCTTGGTCGCACAGAGAGTAATTCGATTATTAAACTTGTATCTTCGAGCACCAGTCAAATGGTCCATTCGCTCTGACCGGAAATATGATGAAATCGAAAACGAGTTTGGACGGATGATCTTAGGAATGTCTGGTAGAATTTGCGAAAACCGTTCAAAGCATCGATTTCATCTTTATTCTCTTGGTGTCAGCGGATAATGACTCAGGTTCCGTTTCAGTAACGTCCCTCACCCGTCTCGGGGCTTATCACCTCAAAATAAAATGAAATCGATAAATTCAATGATCAATATGTTCGAAGAGGGTTACAACTAATGCCGAAACGTCGAGCCAGATATTGATTTCATCTTTGCCCCGTAGAGAACAATTCCATAATTAAATTCGTGTCTTCTAGCACCAGTCAAATGATCCATTTGCACTGACCGGAAATAAGATGAAATCAAAAACGAAATTGAGGAAATGATCTTAGCAATGCCTGGTAGAATATGCGAAAAACCGTTTGGAGCATCGATTTCATCTTTATTCTCTTGGTGTCAGCGAATAATGACTCAGGCTCCGTTTCGGTAACGTCCCTTACACGTCTCGGGGCTTATTATGTTGCGCAAAGATAAAAGAGGAAGAGAGAGGAGATAGATATTAATTAATGAGAGATAGACGATAGCAGACGCTAATTTAAAAAAAGTGAATGAAAGTGCGATAAATGGGGATCAACGACATCAGAAAAAACAAATCGCGCTCAGCCGCTCGATTTGTTTGGGTACCCAATCTCTGAACTTGCGTACCCAAGATGACAGCAAATAATAGCAGACGATACACGAAACGTCAAATTGGCCGTCCAAGCGAGACAAATGCCTATTTACCTTGCTCGTCGTCTGCTACATTTCTCGCGCTCAAACTCAGTGCTCGAGTGGCGTCGTCGTTAAGGGCCGACTACACCAATCTTTTGAATGCCAAAATTCTAATCGCTCCCATTTGAAAACTATTTGAAGGGAAAAACGCCTTGACAGTTAGACTCGCGGGACCCCTCTGAACACGCCACATCCGGGTGTACAGGGTGTACGGGTATAGCACAGTCTAAACCGCTAAAGGTAGAAACGTGAAATTTTGAAAGGGTCTTGATTTTATATTAGAGGCATCGTTTAGGAAGAGATTTTTCGAAATTCAACTCTTAAGGGGATGAAATGGGGTGTAAAAGTTTGTATGGAAAATTATATTCCTTGCGTGTACCGACTTGAAACTTGAAACATAAGTTCCTTAGAAGGTATAGAGGTGCAGTAAAAAAGGATTTTTCGAAAATCCACTCTTAAGGTGGTGAAATGGCGTGTAAAAATTTGCATGCAAAACTTTCCTTGCGTGTATCAACTTGAAACTCGGTATGGATATTCTTCAAAACAAATAATAAAAGGCAAATTTAAGATTTAAAAAACCCCTAATGCGGGGTTTTGCTTCTAATGAAGTTTCTATGGGCCGAATTCTACTCGGGTGGAGCCGCGGGCGGAAGCTAGTACGAGGGTCGTTTGATAAGTCCGTTCAAAAATGTAAACTACTTAATTTTTTGGGATAAACCTTTTTTATTTTTCAACATAGTCTCCTTTTAGGCTTATACACTTCATCCAACGCTGCTCTAGTTTGTTGATCCCTTTCGTATAATAGGATTTGTCTAAGTCTGCAAAATAGCCATTCGTTTCCGCAATCACCTCCTCGTTTGAATAAAATCTTTTTCCCGCCAGTCATTTCTTCATATTGGGGAACAAATAATAGTCCGAGGGAACCAAGTCTGGAGAATAGGGGGGATGTGAAACGAGTTGGAACCCTATTTCCATTAATTTTGCGGCCACAACTGCTGAGGCGTGAGCTGGTGCGTTGTCGTGATGGAAAATGATTTTTTTGTGGGCCAATCGTGGACGTTTTCCTTGCAGCTCAGTTTTCAAACGGTCCAATAACGATGAATAATATGTGCCTGTAATAGTTTTACCCTTTTCCAGATAGTCGATGAGGATTATTCCTTGCGAATCCCAAAAGACAGTCGCCATAACCTTCCCGGCCGAGGGAACGGTCTTCGCCTTTTTTGGCGCTGATTTCCCCTTGCCAACCCATTGTTTAGATTGTTCTTTGGTCTCAGGAGTGTAGTGATGTATCCATGTTTCATCTACAGTGACGAAACGACGCTTAAAGTCCTGCGGATTCCTTTGGAACAGCTGCAAACCGTCCTTGCAACACTTGACACGATTTCGTTTTTGGTCAATCGTGAGTAATCGCGGCACCCATCTTGCGGATAGCTTTTTCATGTCCAAATATTGGTCCAAAATATTATGTACCCGTTCATTCGAGATGCCCACAGCACTAGCAATCGCACGCCCATTCACTCTCCTGTCATCCATCACCATATCATGGATTTTATCAATGATTTCTGGAGTAGTGACCTCAACAGGGCGTCCAAAACGTTCAGCGTCGCTTGTGCCCCTATGGCCACTCCGAAAATTTTGGAACCACTTATAAACTGTTCTAATCGAAGGTGCACAGTCACCATAATGTTTATCAAGCGTCTCTTTAGTCTCCTGAGGCGTTTTGCCTTTCATAAAGTAATGTTTAATCAACACACGAAATTCTTTTTCGTCCATTTTTTCAAAATCACTCGACTTCCTCGGTCCAAACGAATGCCAAACACATAGAAATACACCGATCTAGCTGAAACTTGGTATGTTTTCTTCCAAGAGGTGCTACTAACTGAAAATAACCTCGAAACGCACCAGTAGTGCCATCTCTCTGACTTTGCATGGACTTTTCAGACGACCCTCGTATATATATATCGATCATAACGTGCTAATGCTATTTCCACCTTATTGATACGATCTGCCAATGATTTACGTCTTCGCTATAAGTGAAGATTGCCATCATTTTTTTTCGTATGGTCACTTTTCGTGAGATCTTGTAACAAATTATACCCGACAAATGTTAATGTTAACCATATAAATAGTACAAACTTGCCCTGAGATAAAAGTTCATGGTATTTAAAAAACGCCTATAGTTTCTTGACACCACTCATAAGATGGTTAACACAACTATTAGCGTATATCATAATATGGTTAATATAACCATAAGCGTATATCCATAGATGGTGTTTGGTGGGTGTTTGACTATCTAGTATCCCCGAAATAACTATCAACTATTGTGAAAGACTTTACAATATCGATATGGTTAATTCAGAGATATCACGAAATCGGCGCACAAATACTAAAGCTATGAATAGAAGTAGAAGTTTAACCGGAACAAAACTTAACCCTGCACGGATCATATCGGTCATTTTTTACCCAAGCGAATTTTCCCTCTTAAATATCTCCCGGATCTCTCCACCCTAAAAAATCTTAGTAGTGAGGGGCACTGGGTGCTCAAGCAGCGCCTCAATCCAGCAGTTCCTGTGCGGGCAACACCGAGGTGAAATTTCGTGTGTGTCAAAAACGACCAGTATGATCCTAGTTGCCAGTATTTTGTCAATGTAAGTGAAGTTGTTTTTTTCGCATTTTTGGCGTTTCTTTTCAATGTTTGTTGATATTGTTCGGTGGTTTTCGTTATTGTAACTCATAAATCTAAAAACACGTATTTCTAGGCTATGGCTACCTCATTCACCGCTGAACCTCGCTACCACTTACGGGACAGAGCAACAGCAGTTTACAACGATCAATGCTTTGACGGAGAAGAAGATGGAGAAATCATGGAAGAGCTTAATTTGGATATAAATGATGCAGCTGATGATAGAGAGTTTGATTTTGATGTGTCTAATGTGCCACATATAGATAAACACTTGGATGTTGAGCCAGAAGAACATGCGCTGCAGGGTCTGTGAAAAAGCGATTTGCGACGAGCACAGAGTGAATTTTTGCTCGGATTGCGCACAATTAAATGATTAAAGTTTGGAATTTTTCTATTAAAGTACATTCTTAGTTACTTTTTCACGTATTTTTTTTTATAATTCTTCAATAATAAAATTTTATAATACATTTTATTTTTTCGTAAAACTACTCTTTTCCGAAGGTATGCTTCATTTAAAGGATTTCTTTAAAAATTAAAAATGCAACGGCTATAAAAACTGTCAGAACTTAAAGTAGAATCAATCTGCAGGACAAAAATGACCCATATGATCCGGGGTGCTAGCAAAAACCATATGATCCGCGCAGGGTTAACGTATGGTATACGGTACTAGTATTTATGCGCCGATTTTGTGATAGCACTGAATTAACCATATCCATATTGTAAAGCTATCTACAATAGTTTATAGTAATTTCGAGAATCCTAGATAGTCAAACACGCCACCAAAGTCGCATGTTTAGATATATTTTACGCTTATAGTTGTGTTAATCATATAGTATGATTACGGTGATAACAAAGTATAGGAAATTTGACTATACCCTCTTTTACCATGCGTGTTTTTTGTAAATACCATATACTTTTCTCTCAGTGTAATATGTATTCAGAGACATACAAGTTAGATGTAAATTTAGATACAATCATTCTCATTCTTATTAATATAAAGGATATCTCAAAATGACCTGACTTTATTTGTGGCGTACATAGAGTACTAATTTTTTTACAACTGGCATCAGGAAGTATTGAGGTTCAATCATGGAGAATTACACGATCGAGCATCGCAAAGAAATTGTGAAAATTCACTACAAAAATAATGCAGTTAGTGCAGACGAAGTTTCATGGTCGTGTGACCTCGCGCCGCGGCGATGTGACTTGGCCACCAAGATCGTGCGATTTGGCGCTATAGGACTTCTTTCTTTGGGGTTTTCTGAAAGGAAAAGTGTATTCCAATGATCCACAGACCATTTCGCAGCTGAAGGAAGCAATTCGACGCACCATTAATTAAATTAATCCGCGATTATGCCAAAATGTTATTGAAAATTTCGTCAAAAGAGTGAACGTTTGCAAACAGGGACGAGGCAGCCACTTATCGGATATTGCGTTCCACACATAACCTCCATGTTTGTACCTTATATTAAAATAAAAAAATCCTACTTTTCAAATAAATATTACGTTTTATTAATAAATAAAAATGTCAGGTCATTTTGAAACACCCTTTGTAACAATATTTGTTCAACACGATTAAGCACGTGCTCGAATTTCAATACTTCCTACTGCTGAACCGGAGTAAGCTCGACAATTGTGGTAAATATGTAGAATCCAAAGTTCACACTAAACAGGGTTTAACATTTTTTTTAATTGTTTTTTCGAATCTACGGCGATGTATACGATAAAACGATAGTGGAGGAGACCTTTTTTTTAAATAAATACTCAGTTCGTGACAAAAACAACGAGAACAAGGCATCCATTTTTTCGAGGCAGCGATTTTTTGCTCATCTTTTTACAAAAAAAAGAAATTTTCATACAAATAGTCCCCACCATAATTTCATATTTTACCGTGATACGTATTCGAGAAAACAAGTATTTCAAAATTTAACCCCCCTATTTCAGGGGAATATGGATTTGAGATGTTTCCTAAAATGATTAATATCAACTAGTAGGGGAGAGTGGTCCTGAGTCAGCCCACTAAGCTTTTTGTCCGAAAACAGAAGGTAAATCGGATTTCATAGCGCTGCTAAGTGTTTAGTTGCGTACAGCGATCGCTTGCCTACAATCCAATGTCATTTAGGAAGGTGTAGTGTGGCTTTTGGAGTCGCAATGCAGTGCGGAGTGAAAAAGTACATTTTGACCATTTCTCAAAATAGTGTTCCTGAGTCGGCACCCCCCTGGTCTTGAGTCGGCACCCCATTTTTTTCACTCGAATGCAGGAAAAAGCGCAGATTCTCTAAATTACGACAGGAAATGGATGAATTTGAACGATTTAGAAGAATAAAACATGCATTTTTTGTCCAATTTTATATGGAAACATTTTTCAAGTACAATGTTGAAAATAAAAAAATATGAATTTTGGATTGAATGAAAAAAAAAAAATTGAAAAAGAGATGATCACTCGCTATCGTCGTCAGATTCGCAGTACGTGGGGCGTACTGAACTCTGTAGCGAACGCGAACGCAAGTGCAATCCATTTGTGGAGGGCTGCGAAGACTGGCGTTCTTGTCGTCGTATTTTATCTTTTGTGTCTTGCGTTTGAAATTGCGTCCCATGACTATAGAGCAAAAACATCGAAAATGCAAAAAAAAAAAATAACAGAAACAATACAAAAAAGCAACAAGATAAATAAAATTAGTGCCGACTCAGGACCACCTGTTTGGTGCCGACTCAAGACCATTACGACTTTCTATCCGTTTCACGTGATTACGCACGCGAACAAATCCGAATGGAAAATCGACAAAACCAATCAATTAGAACATTGAATAAAGAAACCAATGCACTCACTCATTTCAAATTTTTGAAATATTTACATATCTGTAGCTGCTTTAGAATGAATGACGAAAATAAAATTATGTCACAAACGAAAAATATAAACGCGCTCACGCTGCGCAGAACAATCTGAACTGACAATTGTAAGCATAATTTACGTCAGTGTTTACCAACATGGCATACGACAAAATAATTGAGCCGACACGCACTCCATCTCTGAGGAACACCATGGTGCCGGCTCAACCCGCAGTGCCGACTCAGGACCACTCTCCCCTACAATTCATCTATTGTTCATCATTACCTGACAATTATCTCTATGGATTATCTCTACGGGAAGAAAGTTGCGCCGATTACTTGCTTAACGAAGTCTGCGAAGAACCATATGTAACGGAGCCTGCTCATTAACACGTGATGCTTGAGAAGTTTTGCTCGACAATGTTGCGATTGATGTTTCAATTCTTACAGACGGAAAAGTATATTTCCGAATCGAGACCTCGGCGATGAAATTCAGGTAGCGATATCTTTCAATATCTTCTTTGAAGGACGCTTTCAGGATGCTTCGAAGTTTAAGGCATCAGTCTCCATCTATTGCACATATTTTCAAGATTTTTCTTCACAATAAAATTTATCTCCATATTTCAATTTTTTTATACATAAAAATAGAAGTTCTAAAATAAAAGAAAAAATTTTAAAAAAATAAAGAACATTTATCTCCGTGATCTGGCTGCCTGAAGTTATCCCTGCTTTCACCTTGTCGACAAGAAATCTTAACTTTGGAGCATTTGAAAACAAAAAGTCGAGTATTTTATTATAAACTGGAGTTATAGTTATGACACATACTAAAAACTTTCACCCCCGATAAAAAGAAAACAAAATGGCGAACTTTTGAATTCTTCGACAGTTTTTTGTAAGTTAAATTGTTTAAAAATAGGATTAAATATCAATGAATATTTGTAGGTACTAAGTTACTAAGGGTATTCATTGATAATATCAATGAATACCCTTAGTAGGAGTCGAAGAGACACATGCATAGAATAATCCCTGTAAATTTGAGCCTAATTGGTGCAACAGTTTTTCCAAAATCATGTCGACAAGGTCGAAAAATGTTGTTTTGAGAAAAATGCGTTTAAAGTTCTCTTGTAAAAATGTACATACAACTTTAAAAAAAAAGCCTCTTACCCTAAATCAGCGATGCCTGGTTCATACATTATTCCTTCAGCTTCTTCAAAAGCTACCCTTTCTTGGGATTTTTGGTTTCGGATCTCTGTTCTGCGAGCTTTGGACACTCGACACGGCGGTTGCGCGCCAAACGCGCAGAGACGCTTCTATTGTAGCACTCTTTTTAGCCCCTTGTTGGTCACTCCGATCTAAATAACCTTCTCTACCGCATTTCTATAGGTATGTAGTATACGAAACTGATGTTTTTAGAAAATGGAAAATTTCCGTAAATAGACTGATACTGATCCCTTAAAGAAATACATGCAGCAACATAAAAAGATCGATTTTTTTTTTCGTGAAATGTTAGTTAAACATCTGAACAATACAGTGGTAAAGTCGCTGATTAGCCGGCAAGTCATTGAAATCATTGACTTTTCGTAGTTCGAATCTTTAAACATGTTTTTGTCAAAACTTCATTTTTTAAGTTTTTGGTAAACATAACTTTACATTGCGTTGAGTGGTCGTACTAAAATTGTATACTTAACTCAACCACTATATTACTTATATTTTTAAATGTTTCTTAGGTTCAGTATTTGGCTGTTAAAATTCTAATAATTCTTGGCTCATATTTTTTAAATCAATAGTGAAGTCGTTGGGTTCTCCACAAACGGACAACTGCCGCCAAAACCTTTCTGGAAGACCACGCCATAACTTTGCAATATTGGAATCTTTTTTAATGAAACTAATTATTTAAGCAGTCTAATTATGTAATAAATTGGGCTTAACATTCTATACATATAAAATGTTTTGTTCCTTCAAAGAAAAAAAAAGATCAAAATTGGCTACCTTTCTGTCGTTTAGATGTATTACCCCCCTTAATTTTCTGTACGGTACACTTACTTGAGCACTGATATATCATACACAGCCCGTAGATATTTTTTTGGAACTTTCCTCCGCTTTATTCACAAACATACACTTAATTTCCAAACAATAACTGGAGTTTGTTATTAATCAAAGTTTTGGGGCCTTTCATTACTACTGGACCTTTCTTTCACTCGGTCAAGATTGAGGTAATTAATGGTAAGAAAGGTACTTAATTATATCTGATTATATATATTAAGGGATAACACCACTCTAGCGGCAGAAAATAAGGCCTAACTTTGACAATTTATTTTGGGAGTATGAAGAAGGGAATAGGATTTCTTTTGAGAGGGTTTATTTAACACATATTAAAGTATAAAGAAAATTATTTTTATTATAATTTTCATAGAAAATGGCGGCAACAGAGCCCATCTTGAAAAACGTTTTTTTACAAATAGCTTCACGGGGGGACGGTTTTCTCGTAAATTATAAGACCTGGAACAAAAACCAAAGAAAATTATAATCTATATATTATTAGCTATGGGAGTACGTAGGGATTTTTTTTTTAATCAAATTTTGAAAAAATGGCGCACTTTAGAAGAAATAAATCGATTTTTTGCCCAAATAATCATCAGTCTATTGTTTATAAAAAAAGTTTACATTTAATCAAAAAACGGCTACGTACTCCCATAGAGAATGTAATTGTGAAGCTACTATCAAAATTTCAAATCGATCCATGCAAAAGTGTTCGAGTAATCCGACCTTTCAATTAGAAAAAAAGTGGTTTCGAGAAAAACCCGTTTAAAGTTGTACGAGCACTCGGCGCGCGCTCCGCGGCGCTGCGGCAAAATCGATAATTGAACGTTTAAAAAAAAAATTCGCTACAGGACCAATTGCTTATTGTTTTTCCTAAAAACGATTTTTCCAAAATCCTAGAGTGGTGTTTCCCTTAAGCTTTGGCTCCTCCAGCGATACTAGTACTATGTACAGGGTGTCCAATAGGAAGTTGCTGAAACTAATTGGCTGTCATTTCAAAACACGTGCACAGAATCAGAAAAACCAAATTGCTTCAAATAGAGGAAACTCTGCAGTTTTAAACGCACATAAATAAAACCCAGTCAAATATTTTTTATGTCAATTTATTACATCTTATAAAAATAACGAAAAAGTACAGTGATTAATAATAGATATTTTCGAAGTGCGAACCGTTAGATTGTGCACAAAAATCAATTGTCTTTTGAAAACTGTGAAAAACTGTGTCCAACATATCGTTCGTAATGCCGCGAACCACTTCCTGGATGGCCGCGATCAGTTCTTCTACTGTGCTGGGGTTTTTCGCGTAACAATGATCTTTAATGTAACCCCACAAGAAAAAATCACAAGGGTTCAGGTCCGGTGAGTACGGAGGCCATTCTAGTCCGCCTTGAGCAAATTTAGGGTACCCCAGACCGATTACTCGAGTCCCATATACGCGATGAATAGCTTCAAACACCTCATGAGTCCGGTGCGGCGTCGCTCCATCTTGCATGAAGTAAAAAATTTTAACCAGTCCCCTCTTTTTTGCATAAGGGAAGAATTTCGTTTCCAAAAGCTGTTTGTAACTCTCTCCTGTTACCGTAGATTCCAAGAATTGCAAATAAATTCCTTTTACTGAAATCGCTGCCCATGCCGTTACTTTCTGTGGATGAAGGGACTTCGCTAGCGATATGTTGGGATTTTCCGTTCCCCAAAACCGGTAATTTTGCTTGTTTACGTACCCATTCATCCAAAAATGTGCTTCATCGGAATAAATAATCATTTTCTCATTAAGTTCTTCGGCTTCAAACATTCCCGTAATAGTGTTACAAAATTCGATGCGTTTCGTCATGGCATGTTCAGTTAATAATTGATGAGTGCTTATTTTATACGGATGAAACTTTAAAAAATATTTCAAAATGTTGTGTAATGATGATTTGGTTATTTTTAATGCTTGAGCAGCTTTCCGAATCGAATCATTTGGATTTTGTTTGAAATAATTCTCAACTTCGTTGATCTTCTCTGGTGTAGTCACCGTAATAGATGGACCTGGCAACTCGTGTCTACGGTCCTGGAGTGTACCATACTCCACGAAGTTATCGATTATCCTACAAAAATTAACGTAAAATTACTTCAATGCAGTTTAATTGAATTGAAACACAAGTTGTGTGATAGATGAATATGAATAAATATTAAATTCTTACCTTTTCAGAGTGTTTTCGCTGGCAACTCTATGAGTTCCAAACTTAGTACGAAACCCTCTATACGCATTACTATAAATTTTTCCCCTTGAGAAGAAGCACTCAATAAGATATACTTTTTCTTCCGTGGTGAGCTCACTCATTTTAACGCGCGCGTACTTGCTTCAACCACGGCTGGAATAAAACTGCGGGGCCTCAGGTATGCGCCTTAGAAAAAGGGACCCCTATTGAACTCATGGAGGGAAGAGACACTTATTTAGTTTTAGGAACTTCCTATTGGACACCCTGTATATTATATTAAGAAATTTTAAGAAGAATCGACTTTTTCATCAAGAACATGTTTCTCGACGCAAAGTTCTAAGTCAATTGTCATATAAACGAATTAAACATTGTGCCGAAATTAGAATAACGTATTATTATTTATTCAAGTGGATAGTTATTTAAGACGTATGCATAACCTTGGAATTAAAAAATAATCGATTTTTGTTTTATCGTATTTTCGTATTGCGTAGAATCTTACCTCTGATTTCATTCAAAGGTTTGGTAAAAATTCCAAAAATTTATCGAGTTATGACGATTTTAGTGGAGCGAGTTAGAATGTCTCATTGCGTTACGGCTCTAGCGCTCCGCGGTGCAAAACCATACATAGATTCCAACCTACGTATGGTTTCCAAGGGCATTGAAATTACTTTGGTTTCAAAAGCGTCCTACTGATAATGCAAATAATGGGACTGACGATTGGGCAGAATGTACATACGAAGTGCCACGAAATCAATGCACGCCGCATACAGCTAGCCGAGCAGTATGCGGAGATCAAACATAAAAATGCGGAGATAACATCAAAAGAAGCGCGACAACTTCGTCGCATAGCCAAAAAAGAAGCAGATGATGGAGCTGCTACTGCGGAAGGATTGTTATATGGGGCAGGAATTGCAGATCGAAGGTACGAAAAATAATTGTGATTTTATCTCAAGCAAGTAGTCCATACACCAAAGCACTTTCTTGCAATTAAATTTTTCAAATAACAATTGGCACGAAACAGTTTACTTCATAGATAGAAATTTCAAATGAAAGATGCTTAATTAAAAAAAAATAACTTACAATTAAAATTAAACTAAAAACTAGCTCCAATAGTAAAGGAGATTTAAGCAGCGAAAATTAATCGCATCACCTGTCACTCATAGTTTCGTCCCGTTCTCTCATCGTTCGGTCTCTCTCTCAGCTAGCAAAAAAATGAGAGACCTTTTTTATTGTCAATTCAAAAGGAAATATCTTTGATTTCAAGTGCACGTTTTCGTCTAATCATCGTAATAACAATTGAGTTGTTTATAACGAAAAAAAAAACCATTCTAGAACAAAATAAATGTCCTATTCGTATTTCCCGTATCCAAAACCATAAAAAACCACCGAAGATATTGAGCAGACGCAAACATTTATCCGAAAGTTGTATACGGAAAAAGTGGATTTAGTACGTTTTCTTCTCTTGCGTTTAAAGTATACTTGGCAATTTGGCGTCCGACATATCTCAAAATCTAATCGCCCGATTTACTTCAAATTTGGACTGGACATATTTTATAACATATTCAATCGAATGACCGAATTATTTTTTCATATGTTCCTCTGTTTGTTAATGACAAACGTTTAAAGTCGTGATTTATGGTCGAAAGTTATGTTTGACTTTAGATGAATCCAGTTACCGGAATCGTGTACGCGACCGAGCCGTGCGGACGCTACAGCCCAGAGATTAAATAACAATAATTACGTTGTTTATATATATATTCTGCAATAAAAAAAACGGTAACATGTCAAGACTATGTACTAACTGTATGCAAACGATCGACCTTATCATCCCAATACCTGAGACGAAAAAAAATATTGAAAATCGACCTATTTTTTTTTATTTCAAGGTTATGCACAGGCCTTAAATCCAACAAGTTTTGATTGTAATCCAATCGTTTTCGTAAATTGATTCATAGAAGCATTTTTGGCTTGTAATATTCATACCCCGTCTCAGTGGAATCTTGGGCCAAATGAGTTTGTCCCAAACCCAAGACGAGCATCTTTGTCTGAGGTAAAGAAACATTTTTTATGATGATTAACAGGAACATGATCATTCCGCGGATGACATTTTTGTCTTGAAAATCGTAGATGCATTGTTTCTCCGCCATATTTCACTACATTGATTTATTATTGGCGGAAAAATCTATGTGGACGTATCGAGAAAAAAGGTGGGTTTGTTTGGGAAAACCAAATTTAATTTTATACTCGGCCTTGTACACTTACACTTGATTTTCGGTGAAATATAATCTCTGTGCAAACTAAATTATTTTATTGACTCTATCAAAAAGGGTAGATTTCCAACTCTATTGAAATTGAATCCAATTCCGACCGACTGTCCTATTCGAGTTTTTCGAACTGAATAGATTTTCTTCTAAAAATAAATCTTCGCTTTATCATTCGGTAGATAGCGCACGCACCTATTTATTTGCTTCCAGACAATCGTGCTACGATCGAAGCACAACTATTAGAGAATGATAGGTAATTATCGTCCCTTTACTTTTACCTACTTCAGAATTGATAAATAATTCGTTTCCTTTATTATTAACCTCAATCTATAGCTAGTCAGAAGAAGTATTGCCATTTTGTTTTTACAAATTATTGTGAACCAATTCAATTTACAAATGTGTTAGTTTTTTCAATATCGACGGCGACAACTTAGAAGACAAGCTATTAAAAAATGCAGATATTTGGAAATGACTATAAAAGCGTCAGTAAAAATAAAGCCGTCATCGAAGCGGAACAACCTCACACCCGAAAGTTTATCAACGACTGAGGACACAGAATGTATTATGTGTGAGGAGACATTTGCCGAAGCCCGAATGCAGTGCCATATTCACGAAGGCTGGGCACACCAATTACACGTAAATATATTAATCCTCTTAATTTACGGTACAATTATGATTTCTGTGGGGCTAATCGCAAATTATCGCACTAAACCTCAGGCGGCCCGGCGTTGCTTGACTTCAAGATGATTTTTCATTGTTATATTTCTATTTTAATAATTGTTCATCATACTACAGAAATGTATAAATCTATTACATTATTTTAATGCTTTTCATGCATTTGCATATTACCGGATTAATAAATAGGGGTCTAGAGTTTCGAGTGCCCGGTGGTATCCCTCCTTCTAAATAAAGGGTGTCCCAAAATTCACGCACGATTTCAATTTTACGCCATTTGTGCGGTAAAGTGTTGCCAATGAAAAAAAGACAGGGTGACAGCTGACAGTTCAAGGTTATTAAAAATAGAGCGCTATACGAAAGAACAACGTGTCTTCATTGTTGAGGAATATTTTAAAAATAATGAAAGTTTGGCAGCTACAGTTCACAATTTTTGTACAAAATATGGTCGCAATAGTGATTTAACTTCATCAACTGTGAATAGATTAATAAAAAAATTCAGGGAGACTGGATCAATTAATGATCTTAGAAACTCTGGCCGTCCTTCAACACAAAGCATGGAAGCAATTCGTGAGATTGTTGCTGAGAGTCCAGGAACATCAATTCGGCACCGTGGCCAAGAATTGGACATTTCGAGAAGCTCTCTACAGCGTATTCTCACGAAAAATTTGCATCTTTATGCTTACAAAGTTCAATTAACTCAAGAACTGAATCATATTGACCACGCACAGCGAAAACAGTTCATTGAATGGATTATGAAACAACAACAAGTGGATGCTGATTTTTCGAACAAAATCATCTTCAGCGATGAGGCTCATTCTCATCTTGATGACTTCGTTAATCGACAAAATTGTCGCATTTGGGGTTTATAAAATCCACGAGTGATTGTTGAGAAAGGCATGCATATGCTATTCCATAATAATCCTATATTGTATACTTTATGAATCATTAAAAAATTTGAAATAAAACATTTTTAACCTGTTTTTTTTTTATCAAAATTACTTCTTGCGTGAATTTTGGGACACTCTTCACAAGTATTTCATTGATACGAATCATCTATAAAGCAATTCATTATAGTTAAAACTTGACAAAGCGTTTATTTCACGAACGAAGCCTGAATAAAGATGAAAATTATTTCTGGCCTAAAAGTTTTGCAAAAATAAAACCGTTATTTGAACCAAAATTTGCCCCAAAAAAAAAATGTTACAACTGCTTTCGATTGATTAAAGAAAAACTTTTCTTTCTCGCTGTGTACAGCGCGGTATGTACTCATCGCAGCTATTCGTTAAGGGGCCAGTCCACTTTGAAAATTTCAAAAAATCGATTTTTTTTTACTATTTTCGAAAGTACATACATTCAGAAATATTGTGTCAATATTGTGTCAATATTGGCGATTGAGTTTAGCTAAGAGTTTTTCATAGTATGAACTTCAAACGCGTTTTTCTCGAAACAACGTTTTAAAAATCTAGCTCCATCGTATCTCTAAAACTAATAAACCGATTCTCTTGAAATTTGAACCACATATTGTAAACATCCCGAGCAGAAATTTGTTCAGGGTGAAATCCGGACCGGATCAGGCTGCCACAATAGCAAATCCGGGCCGGATCAGGAAAATTTAGTCCGGTCCTGATCAGGGATGTAACGCTTTTGCAAATTCAGGTCCGGATCAGGCACCTTATCAGGCTCGGATTAGGCACTATATCTGGCTCGGATCAAGCAACTTATCTAGCCCGGATCAGGTGCCTCATCCAGCCTGAGACATGCGTGTCATCTGGCTCAATCATTTGATTAATTTTTTGTTCAAAATAGATCAACATTTATTAAATTATTATCGCAGTTACACGTTATCAAGTTTACTAACGTTATTAAAAATATGAAACATATGAAAACATTTTTTTAAAGTTTAAGTTTTTATTTTACTTGACTTGATCGTTTAGTTTTTTTCCCGGTTTTGGCGATGACCGTCCCAATCTTTCCGGCCCAATCTGTCCGGCGCAAATCATGCGTGCCTGATCAGGGCGCCTTATTGATACCTGATAAGGCTTCTGTCCGGCGTAAATCAGGCGTGCCTGATCAGGGCGCCTTATTGATCCCTGCTCAGGCCCCTATCTGGCGCAAATCAGGTGTGCCTGATCAGGGCGCCTTATTGATTCCTGCTCAGGCTTCTATCTGGCTCAAATCAGGCGTACCTGATCAGGGCGCCTTATTGATCCCTGATCCGGCCCTGATGGATCCTCAGGCAGCCTGATTAAGTTTCTGCTCGGGATGATTCGCAACAAGATGACCCTCGATGGTTTTAAAATTTTGATTTTTACTCTTTTTTTTTTGCGAAAAACTGCGAAAAAAACGCGTTTTTTTTACTTTTTTCGTTTTTCATCTGCCATTTTTTTATTTTTTGATAAAACTTTATATCCTAGGGTCATTTCGTAGCTGGTGTCATACTGAATCGAATGGACTTTGATTTTTTTGTTTCAGACAAGCCGTTGCCGAGTTGTGATGGAGCTACCTAGCCCACCTATTTTTGAGGCGTTACGTTAAACTATAGTTTTTGTACTTAAAAATGAATAAAAATGAATTAAATTTTTTTTAAATGTATTTCAAGACTTTATTTATCAAGCCCAACAACTTTTATATTCATATCTTTTATAAAGTCCTCAAAAAAAAAATCGCGAAAATAGCCCTTTTTTTCGTGGCTCCAAAGTGGACTGGCCCCTTAAGAAGATGTATTTTCCAATACAGATAACACTCACGGCATAAAAAAAAGCATTCTAATTATTCGTCGTATGAAGTATTGGTTTTTTGCGGCGCATATTTCACTGGTTACAGAGTACGTGCGGGCCTATCACCAGCCGATACATTCGCTATTCTTCTCCCTGGCGTGTTGGGCCCGTTGCTCCTATATACGATTCTTGCTTCTTGTTTTATCCTCGCGCTGATATTCGTTCGTGCAGACGAGTACACGGAGTAATGCAATAATAGGTGTATACTAATGATACAGAGGTTGCTTCGCGAGGTTGAACGCACGGGGGTTAGACCGTCGGATTCAGTCACGTAGTTGCATTAAACTTAATATAAATAATAGCGGTTTGTGGAGCGCTGGACAGCCGGCCCATCCGCAGTCAGTTCGTTCGCCACAACGGCCCCGAGAGCGAGCACATACCCACCTATCTCCATCTTCACCGCGGCAACAGCATCGAGGACCATAATACACCGTCCGTTCTTCCGTTCTATCCCGTTTCGTTCGTTCGCGGGGATGGCCATCCGTATATATATTCCTATATATATATACGCGATATATACGCCCCGTACTCGCCTCCACTTAATAAGCAGGATCTCCGGATCCCGAATCACCGGCAGCCGCGTGCGCCCTCGGATCAACCTGAACGAATATTACGACATACACACACCGTGTGGCTTACCGTGAGCCAGGAGGATTATCCACTTGTTATTCTTCCTTTTACATCTATGCTCTGTATATCCTACGTCTCTGATCGGATCGAAGAAATTACATTGCCGTTGTCAGATCGCGATTCAAATGTTGCCAGGCTGCAGATCTTCGCTTCGAACCACACCGCATATATATTTATATGCGTGATGTCAAGAACTTACAGATTCATTATTGGGGGTATCACCACGCAGTGTTGCCAAATCAGGGGTTCTCGACGTTCAATCTCTTTTCGCGGCATCTAGCAAGCAGGGGGAAAAATTGTTTAGGGCCTTTCAAATGTCAGGCACTTTTGTTTTGTTTCTACATGGCACGACTGACACGAACTGATTTCGAGAAAACTCACAAAAAGACATTGAGTTTCGCACCATTGCCCGGATCACCTTTGATCAAAATGAATAACTCTGCTTCATGCTATTGAATAGGGAAACGCGTTACTGCGCAAGTACAGTGCTTATGCAATATAGGCCAATCCCGTGCGGAAAATGGGCAGGACATCCCTAATACAATTCCGGGCTTCCCATGGATTATTCGTGGATTCCATAGTAATGTTTTCTGTAAAACAGCCGAATCGGGCCCCTATTGGGGAATGATATCGTAGGTAGGTTGACTGAAACTATGGTCTAAGTACAAAGACCAAGTGAAGGCCTTTAAGGGATATAGTTGTAGATTCCCTAGAAGCGATTTCCCCAATACTACCAGTCTTTGCTATTATGGGGGCAAATCAATATAAATTGCTTGACTAAAGAATTTGTGGCATAATAATTATCGAGATCGCTTTAATATAATAATTAAACTATGTGTTTAGTAGATGAGTTGTGATGCTTTGAACCAACATGCATGCAGTGCGTTCATTGGAATACCGCTGGATCAAACGTGTCAAACTATGCGACAGAATTCTGAACCTCAAATGTATTGAAATAACACATTTCTTCTTCACAGTGCACACACACGCACGTGCGCATATGGCTGCAATAATTTTTATGAGGCGCCGTTGAGGCAATTTTAAAGGTCCTGGTTATTTTGCCTCGATAGCAAAGTGTGACCGGCCGCTGATAGCCCATGTGAGGCTTCCAGACTAGGGCCTTAATAAAGTTAGGGAAAATCAAGATAGGCCCGATCAAAGCCCGAACTCAATTTACGCCCAGGATACATTCGTATGCATATACAGGGTGGTCCAATAACTATTAGCACCTTGGATATCTTCGAAACTATAAGGTTCACAGAAATATTTGCCGAAATGAAATTGCACAGTACGAAAGGGGCCATCCTATAGCGATAATAGTTTTTTTGCAGGTGGAGGTACTTCGGACATTTGAAGGTCAACTCCATTTTTTTAAATGAATCGGTATGTTTTTTTTTCTGTATCATGAAACAGGAGCTTAAAACAAGTTCAACGACCTATAACATAAGGTCATTGAAGGTTATAGAAAGTACAGAAAGGTGATAATACTTACAGTTTCGGTAGTAAATAAAATTACTACGTTTATAGTAAGATAAACGCCTTTCTGTACTTTCTGTGACCTTCAATGACCTTATGTTATAGGTCGTTGAACTCGTTTTAAGCCCCTCTTTCATGATATAGAAACAAAAACATACCGATCCATTTGAAAAAATGGAGTTGACCTTCAAATGTCCGAAGTACCTCCACCCGCAAAAAAACTATTATCTGTGATATGTAACCCAAATCACCCTCGATTTACATGTACACTTGCATTTGTTTAGTTTATAGGCTCAATAAAACCCAAATAAAATTTCCTTAACATTTCACTCTAAATCGACGTATCCCTAAGCATTTGGACAAACGAGCACCCGTGTTGAAAATTGACAGGACATTTCTATAAAAATGTTATGCATTAGTTATAAGGGCTTAAGGGCTCATTTATGGATTACGTGGTAGGGGTTTTCATGAAAGAGCCAGACAGGGCCCCGATTAGTGAATGAAAAGGACCTACCCTTTCATTGATCTTGACCAAAGCTATGGTTTGAGTAAGGAGACCATAACTAGGGCCTTTAAGGCCTTAGGTCACCCTAGATGCCAAAAAGGGCATATTTTGTTTTTTTTTTCAGCGCAACCATAGAATAAATCAAAATTACAAAAGAGGGGTTTTATTATATACGCAATTGACTATACAAAATTGTTTTTTCACAGCGATACGTGTCAAAATGGCGACTGTGCAGCATTTTTCCGATGACGCCTTTTTTTCTGGAAGGTCAACAGCCGGACCAACAGCTCCTATAATTTTTGAGTTATGATGAGACACGAAGTTTTTTCGATTATATATACGAATAGCTATAGAAGTACTTCGGATTTTTTTGATATATTTTTTTGTCAAAATGGCGCATTTCTAAAACAAAAAGTATAAAATGCTATGAGAAAATCGCCAGAAAATTGTTTATAAAAAAGGAACTATGGAATATAATTTTAAAAATCCTACGTAGTGCCTCAGAAAATGTAATTCTAAATATACAGTTAAAATTTCAAGTGAATCGGCTGAAATTTGTTTGAGTTATGAGTCCGGCCGACTTGAAAAATGTAGTTTTGAGATAAACGCGTTAGTAGAAAGTCACGACATGAAGAGGGGTTGCGCTAGAATTCGCAAATCGAGTACTTGGACATTTTTCACTCCCATAATGTTTTGGAATATAATTTTATAGGTACTAAGGTACATTTTTAACCAAAAAATCCATTTTGGGAAAATCCTAGAGTGGCCTAAGGCTCATAGTTGTAGATGCCCTAGTATGGATTTCCCCAATACTACCAGACTTTGCCATTACAGGATAAAATCAGTATAAATAGCTTGACTAAATAATTTATGGCACAACAATTATCACCATCAACTAAATAAAATCGATCTAACATAACAGGCATATCATTCGTCTCTCTGTTTTTCTGTTTATCTCTCTCTCTCTCCCTTCCTCTCTCTACGACGCCCCTCCCTATTTCACGTACAAAATCCTTCGAAGATCTTTCTACTGTCACGCGTACGCACGCACGCACGCACACACACGCGTGTGTGTGCGTTATGTATGAAAAAAATATATAGCATGATATTTGACAATACTCTCTATCACAATGACATCAATTAATTGATACCGTTTATGTAAAGCAACTAATAATTATAGGAATTACTTTTATCTATTATGTCATATCGGCCATTCAGATGCCACAGGCACTCGATAGCGTAGTGGCAGCGTGCGGAGGAAAGGTAAAAGATAGGTAGGTAGGTTTTAGTTTCCTATCCCATGTGTAGACGAAATATTTTCTTCGACCAAAATCATTTCAGAAGGTCAGGGAATGCCGAATTGGAAACAAAAAAAACTGACGTAGAGCTGTCAGTGGAATATTTTATTTCGTTTTGGAATTACGAAGTATTCTGTGCATTTAGTAGACGAGCTGTGATGCCTCGAACGCGTATGCAATGTGTGCATTTAAACAACGCAGGACCAAACGTATACAAATATTCGACAGACTTCGAACCTTAACAGGTATTGAAACAACACATTTCTTTTGTGCAGTGCACATACACGTACATATATGGCACCAATGCTTTTGATAAAGCACTGTTGAGCTAATTTTAAAGGCCCTGATTAGTTTTCCCTTAATGGCCCTCGGTAGCAAAGTATGACCGTCCACTGATGGTACATGTGAAGCTTCTAGAATAGGGCCCTAATAAAGTTAGGGCAAATTGAGATGAGCCCGATTAAAACCCTAACTCAATTTCCGCACGGGCATAAGTTACCGTTTCAAAGTCATGGCCATTTAGATCGCCAGTGACGTAATCTGTTCGGCGCGGACTATTGATGGTTTTAGTTTGATACTACCTTTAAGGGCGGGGTAAAGTATAAAAAAATTTTTTTTCATTTTT
Organism: Ophion ventricosus; assembly: GCA_963932345.1. Taxonomy (NCBI): domain Eukaryota; kingdom Metazoa; phylum Arthropoda; class Insecta; order Hymenoptera; family Ichneumonidae; genus Ophion; species Ophion ventricosus. Next base: position 3,148,629 of record OZ010712.1, on the reverse strand, counting down.
AAAAAAAAATTTTAAATGAATGCATAATATCTCAAGAATATTGTGTTAAAATTTCAAGTCGATCGGAGTAAAATTGACGAAGTTATGAGTATTTGAGCGTCTATTGCTCCATGCCGGGTTTTATACCTGGGCGGCGCACGACAGTAAAGAAGAAATAGTTTTGCGTATACAAACGCAAAAAGATGCTCTCGATCATCTTGATGGAAGCCTTTTGCTTTACGGACCTGGCATCGACGACTTTGAGTGAGTATAAGAAAATTATCGAGTTTTATTTTGAATTTCTAAAAATTCAAAGATAATTGAAAAATCTGAAAAAATTCATACGTATTCAGAAAAATGAACGAATCACGAAAAAAAATTGGGTTGCGGGGAAATTTGTTGACTAATTTTTTTTTTTCATCATTTTGTTAATAACATTTTGGAATTATTATTATGCAAAATTAATCTTTTGAGTACCTTTAATATGCATGAATTTTCTCAGATTTTTATGCAATCGAGAAGTGTTCTCAAACTTATGTGCAATGAGCGCTAAGCGACCAAACTCTTCTGCGTTTTTCAAACCGTTTTTCTGAGACTTGTCATATTTGAAGTCCGTGTGCACGATAACTCAAAATCTACTGGACCAATCGCTTTGAAATTTTGCACAGTACTTCTTCACATAATTCACCAGGTATTGTCGAGAGCTTTTTTGTTTTTTTTAATAATTACTAATTTTTCAACAACAAATTAGCCGATTTTTTTAAGCGAAAATCGGGTTTTTGGCTCCCAAGTGCTACGAAAAATCGGAAAATCGAAAAAAAAACCTCCCGTCATTACCTCGAGAAACATCTCCTTTAACAAATGCATTTTGATTTTTTTGTTTCAGATGATTCTGTTGCGAGTTATGGTGCACACCGCAAACCAACTTTTTTTCGAGGCGCCTCCGGGGTTTAATTTTCACTCGCTCAATTTTGAATATTTTGCAATGCAAATTTAGGAGAATGTTGTTCAAATGTTACTTTATTATATGTAAATTTTTCAATAAACGAACACTATCCGTTACGCCAAAAAAAAATGTTAAAAACATGCCTTTTTTTCGCCGAATTAACTTTACCCCGCCCTTAACCCTAGAACTCATGACTATCTTTTTTACCTTCAAACGCATGACTGGGGTCTTTATGCACCCCACGCTTTTCTTGATTATAAAACCGGTTCTACGGGAATAAGTGGACTTTATCTTACACGAATTTCTTCGTTTCTTGATAAGAATGAGAATGGTGTGCGAGGCATTTGATTTAATTAACATTTAATAAGTCAAAAATCCATTTAAATACTGAAAACACAAAAAATCTGCAAAAATCTCATTTCTTGAATAAAAATTGAGGTGCGAACGGACCCCAGTCATGGGTTCTAGGGTCAGTATTGAACAGTTTCACATTTCATGGTAATATTATGATGTCCGGTTCGAGCTTTGGATGAACTCACTTGCCCAAACACTTCATACTCGAAGGAGTTCTGTCTAGCCAGCTGTTTTCTTATATGTACAAAACCTTTTATCAGTACCCGCATCCTGCCGATGCTTGTCTCTATTCGGATCCAAGATGAAACAATGAAATTTATTCGGCCAATGACTCGAAAATTTCTTAAAGGCAATGTGGCCTTTTTACGAGAAAATAGAAAAAGATCGCGATTGTGCATTAATTTTTCAAAATAAAAAAGTAACAAATATTTTCAAAAAAATGTATAAGTATTCCGAAACAACATTGAAGTAATTCCATATGAAGTCCTTATTTTTTAAATTATTTATCAAAATTTTTTTTTTTTTTAATTCGTTGATAGCCTTTTGTCATTATTATTATTCTAAATTAAACTTCAAAACACGTCCGATTTTCTTTAGATTTTTGTCGAAACGAAAAGTACTGAAATTCGGATAAAATCAAAGTTTGGCTGGAAATATACATTTCATGCAATCTTGAGCCTATTGTCACAGTTGAATGGCACGAAACTCTGCTCTAGTATAGACTGTGAACGCACATACCAGCGCAGAGTTTCGTGCCATCAACCATTTTTAAAGTTCTACCCCGTAAAACTCGCCAAAGGAAAATACACTATTCCATAGTAGCAACGAACATTCTTACACGAGGACTTGATAATCCTAGGATGTGATTGAAGTAACTAACGATTGAATTAACACGCAGTCAAAGGAATGAAGAAAAGAATCAATGCCGCGAATTTCGAAGTGATCGTCGATCGCGCAGAACTGTAAAATCCACTAACAGGAGAGAATTGAGGACTAGTAATTATAGGGGTGGTGTTAGAACTTTGAATGATTTACATCGACAGAGTACGGTGGCCGCCTGAACCGACCGTTACCGCGGGTCCGCTCAGGAACACGAGGACGAGGTCGGTTGTGAGACGCGGCAGATCTATGCTCTCCGCTTCTTTATCTCTCACCTAAAATATTAGTGGGGAGCGAGAATGAAAGAAAGACGTAGTAGACGCCATGGCTAGACATGAAACGTCCCTTCTGGCAACATTCAAATATCCTTTGCATTCATAAATTCATCAGCGTGAGGAGAGAGAGAGAGGGTAGGTACCTGTGCCAAAATTACATAGCGTCCGATCACCTGACGGGGGGTAGATAAAGAAACATCAAAAATAGAAAGGATAGCAATAAGAGCGGAGGAGCGAGGGGCCAACTAATTATGGCTGTTTCAAAGATTTTAAAAATATTCCCCTCAAGTAGGACCTGCCCAGCATTCTCTCCACACATAACATTTACTTTCTTCTAATAGTAGGTGGTGTATATAATACATTTGAAGAAAATACCTGTTCTTAAGGAACACTACCAGCCCAGAGCCCGGGAAAAAGACGAATTTCGACAATTTTTTTTTTGGATGGGGGAATTAGGGGACATTGATATAAGGGACACATAGATATAGTCGCCATAAGATAAAAACTAAACGCAGCCGAAGCTCGCCGATACACACATAAGTAGGTGTCGATTCAACCAACCATACAGCAGAATCTCGGCAGAAGACAGTCACCATTTCGCGCTTGACGACAGCTACAGGTTTCGCACACCCGTGACAAAAATTTTGTCCTCCCCTGCGAACGTGATTCACCCTATCTAATTTTGTGTATGAACTGTATTTTACGTTAATTGATAAGTACATATCTTTTACAATTTTATACAGGGTGTAATTTTAATAAGTTCTATAATACTTGAAAATGACGATTTTTTAAATAAAAAGAACGGTATGGGGCGCATTGATACAACAACCTAGGGGGCACATTGATGCATATCAATCTGCCCCGTTATTGACATAATTTGTGACTGTGTGTGCGTGTATGCGTGCGTGTGTGTGTGTGTGTGTTGCTATTTTAATTTTAATTTTTTTTATTTCTATCTTAAAGTTAATGATAAAACTTAATAAAACTTACGCGTACTTAGAAGCACTTTAAGGGGCCAGTCCACTTTGGAGCCACGAAAAAAGGCTATTTTCGCGATTTTTTTTTTGAGGATTTTATAAAAGATATGAATATAAAAGTTGTTGGGCTTGATAAATAAAGTCTTGAAATACATTTAAAAAAAAATTGAATTCATTTTTATTCATTTGTAAGTACAAAAACTATAGTTTAACGTAACGCCTCAAAAATAGGTGGGCTAGGTAGCTCCATCACAACTAGCCAACGGCTTGTCTGAAACAAAAAAATCATAGTCCATTAGATTCGGTATGACACCAGCCACAAAATGACCCCCGGATATAAAGTTTTATCAAAAAATAAAAAAATGGCAGATGAAAAACGAAAAAATTAAAAAAACGCGTTTTTTTCGCAGTTTTTCGCAAAAAAAAGAGTAAAAATAAAAATTTTAAAACCATCGAGGGTCATCTTGTTGCGAATCATGTTTACAATATGTGGTTCAAATTTCAAGAGAATCGGTTTATTAGTTTTAGAGATACGATGGAGCTAGATTTTGAAAACGTTGTTTTGAGAAAAACGCGTTTGAAGTTTATACTATGAAAATCTCTTACCTAAACTCAATCGGCAATTCCTGCACCGTACAAAATCCCTTCTGATTGCTTATCATCGTCGATTTCTTCAAGTCTTGCTTGCTTTCGTTTCGTTCTGGTCTCTTTTGAGCACTCAGAACTGCGGCGGTTTGCAGAGCGAACACGCTCGTCATCGCGATTGTCGGCGAATCCGATGGCGATCGGGCCAAGTTTGACGCCCATTATTTCCATTATTTTAAGCACTGGACGAAATCTTTCATTAAAGACACACGCGGAAACTTTGCAGGCAATGTCTACAATTTTTTTGCCCTTGAACATGTGTTTAGGTGCCATATTCCATACGCAGTTGTTAAAACTTTCATTATTGTTTTGCGTATGGCCACCTAAACACCTTTCGAGCAGTTTTGTTTTGGTGAGATCCTCGGAAATAGGGTTTAAAACTTCCTGTACTTCCTCAGAAAGAGCAGGAGGATGTTTGTAATGTTGCTGAAGTGCCTTAGCTTTGAGGTCGGCCGAGCTGCGCTATACGCTCAGGTAGACGGAATGAGGTCCTGACGTTCAGGTAAAAAAAAAATACTTAGAGAGCTCGGATTTTCATAAAATTTTGACACAATATTTCTGAATGTATGTACTTTCGAAAACAGTAAAAAAAAATCGATTTTTTGAAATTTTCAAAGTGGACTGGCCCCTTAATATTAGATCGGTAAAAAAAACACGAAAAAGCGTAATCTCATATAAAAATTCGATTAAACCTAAGTACATTTACCGTGCCAAATATTATAATATGATTATTATGAATAAATATTATAAAGATTTATGAAACTTATTTTTTTACCTATTATTTTAGGTATTTTACATAAAAGAGGCGTGTTTTAATGTACGAATCAACGTGCCCCCGACATGTATCAATCTGCCCCGTGTATGGGGCAGTTTGATACGAATATCGATTTCGCAAAAACAGGTCATAACTGTTTTACCTTGCATATCTAAGTTGAAATTATTTCTAGGAATGTGACTTGGACATACACTGAACGCATCCAAATAGTTTTTTTTTAGTTATCATCCATCTTGCTACTTTTTTCCATTTGAAAAAGAATCGTATCAATCTGCCCCCACTTCCTCTACGTTGTTGATAAAATAAAAATTTCGTTTCGTAGCCTTTAGTCTACATATGTTCAAATATCTTTAGAATTTTTTTCACAAGATTTTGTTACAATATGGCAGCGCTAAACTATGGATGAAGCGAGTCGCATTTGTCGAATAGTGTCTTGCGGCCGGCCACATTACATCCCTAATTCGTTACCGATTGACTTGAATTTTTTTTATTCTTCTAAAAACATTTTTAATCGAAGTATCTAGGGGAATTATCATTTGTTGAAAACATTTCTCGGAAAAATTATTTCTTGCAATTTTTTTTCACCGAAAACAATTTTTTTTCTTAAACACGCACTATTTGATCAAAAATCAAATTGTGTGTGCGTGAGTGTGTGTGTGGATCTCCGTGCGTGCGAGTGTGTGTATGTGTGTGTGTGTTGCTATTTTAATTTAAATTTTTTATATTTCTATCTTATAGTTAATGGTAAAACTTGATAAAACTTACGCGAACTTAAAAACACTTTAATATTGCGTCGATTAAAAAAACACGAAAAAGCGTAATTCTTATATAAAAATTCGATTAAACCTAAGTACATTTACCATGCCAAATATTATAATATGATTATTATGAACAAATATTATCAAGAATTATGAAACTTATTTTTTTACTTATTATTTTAGGTATTTTACCTAAAATAATAAGTTCCTTCGCGTCCGCAGCCGTCAGCTACATTACACGGACAGAATTAAAAAGTAATTTTTGTCGTGAATTTCACGGTAAAAATTACCGTGATATATTTCAATGTGGTGACAAGCGAGAAAAGCATAACAATTCGTATGCGACAAGTTTTTTTTAACTCACGTTACAGAAAATTTCAAATATGTAGCTAAAATTTTACTATACAAGAAGGGTAGCGCGCACGATAATTTTTACCGAGAGCACAATACATTTTCCTATAACACTCATTAAATTTTATAATAAATCTTAAAATAACTGTTGTAAAGACGATACTTTTTTATAGACATTTTTTAGAGGCATAATATAATAAAATGCACAGTAAAATTTCGCGGATATTATATATTTTTTAAGTTTAACTTTTGCGTATTTTGTTACACATCAAAATTTACTAGAAAATCTGGTAAAATTTTCTAACTGAAGAAGAAATTTTATTTTATTTTCGTGAAAATCTGTGTTTTACTCAGTAATAATAAGCGAAGTTTCAGGGTTGTCATCTGGTTACCGTTACTGCACGGTAATTTTTAACATTTAATTCTCTCCGTGTATATCGCATTTGCCGAGGGTACAGGGAAACTATGGAACACCCGTACCGGTATTGACGGCCTCATATTCTTCTGATTCTTTGGTACACAGACGCTTGACTCAAGAATCTACACCGAAGTCTCAGAAGTAACACATGGGTCATTAAGTCCCGGGACTGACACACAGATGGCGCCGCCAATGCAATGCCACTTTTGTTTTTCGGTAGTGCCAACCTTCAAAAGATACGTGTAAAAATTTCATGACATTCGGTTCAGTCGTTGTCGAGATATTGAAGGTTAAGTGACGCTACATTTGTTTTTGCTTAAACAATGGATAAAAACGAGTTTCGTGTGTTAATCAAACACTGTTTTTTAATGGCAAAAAATACCGTTCAAGCTCAGCAATGGCTTGAAAAGTGTTACCGGGAAAAGTGCCCATCGAAAACAACCATTTGCCGATGGTATGCGGATTTTAAACGCGGTCGAACATCCACCGAAGACGCGGAGCGCTCAGGTCGTCCAATTGAGGTGGCTACGCCCGAAAACATCCAAAAAATTCCGAAAATGATTATGCCCGATCGTAAAGTAAAGTTGCAAGAGATAGCTGACATCCTAAAGATATCAGAAGGCACCGTGTACAGAATTGTGCATGAAAATTTGGGTATGAAAAAACGTTTGTCCAAGGGGGTGCCGCGTTTGCTCACAGTGGAACAAAGACAACAACGAATTGATGATTCGGAGCGCTGTTTGAAGCTGTTTACGCGTGATAAAAAGGATTTTTTGCGTCGGTAGATAACAATGGATGAAACATGGATTCATCACTATGCGCCGGAGTCGAAAAGAGCGTTAGCCGAGTGGAGAGGAGAGCCTATTTTGAGGCAAAAGACAAATCGTTCTATAAGAAAGGCATCGAAAGTTTAGAAAAACGTTGGAATAATTGTATCGCTATGGAAGGTGACTATGTTGATGAATAAAGTCGCATTTTGCAAAAAAAAATGTCTTTTTACTGGTTAGTCCGGGGACTTAATAACCCATGTGTTACATATTGGCCTTTCGATCACTGGTTGATGCGCCACCTGGTGCACGTTTAAGCGATCACAGTTCCGAAAATCAGCCATACCCAATGCTGCACACCAGTGTCGGTTGGATTTCCCTATATGCTTGAAGGCAAATCTTATCCAGAACTCAAATTATTTTGAATTTTTGTTCCAGGCAGCAATTGAAGGAGAATTCTTGCCGGCTGCAGGACACTCTCAGACAAAGGTGGCTCACTTCATCCAGTGACAGCGCCACCATTTTGTTAGAAAGTCTTGTGAACATTTTTGTAAAGATACTTAAGAATATGTAGAATACACGAGTGGAAAATACAATTCATCATCGCCTAGCCCTGAGCTAGTAAAATGATATTTCAAATCGCCACTTACGAGTCGTTTTAACTAATAACTGTCCAGTCTTGTAACGCTTTCGTCGTCTAGTGACCGGGTTCTGACAATTAGGTGGTTACTAGATGAAAGAAAATAGTTGGCAACTGTATAATGTTTCTTCTGTAGATAATGTGCAAACTATATCTATTGATATCATTTTCCGGCTTAGAAATATTTTTCAAGAATATTATACGTTGAAAATTGCCCAATGATAAATTATTTTCAGTTGAAATTTTATTCGCAAGAGATTTGCATTTGGCCAAAAATTCATTGTATTTTCATCCCCACTCTTGCAGCCAAGAAATGGTTCCAAAACTCGGCAAGTGCGCTTACAATGATGGTAAGTGATTTGCGTCATACCGATTTCCGATTTCCATTAATACTTTATTACCGAACGGTGATGGAGGTAAAGTTGGGGGTAGGCACAAGGAAACGCAAGGAAGCGAAGAGATGAGAAATGCTACGATAAAAAGGATGCATCGTGACGATAAAGCGCCGATAATAAGTTCGGTAGGGTTGATAGGAGCGATAACCCGATACAAGCCAAGCGATTTTATCTATTTATTCCTGCGGCTAGAGTTCTCGCGCACCGATCTGGATCGATGATGGCCCTGATACGAGAATCACCGAAGATCTTCCATAACCGCTCCCGGGCCAGCGCCTCGTTATGACTCCTACGTCTTTACAATGAGAGATCCCAGATCGCGCTTCCTGTTTGTAATCATAGGGTAACATCGGTTGACAGCTCCAAGCGTGAAAAATCATGTACGAGAAATCGCATACCATCTCTCATGTTCTGCCAGATGATACCGCTTCTAATCGCGATACGAATCCTACATGCATGCTTTTAGATACCTAGTTATATTTGATACTAACTATCTACTGGGTACTGGGCTGGCTGTAGACTTCTGAACGAAGCAGAGTTCCTCATCAAATGTGATTGAAAATGGTTTTGTTAAAGGAATTTCCGGCGACCGGATAAGATTTTGTTGGGAAGTTTTTCCAAGCAACAATGTTAAAGATCTACAGTGATCATCTCTCAAGGTCCGAATAGTTGTCGAGTACCCCGATTAGAAATCTTAATCCGGCAGCCTAGATACTGATCAGGCCGCTATCATGCTGCGACCTGGGACGCCATAATAAGGCACGCCTGATGGATGCCGGATGTCCGCCGGATCAGGAATTTCTATACCCATATATCAGGCAATACTAATATGGCCCTACTAGTGCTTGGCCTAATAAGGCGCTATTGGGGCTTGCCTTATACCTACCTCACCATTCCATCAACGAACATAACCTCCTAGATCCTACGTGGAAATTTTACTCCAGCAACCTGGTATCTTTGAAGTTTTGACGTTTTTAAAAGGTGTTGTGGACTGAGACGAAAAAAACGTTATGCAACTTGGATGCGTGTTAGAAGATTCCGCTGTTCTTCGGAATCTCAAAATACAGTACACAATGTGTCATCGTCATGCTAACAAGATATGTATGACCTAAAAATATATATGAACGTTTAAGCCATTATTATTCCTTCGAATCCTAAAAAAAAGTTGTTCACTATGTTCATGTCCGAAAAACACGAACTAATCATTTACAAGGTGTTTGAATTGAACGAGTGTATATTTTCCTCTATTTTCCATCAAAAGATTTTGAACAAGCCGTGGGAAAAGTAATTAATAATACCAAGGATTTGGAGGAAAACCACACGATTCGGAACAAAAACACTTCAGCCCAAAACATAAATGGAACATTATTTCTAATGATCTCTATACTATTTTTAATTAATCTAATTATAACCTTTTTATAACTTTTCTCAATAAAAATATATATTGACACATACATTCGGGGCCGCGTATACATATATTGTAAAGTGTGTATGTGTACAAGCATGTATGTGTACTGGCTACGTAAGGCAGTATTCTAATGACCTGATCAGGTAGCATTATAAACGCCTAGCCAGGCAATCTGATAACGGCCTGATCAGGCAACCAGTTAGCGCCCATCTGTGACAGAATATTACACTTTGTAGCAGGGTGCAATCAGGCTGCCTTATAAGTGCTCTATCAGGGCAGTCTGAAAGCGTCCTGACTCGAACCCTATCGAAATTTCGACGTGGGACGTGACAGTGACATCTCAAAATTGGAGGAGGTTTTCAGAAATAATTGTAAGAAAACTGCTTCTGTAATTTGCTTCTCTGATATACCATTAGCATACATGTTAACAAAGGAAATTTATAAAATATACAGAAAAAATAAATAAACAATTCACAATGTTTCTTTATATGTCGATTGTATGGACTTAATTCCCGATCGTGTACCTGATCCCGCACGCTTATCGTCTGCAGCCATAAAACCATATGAATCAACTAGCCTTTGCCCGCGACATCGTCCGCGTGGATTTTAGGATTCGATCCGGAAAGGAGGTAAACAAAGAGAGAGAAAAAGTGAGAAATAAAGAATGAAGGTGGAGTGTCATATTTCTTAGCCACGGTGGTAAAGTGCCTGACTGAGGTAAGGGTTGGTATTGATGAAATATTTAGTAGTCCAAAAGTGCCAACCACCAACTCCTGCATCATACAATTCCATTGCTGTCTACAGAACTATATCGCTTTGCAATATAGTTATGTAGACAACATTGTAGGATTTATGGTCTTCGGAAAGCATATTTATGTTTTGAATATACCCTCGAACAGACTACACATAGTTGATCATGCGAGAAGCTAATCCTGTTTTAGTGCACCTCTACGCCCTTTAAGGCCTTAGGCCACTTTAGCGGCCAAAAACAGGGCATATTTTGTGATTTTTTTCAGCGAAACCATAAAATAAATTAGAATTACAAAATAGGGGTTTTATTATACACGTAATTGACTATACAAAATTATTTTTTCATAGCGATACATGTCAAAACGGCGACTGTGCAGCATTTTTCCGATGGCGCCTTTATTTCTGGAAGGTCAACGGCCGAACCAACAGCTCCTATAATTTTTGAATTATGCAGAGACACTAAAGTTTTTTCGATTATGTATAAGAATAGCTATAGAAGTATGTAGGATTTTTTTGATATATTGTTGTTGGTCAAAATGGCGCATTTCTAAAACAAAAAGTATAAAATGCCATAAGAAAATTGTTGATAAAAAAGGAACTATGCGATATAATAAAAAAAATCCTACGTAGTATCTCAGAAAATGCAATTCTAAATATATAGTTAAAATATCAAGTGAATCGGTTGAAATTTGTTGGAGATATGAGTCCGGCCGACTCGAAAAATGTAGTTTTGAGATAAACTCGTTTAAAGTTAGTAGAAAGTCACGACATAAATCAAGAGGGGTTGCGCTAGAATTCGAAAATCGAGTACTTAGAGATTTTCACACCCATAATCTTTCGGAATATAATTTTATAGGTACTGAGGTACATTTTTAAGAAAAAAAATCGGTTTTTGGAAAATCCTAGAGTGGCCTAAGGCCTTAAGGAACATATCTTCCGAATGTCAGTAAGATAAAAGCAGAAAGTTCGATTTTCCCATACAAACTTCAACACCCCGTTGCACCCCTAACTAGGGGTTATTTTTGAAAATCCTAAAAAATGCGTTCTATTATTTGTTTTCAGGAATATTAATACCGAGTTTCAAGTTGATACACGCAAGGACTACAATTTTCCATACAAACGTTTACATCCCATTTCATCCTCTTAGGGGTTAACCTTGGAAAAACGCTTTCTTAGTGCACCTCTACACCGTTTAAGGAACATATCCTCCAAATTTCATGTTTCGATCTTCAGCGGTTTAGGCTGCCCGTTGTCTATATGTCAGTCAATCTGATCTGTTATTTACATCTGTATGTGTTACAGGCAGCACGTTTTATCTGTATATGTTACAGGCAGTGTGTATAATGCAGACATTATATATTATAGAATACCTAGTTATTCTATACAATACTGAATTCGTCAAGGCAATGTATAAGATGTTTTATCTATGGTTAACTATTACATACGATACCTAGGTAATGTATGCAATACTGAGGAATTATATAGAATGCCATTAGCAGATCAGGTAAAGTATAAAATGATGGACAAATAAAAGGTGGGGTGCGTGGAAAACCGGTGTGGGCGTAGGGCACCTCGGATGTGTGTGTGCAGTCATGGGGTGCACAGAAAACTGGTGTGTGTGCGGGGCACATCGGATGTGCGTGTGGAATGATGGGGTGCGTAGAACACTGGTATGGGCGCAGGGCACCTCGGATGTGCGTGTGGAATGGTGGGGTGCGTGAAACACCGGTATGACGGGCTCAGCTCTGGCTATACCTATATACGTTATCGCGCTCTCCGCTTTGTGTTGATCTTCGTCAAGTTTGGGCGATGGAAGTATTGCACGTACCCCACCATTCCGCACGTAAATCCGCGAGGACCCGCGCCCGCACTAGTGTTTCACGCACCCCGCCATTCCACACGTACATCCGAGATGACCCACGTCCCCAGTGGTGTTCCACGCAACCCACCATTGCACACGCACATCCGAGGAGCCCTGTGCCCACACCAGTGTTCTACACACCCCACAATTGCACACGCACATCCGAGGTGCCCAACGCCCACGCCAGTATTCCATGCATCCCACCATTCGCACAAAACGGAAAGTGATAACATACATAGATATAGCTAGAAATGAGCCCGTTAGCTATATCTATTAAACACTTTGCCGGCTTTACATTTGGTATTGTATAGAATGCCTACGTAAAGTATGGAATAAATGATATTTTATACATAGCCTGAACGTTTTAGGCATTCTATAGAATGCGTAGATATTCTATAGAATACCGGATTACACAGATTGCCGGTAACGTACATACAGTGGGTGAAAAAAGTATTTGTACACCGCGTGTTTTTTTAAATTATCCTACAATTTGAAAAATTTTGTCAAACATTTTATTTTTCACCGAAAAAACATGCTAAAGTTTTTTTTTTTAAAGGATAATTTGAAACACACGCGATGTGCAAATACTTTTGTTGCCCACTGTATATTGAAAAAAAGAATCAATAGGCGAGAATAATGAGCTACTTTCGTAATAGATTACAATTATTCTCCAGAAAACGTACACAAAAATCGTCATGTTGCGAAAAGGAGAACAATACAGTAAAAATGTTTTGAAAACAAATCCTTGTGGAGAAAAGACTCTGCAATAAAAATCAGTATTATGATATCTTCTTTTGAATAATATTAACGACGATATTTTTCGGTTTGAATTTTGATCGAAGCTTTCTCGCTGCATCGTAAATGGAGATGCGAAAATTGAAGAGGGAACGCGGGAAAAGAAACGGAAAGGCGCAAGGGCTATGAAGCAGCACAGTATATTGAAGTAAAAGACTACGGGTGAAAGCGAGGTCCCTTATAATTTCTTTCCCCTTGCTTCCCGAGTAACGAAAAGGGCATCAACGGAAGGAGTCGTGATGCAATAAAGTAGCGCCACCCACCGGGCTGTCCTTATCGTCTCGGCAATCTTTGCAATGCTTCACTTTGCTCGCGATCTTGGTGGGGTAGCAGGTTCTGGTCACTAGTAGTAGTATCACGGCGCAGTGCCTCGCGTGGCCCAAGGGGTGCATAATGAACTCGTTAATTAACTATCAGGAAGCTGCATCGAATCTGATAACGCTCTTGCCACACGACGATCAACCTTTACTTTGTCCTCAGCAGCGGAGACACACTTCTTAACAAACCAATGGGGTCATATACAGTTTGGTCGCATGATTATACGTCGTGAGAGCAGGTTCTTCGGCATATCGCTCATGGATATATCTATGGACGAGTTCGTCCAGTAAATGCAGTCGCCCTCGGTGTAGTTTTGTTATACATTTATATCCATATTGGTAAGAATTTTGAAAGGGGTATAAAAAGGCGCCAAGTAGTCAATTATGGATCCGGACATTTTTTGGTTCACTCGAATAAAAACTTTTGTTTTTTTCTTTGAAAATAAACCACTTTCGTTCAGTTTAAACAATATTTTCATTGTACAATAAATTTGTTACGAATTGATCCAATAGGTAAATGAATTTTGCTCACAATTGAATAATGGCCTAGTATAATGGACGTATTACGTAAGAACGTGGAGATATTTTACAATTGGTTTACCTGTACAGAAAAAAATATTACTATTTTCAAATAAAACAACTCGAATCGAAATTTTGAGCATATTTTAAAGGTCTTTGACTCCATTAAAGCATCACTTTAGGCTTCTTTTTAATGAATTTCGGTACCAAAATCGAAACGATGGTAGGTGATTGAAATTTATATCACCGAGAGATTACCTTAGGATGCATTGATTGTCCAAAAATCAATCAGTTTTAGAACAAAGTTTCGGAGATTTTTAATGTTCAAGTTGAACCTTTATCCATTTGGTAATACATACGACATCTCGTAAACACCAGTTACAGGGCTGTAGGCCCAAAAATAATAGTGATAAGCCGATAAAAAACTAAGCAAACCGTGATTATAGTGTTAAGAATATCGTGCTAAATAATCAAGTGGTTTCTCTATTTCGTTCCTTAATAATACTCGGAAGATGTGAATTTTGAGCTAGAACGGTTTGTTTTCGGACATTAACGAAACTTGTAAGTTAAACGTGGAAACACCGCATTAACGGGCTCTGTCTAGTTAGCTACTTCAGTCAAGCATTAACTGGTGGGAATTTCAAAACCGGCGAGTGTTTGAAACGTAAAAGCAAATGTTTTTTCATTATGAAAATTATTCCAGATGAAGATTATAATTATATTAATGTTACAGATAAAATGGATAAATACATTTTTTTTATAAAGTTCGAATGCTGTTAAACTATGTACATTTCAAACACTCGCCAATTTTGACATTTCCGCCAGTTAATTCTTGACTGGAGTGGCTCAATAGACAGAGCCTGTTAATGCGGTGTCACCGCGTTTAACCTACAAGTTTCGTTAATGTCCGAAAAGAAACCGTTCGAGATAAATATTCTCACCTTTTTTCGAATATTATTTTGAACGAAGTAGAGAAACCACTTGATTATTTAGCATGTAATTCCTAACACTATAATCACGGTTTGCTTAGTTTATTTATCGGCTTATCACTATTATTTTTAGGCCGACAGCCCTATAACTGGTGTTTACGAGGTGTCGAATGTATTACCAAATAGATAAAGGTTCAACTTTAACCTTAAGAACTTCTGAAACTATGTTTGTAAAACTGATTGATCTTTGGACAGTCAATGCATCCTAAATTAATCTCTCGGTGATATAAATTTCAATCACCTAGCACTATTTCGATTTTGGTATCGAAACTCCTTAATGTTAGAAGTTCTACGAAGAACCTCTAAATGTCACCCAAATCAACTCTTCTGCTCCTCCTTTGCGGCTGGTAAGGCGTACCTCCTGCATAAAACCTTATACTCCTACCTGACCCAGTGCAAGTAGTTCACGCTCCTCTTTTGATTGTATTTGAACCTACCGAGCACGTGTCTGCGTCGACGAAACGTATGGTCTTGAGAATAATATTAATTATTCATCTAAAATCCGAGTTATTAATCAAGAACATTCATATATTTAACGTCTCTGGAACATGGATTCAATTATTCACATTTCATAATTGTTGAAGGTTATAAAAATAAAATGAAAATCAAGAAGTTTTTCATTCTAGTTAATTTTTATGAACAGGCAACGCAACATATACTGTCTTATTAATAGGCATATAAATGTAATTCGTTACAATAATTTCCATAGGAATATCTCTTATGATGTCCGTTGCATGGCAAGTAAATAAAAATTTCGAGCTATCGAAATAAAAATTATCCCCATTGACAATAAATGTATTACCGCCTACCAACTCTTGCCCGATCGCATAGTGTTCACTGATACAACCACATTCAATTTGCAATTTGCTGATAATTACAACATGAAAGTTGTAACGTAGCTTATTCGAAATTCTCTCCCGGCGTCGGATTATGTGCGATTCGGGCTTAAATTTCGTTTCGCGAAAATACCAAATCGTCGTGAAGTCCAGGGGAGGGGATTATTATCCCGTGCGAGGACACTTTCGCGATTATGAGAGGTCCTCGTTCTCTTTCGTCCCGGGGCTTTCATCGAGACAACATTTCGGGTCTTCCTCTGGATACTCTGCATCCGATTCAACCACAGAGAGAGAAGAAAAAGACAGAGGTACGCCTGGACAGCTACCAGTGCATTGGGACTCATGTCAGATCCACCGAATATTCGTCCATCATAGTCCTGGGACAAAAGAAAAGAGCCACCGAGGGAATCGCACCAATCAAAGAACATAAGTCACCATAATTCTTCTTGTTAAATTCTGCCCCAATCGATGTGCGTGAAAAGACTTTATAATTGTGAAAAAGACACTATAATCTAGGCGTGAACGAATGAGTGTACGGATGAATGTATTGGTGTGACTATTGTAGAGACAATTGATCCTACAACGCTAAATCGACGAAAATTCGAATTCGTAGTTATCATTGTATTGTTGAATACCCCGAAAAATAAGCATATGGAATAAAGTTATGTGATCAAAAAGAAATGTTAAAAAATGGCGCCCGAACAAGTGACTCGATATAATTATTAAATATACCCATAAGATTTCGAAATTATATTGAGAACCTTGGACAAAATAAAATAAATAAATAAATAAATAAAATAAAAACATATCGTACAACCAGCCTATGGCTGAAAAAAAAACGTTGATATAAGCAAATCTGGAAGAAAAACTGTCCAAAAATGTCCGAATTACACCTTCATAGCTAGAATGAGACATAATATAAAGAAAAAATGCCGGTGCTCCCGGATGAGAGTGGCAGAATTATTGAAAAACGAAGAGATATCGAAATGGAGAGAGCAGATTTGGATCGGCAACGACGCGAGCTCTTGCGTAACGAATTGAGTGCGAGAGAGATCGCAGAACAACAACAACAAACGCTAGTTGGTCAAGGCCAGCGTTTATCGAGAGAGCAGGAAATCACAGCAATTGTGAGTAATGTCCAAAATTTCCAAATTGAAATCAAAACTCCGAAATTTCATGATGAAATCGAAAAAAATCCGATGTCGTTCCTGGAGGAGATGGACAGATTCTTCAAAATAAAAACATAGTAAATAAAAGAAAAATAATATTTGTTGAGCAAGCGTTGGAAGGAAGGGCGGGTTTATGGTTTAATATGAAAGTGGATTTAGACGATTATGAGGAGTTTAAAATAAAGTTCCTTGAAGAATTTTATTCTATACCCATACGTGTTCAGTTTAAAAATGTTTGGAATGAGACTAGATACGACACATGAAAAGAGTCCTTACAGACCTATTACTATCGTCAAGCAAAGAAAGCGCGATACTTCATTCCCCAAGTCACTGAATATGAAATAAATTATAACATTATTCAACAGTATCCATTATGGGTTAGAGAAAATATGGTGACGATTAATTGTAGCGACAGTACCGTGATCGCTTAGACTTTAGCAGGTTTAGATGCTATACAAAGGGATCGGTCTAAGGCACATGAAAACAAACAATTCTATCGTGATGAAAGAAACCGTCAAGGATCAATAGTCAGGACGATAAATGTGCGCAATGATCAAATATCGAAGGAAACATTATGATAGATCAAAACAACAACCTGAGCGAGAACGATATTATGATCATTCGAGAGATCAAGAGACTCAGCGGCAGCGTCTCGACGCCAAGTAATAAAAAAAAACGACTGTCACGACTTTTTAACTTCCAATCGACATTACGCAAAAACGCGGTGACGAATCGAAAATCTAATGACATTTTACCAATGAAATGTTATTTTTTCCTATCGATTTTGTTTGGGTCATTTTTCAATCCGCCTACTCAAACTTGAGATCTCGTAATATTTGGCCGAATTTCCGAGCGACTTTTTTACCACAAAAATTCTTCAACACTTTAGAACGTTCCAGACTCGTCGATTTTCTTGGAGGGATAAAGTTATTCGGTCGCATCGTAAGCTATACTACATACGTCCTTTTGGGGAAAGCGCTAACATGGTAGGAAACGCTCAGCGTTTCAGCCTGAAGTGCACCAACGGTGCACTTCAGGCTGAAAGTAGCTCCTCGCTGAAGTGCACCGTTGGTGCACTTCAGGGAGGAGCTACTATAAACAAACGATGGCGCGCTAGAAACGTCAAAAGTCGGGTTCATGGGGCCTAGATACCAGGAGGTCCAGCGCCAACGCAAAGGGACTGAAAAAAGCGTCTCCAAAAACGGCTCGAAGTGATGGCGCTGGTGTGCAGCGGCACCTACATATATAATATAGTAATATATTGGTCAACGAGGTGAAAGTGATCGGATGAGTTTCTAACCTCACGACAGACCGATCGTGACATCAAACGTCGAAATTTCCGCCGATTAATTTCCTCATGACGGCTTGAAAAAAAAACTCAAAAGCGGGAAAAGATGAGTCTTTTGTTTAAGCATATTTAATATTCCGGCTGAAAACTTTATCGCCTGTAGAGTAACTTATTGTATAATTTGTGACAAAAGTAACTTCCTTGTTCACTGAGAGTACGGATAGGAATAAATTCTTTTTTATTGTAGATATTACAAATAATATACCATATTCGATAATTTAAAACTATTGTAAGTATTTTATTCTTGTTGCTGCTACATATTAAACTTAATTTCATTAAATAACTATTACTGCACTTCGAAAGCCTCATGTTTTTTTTATTAAAATCACCAATATTTGTTTTCATGCCCTTGCACGTTTTCAGGATTCACTCTTGCAGTTCGGTATATTCCTTGTTGATATCTGGTTTCCATCGTAATTTTGGGGCTGCGGGTCTGGGACTCACAGGTCGGCTGCTCATACACTGCAAAGGATCTTTGTACACTGGTGCGTTCTAATCTGAAACACAGAAAATTATTCTTCCGGTCCAATAATGCAAGGATTTAGGTAGCAAAGAATAATACCCTAAATTTTGTGGTCTGGAAGCGTTAGCTAAAAGAAGGCGCGCTTCCCAAAATTATGTATTTGCTCCTGAGCTTTTTATGGCCATTAAAGTCTGGTTGCTCGTGCGTATCACAAATACCCTATCGTCAAAGACAATCCGCAGGGTAGCTTCCACCACTGTGTTCTCGGAGGGCTGAACGTCTTCAGGTAACTTTGTTGCAAGTGTCGAAGCAGCACCGTGTCGATTCTCTCTTTCTCGGAAACCTGCACTTTGGTTGGCGTCTAGCACTGGGGTAATAGCGGAGCCACGTTGGATTGCACCGTCCTTCTTGGCAGTGGGATTTTTATCGACCGGACGTGCGACGCATATTCTTAAAAATGGACGTAACTCGTAGAAGGAGATAAAGGAATTTTATCCGATTCACTTTAAGTTTTTCAGTTTATTCTAAACTATGATATGCAACAACTGTGAATGATTATGAAGAACATTTTGTCTTTACCTTCGATTCCACAATATTGTCAACAACAGATTTGGTTGTTTTGGGCTGTTTGCTTCTACGACGTGATCTCGCGTTCCTGTTCTTGACGGTGTCCTGTCCTCTTGGCTTCCTTGAGTTGTGATCGGCTGGGACCGGGGCTGTCTTGCGCCCACCAACCGTATCCGAATGTTCCGTGGCTCCTCTGCAGACTCATGTTTGGTCATATATACGTTTTGAACTACGAAAAATTACGCACGAGAACAAAGAACTATATTTTTCATTTAAAAAAAATATGCTGCATCTGTTTTTTATGCGCATCAATCACCGTAGCACTTCGTCGTAAATTTTTGTTATACTTTGACACTTAACACGAATGAGAGTTAGGTACATCAGCTGTGATCTGTTTAGATCGCACGCATGTTTAGCGGTCCTGTAACACAATATCCGACGACACAGTATCCGCGACAGAATATCCGCGACAGAATATCCGCAGTCAGAATATCCGCGGTCAAAATATCCGCGGTCAAAATATCCGCGGTCAAAATATCCGCGGAAAATTTGACATTTGACCTCCTTCAACAAAAAACAAATACACCAACAATTACCTTTGATGACTTATTTTTATTTTGATCGAATCATTATTCCTTATTATCAATTCTTTCTGGCTAGAGATAAATTGTTCGCAACATTAGATAGAAATGACAATTTTTCATTCTTATTATATTCCGACAGCAGCTTTTTCATCCGTTCATTATGTTGGCGGTCAACATTACGTCGAGTTTTTTCAAAACAAACCCCGCATTCAATCTGAGTAATCAGAACGTCGGTTAGGTTTTGCTCAAGTTGCACTACCTGAAGAAACCGACCAATTACTTCATGAGTAACTCGAACCTTCCGGTTGAAGGAGTAATGCCACCCTTCTATCATATTATTCGTTCGTACATTATCACATGTGACCGCCCTGTTATAATTCCACAAGGGAATTTCGAAAGTTGGTTTATTTCGACGTTTACCACTCCGTGATGAAGAACCTATCCAAGCAGCTTCGAAATAATCAAGCAATGGCTTCAGTTCAGTTTCATGCTCATCATAATATTGTGATGCTATTAATTCACTATAACCCGCAATTACATCATCAATAGGTAAGAACGCAATTGCCATTAACATGCGAACGTTTTTTGCAAATTCCACATCTGTGTTGTATTTTTGTTGTAAGCCTATCGATTGTACATGTCGCCATATGGCTTGGCTGAAATGAAAAAAGCAACCCAATATTTCAACCCTCGGGAAACACTGTTTAACAGCCACTATAAAAGCCAATTCAAAATCAACCATCAACTTCTTTGGATTCAGTTCAGGCTTCAAATTGATCAGACATTGCAAAAATTCAATATACAATTTTTGGGATTTGTTTGGAGCTAATAAATACACTAGAGGTACGGATTTTCCGTTGCGAACGCCATGAATTGTATATAACTGCGTGAAAATAGTAGGCACTGATCGAAAAGTGCCGTCGGCTAACCATTGATCGCAAACAGCCAAAAACTCCAAATTCTTTTTGGTACAAAAGATCAAAAAATTTTCATTTCCATCACCAATGTTATGCATAAGGAATTTTTCTCCTTTCGATGTTTTTCTCAATGATTCAGGAATAACGAGCATATCGAGTTCCGGCGGATTCTGTAACTGAGGATTCGTGATAGCTCGGGCACGTTGAATGGAACGATTGATCGCACTGCGTGTAGGTAGTCGAGCAGCTACTGGTGATGGAACAGCAACTGTAGATTTTCCAATAATCGTCCCAGGATCATCATTTGTTTTCACAGCGCGTTTCTTCATTTTGTTTTTGACAGTACGAACACCTACATCACTGACATCCGCGGGATGGCTATGGTCGGGAACATCGTCAATAATCTCACCTATTCAATATAATAATCACAACTTAAGTGGATACGTCACAACCATAAACACTGTACACAACACAACCTGATAATATTTGTACCTGTACGTTTGTCACTTGTCGTGTGCAAAATAACTGAACAATCCTGTTTCTTGTACTCAACGCATCTCCACGTAACACTGTTCTTGTTAACACTTTTTAAACCATATACATAACCATCGTGAATAAGTAATTTGTTATTTTTATGCGATGTAATGAATTTAAGCGGCATTCTGGAACACTATTCGTCTGTCTTCTTACAACGAACGTCTTCTGTCGCTTACAACCAACGAATGAATAGTGGGAAGGAAATTAATCCCATATTTCAAACATTAGAGGGATTATCCCCATCATACCTTCCATTGCTAACTTGTTCGACACACATACGTGTACAAATTGTATATAGTTTTTGCACATACAATTGGAACTAAATATTGGAACCTTTACAATCTGATCTGGTGGATATTTTGACCGCGGATATTACGACTGCGGATATTTCGACCGCGGATATTTTGACTGCGGATATTTTGACCGCGGATATTCTGTCGCGGATATTTTGTCGCGGATATTCTGTCATCGGATATTGTGTCGTGACGCCTGTTTAGCGTATATCTATATAGATATAGGTGCCGGAGCACCCCAGCTCCATCACTTCGAGCCATTTTTGGGGACGAGTTGAGAGGCCTCGCTGGACCTCCTGGTATCTAGGCTCCATGGTCGGGTTCTTCGAATGTATGCCCTCTGTCGGCTTTAAGAGGGAACGGTACCCGCAGCAAGACTTCGACGCAGCCCCGGCTCGAGTCGGTAGGGCAGAACTCGTACGAGCCCCTGCCACCTACCGGGAGATTGCAAATGCCTTCCTGCGTCTCGCAACGCGTGTGTGCGTGTATGTCGGTGTGCATTACTACGTCGGCCGCTCGCGGTTGAAGATTTTTATCTTCCCGCAGGCTGACCCTTCGTAGCGCGTACACGCCGCGTGAGCGTATATACATGCACAAACATACATACATACAGTCAGCGTCGAGAAAGAACTTTGTTTTCTTTTCTCAACGCCGACTTCGCAAGAAATTCAAAAACACGAATTTCGCAGCAAGCATCCTTGCTAAGTGTAGTGATTGGCTCAGTAAACATTTATGGTATAAATAATACAAATATAATTGTTTAAACAATTATGAATGCATTTATTCTCGACCACGATTGTGATCGGTAGATACGGTACTTTCAGTACCTCTTAGCAAATAGATTGCTGTTTACGAGCTGCAAAATGTTACGCTAAAAATAATGCAAAAATAATTGTTTAAACAATTATGGATGCGTTTATCTCGACCACGGTTGTGATCGGTAGATATGGTACCTTCAGTACCTCTCGGCAAATAAATTGCTGCTTGCGAGCCGCAAAACCTAATAATAAAAATAATGCAATCATAATTGTTTAAACAATTATGAATGCGTTTATCTCTACCACGATTGTGATCTGTAGATACGGTACTTTCAGTACCTCTCGGCAAACAAATTGCTGCTTGCGCGTCGTAAAACATAACAATAAAAATAATGCAATCGTAATTGTTTAAACAATCATGAATGCGTTCATCTTGACCACGATTGTGATCGGTAGATACGGTACTTACTTCCAGTACCTCTCAGCAAATAGATTGCTGATTGCAGGCCGCAAAACCTAACAATAAAATAATGCAAACATAATTGTTTAAACAATTATGAATGCGCTTATCTCGACCAGGATTGTAATCGGTAGATACGGTACTTTCAGTACCTCTCGGCAAACAAATTGCTGCTTGCGCGTTGTAAAATATAACAATAAAAATAATGCAATCATAATTGTTTAAACAATCATGAATGCGTTTATCTCGACCACGATTGTGATCGGTAGATACGGTACTTACTTCCAGTACCTCTCAGCAAATAAATTGCTGATTGCGAGCCGCAAAACCTAATAATAAAATAATGCAAACATAATTGTTTAAATAATTATGAATGCGTTTATCTCGACCATGATTGTAATCGGTAGATACGGTACTTTCAGTACCTCTCAGCAAATAAATTGCTGATTGTGAGCCGCAAAACCTAACAATTAAAAAATGCAATCATTATTGTTTAAACAATTATCAATGCGTTTATCTCGACCACGATTGTGATCGGTAGATACGGTACTTTCAGTAGCTCTCGGCAAATAAATTGCTGCTTGCGAGCCGCAAAACATAACAATAAAAATAATGCAATCATAATAGTTTAAACAATTATGAATGCGTTTATCTCGACCACGATTGTGATCAGTAGATACGGTATTACTTCCAGTACCTCTCAGCAAATAGATTGCTGCTTGCGAGCCGCTAAACCTAATAATAAATTAATGCAAACATAATTGTTTAAACAATTATGAATGCGTTTATCTCGACCACGATTGTGATGGGTAGATACGGTACTTACTTTCAGTACCTCTCAGCAAATAGATTGCTGCTTGCGAGCCGGAAAACCTAACAATAAAATAATGCAAACATAATTGTTTAAACAATTATGAATGCGTTTATCTCGACTACGATTGTGATCGGTAGATACGGTACTTTCAATACCTCTCAGCAAATAGATTGCTGATTGCGAGGAATCGATTTTTTTCTTGTTTTTCGACGAAAAACACGAAAAAATCGACTGTTATATAACACACGAAAATTTGTTACATTTTCTCCACACGGAACCTCAGCTGTCACTTTCTCGGCTCATCGAGTTCAAGCCGACACCGATATATGTCGGAAGCGTCATGAGCGCCACTCTGGAGCCCCGGAATTCGCGGGAACTAAACTCTACGCAGTTCGTGCGACATATTCTCGAAATCGTCAACAAATACCAACTAATTATAGATTCCCATGGATTTCCTGAAATATGTGATGGAATCAAATGATTCAGGTGCCAAAATGTGTGTTTTGAATATGGCTACGCGGCTTTTCTCCCCTCCAAGTTGTGACACGAGCCAAACTTTTTATTTCACATCATTTCTATCACGGCTTCAGCATGGTAATACAATCTACTTTTTTTTTTGATTGAACAAATTCCATGAGAAGACAGCCGTTCGTCTATTAATTTAACATTGTCTGGTCAAATATTGTGAAATTCTGAAGAGCCGTTTAGGGAATCCGTGGGTATATACTATCCCGATCTGCCATACCGATGGAGCCGGGGTACCGTTCCGTCTTAAGTAGCGTCGGCGAAATAATCCACCATCCTAATAAATTTAACGTTTGGATATGCAAATAAAAATATATACCACACTAACTAGAGCGAGCAAATGACGCTGCAACCACATTAAGTTTATAACTATAGAAAATGAAGTATTTCCGTTTCAAAAAGATATGAAATCCCCCTAAAAAACTTTAACAAGTAAAAAAAACGCCAAGTAATAAAAAATGCCCTCGAAAAAATTATCGGTTGTTTCACTATCTCCAAGATTCTAATTAACCTCGAAATATTTGTGATTTTTTTCAAACAATAGTTTTATTTAGATTTTAATTTTTCAACTCAAACGTACAAAAGAAGTGAAATAACTTTTTATGAAAAAGCCCAGCAAATTTACTAGAAACGTACAGAAAATTACCAAACTCTAGCAATACCATTTTTCTAAATATTTTGTTTTCAAAAACCATTTTACTATTATAATAAAAGTACGAATCACGATTATATAAAAGTACAACGTATGCATCACACAAGTACTGTATGTATTTATCACTAGAAAAGCTGGGCAACGACTTGGCGTGCATGGTTAAGAAAAAAAGCTCGGGAAGATACACGATTTTCTTACAGAAACGTCCCTACGGCTTGCAAAAGTAACTTTTGCCACAATTTATCTACATAGATTATTTCAAATAGTAACATCGCATCAGGCATACAGGATTATTAGAAATGAGATGTTCGACTGTACTGAGACAGATTATCGGAAATGGAGCGATAGGTGTCGAGAGTAATATCGATATTCTTTTTTCACCAGGAAGTGGTGCGGACCGTAATTCAAACCTTCAGCCTGCCAAAACTATGTCCATTACACCAAAATTTATACGACGCAATAGATTTCATGAGATGTATAGTGGTTTTGCAATAGGGTAGAAAGTGAATACTTCCACACAACTTTTCAAATTATGCAAATAAAGTGAGATTTCAAGAGCCGTGTGGTCTAGGGGTACATCACTGATTTTTTAATTTATACTTTGCGGAATCAGAAACTTGATTTGCAGTTACATAATAAATTGCGTCAATTTATGTTTTTCTTAACCTAATGGTCAGGTTGTTGAGAAAACGTCATCCTTCATCGAGCTTTTTTTCTTAACCATGCACGCCAAGTCGTTGCCCAGTTTTTCTAGTGATACATACATACAGTACTTGTGTGATGCATACGTTGTACTTTTATATAATCGTGATTCGTACTTTTATTATAATAGTAAAATGGTTTTTGAAAACAAAATATTGAGAAAAATGGTATTACTAGAGTTTGGTAATTTTCTGTACGTTTCTAGTAAATTTTCTTGGCTTTTTCATAAAAAGTTATTTCACTTCTTTTGTACGTTTGTGTTGAAAAATTAAAGTCTAAATAAAACTATTGTTTTTGAAAAAAATCACAAATATTTCGAGGTTAATTAGAATCTTGGAGATGGTGAAACAACCGATAATTATTTCGAGGGCATTTTTTATTACTTTGCGTTTTTTTTACTTGTTAAAGTTTTTAGGGGTTATAATTATACTTCGAATGGTCATGGAAATAATGTAAACAATCGATATTTCTTTAGATTACCAGATACTAGTGTTCCCCCACCAAGAATTTCGAATAATCAACATCATCCGAGAACTAATATGAATCATAATTCATTAACATCGAACAGCAATTTAAACTAAAATGCTACGCGCTTAATAGTGGTCCATTGGCGCGTCCGTACGATTTTGATTTTATTAATGAATTAAGGGAAGAAGTTTTTGGGAAAGAGGACCACGAGGAGGAATCGAACTTTCAATCACTCGCAAAATGCCCACATGTGAAATTTCAACTTAAAAATGAGAGTATAATTACTCGATTCTGGAAGTCAGATCACGGCAATTTCGGAGGATTTGTATAGAACGTTAGAAGGTGTGCAAAAAATGGAACTACTCCCAGTATCTAACGTTTTTGTGACGACAGCAGTTGGAAACAAGACTACAACTATAAAGCATCAAATATTTATCAAATGGGAAATATATGGAATGAAGTTTAGCTATCCTTTTTTAATAATTCCCGGTCTTACTTCATCTGTAATACTAGGTAATGATTGGATGTTACGAAACGAGGCTATATTGAATTATAAAAACCGGACGATCGAGATAAGAGGTAGAGTCTTATCCGAATCCGTGGTGATATTCGAGCGAAGCGCTCCGGAATTCCTGCGTTGCTCGCGCAAGGATAATAAATTGCATGTATACGTTATTGACTTTGATGAAATTACTTGTAAAATGGAAGATAGTGTAAGCCATAAAGAGAACACAAGTGAACCTCGCGCACTATCGGTTGGTAACTTAGGCGACATAAAATCGGGAAAGTTTCTAATGATCGTATCAAAGTGTATGGATACTGACCAGCAAGAGCCGAACAAAGTCCAAAATCAACTAGAAATAATACGAAAACAGAATGATAGGATAGAAGAGGGCATAACGAAATCCCAAACGGACGATAAAAAACAATTGACGAGTTATCAAGAGGCGAGCGGCGGGAGAGTTTCAGAGGAGCTTCGAGCGGTCGCAAATTTTCTAATATCGCTCACGGTGGAGGAAAGGCGGATTTTTGAACAAGTTTTAAATAAATATCGATTGTTGTCTTCCAGTAAGCCAGGCTGTGCAAAGAGGTACGAGCACGAGATAGAATTAAAAAGCGTTGGTACTAAGATAAGACATACGTATCTCGTACCAGTCCAATTACGAGAAGTAACAAGACAAACAATTGAAAATATGATAAAAACAGGTGTTATCGAAAGAGCGATTAGTCAATTCTGTAACCCCTTAAAAATCGTTAGAAAAGTCGATGGGTCTATGCGAGTATGCTTGGACGCTAGATTCATTAATAATGTTATCGAAGATGATCATGAATCCCCGTCGTTAATAGGCGAGCTCCGTGATCCAAAAGTATCACGGTGCTAAATATTTTTCAAAGATATACTTAACTCAAGGTTACTGGCACGTTCCTTTGAATAAGGAATCTCGGCAATACACTGGGTTTCTATTTGAATACAAGATTTATCAGCTTTGCCGCATTCCAATTGGTTTAAAAACCGTCGGTAGCGGGTTCATACGAGCTTTGAGTATGGCGTTAAAAAATGACTTTGAAAAAAATATATCTTGTTATATAGATGACATCCTTATAGGCACCGCGACATTCGAAGAACATGTCCGCGTGTTAAGCGGAATTTTTCAAAGGTTAATTGACTATAATTTCACAATTAAGTTGCCCAAATGTTTGTTTGTGCAATCGGAAGTTCCATTTTTAGGATTCATTATGTCGTCTCGTGGGTTCTCCCCAGAAAAGAAAAAACTCGAGGATATCGTACGATTTGAAGCACCCTATAATAAAAAATAATTATAACAGTTTCTAGGTATTTGCAATTATTACCGGCAATTTAATATTAAGCAAAGTTTTGCGGTTGATAAGTTACGGGAATTATTACGAAAGGAAGGTAAATGGGAGTGGACTCCCGAGCATTCGGAGGCTTTCGAAAACTTGAAAAGAGATTTTAAGAATTGTATCCAATTGAGGCATGTCATCCCGAGTGCTCCATTCCGCCTTCAAACTGATGCTAGTGATTGCGGTATCGCGGGGATCCTCTATCAGCTAGACCAAAAGGGTGATCACAATGTCATAGCTATAGTATGTCGGTATTTAACGCGGCATGAAATGAATTATACGACTACTGAGAAAGAGCTGTTAGCGATAATTTATGCTATCGAGAAGTGTAGAGTATATTTAGTTGGAGTGGTATTTACAATAGTAACCGATCACCAATGCCTAACATTTTTAAAATCAGCTAATTTCCGTAATGCCAGGATTACGCGATGGTGTCTACTACTCCAGCAATATTCGTTTGTCATCGAATATTGTGGAAGAGTGGACAATATGGTGGCCGATTTCTTCAGTCGGCATCCTGAGGGACGCTTCGTAGAAGAAGAAGCGAATAGGATCATTATATCACATTTGCATCGGTGTTTTTTGCCGGTTATATTTTGCAGAGAACCATCGCTTTTGCACGTTGCTCGTTTAGATCACGATAAGGACCTCTCTCGAGCTTTTCGAGATCTCAGTCGACTGCAAAGAGATGACCCTATAATCCGCAAAATCATGGATCAAAATGAGGATAATCAGGATAGTTCGCAAATTCAGGTATACGAAGATATTATATTTTATATTTTATATGGAGAACTCAGGTACCGAATGGAGGATTATGATTCCGCAGCAACTACAGGAGCCTCTGATAGAATATATACATAGAAAGCTCGGTCATCCAGGCGTAATTAAAATAGTGCATTATTCAAAGAGATTTTATTATTGGAGAGGCATGTCCAAATAGGAGAAAATTACCGTGTTACATTGTGATATATGTCAAAGAGTAAAGTATCTTACCATGTCAATGGAGGGTGAATATCATTTTATTCCATCATCAAGGCCAAACGATCTCGTAACGGTAGATTTTTATGGGCCCCTGCCCAAGGCCAGGGGAGGTGTTCAATATATTTTTGTGATCCTAGAAGCATTCTCAAAATATGTTACCCTATATCCCATGAGGAATGCTACTATCAGGGCTGCGTTAAAGAGAATATTCAATAGCTTTATTCGCAAATTTCGTGCACCAAGAAAGATCCTTTCAGATCATGGTACTCAATTCACTTCTCATCAGTGGCGAACCTCGCTGGAGTCAAACAATATCACGGTACTGTTTAGCTCCATTCGGCATCCACAATCCAACCCAACGGAACGCGTAATGCGAGAGCTCGGCAGGTTATTTAGGACATTCTGTGCGGACCAACATACGAAGTTGGGTCAATTTGTCCCGCAAATCGAGAAGGTCCTAAATCTTACCGTGCGTCCAAGTACAGGTGTGTCACCGTTGGAGTTGCATTTCGGAAAACCAATTCAAGAAGAATTAAATAAAATTATCCAATTCCCGCCAAACCAGGCTCGCTCTCATGAATATATTATAACCTTTGCTCGAGGAAAAACGAAGAAAAGTTTTGAAGCTCGTAAAAGAGCTCAAAAGTCTGTGTCTAAAGTATCTTTAGATGTGGGCGATCGTGTATTATTACGCGTGCGACATTTGTCGAATTCATTCGATACAGTTATAAAAAAGTTTTTCCATCTTTACGAGGGACCTTACCGGATTGTTCACAAACAAGGCAAGAATGCATTTGTTCTGACAGAAAAGGATAATGTGATGAAGGAAATTGGCATTTACAATCGATGGAACCTGCGGAAATATTACTCTAAATCTAGCTTATCCCATGACAATAAAATTATTGAATTTGTGGGAGTATATTATCGTTGCGTATTGAATTCCGCTCTCTTCATGCTAAGTTTAAGTTACTGTAAATATCCATTCGGATGTACTCCTGTAATTATTGTTATGACAAAATGGACAGCGATTGAAAATGTATCGCGCGAAATAAACTAAGTGTGCGTAAGTGTGTGCGTGGGATGGTCGGGGATCAGAAGAAAGCGAAAATATGCCGAAGCAATGACTCGACCGCGGGAACAAAAGGGAGCTGCATAGTATAAAAGAAGTCCTGTAAATATTGTCGATATCATAATGGCTATGCGTCCATCGTTGTGTATTATGTCACATTGGGTAATATTGGATTGATATTAACGTGATGTGATCTAATGAGGTGTGCCACTGATTACGCTTATAGTCGATAAACCCAGTATTATGTATATCCGCATTTATATATTTGTTGATGCCTCTCATCCTTGTGTCCGATGAGGCATCAAAGGGGAGGATTGTAACGTAGCTTATTTGAAATTCCCTCCCGGCGTCGAATTATGTGCGATTCGGGCTTAAATTTCGTTTCGCGAAAATACTAAATCGTCTTGAAGTCCAGGGGAGGGGATTATTATCCCGTGCGAGGACACTATCGCGATTATGAGAAGTCCTCGTTCTCTTTCGTCCCGGAGCTTTCATCGAGACAACATTTCGGGTCTTCCTCTGGATATCCTGCATCCGATTCAACCCCAGAGAGAGAAGAAAAAGACAGAGGTACGCCTGGCCAGCTACCACTGCATTGGGACTCATGTCAGATCCACCGAATATTCGTCCACCATAGTCCTGGGACAAAAGAAAAGAGCCACCGAGGGAATCGCACCAATCAAAGAACATAAGTCACCATGCTTCTTCTTGTTAAATTCTGCCCCAATCGATGTGCGTGAAAAGACTTTATAATTGTGAAAAAGACACTATAATCTAGGCGTGAACGAATGAGTGTACGGATGAATGTATTGGTGTGACTATTGTAGAGACAATTGATCCTACAACGCTAAATTGACGAAAATTCGAATTCGTAGTTATCATTGTATTGTTGAATACCCCGAAAAATAAGCATTTGAAATAAAGTTATGTGATCAAAAAGAAATGTTAAAAAGTTTGACAAAACAATTGAGAACAAAGATTGTGTTTTCATTAATTTCAATATTTTTTTTGAGCGAGAGTTAGCATACCTTTTACAGTTAGTTAACTAACTAGCTAAATCTAGTCATCGAGTTGTTGAGCACAATGAGTCGACTCCCAATGTTATTGACAAATAATACCTGTTGTGAAATTATCGGTATGTATGAAAATCTGTTATCTATGTTAGGAAAATATAAGAGTTTCAACCGGCTCGTTGTACTCTACGTTTTGCAGCACGTGACACACTGTACTCACCTATCAGAGACATTGTACCCCTCCCGTGGGGTACAATGTGCGAACCCAATCCGCAATTTTTTTTGATCCCATTATTTTGAGATTTTTAATCTTTTAGCAAAAAAATATGGCAGCTTTATTGTAGTCTATAAATTCGGTTATGGCCTTTTTTTCTAACCAGACTACTTTGGTAAGAATAAGAATTCGTTAGAAAAAAAGTGATACACTGTGCCCCACCTTTCCCTATCCCTAAGAAATTTCTGCACGGGTCTCTAGAGTGCCCCGCGCGTTGAAATATGCTGTTTCCAGAAAAAGGCATTCAAAGTTTAAGGTAGTAGTCTGGTCTAGAGCGAGATTTTTGACGTCATTTTTGGGTTGGAATAACTTTTAAACCGTTGAAGTTGTCTTGATGAAATTTTACATATGTATTTATTGTTCCTTTGAGAATGTATCTACATTTAAAAAAAAATTATTTTAAATATTTTCATGTAGTTTTTTTATTTTTTTACAACATGGTCCGCCGAAAACCGCCTCAATTGGCGCCCACTCTGGGTGATGTTGTATGCATCTGAAAAAAAATATATATATATTTTTTCAATCTGTATCAGTATTCTGAGTACGGGTAGCAGAATTAGTACTTAAACAAATTTTGTTATAAAATGGAGGCCTGTTAAACTTTGATTAACGATATTTCATACATTTTCGGGTATTCGACGAGTTATAAAATGTGGGCAAAATTATTGTTCGACTGAATTCTGCTAACAGTCCTCAGAAAGAGGCTACCGAAGGTATGTGCAAAATTTGAGCTCGATCGGTCAATTAGTTATCGAGATATCGTGGGTGCCGATTTGAAAAACATAGTTCTGAGATAAACGCGTTCAAAGTTGCTTCTCGACCGCGCTACCTGGGCGCGCGGCTTGCTTATAATTTCTATTACTCTGCTAATTTTTGAAATATCAATAAACGGTTTTCACGAGCGTATTAAGAAAGGTCTAAGGAATAATAAAATGAAAAAAAAATCGATTTTGTCAAATTTCTAGACCAGACTACTGCCTTAACGTTTGAGCTGTAAATTCTAGAATACTTTAGATATAAAAATATCCTTTTACGAAATATCCTTTCGTGATTTTCGGTAGAGGGCACATTGAAAAATCAGAATCAACTTTTCGGATAACCTAATATTTGATTATTTCGAGAATTAGTTGGTTCGATGGAATAAATTATTCTTAAAATAAACTCATATTTCAGTTTTTCAATACATAATTTATTGACTTCCCCCAATGGCAGATTTAATTAGGCCAAGCTATTTTTTTTCAGTGTTATGATTTCTACATGGGTTTTTTGTTAAAGATGATTGCTAAATGGGAAACATCAGAGATTCGGCATTCGATTACGAAAATTAACGCTAAGATCCGGCATGCGGGTGACGCGAAATGACCAGCGAGTTTTCGAACGATCACGTACCAAAATGGCAAAACTTCATTTTTCCAATACAGCAAAACTTCTAAAGTCGATAAAAATTATTGCTATGCTTTTTTCGGCCGTTTATCCTTTAAGGCCTTATATACGCGAAAAATTTCAAAATGTTTCATTTTTTTATTATTTTTGATTCCATTAGCCTGAACGGTTAGGAATATTTTAAGCTTTACAGAATTGAAAAATTCCATTATGCTATTAAATAAGGTAAGATTGCATTTATAATAGATACCGCGGGGCGCGCCCGACCGCCAACTTCAAAGCCGTTTTTCCACGATTCACTTTTTTGAACCTTGTGAAAGTTCTAACTCTTGAACGAAGGTTCAGATCGCTTTGAAATTTTTACAACATATTCTTAGAATCATCACCTATCGTGTGAACTACAGAAACAAAAATTTCAATGACACAAAAAAATATAAAAAATAAAATACCGACAAAAAATTGAGTAAAAAAATTTTAAGTTTCGAATTTTTATTATAATAATTTTTTAAAATAATATTGTTGGTTCATACTGAAGATACATTCATTATGCAATTATAAATATGTTCATTGTTTTTTCAGGCACCCACATCGATGCCGAGAACTTTCAACATCAACGCGCGCGCGCAAAAAAATACATTGCTTTATTATGTTATATCTCCGCCATTTATTAATATTTCTGATTTTTTTTACATATACTTAACCATGTGCATAAATTATCTGTAAAAAAAATGTTGTCAATATATGCGTCATTTTTTTTTAACCGCGTCTAGAAAAGTACCTTCCGAAATCGGCGAAATCGCGTATATAAGGCCTTAAAAACGACTATCCGAAGGGGCTGTTTGGGTACGTTTTAATTACTTCTAAAGGGTGCCTCAAAATGACCAGACATTTGAATTTATTAATAAAGCGTATTATTTATTTGAAAAGTACGAATATTTTTACTTAAAGGGCCAGTCCACTTTGGAGCCACGAAAAAAAGGCTATTTTCGCGATTTTTTTTTGAGGATTTTATAAAAGATATGAATATAAAAGTTGTTGGGCTTGATAAATAAAGTCTTGAAATACATTTAAAAAAATGTTTAATTCATTTTTATTCATTTTTAAGTACAAAAACTATAGTTTAACGTAACACCTCAAAAATAGGTGGGCTAGGTAGCTCCATCACAACTCGGCAACGGCTTGTCTGAAACAAAAAAATCAAAGTCTATTAGATTCAGTATGACACCAGCTACAAAATGACCCTCGGATATAAAGTTTTATCAAAAAATAAAAAAATGGCAGATGAAAAACGAAAAAAGTAATTTAAAAAAACGCGTTTTTTTCGCAGTTTTTCGCAAAAAAAAGAGTAAAAATCAAAATTTTTAAACCATCGAGGGTCATCTTGTTGCGAATCATGTTTACAATATGTGGTTCAAATTTCAAGAGAATCGGTTTTTTAGTTTTAGAGATACGATGGAGCTAGATTTTGAAAACGTTGTTTCGAGAAAAACGCGTTTGAAGTTTATGCTATGAAAAACTCTTACCTAAACTCAATCGGCAATATTGACACAATATTGACACAATATTTCTGAATGTATGTACTTTCGAAAACAGTAAAAAAAAATCGATTTTTTGAAATTTTCAAAGTGGACTGGCCCCTTAAATATAAGGTACAAACATGGAGATTATGTGTGGAACACAATCTCCAATGAATGACCGCCACGTCCCTGTTTGCAAACGTTCACTCTTTTGACGAAATTTTCAATAACTTTTTGCCATAATTGTGGACTAATTTCATTAATGGTGGGTCCAATTGCTCCCTCGAGCTCAGGAATGGTTTGTGGATCATTGGCATACATTTTTCCTTTCAGAAAACCCCAAAGAAAGAAGTCCAATGGCATCTAATCGCACAATCTTGGTGGCTAATTCACATCGCCGCACAGTGAATCGAAACTGTGAAAAAAGGGAAATAGGATTTTTTTTAATTGACATATGTTTTTGTTCCAATTGATAGAGCTATATAACCCAATAAGAAATGTTATATTACATTTTTTTTCAAAACTAATATTTAGCAAGTAAATGATCAATATGCAAAATGTTCGTATGGAGCAACGCCTATCATGCTATGTATCTTCGAACTTCCGACGGATTCACCTTCGGCACTACTAAGGTACATTATCTGACTATTCATATCTCATATGACACTATGGACAGGTACCTCCACCCGCAACTTTTCCCGATAAATACGCACAGTGGATCGAAACTGAAAAAAGTGACATCGAATTTTTTTTAATTGACATATATTTTTGTTCTAATTGCTCAAGCTACATAATCCAATAAGAAATGTTGTATTGCATTTTTTTCCAAAACTCATATTTAGCAAGAAAATGGCTAAGATTCAAAATGTTTGTCTGGAGCGACACCTATCAGATACATTATCGGGCTCTTTATCTCTCATATGGCACTATGGACAGGTAAATTTACTAAATGACCTATCTGAAACATTGTCCTTTTTGCCTTCTTAAATAATAATATATAATATAATATAATAACAATATGATTGGTATTTTCATTATTATTAGTATGAGCCTGCAACGGCAGTCTCCACTGCCAGGCAAAGGTCTCCATTCCGTCATTACACTTATTATTTACACAAAATAATGTTTTTTATTCGTTTCGGGGTACTACAAAAAGTCCTAATGTTTTGACGCATTTATCAGGCAAAGTTGCGGGTGGATGTACCTGTCCATGGTGGCATATGAGAGATCAATAGCCAGATAATGTACCTTAGTAATGCCGAAGGTTTATCGGTCCTCAGTTTGAAGATACAGATCATGATAGGTGTCGCTCCAGACAAACATTTTGAATTTGGCCATTTTCTTGCTAAATATTAGTTTTGAGAAAAAATGCAATAGAACATTTCTTATTGGGTTATGTAGCTCTATCAATTGGAATAAAAATATATCTAAATTTAAAAAAAAATCCTATGTCATTTTTTCCTCAGTTTCGATCCACTGTGCGCATTTATCGAGCAAAGTTGCGGGTCGATGTACCTGTCCATAGTGTCATATGAGAGATGAATAGCCAGATAATGTACCTTAGTAGTGCCAAAGGTGTATCGGTCGTAAGTTCGAAGATACAGAGCATAGGTGTCGCTCCATACAAACATTTTGCATATTGGTCATTTACTTGCTAAATATTAGTTTTGAGAAAAAAATTCAATAGAACATTTATTATTGGGTTATATAGCTCTATCAATTGGAACAAAAACATATGTCAATAAAAAAAATACTATGTCCCTTCTTTCACAGTTTCGATCCACTGTGCGCCGTGGCGCGAGATAACACGACCATGAATCTTCGTCTGCAATAACTGCATTGTTTTTGTAGTGACTTTGCACCATTTCTATGGGTTGCTCAATCGTGTAATTCTCCATGACCAAACCTCGATACTTCCTGATGCCAGTTGTCAAATATTAGTATTCTATGTTCGCCACAAAAAAAATGGAGCGCAATTTAAAATGTCAGGTCATTTTGAGAAACCCTTTAGGTGGTTCTTTCTCCCAAAGTCTCCAAATAACTAGCGAATTACCAAGACAAACCCCAATTTAAAGAGTAACTAGAAGTTATTTCATGGGTATGATGAATTTGCGACCATCAACGATAGGGTTATACTACGGTGAAAAATAACGGAAAATCATTTTTGTGACCGTTTAAGAGCGGTCTGTTTAACAGCCTCATACACATATTCTTCCATCAATAAGGGCATGTATTCAGCGATTCTGAACGAAACAAGATTCGAAGAGGAATGTCAGAAGGACATAACGCAAGAAACTCGAAAGATTTCCGCCAAGTATCGTTGCTGCCTCTGTTGATCGCGGAGAGCGTACAGGAAGAATCCATGATAATCATGATCATGCAAGTATGCTGGACAAACCTTGGTGATTTAGCTGCCGATTGACTGCCTCAACCGTCAAAGTGTATCACGCACGTGGACATTATTCGACGGGCTTTTTCCACAGCTTGGATTTACTAAAGCGCGATCGGATTCCGCAAATGGGTTGGGTGACATTCCATTCGCACCTGGTTTCGTCTCGAGGCTCCTTCACAGAAGCGCGCGGGTGCAGGAACGTTTATCTTCCTCAGCATCTGTCGTTTCCTCTCCTGCCCGCTTCGCGCCTTTTTATGCGTCCCTTTTCATGCTTCATATTCCCGCCGTTCTCAGATTTTCTCTTTGCCCGATTCACACTTACCATTATCGCACTAACAATGCCGGCAAGTATTCGCCGTTCTGCGATCTTACAGTGTAAGCATTGTAGAAAATACCGCGGAGGTGCCGCCGATGGAGCATTTGAGAAATCTTGCGAATAAATTTTCATGTAAATAAAATTACTATTGGACAATTTCCAACTCATAATATTGTTGAAAAATATTTCTAAGCCGGAAAATGATATCAAGAGTTATAATTTTCGCAATTAAATATAAATATATTGAAATTTTATTCGAGAAAAGATAATCCGCGTCGAAATTGTGCTGGCCTGTCTGAGTCACGTGCTAGTAACCGGCTCGCCAAATAGAGCTCATACAAACTGACTAATGGCTGCCTCGCTATGACTTAGTAATATTCAAAATATTTCTGCGTTACAATAAAAATGTCACCTAGTAACTGCGTTACAATAAAAATCTCACCTAGTAACTGCGTTACAATAAAAATGTCACCTAGTAACTAGGTCGTACTGAACTAGCCAACCATGGTTACGAATAACAAAGTGAGGTTATGTCACTACACGTACTATCATCCAGCAAGTGACTCATGGCTGGCAAGCCAACTTGAGTTTCAGATGGCGTTGCGAATGAACAAAACTCTCAAGTGGGTGTCTCGCAATGACCTGGCCAACACTAGCTAACTACGGCTATGCACCCCTTGGCTAGTCACTGCCTAGCCGAACTTGATTACAGATGTCGTTGCCTTACGATAAAAATACTACCTAATGACTAAGTCGTACCTAGCTAGCTAATGATCGTCAAATAATGAATCAAGAAAAAAAGTCCTCAAGTGGGTATCTCGCGATGACCTAGCCAACACTAGCCAACTGCGGCTATGTGCTCTTTGATTAGCCAGTATCCAGTCGATCGTGATTAGTTTATATAATGTTTATAACCTCATTAGTAGTTTATATCCTCATTAGTAGTTTATATTAGATGAAGGAAAAAGTTTTTAGCGTTTTTTCGCTTTATTTCGACGATGAAATTAACATAGGATTATCCGATTTAGATCAAATATGCGCCATTTTGTTCGATAACTTTTGTCCATTTTGAAGGCAATTTCATAATTCCGCGATTGAAGAAGTCCTCGTCCCCCTATTGGTAAAAAACTTGACGAGCACATTTTCACAAGCCTCTCTTGAGGCCAGTTGTGTACCATCAAGAAAATTTTGCAAATGCTTGAAAAGGTGATAGTCGCTTGGTGCCAGGTCTGGACTATACGGCAGGTGCGATAGAACCTCTCATCCAAGCTCTCGGAGCTTCTGACGCGTCGTTAAAGATGTGTGCGGCCTGGCGTTGTCTTGATGGAACACAACAGCCTTCCTATTGGCCAATTCTGGCCGCTTCTGGTCGATCGCCTGCTTCAATCTGGTCAGTTGTTGACAGTAGAGGTCCGAATTGAGTGTTTGGCCCGATGGGAGCAGCTCATAGTGGATGAATCCCTTCCAATCCCACCAAACACACAGCAAAACCTTCTTGGCCGTTAATCCGGGCTTGGCAATCGTTTGGGCCGGCTCACCGCGATTGGACCACGATCTTTTTCGGCTGTTGTTCTCGTATGTGACCCATTTTTCATTGCCAGTCATCCGCTTCAAAAATGGGTCGATTTCATTACGTTTCAGCAAAGAATCGCAGGCATCAATTCGGTCCAAAAGGTTCTTTTGCGTCAATTCGTGTGGCACCCATACATCGGCTTCTTCTTGAGACCAGCCTTACGAAAATAGCTCCAAACAGTTTTCTGGCTAATCTTCAGTTCCTGGGCAATGGAATAAATGCTCACATGCCGGTCCGACTCGACGATTTCCATGATTTTATCGACATTTTAGACGATTGGCCTACCAGAGCGTGCCTCATCTTCGATGTCCATATTGCCAGAACGGAATCGTTGGAACCACCGCTTTGCTGTTGCATTCGATACTGTATTGGGTCCATAAACAGCACACATTTTTTTGGCCGCCTGCTCCGCCTTTTCACCTTGGTCGTAGTGGTATTGAAGAATGTATCGAATTTCATTTTTTTTACCTTCATTTTGGAACGCTGTAACACACAACTGGCTTCACCAAACACAAAACGGTCAAAGAACTTTTTTTGAAGCGTAATGTCACTTTTAAATCGCCGTAGAGTATGACCCGATGCGATGTATACATTGTGAGATATGGCTCACTAAAGACATCTAGCGGAAAACGCTCAGAACTTTTTACTTCACCCAATATAATGGATAGTATTGGTTGCAGTAACATCATGCTCATTAATTCGTCCCTAGCCAAAATAAATGTTTGGGTAATTACAATTTGAGGTTATTTAATTGTACACGAATATAGCTCTCAATGGACAGAAAGTAATCGATCCGATTATGTTATTTAAATTTGCTAATCCACTCATTTCTTGATAACTCAACTTTTTGCATGTGTAGACAATCCGAAATCAATAAATTAACTAAGTAGAACTGGCTCATTGTCAGTGGACAACGTCGTGGATTAATCACCCAGAGGTACCGGGTTCGTAACCACCTCACACATAAGCGTTTTTTTCTGTTATAATTTCTAATGGATCAATTAATATATTTGCAGCGCAAATATCATAATCAAAATTGGCAGTTCACGAAGAGAATCATAAAATTACACCATGATATAAATAATCCGAAAAAATTTTTTGCACATAATCTGGAGAAGAAATATTACACAGCTGCGGGATGTTTTTTTTATCTCGTCACCGCCTAGTTTTGTCTATCCAGTCACTAAGTGACGAAAGTGTTACAAGGCCGGACAGTTACTAGCTAAAACGGCTAGCTAGTGGCGATTTAAAATATAATTTTACTAGCTCAGGACTAGACGGTGATGAGTTATATTTTCCACTCGGGAACCTATAGACTTGACGACAACGACAGTTTCTACTATTGGCACAACTGACTATCGCTTTAGCTTTGACGGCTGCAATACTGTGTACGTTTTAAACATCATTATGGATTTTGAAATCGCCGCTATTGGATGCATAACTGTGATTGGCTCACTCGAAAGAACCAGTTAACGCGGTGTTGCCACGTTCAACCTACAAGTTTCGTTAACATCCGAAAACATACCGTTCGAGCTCAGAATGCCCATCTTTTTACGAGTGTTATCAATGAACAATGTAGAGAAACCACTTCATTTTTTGACACGACATTCCTAAGGGAACGTCCATAAATTACGTGAGCTCCAAATGGGCGGAGGGGGGGGGGGCTGGCAAAATCATACCAAATCTCATTTAGGGGAAGAGGTGGGGTCAACGAAAATGTCACGTCAACTTTGTAATACTTTGGTACAAGGTGCAAATATGGATACCTTAAGGCTTAAATCATTCTAGAAGGGGAAATATTAAGAAAACAAATATAAAACAACTACAATTACAACAAACAATACAATTAGAACTGCTTTATTATATTTGGTAACAATCAGACTTATTAAGGTATTACTGGATGGTCACCAGCGGCCAAAAAGTTAGTCCAAAATGGACGAATCGTGCCTTTACAAGTCTAGATCATGTCGTACATGTTTAGCCTTACAAATAGCTAATTTAATAATAAATTAACACTTAGAAATGTTACTTTTCTACTTTCAATAAGATTGAAGTCAAATTCGATGATATTGGTGTGTGCTTGATTAAGGTTTTGTCAGTGGCTGTAGATCTGTTTCAACGGTCCAACAAAAAATATTTCAATTTTAAAGTTGAAATAATACGTTCAGAACTACTTATTATTAATAATAATTTCCCCAAAAACTCAACATATATTGAGTTTTCCAATGATTACTATTAACTCATCGTTGAAAAAGGCGATACTCCTCATTAATTTAATTAATTTCTCGACAATTACTCAGTCGATTTATTTGAAACTTAGCATAATCAATCGCTTGATCCTAAATCTTGATGATATAATATTTTCAGAATTTACGGCGATTTCGTTCGATTCGTTTTACAACCATGAACGTCTGCAGAAGCTGTTTTCCCATAAGCGACCGTGGTAAATTCATATGTTTATAACTACTAAATTGTTTAGTGAAAAATTCTAAAATAATTAGCAAACACAACAAAAGTCAACTTCCATTAGTGAACCGTTTCGTCCTCAGCGTAACTGCGTACGCTTATCACTCGCGTACTCCTATACCATCTTACTCTACTATAAATTAATGTCTCGGTCATATGAATTTCAATCGAATCTATTTAAATATTGCGATTTCAGTTTCGAAATTCCTTAAGGCCTTAGGACACTAGGATTTTCCAACAATCGATTTTTTTTTGGTTGAAAATGTACCTTAGTACCTATAAAATTATATTCCAAAAGATTATGGGTGTGAAAATCTCTAAGTACTCGATTTTCGAATGCTAGCGCAACCCCTCTTGATTCATGTCGTGACTTTCTACTAACTTTAAACGCGTTTATCTCAAAACTACATGTTTCAAGTCGGCCGGACTCATAACTCACACAAATTTCAACCGATTCACTTGAAATTTTAACTGTATGTTTAGAATTACATTTTCTGAAGCACTACGTAGGATTTTTTTATTATGTTGAAGTTCCTTTTTTATAAACAATTTTCTGACGATTTTCTCATGGCATTTTATACTTTTTGTTTTAGAAATGCGCTATTTTGACAAAAAACACTGTATCAAAAAAATCCTACGTACTTGTATAGCTATTCTTATATATAATCGCTTATATCGCTTCTATAGCTATTCTTATATATAATCGAAAAACCTTTAGTGTCTCATCGTAACGCAAAAATTATAGGACCTGTTGGTCCGGCCGTTTTTTTTTTTTATATGAGGGGGAAAATGCCTGACGCATCGTCAGGGGCTAGTCATATTCACCAGGGAATAGTCGTGTTCCCTGGTGTGTGGGGCTTGCACCCACTAAAAAACCTCCTCATCTCACAGGCATGGATCCACCCTGGAACTACCTTACGGTATTACTTCTCCTGCTGAGTGTTGTTGCCTTTCTATTTTTGTTTCTTCGTTCAATGGGCCATCACTGGCTTATCGTTGCTGGTCTAGTTCTTTTTTCTTCCGTCGCAGCACCAGTTCAACGTATGTTTTCACGCTCTCCCATTGTTCTTCTCTGGTGAGCATAAGGCCCACACTGGTTTCCGGAGTGAACCGCCCCACTTTGTCTTCTAGTTTTTGTCGCTACGTTATCCACCTGCCGCACTCAAAGAAGGTGTGGTACGGTGTGTCGGATAGAGCATCTCCGTAGATGCATTTCGGGTCTGCTACCTTTCCCATCTTTCGAAGGTACGAGTTGAAGTACCCGCGTCCTGAGAGGAATTGGGTTAGGTAGTAGTCGATTTCTCCGTCGTTTCGCCCTATCCATGCTGCTAGGTCGCTAATCAGCCTCGCTGTCCATCTTCCGCGGGTTTCCGCCCGCCATTGTTCGGTCAGCGTTAACCTTGTTGGTCCGGCCGTTGACCTTCCAGAAATAAAGGCGTCATCGAAAAATGCTGCACAGTCGCCATTTTGACATGTATCGCTGTGAAAAAAATAATTTTGTATAGTCAATTACGTGTATAATAAAACCCCTATTTTGTAATTCCGATTTATTTTATGGTTTCGCTTAGAAAAAAATCACAAAATATTCCCTTTTTTGGCCTCTAGAGTGGCCTAAGGCCTCAATTTTGAACCGACGTGTACATAGAATTCGGGTCTCCGCTGTGCTCGATGCGGGAGCAGTCCTTACCACCGTCGATAATGATGGTGCAGACAGTGTTGATGCGATATCTACGGGGACGCGTTTATCTTCTGAAATACTGATATGGAAGAGCGCGCGATGTAATAGTCGATTTTTATTCATTGTCACATGTACTTTTTGCTTCCGCGCGAGGCAAATGATATTTAAAAACATCTGTATGCGTGGGTGTTTGCTGGTACTGTTCTACAAAAAAAAATCCAAATTGTATCATAAGAGGCATGTTCTAAATAAATTTAGTGAAAATCGATTAAACGTTTTATATTTCAAAGTGGTTTTTTATTTTTCGAAATAATTGTTTAGCTTCGTTACTCTTACACTTTTTGGCATATGTGGGTGAATTTGTGTATAAAAGTAGAATATCATCCAAGATATTGCCGGATTATGTCGTGCGCAAATCGATAAAAGGATTCAGATTTCAAGGGTATTTCAATTTTCGATAAAGATGATGTTCATGCTGTGGCTCTATTAAAATGCTTGATATCACAACAAATTACGCCAGCAATAGGCTACATTTTGAAATTTCGTCATATAGGCTATATTTGTATTGAATTTTCCAAAAATGGGTGAAACTTTTTCTACTTCGAGGGATTATGACTTTTCAGAAAGAAACCTTTTTCACGCAGTAACTTTTTCAAAATTTCAGATCCCCTGCCTACCATGATCTACATACATTTTACTGTTATTACAATTAAGTATAGGCTT
Organism: Ophion ventricosus; assembly: GCA_963932345.1. Classification (NCBI taxonomy): domain Eukaryota; kingdom Metazoa; phylum Arthropoda; class Insecta; order Hymenoptera; family Ichneumonidae; genus Ophion; species Ophion ventricosus. The sequence goes on along the minus strand of OZ010712.1, from coordinate 3,105,490 downwards.
GTGAAACATTTACTAAAGTAATGTGCGTTATGACATATTTCAAAATTAAGTTTTAATAAGAACGTTTCGATGCACTGCCGAAAAAAATATTTAATTTAAATAGGATCTATTTAAATCAAGTAGACTTATTCCTTGTCTCACAGCCTACTAAGGCCCCATTTGTTTCAAATATTCTTAAATATTAAATATATTGAAATGAAATAAATAAGGATTAGATTCAAATTAAATAAATAAAGATAAAACACGATGTATCGCATGAATAAAAGAAAGGAATATAGGTTCATGACATAAAAGTGCGGTGAAAAAAAGTTAAATTATTTTTCTTTTTTTTCACTAACACGGCTGTTGTTATTTGAAAAAAAAAGAAAGGTATCCTCGTGCCTTTTATTAAGGGGAGATATACACCTGGGAGCCGGAAAAAGGTCATTTTTGTGAATTTTTTCAAGGAAAACTATTTGAAATTTCGGATTGGGGTTTTAATTATCTAAAAGTATATACATTCAAAAATATGTTTAATTTTCTTTATTTAAAAATATCAAAAATATACAAGGATATTGTATGATCCTTGGAGCGTCGTAAAAAAATCTGCGTATACGGTACCCACTGGCGTTTCTTCAAAAATCATCTGAAAAAAAAAACCAAAAAGATTATTAAATTAGATACTATAATCTAGTACTTGTCATAGCCGATTTTGAAAATATCGATTTATGACAAAATGGCGGACGTTTGAACATAAATAGTGATTTTTGGGCCAAAAATTAGTTATTATTTTGCCTATAAAACAAAAACTAAGTAACGGAAAAAAAAATCCTATGACAAGTACTAGATAATGGTGTATAGAATAACCACAAAAAACCTCAAGGCAATCGGTTCATTGGTTTTCGAGAAATTTTGGGTACCGATTTGAAAAACGTGTTTTGAGAAAAACGCGTTTGAAAATTTGGGAATGAATAAATCATGAAATTTGTCAACTTACATGGAATCATCGATACCAGGCCCATAGTGTAGGTCTTCTACGGTCAAAGGAATGTTCATAGCTTCTAAATTTTCTTGTCGGCCCCGTATTCGACCTTCTTTTGTCTGTTCTTGCGCTTGCAGCTCGGCTTTCGCTATGCGAGTTTCGTCTTCTTGCGCAGCGTACAAGTGCGCTCCTGATCCAACCGATATTCCTAACACGTTCATAACTTCCAATAATGAGGTGACACCATTGTTGAACGTGCATGTTGCAAGAAATACAGCAATGTTAACGATGTTGGCCCCGCTGTTCATCGTTTTTGGAGCTATCTTCCAAATAAGTTGGTTGAAGCTCTCATTGCAGTTTTGGGTATATCCGCCAACACAGCGTTCTAACAATTTGTCATTGCTGAGGTCTTCGTATATTGGTTTGATGACATCTAACACCATTTTTGGCAATGCAGAATAATCGTGACGGACATTTTCCAGTTCTTTTTTAGCTTTCGCTTGTTGCCACTTGTACCACGATTCGAGGCCTTCGGGACAGAAATCGGCTGTAACTGGCTTATTTATCGAAATATTAACTTGCCGTTTTTACCAGATATTCTGGAGACCTCAAACTTCAAGAAAATGTAAAAAAAATCGATTTTATCGACCATCTAGGTGTATATCTCCCCTTAACAGGCGCGCCTTTTTATGTATAGAAAGACTAACTGCATTCTGCTTTTCCTCAACTGCAGAATGTTTCAACAGTCTTCTAATGAAAACAAAGCCATGAGATTTTTGAGAGACTGAATCGTGTACCATTTTTTCGTCTGTCTCTTTTGTCTTATACTACCAAATGAAAAAAAATCACAGAATTATTAGGTATAAATAAAATTGTATTTATTAGACGATATTAAATAGATCTTGATTTGAATAAATAAATATATTTTAAAGAAATAATTTGAATAATGAAATGCAATAGAAAAAATTTGATTTCCCGAAAAATCGAGTTAATTTAAATTTAAAAAAAATCAAATAGACGCATCTAGTTTAAATCAAAAGAATTTTTCTGTCAGTGTAATTTGGCTCTAAGGAAGTCGGAATTGTTAGAAAAACGTCTTTTTATGTTATAACTTTCTTAAGTTTTGAGATGCCTGGGTAAATTTCCTTACGTACAAGACGTGGTTCATAGTTTGCATAGGGATGGTTAGTAGCGCTTGTCGTCACAATATTTAACGAGGTTCTGCTCGAACTTAAAAAAACCGGCAAAATCTTGAAATTTTAATAGCACTTGTGGAAAGGTATTTCACTTGCACCCGCAAAATTTCAGCACGATTGACCACCTACTTAGCGAAAAAAAAAATCATAAAGATACCTCCGAATCACATAAGGCGTTATGGTGAATACTGTTATGACGTAAAAAATAATCCATTAAAAGTTAGTTAAAAAAGGGGTGGCTTAGAGAAAATTTTATGAGGTATAGATATATCTATAACAAAGGTGTAATAAAAACATCGGCCCGATTGACCACGCCTGTTATGAGTTATAGCTAATAAATATATCGTAAAGTTCTCAAATTGCGTTATTAAATGATTTTTTTTTCATTGTAAAGTGCGGTTTTTAAAGCAAAGTCTTCTTATTTTTTTTTACAATTAACAACGATATAGCACTTTGAAATTGTTGTTCTGTTCGGCTCGGCAAAAACGCGTCGAGAGCATTCTAAGTTACCCGAGCGCTCTGCGACGTCACCGTTCGAAAGCCGGTATAGGAACTACTCGTGTACTACGAGTATTCTGTCAACGATGGCAACGATAGAATCGTACAAGGCTTGTTTCGATTTTCTTTGTATAAATACGATGAAAAGTGCCCCTAATAAGGTATTTCTGAATGTGCCACAAAACGTAAACCGTTGAAATCTGTGGTTCGATGCAGCACGACGTGTCAACCCGAAATCATCGTCCATTTATTTTTGCTGTGAAGACCACTTTGATGTAAGTGTAAACATGTTATAACTATGAGCTGTAGTGAAATTTTTTTCGCGACGCATTTATTGCATTTCATTATTAAAATTTTTCCATTATTATTTTATTCCATAATTATATATTATATATTATATATTATTATATTCCAATTCCATTATTAAAATAGTTTATTTTAAATGTATTGATTTATTCAAATCATGATCTATTTAATATCGCCTAGTAACTAAATATTTTAATTATTTCTAATAAATCTGATTTGGTTTCATCTGGTAGTACACGGAGAGAATTAAATGTTAAAAATTACCGTGCAGTAACGGTAACCATATGACAACCCTGAAACTTCGCTTATTATTACTGAGTAAAACACAGATTTTCACGAAAATAAAATAAAATTTCTTCTTCAGATAGAAAATTTTACCAGATTTTCTAGTAAATTTTGATGTGTAACAAAATACGCAAAACTTAAATTTAAAAAATATATAATATCAGCGAAATTTTACTGTGCATTTTATTATTTTATGCCTTTCAAAAATGTCTATAAAAAAGTATCGTCTTTATAACAGTTATTTTAAGATTTATTATAAAATTTAATGAGTGTTATAGGAAAATGTATTGTGCTCTCGGTAAAAATTATCGAGCGCGCTACCCTTCTTGTATAGTACAATTTTAGCTACGTATTTGAAATTTTCTGTAACGTGAGTTAAAAAAAACTTGTCGCATACGAATTATTATGCTTTTCTCACTTGTCACCACATTGAAATATATCACGGTAATTTTTACCGTGAAATTCACGACAAAAATTACTTTTTAATTTTCTCCGTGTATAAGACAAAAGAGACGGAGGGAAATAGGGTACATGATTCAGTCTCTCAAAAATCTCATGGCTTTGTTTTCATTAGAAGACGCATTCTGTAGTTTAGGAAAAGAGTTTTTCTATACATAAATAGCGTCGAGGCTGTTAATAAAAGGCACGACAATACCTTTCTTTTTTTTCAAATAAAAGCCTTTTTATTGAAAAAAAAAGAAAAATAATTTAACTTTTTTCCAGCGCACTTTTTTGTCGTGAACCTATATTTCTTTCTCGCATTAATGCGATATATCGAGTTTTATCTTCATTTATTTAATTTGAATCTACACTGAGAGAAATGTATGGTAACTTCAACCATATTTTAACCATATTTTATATTTCCCTGAGGGGACAATAATATTTTATAGTCATGGTTACTGCCTAAAATATAGTACTGCTTATGATATTTTAGCAGTTGAGTTAACTATGCTCATATGTTAACCGCAACCAACAATCTTACAAGCATACGTGGATTGTTCAATGCTATATAATATAGTAGGTTTTCATAAAATGGATATTACCTTACACTATCAAAAAATAATCATTTTTACCATATTGAATGGTATGTCTACTAATTGTAGAAAATATTTATACATTCAAAAATTCTCAATTGAGAGTACTACCTGGATGATTGTTTATCATAATTTGTCATTCCCTGACCTCCTGAAATGATTCCTATCGGAGAAAATATTTCGCCTGAACATGGATTCGAACCTCCGACCTACCTACATATCTATACTACGCACGCTGCCACTATGCTACCGGGTACTTATGTTATTTTGATCGTAGATTTCGCATAAGACATAAAAGTAATTCCAGCTGCAATTCCGAATAGCTGTTACCTCCGATATAGGTAGAATTTTGCAAAGATCGTCTTTTTGATAATGTATGTCACTGCTTAAATGGATTTTTGGCGCAACGCAATAGTTTTCGAAATATCGAATTTTAAAAACTGATAAATTAATGCGCTAATATATCTATATCGATCACAGCGTGCTACCGCTGTCTCTACTTTATTGACACGTTCCACAAATGATTTACGTCTTCACTATAAGATTACCATAATTGTGTTCGTATAGTCACTTTTCGTAAGATCTTGTAAAAATGTATACTCAACAAGTGTTAATGTTGACCATATAAATAGTACAAACTTTCACTGAGAAAAATATCCATAGTATTTTCTAAAATACGCCCATGGTAAAAGTGGGCATAGTTAAATTCCCTATAGTTTATTGACACCGCAATCATAATATGGTTAACACAACTATAAGCGTCTATCTAATCATGCCGTTTTGGTAGTGTGTTTGATTATCTAGTATCCCCGAAATAACTATTAACTATTGTGAAAGGCTTTACAATATCGATATAGTTAATTCAGTTAATATTTTTACAATAGTTAGTAGTTATTTCGGGGATAATAGATAGTCGAGCACGCCACCAAAGTTGCATTTTTAGATATACTTTTCGCTTATAGTTGTGTTAACCATATTATGATTACGGTGCCAATAAACTATACGGGATTTTACTATCCCCTCTTTTGTCGTGGGCGTCTTTCATAAATACCATGTACTTTGCTCTCAGTGCAGCATTAGTATTTGTGCGCCGATTTTGTGATATAGCTGAATTAATCATATCGATATTGTAAAGCCTTTTACAATAGTGTACAGTAATGTCGGAGATACCAGATAGTCAAACATGTCACCAAACTCACATGTTTACGTATACTTTTCGCTTATAGTTGTGTTAACCATATTAAGATTGCGGTGACAATAAACTATAGAGAATTCGACTATACTCTCTTTTACTTTACTCTTTACTCTCAGTATAATCTTTATTTAATTAATTTGAATATATTTAATATTTAAAAAGAATAGCTGGAACAAATAAAAAAATAGTTGAAACAAATACGATCGTAGTAGGCCGTGAGACAAGGAAAAAACCTATTTGATTTAAATAGATCCTATTTAAACTAATTTTTTTTTTACCGTGTAGTTCCAGATATAAAGATATCGGAATATTGTCAATAAAAAAACCACCCTTAAATCACCAGGTCTCGAGGCACCAGAGTTTTTCTCGATGCCGCGTCGTGATCGAAAAAAAATGAAAATTATTAAGTCTCGTGCCCGTATCTTTCCAGATACAGTACTCGTTAAATGACTCTGGAAACGCGTACGTATTTACATCCGTATAAATATGTATGCGTTATTCAACAACATTTCATGTAAACACGATTCAGATATGCGAATCAATTGCGAGCACATAAGCCGCAGCAACCGTGAGAACAATAGCCGCGGATCTGTTTCCTCGGTCGACGAAGGCATTCCCTTCGGGATCGCCGGAGGCCTCGACTATTATTAAAGTGACCGAAACGCAGGCCAGGCTTACCCTCGAATCATCATCTCCGATAACAGACAACAATTTACTAGTCAAAAATGGCGGAACGCCAGTGATCGATGACCGTAGTTCAACGAAGGACCACGGCCATGCATCACCCGCATGCCAATCCCACATAGAAAAGCGCAACCGAGCGCTAAAAAGGTGCTTCGACTTTATATGAACATCGATGAACCCTGTAATTCTGTTTGAAACAGTTCATTTCTATAAATACCCGTTTTATACAGATTGCGTACGGAATTTCTCATTTAAAGAGGTTGGAGTGTTACCCAAGATAAGATTGCCCAAGAGTGGCAATCCAAGATTAAAAATAAACATAAACACTGCCGGCCAAAAGTTTGGATACACTAATCGAAATTTCTTACCACACTAAAAGTTAGTTAGCGGACTCAAAAATAAAGATAATTGAATTTCCCAAGTAGATTTCAGATAGGACAAATTTACCTTTATTGCCGTCGAAAATTAACTGCAAAGTCTGTGGAAAATGTTTTCCTCCATTTTTTTTTTTCATGGTAAACTTAAAAAGCATATCAAAATCTAGATTTTTGTTTTTTCGAAAGTCTCGTACGATTTTTTTGGCCCGGTATTGCATTTGAGCTAAAAAAAGACATGTTTTAGAATAAAAGGCGTCATCAAAGAACTATAGGGTTTCAGGGGAAATGTCAAAAGGGAAAAAAGGTGTATGGATTCACACTGGAGTGGCTAAAATTTTTTCAGAATTTTTTTTTGGGATTTTTGGAGAAATGTAGTGAATTAAGAATGAAAATATAAACAAATTTCCTTTCTTAATATATTGTCCTAGACCCCATAAATCCCAAGTGGAGCCTCTCCACTCATCAAAGTTCCAATCAAAAATGGTAAAAAAATTGTGAAAAAAAAATTCTGAAAAAATTTCAACCACTCCATTGTGAACTCATGCAACTTTGTACCCTCTTGATATTTCCCCTGAAACTCTATAGTTTTTCGATGACGCCTTTTTTCTGAAATATGCCTTTTTTAGCTAAAAATTAAATACTGGGGCCAAAAAAACATCCTACGAGTCGTTCTAAAAAACAAAAATATTGGTTTTGATATCTTTTTTAAGTTTACCATGAAAAAAACCGAGGGAAACATTTTCCACAAATTTTGCATTTAATTTTCGATGGCCAAAAAATAGCCAAAAAATGGAAACGCTCAAAAGTGCGTACCGGGGCGAAAAAAATCGTAAATAATTTTCTAAAAGAAAACTAAATAAAGGCAAATTGCCGTCTTCAAAACGCCCCTTGGGACATTTAATTATCTTCATTTTTGAGTCCGCTATCTCACTTTTAGTGCGGTAAGAAATTTCGACTAGTGTATCCAAACTTTTGGCCAGCAGTGTATATATATATATATATGTTATTGTTCAGACTATACTGTTTATGAATTGAAAAACATAAATCATCACAAAACACCAGAAATAAAAAAAACTGTTTTATATATGTAATTTCACGTGCGGTTAGATTAGCAAGACGATCACCCTATGGATGACGTAATTTTTTTGGCTACTTAGCACCAAGATAAACCATTTCTGATAACGGATTAACGAAAACTAAACCTTTGTAAACATTTAGAAGAAAAAACCCATCCTGCTTATCGAAAACCATATTTATTCAATATTGAACCGTCAAGGTTTGATAAGAGATTATGAATCGTTTCAATCTTGTTAAGGGGTAACACCACTCTAGCGGCCGAAAAGAAGGCCTAACTTTGACGATTTTTTTTAGGAGTACAATAAAAGGAATGGGAATTCTTTTTAGAGAGATTATTCAGCATAGATTTAAGTATAGAATTGTTTTTTATTATTATTTTTGTACAAAATAGCGCTGAGAGGGCCAATCTTCGAAATTATCTTTTAAAATAACACCTCCAGTAGCGAACAAATTTCTCTGAAATACGAGATCTGAAAGAAAAAACCAAAAAAATAAAATCTATATGGGGCATTCCATACCAATTCGACCTGGGTCTGACCCTCGACCCCTCTAATCTGGTTCCCGATTTTTCCTATCATTACTCTCACTCTATCAAGCAATTACAATTTTTTTCAGATTTTTCAAAATAAATTTGAGCGCGTCATAAATTTTTGAATTTTTTTTTTGAACACGTCGATGGCCGTGATCGAAAAATCTGAAAAAAATCTCAAAAATACAGTGTCAGATATAAAAAATGTTGGTGTAAAATTCATAATGTCTGGGCTTTTGCTTCAACCCGTTTCTTAGCTTTTTGAGCAAAAAAAAATCAAAAAAATAAGAAGCAGAGGTCAATTTACTGTAGACTGTTGCTCGAAATTTTGTATGCATAGTACCAGATTAAAAAAAAAAATTCTCTGATTTTTCTAAAGTGTATTTTGTACACTTTAGAAAAAACGATTTTTTCAAAATCCTAGAGTGGTGTTACCCCTAATCAAATAAAAGATTGCGATTCTCTCATTATAATCATCAATATTGTTATGCTTTTTCAATTGGTAGTAACAGAAGGTACACGGAGAGAATTAAATGTTGAAAATTACCGTGCAGTAACGGTAACCAGATGACAACCCTGAAACTTCGCTTATTATTACTGAGTAAAACACAGATTTTCACGAAAATAAAATAAAATTTCTTCTTCAGATAGATAATTTTACCAGATTTTCTAGTAAATTTTGATATGTAATAAAATCCGTAAAACTTAAATTTAAAAAATATATAATATCAGCGAAATTTTACTGTGCATTTTATTATTTTATGCCTTTCAAAAATGTCTATAAAAAAGTATCGTCTTTATAACAGTTATTTTAAGATTTATTATAAAATTTAATGAGTGTTATAGGAAACTGTATTGTGCTCTCGGTAAAAATTATCGTGCGCGCTACCCTTCTTGTATAGTAAAATTTTAGCTACGTATTTGAAATTTTCTGTAACGTGAGTTAAAAAAAATTTGTCGCATACGAATTATTATGCTTTTCTCACTTGTCACCACATCGAAATATATCACGGTAATTTTGCCCTTTAATTATATATTTTACGAAATCTTAGTACCTACAGTATAAATGTATGATTCGTTTGCATTATTTTTAGGTTTATTGGAAAAAAAACTCAAAAAACGTCATTTGACTCAAGTGGACCGCTCCAACCTCGTTAATTGAGATTACACTTGGCTTATGGCAAAAACACTTATGCGGAATTAATGTCTTATTGCCACAAGATGTCAAACAAATCTTCGTACCCTTGATTCAGCTGATCTGGTTGTACGTTTATTAAAAACGCCATCGCAGTTTTGGACTCGCCTTTTGTCTCGGTAAAATAGACAAGTGTTTTTTTGGGACATTTTAGTTTGGGTTATTTTGTTACCATTAGTCAAAGTTTGCCTTTGGGGTTTCGTGGCAATTAGCAAACCTTATCGACATAATAAAATAATTTCGACATTACAAAGCAATTTTTTTAAATGCAAATATATTAATTTTTTCTTATGAAATATTTTGAAATACTTGACAACTCGTTCGCGCTAGAGTCGTTCATCGGCATACAATTTGGCGTGCGTAATTTTTGTCTGAAACAAAAAAAAACTCACGAGTTTACTAGTTTTTATATAATTAGCGCCCATGTAAACCCGCTAAAAATTTGATATCAAAAATATAAAAATACTATGCCCGAATCAAAATGTATAGGCTCTTCTGAACACTCGCAGGGCCCATTTCTTTCGAATACACAAGCCGCCAGCCTCCGTTGAACCTACGAAACCCCATTTGTCGAGTTCAGTGCCATGCAGAGGCCTCCATTGGTCCAGTGTAGCTTCTGTTAGTCCTCCTAAACCTTCTCTTGACCTCTAGTTTTAGTGAAACGTGCAAAACACAGGCCTCCTTAACCTGCTTTCGATCTCAAGTCCGTTGCCTCGACCCCACCTAACCAACTTTGAGCCCAAATTCGATATCTCTTCCATCAACACTCCATTGTGGCTTGATCGGTAACCCGTTCGATGACCAAATAAATACATTTTCGCTGAATGGAGGGTCCGAAGGGTCTGGAGTGCGCCTACAGTAGGCTGAATGGAGGGTCCAGAGGGTCTACCGTGCGCCTACAGTAGGCCGAAAGGGGGCCAGTAGGTTTTACTGGAGCGCTCGACGTTGGCCCACTTGGGGTTTCGCAGGTTCAGTTGCGCTCTGCATTGGCCTCCTTTGAGTGACAATGTCCAGTTTCTGCAATTCGGGAGGTTCATCGGAGGCCCTAACTTATTGGTATTCCAAACATTGTACGCTCGTTTAGGTACCCGATAATTCGCTATCTCCGATCTCTGCTCGGGGAAGGAGGCCTTTATTTTGCGGGTTGAACGCGGCTTGAAAATTTTGACTCGGGTGGAACTGAAGGAAGCGTTACCAATTCCATAAAAAAATCAACTTAATTGTTTAAAAGTTGGTAAATTCAATTACTCAAATAATCTTCTTACATTCAGATAGAAGTGAATGCAATTATCTAACAAGAAATCGCTATTCAAGTCCATTGGTCAAGTAGATTTTTCGTTATTCTATATGCCAATCTAAAAAATGGCATTTCAAGAAAAACGCGTTTAACGTGTTTCAGCCATCTGGCTGCCCGGCTGTGAACCTGAACTCGAACTGCCCGCGGTCCGATAGTCATAACTAACGAAATACTTATAATTTTTCTCTGTAACTAAGTTTATATTACCGAACCTAGTATTACAGTCGATTAAAATGACGAATAGAAAAAAAATTGACCTTGTAATTCGGCCATACGTAGGTCCATATCATAATGACCATAATAAGAAACTGCGGTATTACAAAGGAAAAGTTGTAAGGTCTGTGGCCCTGCGCTCGAGCTCGGTTGGTTGCATGTTACATTTTCACTCGTTTGCCTGATAACCGACGTCGCCATCAAGGCGTACATTTATTTAAATAATTAAATGCACATCAGCCGACTTCTTTCCCTCGGCGTGTAACGTCTCAAACAGCACAAATAGCCGTGACCCTCGTGCGATGAAATATATCCATAAAAAGAGGGATGTACCGTATAGCATGGTGTAAATATGCACCGTGCTTTCATGCAAGTGCACCAACATTCCGTGAATTTATCATTTCCAATCTCAAGGCGAATAGCTGGAGCGCGACTCAACGCAAGGGGTGAAATAACGATGTGAGTAATATAATAACCATCGTAAAAGGTTACATTTCATTATTCAAAATAGAATATTCATAATGCCATTATAATTATTCGAAAAAGCAACGTGTAGTGAAACATTTAACGCCGGAATACAAACAGCGAAAAATGCATAAAACGCTCCATTGCAGTTCCGCACTTTTCAATTATTTTCGGTTCGTATCTTATCGAGCCACCGCATTGAATTCGGCGTAAATCGGTAAGTGGTTTTAGATATTATGAGTTAATTATTTTTCATTTGAAACATTTAAAATTGCAGCGACGATGCGTCAGTTGTCGAACGGAAATATCGAACTTCGATGTAGACGAATTTATCATTGTTTTTTGTAATAAATATTTTTTTTCGTGCTCATTTCGATGAAATATTTTCAGGAAATTGTAACAAATTGATAACCAATCAAGTATTATAAGGTTATTGTTACAATACATTTATATAATCGGAATCGAGTAGTTTTCACTTGATTAAGTTTGTTTGGTTGATTAAGTTTGACCACTTGATTAAGTTTCATGCACAGAACTTTACAAACATTTTCGAACAGACGAAAATGTCTGGAATGAACCGTATGTGTTCGAAAGGATCATAGAATTACACTGAGAGAAAAGTACATGGTTTTTACAAAAAACGCCCATGGTAGCAGAGGGGATAGTAAAATTCACTATAGTTTATTGACACCGTTATCATAATATGGTTAACACAATTATAAGCTAAAAGTATATCTAATAGTATATACAGGGTGTCCATTTTATCTCTGCCACCCGAAATAACTCGGTAATTATCGACGTCACAAAAAAATGTTCCAGACAAAAGTTGTACGGTGTGAAGGGGACCATCAAATGCGACCATTTTTTTTATTTCGGTGGAGGCGCTGACGCACAGTGAAGGTCACCTCCACTTTTTTAAAGAGAATGGTACATTTTTTTTCAACCATCTTGTGGAGCACCTCAAGCCGCATAAAAAACATTTGGGGGTCAGAGTCGTTCAAGGTCATTCAAGGTCAGTATCGATGATACAAATCTAAATATCTCAAATCACTGCCAAATATTTAGTAGTGATCCAAGATATTTAGATTTGTATTTCATTTTAATAGGTGTTCGAAATTAGCTTAAAATGAGAGATATCGGAGATCGTAGTCATCGACAACACTTCGAATACCTTCTGTTTGTTTACCAACTCGCGTTAATCTGTATCGTATGTAACTCAATTGAGGTTGTCGTTCAGTTTGATTTTGAATTTGGATAAGAGCTCTCTCTCATTTCAAGCTAATTTCGAACACCTATTAAAATGAAATACAAATCTAAATATCTCGGATCACTACCAAATATTTAGTAGTGATCCGAGATATTTAGATTTGTATCATCGATACTGACCTTGAATGACCTTGAACGACTTTGACCCCCTAATGTTTTTTATGCGGCTTGAGGTGCTCCACAAGATGGTTGAAAAAAAAATGTACCATTCCCTTTAAAAAAGTGGAGGTGACCTTCACTGTGAGTCAGCGCCTCCACCGAGATACAAAAAAATGGTCACATTTGATGGCCCCCTTCACACCGTACAACTTTTGTCTGGAACATTTTTTTGTGACGTCGATAATTACCGAGTTATTTCGGGTGGCCGAGATAAAATGGACACCCTGTATATATATATATATATTAGGGTGGTCCATTTTTTATTTTATTTTTTGCGGTATATCCGATCAAATTGTGACAAATAGTGAAAAAAATATTGTAAATAAGGCTCCCTGTAATCGGAAAATATTTAGCGGTCGCTACCAGAGTTTAAATAAAATTATTCTGAAAATGAATGCAATTGAATAATATATATTTTTTCTAAACTATTTGTCGGAATACAAATTTGCTTATACTATTTATAACAATGTAACTTTATCTTAATTCTTTATACCATGTGCAATCGTACTGATATTGAAATGTCGCATGTTTTTCCGATGTTCGCTTACGACTAACAGCAGATACAGTTTCTGTTCTTCATCATATGTAATAGCCCGATTAAATTATTCTATTTGAGGGCAACTCCTCGTTCTGCTGTGTCGTTTACTACACGGAATCCTTTGCAAATAGCGAAACACTTTAAGGCAGTAGTTTGGTCTAGAAATTTGACAAAATCGATTTTTTTTTCATTTTATTATTCCTTAGACCTTTCTTAATACGCTCGTGAAAACCGTTTATTGATATTTCAAAAATTAGCAGAGTAATAGAAATTATAAGCAAGCCGCGCGCTCAGGTAGCGCGGTCGGGAAGCAACTTTGAACGTGTTTATCTCAGAACTATGTTTTTCAAATCGGCGCCCACGATATCTCGATAACTAATTGACCGATCGAGCTCAAATTTTGCCCATACCTTCGGTAGCCTCTTTCTGAGGACTGGTAGCAGAATTGAGTCGAACAATAACTTTGCCCACATTTTATAACTCGTCGAATACCCGAAAATGTATGAAATATCGTCAATCAAAGTTTAACAGGCCGCCATTTTGTAACAAAAATTTTTTAAGTACTAATTCTGCTACCAGTGCTCAGAGTACTCATACAGATTGAGAATATATATATTTTTTTTTCAGATGCATACAACATCACCCCGAGTGGGCGCCGATTGAGGCGGTTTTCGGCGGACCATGTTGTAAAAAAATAAAAAACTACATGAAAATATTTAAAATAATTTTTTTTTAAATGTAGATACATTCTCAAAGGAACAATAAATACATATGTAAAATTTCGTCAAGAAAACTTCAACGGTTTCAAAGTTATTCCAACCCAAAAATGACCTAAAAAATCTCGCTCTAGACCAGACTACTGCCTTAAAAAGCTTTCATCACTTTTCTACTCCAGTGGGTCCCGAGCAAGGAAAGATGGTTCTATTTTTATTGTTTAAAAAAATCGCAAGCTACAAGCGGTTACGAAGTCTGCCAATCTGATGTTAACAAGGCTCTGGAATGTTATATAACATAAGCTTTCACTTGACGACTGGTACTCCCTGGGCGTGCTAATGATTCAGTCATTTCGGGCTTCGTCTTAATTGGAACGTCGTCATCGAAAAAAGACAAACAGATTAACTCTTCTGACAGATACCATACATGGTTCATGAACTTTTTTACGACGGTAGTAGCCACTTTAAGGTAGTAGTCTCGCCAAGGCGTTTATCTATAGATTTTTTTTTTTTATTTTGAGGAGTCATTCATGATACTATTAAATGATTATCTCCAAAATTTCAAAAGGATTCGCCGTTCCTTTTTCGACATATTGGCAATCAAAGAGTTCATGGTTTTCCACGTGCTCTTATGGAGAGCAGTGGAAAATTTCACATTTCACGCAATAACTTCAAAACTTTTTTACAAATTTTTCTCAATTACAGAAGAACACATGACGAAGTAGGTAAAAAAAATCATGAATGTTGACCTTCTAGTTTCACAATCAGAGATATAGCGATTTAAATTAAGCCATGTCTAGCGACCCTAGCGCCACGAAGCGACTGGAGCAGACTAGAACTAGATTACAGTACTGAGTGCATATTCGTATAAGCAGAGTATCTACGTACAAGTAGCCGGAATGGATAGTCTGATACAAAAGTGAGGGTTAGGTAAACATTATATTAGGCATTTTCATCATTAATTTATAAGTTTCTAAATCCCGATAAGATGTACAACCTACAGTGGGTAAAGAAGTATTTGCACACCACGGGTTTTTCAAATTATCCTGCGAAATAAAATAAAATACTTTAGCATTTTTTTCGAAGAAAAATAAAATGTTCCAAAATTTGTAGGATAGTTTGCAAAGCAGGGGGTGTGCAAATACTTGTTTACCCAAAGTATTGTGCACCAGAGAATCAGAAGAATATCGGGCCGTCTATACCGGTACGGGTTTTCCACAGTTTCCCCGTACCCTCGGCAAATGCGGTATAGTGTAGCTTAAGACGGCTGTGAACGCAACGAAAGTTAGGTTAGATTAGCGAAGTGCGGGTGGGGAATAATAGGAAAAGGGTTCAATTGGGAAGGGTAATATAATACATAAAAACCTGTAAGTGTATACGTTGGAACACTGGGAATAAAAATTAAAACATTGTTGAAAAAAAATATATAAAAGTATATCTAATAGTGTATATATATCTAATATCTAATATATATATATATATATATATATATATATATATATATATATATATATATATATATATACAGGGTGAGGCACATAAAGTGTTACAGAGCAATAGCACTCAAATTATTGATCGCATCCAAAAATGTTTCAGACAAAAGTTTCAGTGTTCGAAAAGGCCGTCATACTGGATCACCCTATTTTTTTATCGGTGGAGGCGCTGAAGCTACGTCAAGGTCAACTCCACTTTTTTTAATGGAACCATGTATTTTTTTTTCGATGACATTATTACCGATTTTAAGACGAATTCAGCGGCCTACAACACAAAGTCATTCTAATCACGCAGAGTACGAAAATAGTCGAAAAATCGAAAAATATCGGAATAATCACTTTCAAAGGATCCACTAACCTTGGTTTGGGTCTACCTACAGAAGATGCTCGAAGTGATGACCCTCGACTTTTAAGCACTTGTTAATTCGCTGATGAAAATACCGTCTAACTTCAGCCAACATTTGTGGTGTAATTTCGGTACATGCTCGGCGTATTCTTTCTTTCATGTCGTCAGGCGTGGTAGGTGCTACCGCCATTACGCGTTCTTTGACAAAACCCCATAAAAAGTTCATTTTCGCGATCCGATGTACTCACATTGGAAGGTAATGCGTGACTAACTGATATGTCAACAGAAAATGCGTACTTGCTGCCGATAAGAAACATTGGTATCGTAAGAAATGAAAACAACGATCAAACAAGTTTTTACAAGTCGAGGGTCATCACTTCGAGCGTCTTCTGTAGGTCGACCCAAAGCAAGGTTGGTGGATCCTTTGAAAGTGATTATCCCGATATTTTTCGATTTTTCGACTATTTTCATACTTTGCGTGACTAGAATGACCTTGTGTTTAGGTCGCTGAATTCGTCTTAAAATCGGTAATAATGTCATCGAAAAAAAAATACATGGTTCCATTTAAAAAAGTGGAGTTGACCTTGACGTAGCTTCAGCGTCTCCGCCGATTAAAAAACAGGGTGGTCCAGTATGACGGCCTTCTCGAACACTGAAACTTTTGTCTGAAACATTTTTAGATATGATCAATAGTTTGAGTGCTATTGCTTTGTAACACTTTATGTGCCTCACCCTGTATATATATATATATATATAGTTTATTGACATCGTAATCACAATATAGTCGACACAACTATAAGCGAAAAGTATATCTAAACATGCAATTTTGGTGGCGTGTTTGACTATTTAGTATCCTCGAAATAACTATTAACTTTTGTATAAGGCTTTAAAATATCGATACGGTTAATTCAGTGCTATCACAAAATCGGTGCACAAATACTAATCCTGTATACCGTACGTTAAGGGGCTATTCTACTGTGAAGGCTAAAAAAAGCTATTTTTTAATCATTTGTTTTTTTTGAAAACTGTTGCATGTATCGATACAAACTTTTCTTTCGCTTAAAGGTACACTCTTATAAAATAGAAAACAATTTTTTTATTGCATATAAATGTATATTTATTTAACAATTTATAATCGTGTAAAGGCATGAAAAAAAGTATGTCGCTGGCGTTGATGATTTGCGTTCTCCAGGTAATCTGAAACAAAAATTTTTTTAAAGTTCTTAATTTCTATGAGTGTCACCATCGCCCGAACTAGAATTATTATTTTATATTGTATAATAACAAAATGGCGTCTTAGCAGCTGAAATAATGCTTGATTTGTTCAACCCTTTTTGTAATAAAAACTAAGGTTTTTCTGTAACTACACTCAGCAAAAAAATTAAATGAGCAGAAAAAATGCACAATTTTTTCAGTGATTTTTTAAAGGCCGTAACTTCGTGATAAATGGTCGTATCGGGAGAAAAAAAAGCATTTTAAAGCCTGAAATCTCTAGTTTACGAATATCGATTTTTACGGCGAAAAAATCTCCATAAATATCTCGAAAAAATAATTTTTTTTCGAGATTTGATGAGTAATACAAAATTGTGAGAAAAATAACGAATTTTTTTTTTCATCTTAACCATTATCAATTAACATTTAAGGAGCAATAAAAGTGCTCCCTTCATTTTTGATAAAACTTTGACGATTCGGGTAAAAAAACGGTTTAACCGATCCATTAAAAAATTTACAGGGTCTTCGGGTATGTATTGAGCTCAAAAACAACCTGGAAACATTGGTCATTTTCGGAATATTTGTAAAGTTGTGGTGGATTTTCCAACGCGGCAGAAAAAGTCATTTTTTGGTACTTTTTCAAATCAATATTGAGCTTTAAAAAAAATGTTTTCCTCTAAAATACCAAATGGAACTTATAGAGGAGTTATCCAAGTTTCCGAAACCACCTTCCGTTCGCTGTACGATCATTAGTTCATGAGATATAGATGATCAAAGAAAAAAACTGACTTTTCATTCAATCGGCGATATCTCAGCGACAAATTGTCGTACAGAGAGCAAACAAATACCAAATTGAAGCTAAAGAATCAGGCTAAATGACCCAAGCATTGATTTAGCCAGGAAGTTTCTTTTAGCCCATGGACGAGATTGAAAAAAAAAAAATTCGAAAATTTTTTTCTCGCGCTATTTCTTATGACAGCGCCGAGTGTGATGCTCAAAACAAATCTCCGCGAGATACTTAAACTAGATATTTCAAACTTCGAAATGCTTTTTTTACTCCCGGTACGACCATTTTCCACGAAGTTACGGCCTTTCAAAAATCACTGAAAAAATTGTGAAATTTTTCCTGCTCCTTAATTTTTTTTGCCGAGTGTATTTTTAAAGTAAATCTATTCTCCTGTTATTATTATTCAAATCTGTGTTCTTAACAGGTCCCCCCTCCCTTTATGCCGTTTTTTCAGGTTTTTATCCCAATAAAATTTCGGTACTCGAAAGTTTCACTTTTACAAGTCAAATAGGATTTTTTAATCTTCTCAAATTTTAAACATTTTCACCGAAATCGCATCAAGCTTTTGTGATTTCATGAAGTATGTCAGACCCACTTTTGATTTGGCCGGAAGGAATATTAGTACGGGCGAGACGTCAAGTCGAGGGGAGATATAAACTTTAGTGATGCTATGATCGATGGGCTATTGAGCCCATGTCGAGGGAGAGTGAGGGAATTAGTGCTCCTGATGCCCGTCATTTGTATGCATTTATATGCATATATGTAACATTTATTCTGCTGTAATCGCGTATTTACATGCTAGCACGAGTCATGGCTAAAATCGTAAAGTTTTTTCACAACTTGGATTTTACACGTTGGACGCTTACAAGATCAATTAGCAGGACAAAATGATTCTACTCTGTTAAAGTGCTAGGAGTTAAAAAACATTTTAATAAAAAATTTTTTTTTTTTAATATACCACGTTTTTAAACCGGACTAAAAAGTATAAAATAATTTCTCCTAGCCCCATACAGATTTATAACCCCATACAGATTCCGAACCCCATACAGATTGTCCTGAAAATTTGTGATTGTGAATTTTTAATAGCTATATACCATTTCAAAGCTAATATACCACTTTAAAAACGTGGTATATTTTTTTAAATTAATTTTTATTTAAAGTTTATTTTTAATTTTTTCTCTTTCACTAAACTATATTTTATTTCTTTATTTATTTTTTTCATATTTTTTTTCTCTTTTTCACTCTCTCTCTTACACACTTAAGGAGGTTGAAGCGTTACGACGAATCCAACTTTCGGGACTGAAATTTTTATATGATGTTGACGAATACGTTATGCACACTTTGAAAAATTTGAGCTATATTGACTGTTCAGTTTTTTCGTAATAAAATTGCAAAGGCGAGCACTTTGAGCTAGTGAAGCACGTCGTCTGATGGAGACGGTCGACCGGAAGTGCGGTGATCACGGTTTTGCTGCTCACGCATCCAACTAAGGTCGTTGGAAAACTGAAATTTGATAAATTAGGCATAATAGATATTGTAAAAAATCGAAAATTCGAACTTCACCGTGCATTTCAAGCACTACATTATAAAACGGTTTCAACGTCCGGTTGAGTATTATCATAATGACGAGATAGTACCCATATACTTGTCAACGTCGGGCGTAACAGCTGATTCGTTTGACGAGCATAACCTAGCTCTGTAGCCCGATTCTGTAACTCGGTATCGACAGTTTTCGTTGTAGCTGGCTAGGGACCGCCAATCGCATGCACGATCACAACAAAAGGAGCCTCTTATTAGCTGTCGCTAGGTAACGATAACGAAAACGTCCGCTACCGAGTTACAGAATCTCGGTACTGCTTGGATATCGTTGTAAAGACTCCAGAGTCGTTAAGGATCTAATTTTTAATTTTTTATTAATAAATATGCATTAAATAAAATATTTACCACAAATTTGGGATCGACAATACGAATATTCAACAAAAGTTAACATAAATCAGAATACCCGTGGGGTAACATAAATTTAGTCTTTTTGTTGACCCCGAGGAAGCGCTCGTACCTCCTTAAGTCTTCAATCTGAAACCTGTTGCAAACTATTAAATATTGTACATATTATTTAAATATATACAATATCTATTTGTATATTATAATATTTATTTTATTATATATATATATATATATATACAGGGTGAGGCACATAAAGTGTTACAGAGCAATAGCACTCAAACTATTGATCATATCCAAAAATGTTTCAGACAAAAGTTTCAGTGTTCGAAAAGGCCGTCATACTGGACTACCCTATTTGTTTATCGGTGGAGGCGCTGAAGCTACGTCAAGGTCAACTCCACTTTTTTAAATGGAACCATGTATTTTTTTTCGATGACATTATTACCGATTTTAAGACGAATTCAGCGACCTACAACACAAGGTCATTCTAGTCACGCAAAGTATGAAAATAGTCGAAAAATCGAAAAATATCGGAATAATCACTTTCAAAGGATCCACTAACCTTGGTTTGGGTCTACCTACAGAAGATGCTCGAAGTGATGACCCTCGACTTGTAAGCACTTGTTAATTCGCTGATGAAAAGACCGTCTAACTTCAGCCAACATTTATGGTGTAATTTCGGTACATGCTCGGCGTATTCTTTCTTTCATGTCGTCGCTTAAAAGCCATGTGCGATTTTTGTTGCCTATCCGGATAACGAGCCGCATACAAATCTTGGGCGTTTCTGTAAGGTTTACGGCATTCCCCCAGCATCATCAACATATCAAAAGATTCTTGAAAATCGTTCATTTTCGCGATCCGATGTACTCACGTTAGAAGGTAATGCGTGACTAACTGATATGTCAACAGAAAATGCGTACTTGCTGCCGATAAGAAACATTGGTATCGTAAGAAATGAAAACAGCGATCAAACAAGTGTTTACAAGTCGAGGGTCATCACTTCGAGCATCTTCTGTAGGTAGACCGAAACCAAGGTTAGTGGATCCTTTGAAAGTGATTATTCCGATATTTTTCGATTTTTCGATTATTTTCCTACTTTGCGTGACTAGAATGACCTTGTATTGTAGGTCCCTGAATTCGTCTTAAAATCGGTAATAATGTCATCGAAAAAAAATACATGGTTCCATTTTAAAAAGTGGAGTTGACCTTGACGTAGCTTCAGCGCCTCCACCGATAAAAAAATAGGGTGGTCCAGTATGACGGCCTTCTCGAACACTGAAACTTTTGTCTGAAACTTTTTTGGATATGATCAATAGTTTGAGTGCTGTTGCTCTGTAACACTTTATATGCCTCACCCTGTATATATATTATTTTTATATTAATCTTATTTGTCTGTTTGTTTGCTTGTCATCCAATTCTAAGCTATGTTTAAAGATTCAAGTCTCTAGCTCATCCGGAAGTTAGTTTAAAATGGGTTGCAAAATTTGTACCGAACAGACAAACAAACAGACAAGAAAGCGAGTTAATAAAAACGTGGTAATAAAAGGGAACATTTATGTAAATTTGGAAGGGGACCGCTTAGTCGATTAATGGCTTGTTCACTGACCACGGAATGGGTGGGAATTTTGTTCAGTTTTGATGGTAACAAAACTGAACAAAGCCATTTGTATGGGTATAGGTCTTCCGCAGTTTCTCTGTGCGCTTGTGTCGATGTAATACGATAATGCATTAGGAAAGAGTGGGCAACACTCTAGGCGGAGCCTCTCGAAACCCTCACTGTTTTCAAGCTTCCATGGATACTCGAGATCAAATTGACCCCGTCAATACATTTATGGTGGAATAGCGATACGTTCTTGGCATCGAACGGGCTTCAGCAGCCCCTCCACCTAAGGTTTGAAGTTCCCTCTGTACGTAGGGACTAACAGATTTTTAATTGTATCGTAAATTTGTTAGGGACTGCCCTGTTCTGATCTTAGTATAAATACTTTTTTTGAACGCCCACAACGGAGCTATTTTTTGTCCAAAAGCACCATACTTCAAGAATATCAGCCATACATTTTAAGTGAAAATATTGAAAAATCAATTAACTATATTTTTAAGGGGTATTGAATTTTTTACGCGATTGTTAAATATATAAAATCATCTCTATTTTTGACAAATACGTTATAGTTTTATGAACAATTTTTTTTTAAATTAATAAATGGTGGAGATTATAAGTCGTCTAGTAGTACCCTCTTCAAACTGGTGGACAAAATACCTCGAGATCTTCCACATATTATTTATAACATTATTTAGGATGTAGAATAGGATTTTTTTTTATTGAGTGCCGCGATCATTTTTTATTTATTTTTAAAACTTAAAATTTTGGTAAAAATCAGAGTTTTTTCAAACACCTGTCATTTCCACAGATTTTTAAATTATTTTCCTATGCTATACTTTAGCTATTACTTTGCTGTACAAAAAATTCAAATTTGTTAGCCGATGCCTGACACAGAAAAAAATTGCACTATAGGAAAGGATTTTCAAAAGAGGATATAGACGACTTATATATCCGCTATTTTTTCCAAATTGTTCATAAAACTATAATTTATTTGCGAAAAATTTAAATAATTTCAGATATTTAATAGTCGAGTCAATTTTTTTTATACCTATTTTTTCGGGCGCCAAGGTAGTGTAACGCCTTAAGGGGCCAGTCCACTTTGGAGCCACTAAAAAGGCTATTTTCGCGATTTTTTTTTTGGATTTTATAAAAGATATGAATATAAAAGTTGTTGGGCTTGATAAATAAAGTCTTGAAATACATTAAAAAAAAATTTTATTCATTTTTATTCATTTTTAAGTACGAAAACTATAGTTTAACGTAACGCCTCAAAAATAGGTGGGCTAGGTAGCTCCATCACCACTCGGCAACGGCTTGTCTGAAACAAAAAAATCAAAGTCCATTAGATTCAGTATGACACCAGCTACAAAATGACCCTCGGATATAAAGTTTTATCAAAAAATAAAAAAATGGCAGATAAAAAACGAAAAAAGAAAAAAAAACGCGTTTTTTTCGCAGTTTTTCGCCAAAAAAAAGACTAAAAATCAAAATTTTTAAGCCATCGAGGGTCATCTTGTTGCGAATCATGTTTACAATATGTGCTTCAAATTTCAAGTGAATCGGTTTATTAGTTTTAGAGTTACGATGGAGCTAGATTTTGAAAAAGTTGTTTCGAGAAAAACGCGTTTGAAGTTTATACTATGAAAAACTCTTACCTAAACTCAATCTGCAATATTGACACAATATTTCTGAATGTATGTACTTTCGAAAACAGTAAAAAAAAATCGATTTTTTGAAATTTTCAAAGTTGACTGGCCTCTTAAGTGAAAAGGTTCACTTTCAGAATTCACCCGTTGAATATATTTAAATTAATTTGATTATTGAATTTCTTACGTTCATATTGATTTTCCATCTTATAGAAGGCAAAATGTATGAGCAAAATTTTGTTGACCCAATTGAACCGATATTGATTGTACGGCAACCATTTAAAAGTGACTGGAGTCATTTTACCCCATGTAACCGGCAGGAAGGTGTCTAGAAATGTGACCACGGATGGTTAAGCATCTACATCGTATGCCTTTATATTCGAGGAAATATAAATGTTGCTTCTAGTTCTACTACCTCTGGTCCTAAAAAAAATCGTAGGACGTCTAACAGTTTCCATTAAGGGGGGAAACTCTTTAGACGCCCGAAAATGAGTCATTTTTCCTGATTTTTTTTAAAGATAATAAAATAATCGCATCATTTTAAAATTGTGACATTATCTTATTACAACTTTCAAGTGTTAATATTTTTTTAACAAAACAAAATGGCGACTTTATAAACTATTCCTTTGGGCGTATTTTGCGTGATATCGAAAAGTGCTCTATTTGTCTGATTTTTTCTATTCATCTGATACAGAAATCGAAAATATTTTTCGATTATTGACATGTGTAGGGGAAAGATATACCTATAAAAATATGAAAAAGTATAAAATTTAAAATGAAGTAGGCTTTTTCATCAAATTTTTATATTTTTGACCATTTTCTCGACAATTTCTACCCCAAAAAAGTAATTTATTTACGCGATAACATCAAAACTTTAGGTATATCCTTCGTATAATAATACAGTGAGTAAACTCCAAAAAATTTCAGCCAGATCGATCAATAACTTTTTGAGCCTTAACATGAGCAGTTTTTGAAAATGCAGTTTCGAGATAATCGCGTTAAAAGTTTCCCTAGTTCACAGCATGCGGTCCCGGCGCGCTCTCGACTATGTGCTATAACTTCGTAAATATTTCATATTTCGATTTTTTGATATTCCAATATACTCAATACAATATACTTCCGAAATATGTGAAAAAATTGATTTTTTGAACATTGTAAAGTGTTTTCCCCCTTAACCCTTTGAAGCATAGTGACATACTGGTATGTCACCTACTTCCACTCTGTTTTTCTTGAATAAAAAAATTTTTTAGCGCATAACGACGAATGTAAATGTATATTTAGGATGTTAGGAGATCAATTGTTACTACAATATCACTATTAAGGGCTTATGTTGCACTTAGTAGATGTTGATCATCACTACAGTACAAAAAAACACGTTTTTTGACAATAAATGTAATTGTACCTAATCTAGCAGGTAAACCATATACAAAAAATGAATTCAGAGACGTTTTTTGGGTCGCTGATTACGAATTCGAGCTCAAAATCCAGAAATTCAAAATGGCGAATCCAATATGGCGGACCAAAACCGGAGATTTTACTGGAATTACTAAAACATCGGAGTTGCTCAATATGTTGATTCTGTTATACTGAATTTCTAATAGAATTACGCTTTTAGCATTACCCGGAGCTAACGGCGAGGACGTAGCGAGTTTCTTTTTTAATTTTTAATTTAGAACTTTTTAAATTTATATATTTTGACTGGTTTCAAAATTAGCGACTTCAATAATCCTAAAGCACCGAGTTTCCTTTCCATCAAGAGAATTTTATGTTTCAGTTCACCAGTTATTTTGAAATTATAAGCTCAGATTAGTATCAGTGAACAAGCCAGATTTGTGTTTCATTATCCTATATTGGAACTGCCATTTTTATTGTTCAATTTTGAACTGAGATTCGAATTCAACGACTCAAAAAACCCCTGCATATGGAGTTTCATCTTCATCAAGCTACTTTGAGCATTTTGGTCCGTCATATTCGATCCGCCATCTTGAGTTTCCAAATTTTGAGTGCAGATTTGTAATCAGCGACCCCGAAAACCCCCGAGTACCAACTTTTGCTTTCATCAAACAATTTTTGCATTTGTGGTCCGCCATATTGGATCCGCCATCTTGAATTTTCAAATTTTGAGTGCAGTTTTGTAATCAGCGACCCCGAAAACCCCCGAGTACAAAGTTTTGAGCTGATTGCACGTAAGGAAAAATGTATGCTTCAAAGGGTTAAGGGAAATCGATACGTTATGCTATATTTTTAATTTCGCTGTTTGCTATATCTCTCATTTGTATCTCACTATAATATTCACATAAACAAACATTGAAGCCCTTTATATTTATTTTTATCGGCTAATGTATCTAATTATTATCAAAATGGATATTGTATTTTGATGTGTATGCTATTGAATTTTTATGTATTTTATTATGTAAAATAAAATTTTAAAAACATGAGATGAAAATTCATATTCCTTCGACACAATATCTTCGGGACAAAATCATTTTGTGCAAAAACCGATACCGATTTCCTTTGTTTTTCCATTACGGAACGATTGACAGAGGCGTCCGAATTGTTCAGTTGTGACGCTATGTAAGGTTAACGGTGAGCTCGAAACGTAAGAATTATACTTTGAACCTGTCGTATTGGTTTGTTCGCTTCATATCGACATTTGGAGCGACTTAAAATGTCTCAAGCGATAAGAGAGTCACTTTTATATGACTTCGATCATAATTTATTCGTTTTGAAAACTATGCTACCAAATGTGAGGAACTTGCAAGGTGAGATTTTCGATATATTTTTCCTCTCGTCTTAGACCTCTATAGGCAATCTGTACCTTTTCGTTTACTTTAGCGTAAATACAACTGTCAAATTACACTAAAATAAAATCATTGCGATTAACGCAAAATAATTGGTTTTGAAAAAAAAAACGCAAAACGTTTTTTTATTTGCCAAGGTTCCGTCATCTAATTGCCACAAAAAGGCACGGTATCATAATTTCTTATGCGTGGTGGCCCGATGCGCAAATCGCCGTTTTTTTTTAACTTGCACAAAAATCGAAATTTCTCGTGACAGATAGAGAGAGCGTCGTAAGGTGGATAAGACTTTTGAAAAAAAGCGCTAAAACCATTGACGAATTGAAATTGCGGAACGATTTTATGTATCATTTGGTTTTGGGCGTTCAAAAGGATTCGCTGAAGTCACCGTTCGACAAACCCCCACCAAACATGACTCTCATGTCTATGGCAACGCTGCTGGCGAGTACAAATGATTTATGACGGTCTTATGCAAATATATATATATACGAGAGCATATTAATTTTATGCATGCAATGAATTAAATCGTCGTATAGCCTCAGACTGAGGGAAAAACTGGACATCAAGATCTCGGGCCCACAAGTTCCGGCGATACCCTAGTAACCGACGACGCCGGGCGACCTTCAATGAGAAAACCGGAAATCGTTCGTCGTTCGCCTGATGGTGGAGAGTTTTTGGCTGGCCAGCCAATACCGGATGTCGGAGCTTTTTGCTATCTCGCGGTCCTCACAAAAAGGCGAAATTGAATTATTCTTCCTCCTGTTCGATTTCGAACTGATAAAGATAAAGAGAGCCACCCTCTTTCATTCCATATACGTGTATTCGGATATTTTTAGAAAATTAAAAACGATTTTTTTGTATATGCACACCGAACATCATTACTTTACAACATTGACGGACGTACGTGATATTACATGAACAGAAAAATTACTTTGATATTAACTAGATGCGTCTATACGTTTTTTTTTATTTCAATTACCTACGTTTTTCGTGAAATCAAAATTTTCCTATTACATTCCATTATTAAAATTATTTATTTTAAGTATTTTTATTTATGCAAATCAAGATTTATTTAATATCTTCTAATAACTAGATATTTTATTTATTCCTAATAAATCTGTGATCTGGTTTCATCTGGTAGTATAAGACAAAAGAGACAGACGGAAAAAATGATACACGATTCAGTCTCTAAAAAATCTCGTGGCTTTGTTTTCACTAGAAGACTGTTGTAACATGCTGCAGTTGAGCAAAATGATTAGTCTTTCTATACATAAATACTCGTGTCTGTCCCCAGATAGACACATTTAGCTCATATTGGCATCATATGGGCATTATCTATGAGGCATAGAAATTAACACAGCTATGTGTCGCTTATGAGTGCTCACCTCCAAGTCATATTTGCATCACATAACGATTCACAATAACACATCCAATTGAAGCAAAGTTGTTCTCGCGCGAGTATGCATGCAGTTAATTCATCAGCACTAGCAAAATCGGCTCACGAATATCCAACAATAACGGAGTGCATATGAGGTTTATATTGGTGTCACAGGGTGACGTAAATGTTGTGTTCATATGGACCTCATATGGGAGTCACGGCTTGAAGACATTTTAGTACTCATATGGAGCTCATATGGGCGTCACGGCGTGACGTAACCACATTGTGCTCATTTGGAGCTCATATGGGTGTCACGGCGTGAAAAAATAGTAGTGCTCATATGAAGCTCATATTGGCGTCATGACATGATATAATTGTTGTGCTTATATGGACGCTAGAGGGCGCAACCCGTACTATTGTGCGATATTGTACAGGCTGCCGGATCTGTGTCTGAAATGACAAAATTTATAAGTCTACAAATTATGAATAAAACAAATTTCTGGTAGTATTTTTCGTTTCCATACGCTTTACTTATATTGCTACATATGTGATAATTGGATTAAAACGTGTTCTGAGCCTGATTAAAGTTTTTGCCTAGCCTCGGTTTCGAACCTACGTCTTCTAATTCTAGAGCTGAGCGCGCTACCTACCTAACCATCCTATCACTTGTGTAAATGTTCTTTTTTTCGTTCCTTACTTTTATCATTTTAAAAAATGTCAATAAGTGGGCAAACGTTGAAGTTTGCATTGTTGCAATGCAACGAAAATTAATTTTTTTTTACTACTGATTTTTTTTGCCCATCTAGACAGTAAAAATAACTGACACGTTTTTACATATTCTTATTATAGTTTTACGACTTCAAGGCTTTTGATAATGATAAAAAAAAACGAATGACTGCAGTTATTATTACGTATATCATATAAAATTAATACCTTGTTGTCCTTGCTAAATATTTTTGTGATGTAAGAAAGACATCCAGATACATTAAAAGGAATGACGAAAAAATGTTCAATTTTTTAAGAAGGTATAATACATCCATTTGAATTTTAAAAAATAACAAATTCTTAGAAATTAATTTTTATTGAAATTTTAATTCATTATATAGCACTTACTATCGCCGTGGTATGGCGCTCATAGGAAATATTACTGAGAAACATGCATATCGCCGTCATATTGCGCTCATCGAATGTATCACTGAGAACCATGCATATCGCCGTTATAGAATGTATCACAGAGGTACACGCATATCGCCGTCATATTGCGCTCATGGGATGTGTCACTGAGAAATATGCATATGGCCGTCATATTGTGCTGATCGAATGTATCACTAAGAACATGCATATCCCCGGCATAGAATGTATCACTGAGAAACATACATTTTGCCGGCATATTGCGCTCATGGGGTGTATCACTGAGAAATATGCATATCGCCGTCATATTGGTTGCATGGCATGTCTACTACCAGTGCTAACCCAGTGAATACACCAACAAAAAATATTGGATGACTACCATATGACGTCAATCTGCAAATATTCATTGCAGAATTCAAATTTGCCCTCTTATGAATTCATCTTGTAGTCAATGGATGATGTATTTCGAAACGACAAATTTAAGTCACGATGTATCTCAAATCCAAGGTACTGAATGAGCTCATGGAATGTATTTACCAACTTAAACCAAATTGCGTTCATGTTAAGTACAATTCATGAGAACAATTGATGTTATCATAGTGAATACACACCAAAATGTCTACATATGACTTCAATATGACGTAAAATTTGCGGATGTTAATTGCGAACACTTGAGCACAGCGATATGAGTTCGACGTGCTCTAAACGCATGATGCATTTGTAAACGACATATTAAGATCAAAATGTTTTGTAAATACATGATACTAAATGAGTTCATGGCTTTGCATCACAACATGTAGTCAATATGCTGTAAAATTTGCTTTATCAATTGTATGCACGTCGTGATAATCATGACTGTCTATCTGGGTCAATAAAAGGCACGACGATACATTTCTTTTTTTTCCAAATAACAGCCTTGTTAGTGCCCAAAAAAGAAAAATAATTCAACTTCTGTTCGCCGCACTTTTATGTCACGAACCTATATTCCTTTGTCATATTCGTACCATATATTGTGTTTTATCTTTATTTGTTTAATTTGTACCTAATCTTTATTGATTAAATTTGAATATATTTAATATTTAAAATGCATAGCTTGGACAAATAAAAAAATATTTGAAAGAAATGAGGTCATATTAGGCCGTGAGACAAGGAAAAAACCTATCTGATTTAAGGTAGTAGTCTCGCCAAGGCGTTTTTCTATACATTTTTTTCAATTTTGAGGACCCATTCAGGACACTATTTTTTTATTACCTGCAAAATTTAAAAACGATTCGCCGTTCCGTTTTCGAGATATTGTCAATCAAAGATTTCATGATTTTACACGTGTACTTATGAGGAGCAGTGGAAAATTTTGGACTTCTTGCAATAACGTCGAAACTCTTCTACAGATTTTTTTAAACAAATTTTCAATTAGAGAGGAACATATGACGAAGTGGGTAAAAAAAATCATGTATCTTGACCGTCTAGTTTCAGAGATATAGCGATTTAAATTAAGCAATGTACTGTATGCATATTCGTATATGCAGATTATCTACATATTAGTAGCCGGAATAGGTAGTCTGATACAATAGTGAGGGTTACGTAAGCATTATATGAGGCGTTTTCAGCATTACTTTATAAGTTTTTACACCCCGATAAGATGTACAACCTACATTATGGTATAAGGATGTTTTGCAATATTTCGAAACTTTCATCGATTGAGCAGTGAATAAACTTTTCAACGTGACTGTGACGAGACTACTTACTACTTTAAATAGATCTTATTTAAATTGGATATTCTTTTTCGGCAGTATAAAAGCTGAATGTTTCATATTTGGCCATAAAACATGACATGTATGATGGAATCACAGATTATCGAAAGCTCTTTTAATTCTACGAAGTGTCGTTCAGTAGCAAGAATAGCGTCTTAAGGGGTGAGGGCTAGTCAGCATTTTCAAAAAATCGTTTTTTTTTCATTTTCGAAAGTACAGCATTTCAAAAGTATTCTCTGAAAATTTTAGACAAATCGGAGCATTATTGATGAAGATATACAACTTTGAGCACAGCCGCCGCGAACGGGTACCAGCGGGGGAACCAGGTAGTGTCTACCTCTACGGGTACGCGTCTACGAGGGTGTAAAAAGAATAACAAAGGACTCGGCGGTAAAGGAAAACTTACTGGCAAAATGATTGATAAATTGTCAGAGTATTTGGGTAAGGCTATTCGTGATAATTGTGATTCTGTTGAAAAAATGAAAAATGCCATTTGGGCCACGTTCTATCACTATAGTTCAACCGACAGAAACCCGGTTCATCACAAATGTCCAGCAGGTACTCACTCGTATTATACGTATCAGCGTGCAAAAGCAGAGAAGAAGTTATGCTCTTTGAAACACGATTACAATGCCTTGCCAACGATTGTATTACCTGCAATAAAGCCTATTTACGAAGATCTTACAAAAGACGAATTACTACAAAGATGTACAGGAGGATTTACGCAAAATAGTAATGAAAGTTTTAACCAGAGCGTTTGGAAGGTCATCCCAAAAACGTTACCTGCCAGCTTCACCACTGTTAGCATAGCAGCCAACATTGCTACCTGCACCTTCAACGAAGGTTCCTATGGCTTGTTAGCAGTTTTTGATGCTATGGGGATTAAATTAGGACCAAACGCCCACAATTTTTCCACAAAGGAGGACTCTGTTCGAGTTGAAGTGGCTAACCGATGTTCGGCAGAAAACACTCGAGAGGCCAGAGTAGTTCGATGACGGAAGAAAATCGCTTCTACTGCGACTGCTAAGGCGAAGGAAGGGTCACTTTATGGTGCCGGAATAGATGATTCAATGTAAGTCCAGAAATAATTTTTTTATTTCCATGTAAATTGTACTTAAAACTTTAAACGCGTTTTTCTCAAAAGCACGTTTTCAAACTCGGTGATCACTGTAACTCCAGAACGGCTTGACCGATCGTTTTCAAATTTGTATTACTTATTCTGTACATAAATGTCCCCTGGATGGACGAAGGATTTTTATCGGCGGTGAATAGTTTTTTTTTATAACTGAAAATATGAGTGAAATTTTGGTCGAAAAACAAGTTTTTACTTTGAACATCCGCCATTTTGTAAAAATTCGAAATTTTCATTAAGCCTCCGTCCATCCTGGGCCCAATATGATTTACTCATGATCCCCGTTAATTTTTTTGGTTTCAGATGATCCAATGATGAGCAGCAGTGATCACCGCGAAACACCTTTTTTTCTGGACCCCTCGCAGACTGACTGCATCTCGCTTATTTATCATCATTTTTCAATGAAAATTTTACTGTAGCTACTAGAAATATTGATTATTGATATTGGAAAACGTCTTTCACTAAATAATAAAACCTGTAAAAATTCCCGAAAAAAGCGTTTTTTTCGGCGTTACAAGTAGCCCTCACCCCTTAATGCATACTTAGGACAAATGGACGAGTTCAACGGTGCGCTGGACATTCCATCGCTTCTGGTGTGTTTCGCTGCGGTGTATGGGCTTCGTAACCGTAACTCATTTGATACCTCAAGAATGAATACACCAGGGGAGGACAAGGACGAGCGAAATAATAAAAAGTCTGCAGCGAGGATGTAAGACGGGAAAGGCCAGGGTGGTGCGTCGAAATCGATGCGTAGCAGATTTGGTTCTCCAATCTTCGACTGAGAAGCAAGTTCGAGGCCGCACAGGCTTTCCAGTTCAACCGTCACTGACGCAGCAGCTCCGCAACGAACCATCCGTGCAAATTTCAATTTTAACTGCTAATCTCCCATCTAATAGCCCACTCGTACCGAAAAGCCTTTCGTACCGATTCTACTTCTCGGACTCGTAATATTGTATGCCATTTCATTATGGAGCCGGATGCTGACATTTGCTCGACTCCCAATTATGGTCTGAACCATAGAGGCTACAGGAGTCCAAGCTTCGATCTAAAGACGGTTGAAAACAAAAAAAAAAATATGTGAAATTGTGATACTCAATATAACGCTAAAATTTACCACTACTCGCGCAAAAATATTGTCATGGATACACACCGATTCAGCCGGATATCGGACCGGATCCGGGAGCGAAATGTAACGCTCGCAAATTGGACTCCAGCCAGGATCCTAAGCCGGAACTATTAAGGACTCTAGTCAGAATCTAAATAGAAACTTTGCATAGGATCCAGGCTAGAATTGTCACATCCAGAAGGGATGAGAGCATGATATTTCTGTTTCCCTCTTTGTTGCCTACGCCAAGCGCATTAGCACGGGATGAGGGTAAAAAGGGGATGTGTGTGAGATAAGTAAGATTAGGAGATTTTCGCGAATGGGTAGGTGTTCGAGGAATAATTTGACAGACTTCTGTTCGATTGACACGATGTTATTTATTAAAAGATACTAATTGGGTTAAGGTGATCAGGGCTTCGAAGTGTAATACAGAAAAAAAACATATGGGTAGCTTACATTCGTTGAGTGTTGGTCGCTCGCTCGGTCGCGCGGATGTTTATTGTAGCTCGGAATTTCGAGGACCTTTGCTCTTGGCCTAGTGCGCTTGCTGGTACAATGGTATTCGACGGGCCGCACACACGCTGTGTTTACAATGTGCCGCAGATGGGTTAGAGGGTCACTTCGCGAGGGTGAAGAGCGCGGAAAAGATTCACGATATCTTTTGAAGTAAAATAGAAATGAAAATGGATGATCGACAAACAGAGTTAGATTATTAGGCGCGGAACAGAGGTACGAATCGCGATACAAGGTTGGAGACGATAGAAAAGATCTTTCTAGTTTGAATGATGATGTTGAACTCTTCGATAGAGATTTATTCGGAAAGAGACTAACTCGGATGGAAGTCAATTGAAGACTTGATCAGATCGGGATCGATAGAAGACTGAGTCGGATGAAAAACGATAGGAGACTGACTTGGGCTTTTTGCGGACTGGCCCTTCTTGGTTCGCTTATGATTTTCACGAAAGTGGGAGTAGAGAGGGATTCGATCTTTGATTTCCTTCCTTAGAAGTTATGATGGTGGTGGAAGGGGAAGTATGTTCTTTATTCCTTTGTTAATCTTGGGCGCATGATGTGCGTAGCCAAAATTCGACGCTGACTTTTTCGCGATAGCGCAGCGGCCGCTTGGTTCTTATGACACGGGTGTGCGCTGGTTTTTTATCGCACTCCGCTCTGTTATTGGGTCGACGCTCTGGCCTAATTGATTCACTATTTGGTTCTACGCGATACGGCCCTTCGTGGAATTTTCGCTCGGGACCATGTTCTTGATGAAAGCTAGATGAGGTGATGAAGTTAGACGTTGCTCGAAACTCTGTGTGGGTTTTGTCATGTGACTTTTCGTGGAATATGGGCCTGAGACCGTGTATTTATTGGTAAGTAGAAGAGTCCGTGGAGTTAGCCGATCGCGTTGTTTGAGTGGATGAGGAGGGTTGGATGAAAAGTATGCGCGACGCTTGCTTATCGTCGATAGGTTACGTTTTGGCTGTGGTACGCCTAAGAAAATACAAGGATGCGTCGAAACATGAGAATGCCGCATTCGCTTAATGGTTATTCATGATTTCTATGGGAAATCGCGCAGGCCAGCGTTCTCGCCGGATTTCAACAAAGTATGAGAGAGGAAAAGAAATATTTTTATGCGCCTTTGCTCGCGACATGACAGAATGCCAACCTTCTAGAACAAGATCTAGTTCGATATCGAATCGGATCCCAGGGATGAATGTAAAAACCACCCGGGGGTCGATTCTGTAACAAAAATGTGGTGAAAGAACTAAATGTAAGCAGCTTTCTCGATTTCGTAACTTTCATCATTGTGAAAATGTGAGCCATCTCACGGAAGTGCGTTCGACAAGAAATTTCTTGACGGATGGGTGAGATCCGAGAGAAGAAGGCCTAGAATAGAGCGAGAGAGAAATAATAGACTGCATCGTGCCGCATGTTGGAGAAGGTTTCTAAGTTCTAGAGGTTAAGTGAATTGTAGTTTTCATGTGAATACGACTCTCAACACTCTAAAGAGTGTTGAGAGTCGTATTCACGCGAATCTAGAAACTCTACAGTGTGTTAAAAGCACTGTTAAAATGTCCGTAACTCAAACAAACCCAAACGCAAATAAACAAACTCAAACAAACCCAAACGCAAATAAACAAACCCAAATCCAAATAACTCCAAACCAAGACGTTATCTGCAGAATTGATTTGCAGGGTAAGTTCTTCCCATAATTCGTCCTGTAATAAGCGGTCGAATCATTTATTATTTAACATTTGAAAGAAATAAATTATAGACTTTTTATTTACAAAAAAATAACCCATAAAATCACTACTAATTTTTATTTACTTTCTCGATTATACCGTAATCTCCAGCAACCAAAGTTCGGGTGGGTCCACATAAAACGTATCATTATTTATTTGTGTTTTCCGGTCACATTCATTTTTATCACAAAAAAAAATGAACGGATAAAAAACAAATGTCGCCGTCTTTAACATCTCGTTGACGTTTATATTTTATTTCGGCTGAGGAGTCGTTTTTAGCAAGTACAGTCTGGGAAAGTAATTTCTCTTATCACTTCATGTCTAGTGATTTCGTAACTTCACTGCGATACTACAAAATCGCATGAGCATATTCACGTGAGGTGAAAATGTGAAAAGTGAGTGGGTTCACTTCAGTTACAGAATCGACCCCCAGGAGATACCGATTCGTATCAGCCGGAGACGCCGGACGTTTGCTGAAATCATTTATTCAAGCGTTTGAAATAGTTAGGTGAAAATTGGTGCTACAGTATAACTGTTAAAACTTATATATTTTAATAACAGAATTGCGAACGAAATTCTTTAGATTTAATTAAAAAATGTTGAAAAAACAATATATAGACCTTGAAAGACATATTTCCTGGAGAAAAGTGACGTAGGATATTTATTCCAAGTAATTATATTTAAATTAAATTGAGATCGTTCGAACTAAGAAAATATGCATTTAATTTACTAAGAAAAAAGTATTTAATACGTATTTGAAATACGTATATCAAATTCTTGCCACCACGTCTCCGCCTTGTGCTACGTAGTGAGTGCCATGCCATCTGGCTTCGGATGAGGATACTTAGGTATCCTTAAAATATTTCTGCACGCGTAGTGTCAATTCGATCAACCAGCCCATGCTATGAATATAGGTATTAATACTTTGTCGATAGTTGAGAATGTTAATTGAAATTTGCACTGTGCCTCTTTATTCCTGTGCAGCCCTTCATTTCAAATATACTTTTGACATGCGTAAGCACAGAGTATATATGCGTATATACATATATGATATTGTATTGCACGTATAAATGCGCTTATAATTAATCTATGGTAACTTGATGTAGTATTTGTATCCTTGACCACTCGATCCAAGAATTCTCCATCCACCCGCGTAGAAATTCTGATAGGGCCTGATGCAGGACGCTTTCAGGTTCTGGCTGCCCTGGTAGAGCACGTACAAGGTAACCCGATGGCATCCTGCTAGAAAGTGTAACGTGTGTCACATATGGGCCTTATCGGTTGCCTGATCAGGCCGTTATCAGCTTGCTTGATCAGGTGATTATAATATTGCCTTACGAAGCCAATACACACGCATGCGCGGACACATACTCGGTCTGCAATGTATTGCAACACTTAGAATGTATTTGTCTGAATTTTTTATTATTAAACACAATTATAAGAAAAGTTATAATTAGATATATTTATTAAATATAGTTATTTTTACTTCAGAATGATTCTGTTACGTTCAGAAGACGTTTTGAGGGAAGATGGACGTTTAAACGTTAAATTATTTAACGTTTAATGTTTAAATTATATTCTCGTTTAAATTATTCTTCTCATTCTGGTTGCACACACACACCTCGTAAATAAGTTCATGTTTTTCGGGTGTGAGCTTTGTGAAAAATAAAATTTTGTAAAAACAATATAGTATACATGCAATATCTCGTGCAAAAATTGTCATAGGGATCCAATTGGATTCCCATACTTACCCCGACTTCCTTATAGGGATCCAATGGGATAACCCATTGTATCCCTATACTAAAATGTCACGCTCGTACATGGGATTCGAATCGTGATTCCTCACTGGCTCTCAATGTACGAATCCAATCTGAATTCTGAACGATTGATACATTATCAAAGAATTCGATACGACCTTCAATGGATCACATTGTATTCTGTACGTCAAATTGTCTCAACATCATATATAGACATAAAAAACACACTCGTTTTGTATATCGATCTTGAGAAAGTATAAATCTTCACTTAAAAAAAAATATATAAATTGCTTTAAAAACGAATATCTTAAAAATTGTTTTGAATCACATCACTGCAAATAAACTGTAATTATCGTTTTTTTTAATTTATTTTACTGCACTTTGACACAATATCACCACACACGTACAAGCTCACGGAGCATGCAGATTATGTTTCAAGACGTCGAATTTTTTCTCATGACTTTTTACATATTTTCTATTCGAACGTGGTAAGAATTCTCAAAGGGCGTTTATCGGGGAACAGTATAGAATCCAATTGGACCCCGATGAGGACTCCCTATGTACGGTGTGCATATCAAATTCCTTTAGAGATGTGGGTGCATCTTGGGACTTCCCACACTGACAGAAAAATTCTTTTGATATTAACTAGATGCGTCTATTTGATTTTTTTATTTGAATTAACTAGATTTTTGTGAAATCAATTTTTTTCCTATTGTATGTCATTATTAAAATTATTTATTTTAAATATATTTATTTATTCACATTAAGATCTATTTAAGGTAGTACTAGCGGATTGACTAGTCAACAGAATATCTATCCATTTTCGAATCTGAAAAATGCAAAATATAATACATTTAGGTATAATAATAAACATGATACGGAAAATAATTATTTGATAAGTGTATGTGATAACTGTGTGTATCATATTTTGAAAAGTGAAGTATTAAAATAGCAATCAGATTTGACTTGAGTTGTCTCACCGTTCGCTATTTCATAATTCTGGCAATATCCGTGGCAACGCTGTTCTCAGCCGCTTCCGATAAATGTCAAAAGTGTGTTTGTTCGCTGTGTGTAAGCATGTGTTGTAGTGTGTGTGCAATGTGCGTATTGCAACTTCGGTCTTACATACAATATGGAGTACAAAAAACGCCCGCAAAGATAAAAAAGAATGATAAAAACTTCATTATATAATATTCAATCCATAATTATTTATCATTAAGGGGAGATATACACCTAGGAGCCGGAAAAAAGGTCATTTTTGTGAATTTTTTCAAGGAAAACTATTTGAAATTTCGGATTGGGGTTTTAATTATCTAAAAGTATATACATTCAAAACTATGTTTAATTTTCTTTATTAAAAAATATCAAAAATATACAAGGATATTGTATGATCCTTGGAGCGTCGTAAAAAAATCTGCGTATACGGTACCCACTGGCGTTTCTTCAAAAATCATCTGAAAAAAAACCAAAAAGATTATTAAATTAGATAGTATAATCTAGTACTTGTCATAGCCGATTTTGAAAATATCGATTTATGACAAAATGGCGGACGTTTGAACATAAATAGTGATTTTTGGGCAAAAAATTAGTTATTATTTTGCCTATAAAACAAAAACTAAGTAACGGAAAAAAAATCCTATGCCAAGTACTAGATAATGGTGTATAGAATAACCACAAAAAACCTCAAGGCAATCGGTTCATCGGTTTTCGAGAAGTTTTGGGTACCGATTTGAAAAACGTGGTTTTTGAGAAAAACGCGTTTCAAAATTTGGAAATGAATAAATCATGAAATTTGTCAACTTACATGAAATCATCGATACCAGGCCCATGGTGTAGGTCTTCTACGGTCGACGGAATGTTCATAGCTTCTAAATTTTGTTGTCGGCGCCGTATTCGACCTTCTTTTGTCTGTTCTTGCGCTTGCAGCTCGGCTTTCGCTATGCGAGTTACGTCTTCTTGCGCAGCGTACAAGTGCGCTCCTGATCCAACCGATATTCCTAACACGTTCATAACTTCCAATAATGAGGTGACACCATTGTTGAACGTGCATGTTGCAATAAATACAGCAATGGTAACGATTTTGGCCCCGCTGTTCATCGTTTTTGGAGCTATCTTCCAAATAAGTTGGTTGAAGCTCTCATTGCAGTTTTGGGTATATCCGCCAACACAGCGTTCTAACAATTTGTCATTGCTGAGGTCTTCGTATATTGGTTTGATGACATCTAACACTATTTTTGGCAATGCAGAATAATCGGGACGGAAATTTTTCAGTTCTTTTTTAGCTTTCGCTTGTTGCCAATTGCACCACGATTCGGGGCCTTCGGGACAGAAATGATGTTGAGGCTTGCTGTCTGTTGAGCCGTAATGGTAGCCGTAATGTTGCCCATATCGCTTTTTTCATGTCATCCTTGAAGTTACAGTTTCTGCGAATAGCTAAACCATAGTAAATGCTCAGTTTATCTATAAGCTTTGCCGTCAATTTGTTTTTGCCGCCGATTCCAGGATTCTTTTTCTTGCATCCGCGAAGACGGGCTCCCATTCGCTTTTGAAATAGATCTAGACACGCTTTGTTCGAAGGGTCGCTTGCCGCTACCTGCCTGTCGGCTCGGCGCCGAAAAACACGTTTCACTTTCTCGGCTGTAACTGGCTTATTTATCGAAATATTAACTTGCCGTTTTCACCAGATATTCTGGAGACCTCAAACTTCAAGAAAATGCAAAAAAAAATCGATTTTTTCGACCATCTAGGTATCTCCCCTTAATGAGCAAGTTTCTCGCGTGAAGAACCTACAACTTTTGTCGTTGCATTCAAATTGACCGGCTCGATTCGATCTCCCGGATACGAACACAGCCGACGGCATGCGGTTTTGCCAAATCTACGCCATCTCTCCCGCCATGGCAGAGACGGCTAGCGAATGCAAAAATTAGTCGATTCAATCGATAATATCTGCTCGAAATATCCCGTAACTTATATTTTGTATGCAACATACGTGACCGCGATAGTTTTCTTGTTGTTTATCGCTTTTCGCGTAGCTCGTATCTATTCGCGAACTACTATTATTTTCGTCTCAAAGTTCGATCCGCACGGATTCCCTATATGGTATGGGTTAAATGCATTGATTTCGTGAATTAATTACTATTATATCTAGCCGGTAAGGCATGCTGAGTTTTCGCGGACGTCATTCTGTATGTCTATACTACAGCATACAAAAAATCAATTTTTTTTCTAATAAGGAGGTACGTGCACATACTACCTTAATAACGTCTAATAACTAAATATTTGATTTATTCGTAATAAATCTATGATTTGGTTTCATCTGATAGTATAA
This sequence comes from Ophion ventricosus, assembly GCA_963932345.1. Taxonomy (NCBI): domain Eukaryota; kingdom Metazoa; phylum Arthropoda; class Insecta; order Hymenoptera; family Ichneumonidae; genus Ophion; species Ophion ventricosus. The sequence goes on along the minus strand of OZ010712.1, from coordinate 3,065,851 downwards.
GACAAAAGAAGCCGACGGAAAAATGGTACACGATTTAGACTTTCAAAAAATCTCATGGCTTTGTTTTCATTAGAAGATTGTTGTAACATTCTGCAGTTGAGGAAAAGGGTTATTCTTTCTATACATAAAAAGTTGCGCCTGTTAATAAAATGCACGACGATAGCTTTCTTTTTTCCAAATAACAGCTTTGTTAGGAAAAAAAAGAAAAAATGTAATTTTTTTTCACAGCTCTTTTATGTCATGAACATATTCCTTTCTCGTATTTATGCGATATGTCGTGTTTTATCTTTATTTATTTAATTTGTATATATTTAATGTTTAAAAAGAATAGCTTGAACAAAAAAAATATTTGTAACCAATAGGGTCGTAGTAGGCTGTGAAACAAAGAAAAAACCTATTCTATTTAAATAGATCTTATTTAAAGTAAACATTTTTTGTTGGCACTGCAATAAATTTGTACATGGAATCTGTATAGGATATATTTTTTTGGGTGATCCAACAAATTCCGCTTGATAATTCCAAATGAAAAATTCTCCAACGAGGTCAGTCGGGAAATAGCGTGGTATCCACTAGGCTTCCAATGTGGACTCCCTACGTGCGGCGTCCCTACAAATCCCTATAGGGATGTGGTAAGATTTGAGGACTCCGCAAGAAACTTGTGCACGGAATATATTTATGTGCATTTGAAGTTTACACATTAATAATGTATCAAACATGTGTGAAGAAAACAGTATAATGGAAATTTCTGTTTACATTTTTATTCTTGTTTGGTTAAAACACTATTGTTTCCAATAGAATAGGGTCCAAATCTGGTGACCCGATTCACACCGTTAGCAAATATGTTTGTGTTTGTACCCAAAAATCAAGATCTTAATTTTCTGGCTTGCTCCTCGCTTTTTCTCTCGACTGACATTCATTTGAATATAATAAATCAATTAGTATAGCTGTTACCAGCAGTCTGTATAATCCGGTATTCTATAGAATACCTAGGCATTCTACAGAAGGCCTAAAACGTTCAAGCAATGTATCAAATATAATTTATTCCATACTTTACCTAGCCATTCTATACAATGCCAAATGTACAGCCGGAAAAGTTTTTAAGGGCGGGGTAAGGTTAATTCGGTGAAAAAAAAGCATAGTTTCAAGAATTTTTTTAGACGATACAGGTAATGCTGGTTTATTTAATTAATTTCCATATAATAATACAATATCTGAACTATATTTTCCTAAATTTTCATTGCAAAATATTGATAAATAAGCCGATGGCAGCAAATCTCCCCAGGCGCCTCGAAAAAAAGTTGTTTTGCGGTGTACGCTATAAATCGTCACTGGATCATCTGAAACAAAAAAATCAAAATGCGTTTATTACGTGAGATGTTTCTCGAGGTAACGCTGCCGAGTTTTTTGTTTATCGATTTTTTCATTTTCGGTAGCATTTGGAAGTCAAAAACGCGATTTTCGCTATAAAAAATCGGCAAATTTGTTATTGTAAGATAAAAAATAGTTATAAAAAAAAACTCGGCAGCGTTACTTCGTGAAACATCTCACCTAATAAACGCATTTTGATTTTTTTGTTCCAGATGATCCAGTGAAGAGTTATAGCGTATATCGCAAAACAACTTTTTTTCGAGGCGCCTGCGGAGACTTGCTGCCAACGGCTTATTTATCAGTATTTAGCAATGAAAATTTAGGAAAATATAGTACAGATGTTGTATTATTATATGGAAATTAATTAAATAAATCAGCATTACCTGTAACGTCTAAAAAAATTCTTGAAAATATGCTTTTTTTTCACCGAATTAACCTTACCTCGCCCTTAATAGATATAGATTGTTCGTCATTTGATGTTTTTTATGTTCCCTTATATTTAATTATAATTGATACGTTCTCCGATTCTTCAAGCATTTGACCAAATTGCAAATGTTGTGCGCTTTCGCCGCAAGTGGCGTAGTGTCGTTAATCGTACGGGCCACGAGAGGGCAGGAGGGCGCTTTTTTTAGTCTTCATTACGCATTCATGGCGGGCGGAAAACCTGAGAAAATAAAGATACTTTGTTTATTTTTACCGTGTCGTATTGTGAGATTCATTTGAACCTATTCTCAATTAATACGTGCATAGCACCGGCCCTCATTTGAGAGCACAATACACATGGTCCTTTCAACCGGATTGTCAAAAAACATCGACATACGCTTGGGCTATTGTCTCGCTAACGTCGTTACGACCGCGACGCCGAGGTACCAAGTTCAGTCGTAAAAGGTTGTAGTGTGTGCGTGTACTCTCACTGATACAAAAAACATAGATAACAGGCCGCAATCTAAAAACAAACGTTTAAAGGAAAGTTCTTCGGTGACGCGAGATACCGTTGTCGTAGTCGAACAATCGAGAAACGCCCGTGCGCTCGAGTGATACCCTCATGGTTGTGGCGAAGTATAAAGGACGTGCCGCACGAGTGGTGCAAACGCATTTGCGGTGTCGACGTTTCTCATAATCACGATAAAACAAAGAAGTGGCATGCGTGCATCTATTCGGGGATCACGAAGTTAAATATTATCGCAAGGGTTAATATTTAACAAGAGTGTATTCCGTCGCGCATGCGTAAAAATCGAACGGGTTCACGAAGTAATCGAGCGAGATCGCAAAGTAAACAAGCGGGAACGCGACGACGCCACTGCGATCGCGCGGAAACGTGATGTATTATGAGTGGTATAGTGTTGTACCGACGACGTGTCGGCATACGCGAGTGCTACTATACTAGCGGGTTACGCGTTACCTGTGACATATACAAATATATATAAATACAATAGTCGATCAGCTGTCACGTGACACAGTTTCGCGGGACAATATGGCTGACGCCGCGCGACTCAAGACCAGGAAGACTATACTAAAGGAGTCCCAAATATGTACTACAGAAATGGTATACGAATCTACTGGAAATACACAGTTTTCCATTGCGGCCACTATGTGGCGCCGGTGATGGCTGACGCATCGGCGGTAAGGGTAAATCGCGAGAAACTTCATTCCATTGAGCGAAAATGAAAAGGAATATAACCAAAAACTGAATATGCAAACGCTCCATGCTCATGCGCACGCGAACCAGACGATAGTAATTATTTCTGATTGCTTATAAAAAATTCTGAATCTAATCGTGGATATATGTACATGTTACATTGAGAAACATTGTGAATGTTCATTTTTTGTGTAAAAAGATGAGTTTTCGACATAGCCGTCGTTAGTCGTATTATTTTCATATCCTCTTTTCAAGTCGCACGGGAAAGTTAAAAAAAAACATTGCAATATGTTTTCACCAAAATGTAACAAATGTTTTTATAAACTACAAACGATACATATAAACATGGAGACATTGCAATATTGTTTCCCAGTGATAGCACTTTATGCATTCTGGACGGAATATGCTAAGCCACTTTCTTCAGTAACGTTTTCTATACAGAATAAAGAATTTTCATCAGGCTAGTAACGCTCTTAGAAAAAGAGGCAACTTTCATTCGTGACAAAAATCAAAAGGCTAGCTAAAATATAGGCACATCCCTTGAACAGAAAGATCAAGTGTGACTATTTCTATTTTTAAAAAGGAGAAAAAATGACAAATACCACCTTAATGAGCAAGTTGTTTAAGTTTCAACAACGCCATTGACAATTACAATTCAATGGCAAATCCACAATCATGAGTTTGTCAATACTGTTTCTCCTACTGTCAATTCTACGACATAAAAACTCATTACCTACTTTTTATTTTTGATACAAACCTTCATCCACTGCCATGTCTGTTTTTTCGCTAGTTTGCAAACCGCATTTGTTAGCCTTCTTCTCGAACTCTTCGTTATTAAACCTACAGTGGCGTCCATTTTCATACGTAAAGCGAAAATAAAATTCAGAATAATTTGTTGTTTGCTTTTATTTTAACGGGAAAACAAAAAATCAACAACCTCGGTTCATCCCTCTCACACGTGGTTACCTTTATCACGCCATGCGTCAGCTTCTACCCCGCACTACTGGTGGTTCAATCAAGTACTATTTAAATCCAGCAGATTCGCGTACCACATTTCCTCTATCCCCCCATTCGAGTTGGGACTCCTTTAGTATAGTCTCCCTGCTGAAGACCCTAGGGACCCTGCTCCCTACTCAAAAAATACAATACCTTTTGTCAGTATTAAAGGGTGAGGCATACGATGTTGTAAGTTCACTCTAAACTTCCGATGAAAACTACTCCGAAGCTTGAAAAATGCTGAATGATAGGTACGTTGACGACAACTTGATAATTCAGAGGCTCATCCGAGCGTTATACGACGTACACGTTATGAACAAGAAAAATCACGTGTCTTTAAGACGTATGCTGGACACAGTATTGAAACATCTCCGAGCCCTAAAGGCGCTCAAACGACCGACCGATCAATGGGACGATCTTATGATATATCTTGTTACTAGTAGGTTGGATCAAACGACGAACAAGGAGTAGGAAATCTCCGTAAAAAGGGTGAAATACCGAGGTGCGAGCAATTAACGGACTTTCTGGCACAACGCTGTCGAGTTGTGGACGCAGCCTCACGTACTCAAAAGACGGCATCGGTTACGATACATCAAGGTAAATCCGAGCATCACAACAAAAATACAATGGGCCACGTTGGCACGTGGAATGTAATGTGCAGCTTTTGTGGGAACGAGGACCACCCGATACATAAATGCAACGACTTCTTGCAACTCGGAGTGGATCAACGGATAAAAGAGGCGCAGGCTCGTAAGTTATGTCTAAATTGCTTGAGGATTGCGTCTTATCGAACGAAACAATGCGCAGCGGGACCATGCCGAAAGTACTCAAAACGTCATAATAAGTTACACCATTTGGAACAAACTCCGAAAAATCGTTCTGAGTTCGTCCCAACGAGCACTCCGGATCAGAAAAGCGAAAAGCAAGTCCTGCTGTCGACCGCAGTAATTAACGCCATCGGTTCGAGCGGTACGCCAATACCGTGCCGAGCGTTACTCGACTGTGGATCGCAATCCTGCTTCGTCACGACAAACTGCGTGGAAAAGCTCGGGCTCAAAAAAATCGCTACCAGCATTCCGATCTCGAGACTGGTAGGATTATCAACGCAAAGTCGCAAGCTAGCGAAAATAATTATAAAATCGAGGATCAACGGTTATCAAGCCAACATAGATTGCCTCGTGATCGAAAAAATAACTCACAATAAAAAATGAGCGGTAAATCTTATTCTCGGGGGTGGAGAAAATTTCATGCAGTTGAAGAGCTATGTAGCAACGCTCTTAGTTAGATCGAGTGATGTTGAAATGCAGTTGGAGTGCGTCCCATTGATCGAGAATCGCATCTACAGCCGGGAGTCTCACCAACCACCTCGTTTTCGAGAGTCGTACGATTTTTTTTCGGTGTTTTCCCCTCGAGCGAATATACCGATATCTATCCCCTCGATAGATATCGGTATATTCTAGTTGTCGCTTGGTGCTGACCGAAAACCACGAGTGCGTTTCAAGAACCATAAAATCAAGATGTCTCGGCAAAACTTTGCAAGCTTCCTCAGCTGCCAGAGGTAGCGAGTGGCATATGCATTTAATAACCACGAGATCGGGATTGATGGCTTGAAAAACCGTTGAAACAGAATGATGTGCGCCGATGTTCACATTTGCTTCGTCAACTGCAAGGCCCAGGAGTTTATCGTGGTTTAAACGATTGGCTTTGAGTTCGTTAAGAATCGCTGCTCCAATTGCATACGCGGTCCCTTCTCTCATTGCAATCACGCGGTGAAATGTGACAATTTTTTTCCGATGGCTAAAGTAGCGGATCATCACACATAATTTTTTTAGTATCGATCGTCGTTGATTTATCGATAATTAGTGAGAAATAAGAATTTCTGACATCTTCGCGAAGGTCTTTTAGGATGCACGGCGATGATTCCTTTTTTTATGAGCGCTGCGCATTTTGTCCGGTGTAATTGACTATCCTGCAGAACTTTGGAATCTTTATCAGGGCCCTTAATCAATAGAGAAAGATAGTCGACAGAGTTCACCGAGCCGTGTTCGGCAAAATACGTAGCCAGTTTTAACTTTGCTACCTTTCGCTTTTGGGCCAGCGTGATTTTCGCAAATTCGTCAATTTTTGGTAAGGTGTGAAGAATTCGCTCATTTTTTATACACTGTTCGTGCTTGGTCGTTGCAGCATGAGTAGTCAAACTCTTCTTATGTACGATGAGGATTATTTTATACGGCGTACAAAAAGCTTTTGTTGAACCCCTCTCAGGCGATGGTTTTAGCTAATATATTGTTTGAAAAAGTACCTTAGCATGCTTACAATGTACACTACATACTTGTAGTGTTCGCGTAAATCAGCCTTTACGTTCCCGCGCGAGAAGCTTTCCGATGCTCTCACCACGCGGGATGCTCTCAAGCGCTCGAGTTTCACTCCCAGCGCCGTAGCACTCGATCGGAGATCGATCGCGTTATTCAAACTCCTGAGCCAATCAAATTACTGGATGTCACTCGGGCCCATCTGTCACTCGCGACGCCCCTGGTCTTCTCGAGCGCTCGTCTCGCGTGGACTCGCGCGCGTTCTCTCACTACCCGGATAGACAGTCATGATTATCAAGGCGTGCATACAATTGATGAAGCAAATTTTACAGCATATTGACTACATGTTGTGATGCAAAGCCATGAACTCATTTAGTATCATGCATTTACAAAACATTTTGATCTTAATATGTCGTTTACAAACACATCATGCGTTTAGAGCACGTCGAACTCATATCGCTGTGCTCAAGTGTCCGCAATTAATATCCGCAAATTTTACGTCATATTGAAGTCATGTGTAGACATTTTGGTGTGTACTCACTATGGTAACATCAATTGTTCTCATGAATTGTACTCTACATGAACGCAATTTCGTGTACGTTGGTGAATACATTTCATGAGCTCATTCAGTACCTTGGATTTGAGATACATCGTGACTTAAATTTGTCGTTTCGAAATGCATCATCCATTGACTACAAGATGAACTCATAAGAGGACAAATTTAAATTCTGCAATGAATATTTGCAGATAGACGTCATATGGTAGTGATCCAATGATTTTTGTTGGTGTATTCACTGGGTTAGCACTGGTAGTAGACATGCCATGCAAGCAATATGACGGCGATATGCATATTTCTCAGTGATACACCCCATGAGCGCAATATTCCGGTAAAATACATGTTTCTCAGTGATACATTCTATGACGGCGATATGGATGTTCTCAGTGATACATTCGATCAGCACAATATGACGGCAATATGCATATTTCTCCGTGACACATCCCATGAGCGCAATATGACGGCGTTATGCGTGTTTGTCAGTGATACATTGTATGACGGCGATATGCATGTTTCTCAGTGATACATTCGATGAGCGCAATATGACGGCGATATGCATGTTTCTCAGTGATACATTCGATGAGCGCAATATGACGGCGATATGCATGTTTTTCAGTAATACTTCCTATGTGCGCTATACAACGGCGGTAGTAAGTACGATATAATGAAATAAAATTTCAATAACAATTAATTTCTAAGAATTTGGTGTTTTTTTAAATTCAAATGGATGTATTGTACCTTCTTCAAAAATTGAACATTTTTTCGTCATTCCTTTTAATGTATCTGGATGTCTTTCTTACATCACAAAAATATTTAGCAAGGACAACAAAGTATTAATTTTATATGATATACGTAATAATAACTGCAGTCATTCGTTTTTTTTTATCATTATCAAAAGCCTTGAAGTCGTAAAACTATAATAAGAATATGTAAAAACGTGTCAGTTATTTTTACTGCCTAAATGGGCAAAAAAAATTCAGTAGTCAAAAAGAATTAATTTTCGTTGCATTGCAACAATGCAAACTTCAACGTTTTCCCACTTATTGACATTTTTTTAAATAATAAAAGTAAGGAGCGAAAAATAGAAAATTTACACAAGTGATAGGATGGTTAGGTAGGTAGCGCGCTTAGCTCTAGAATTAGAAGACGTAGGTTCGAAACCGAGGCTAGACAAAAACTTTAGTGAGGCAGAGAACACGTTTTAATCCAATTATCCTATATGCAGCAATATAAGTAAAGCATATGGAAACGAAAAATACTACCAGAATTTTTTTTTATTCATAATTTGTAGACTTATTAATTTTTTCATTTCAGGCACAGATCCGACCGCCTGTACAGTTTCATATGAGCACTACAATTTTTTCACGCCGTGACACCCATATGAGCTCCAAATGAGCACAACGTAGTTGCGTCACGCCGTGACGCCTATATGAGCTCTATATGAGCACTAAAATTTCTTCACGTCGTGACGCTCATATGAGCTCCATATTAATACAACATTTACGTCATCCTGTGACACCAATATGAACCCCATATGCACTCCCTTATTGTTGGATATTCGTGATCCGATTTTGATAGTACTGATGAATTCATTGTATGCATACTCGTGTGAGAGCAACTTTGCTTCAATTGGATGTATTATCATGAATCGTCATGTGATGCAAATATGACCTGAAGGTGAGCACTCATAAGCGACACATAGCTGTGTTAATTTCTATGCATCATAGATAATGCCCATATGATGCCAATATGAGCTAAATGTGTCTATCTGGGTAGCCATCTTCCTTGTACACGCGACTTTGTAGCCTTGTACATCTCGAGGTTTCTGGCACTCTTTTGCTCGTGCAACGCTCTTAACCGTGTTCGGAAAATCAGAGTTCCTTCACACCTCACGTTCTTGCGGAACCGTGAGTGTTCTGAACCTCTCACCTCAACTCTTGTTCGCTAATTACACTGTGTGATTCCGCGGTCGGTGCTGTCAGCACCTCCGCCAGTTATACCGGCCGGCGTCGCTACACCGCGCGGCCGCGTTGTGAGCGATTACCGCGAATAAAACATTCAGCTCACCGAAATCATAATACGTGTACAAACTCTAGACTCACATTATAGTTTGCTCATTTTCGCGGTCTCACGACCATTGGTGTATCATAGCCTTTAAGTGTGTTGTGAAAATAAATTACGATTTTGTCATCTTTTGGTAACCCGGTCCCATGCACATTATTTTCTCAACCTCCTCGCACATGTAGTATGTACAGTACAGTCCAGTACTTTGCCGGCATTTTTGGCATTAACCTGGTAACAAGTCTTCGTGCGCTCATATTGCTATACGGAGAAAAAATCATATAAAAATGACTATGTATTCGTGTACCGCAGTATTACATTGTATTTGTATCCGGAATCTACAACTCCGGGGGTCTTTAGACCAGTGAGTTTTGACTCAATCTCAAATAAAAAATTGACTATATGATACGGGATTTATGGTACGATGACAATTTTTAATATAGTTTTCCCTCTGTGTAACAGAATCTGCGAAAAGCTTGGAGGTTTGAACGTAGTTTGTGTGATTGTGCTACCACTGACCTTTCAATAACGGTTCACGCTCCCAACTAGCTACGCATTTTTGTATGTATGTTTTCTTATTTTGATCTTTCGGTATTCTTTATTGTTTGGCACATACTATTACATAAAAATTCGATTCAAATAACATTTGTTATGATTACATGATAATTACATAATGATAACAACAAAAACTGCGCTCGCTGTATGGCTCCCTGTCGGTTCTTGTCCCCATAACGGACAATGCATTTGGTTACCGCTAGATGGCATTGTCATAGTGTATATATATGTATATATTTGCGCCGCTGTTTAGGGGTTTTTAGGGAGATACGGCATTTATCTAGGGATGGGACATATCGACCATCTGGCAATACTGCTACGACCAGTGCTGTCTTGGAACTTGACAAAGATGGGACTTCGAAAACCCTCGGAATTAAACGGAATCCGTCGAAAGATGTACTACAGTACGCAATTTCTCTAGAGTCGTCAAAACTAACACCACACACAAAACGATCGATCCTATCCAGTATCGCCCAAATCCTCGATCCGCTGGGTCTTCTCGGGCCTGTGATAGTGGTCGCAAAAATTTTCATTGAAAAGCTGTGGAAACTCCAGATCGACTGGGACGAATCGTTGCTCTAGGATATCCATACGGAATGGTCGAATTTTGTCATGATGGTTCAAACGCTAAATGAATTGCATACCACGAAAGATCAGCGACAATGATTCCGATAAAAAATCTGAGCTACACGGATTTTGTGACGTTAGCAAGCGTGCTTACGGCGCTTACGTATACGTACGTAGCACTTCAGAAGAATTTCGGGCGCAATTGTTGGTTTCGAAATCGCGTGTTGCTCAGCTAAAAACGCTATCCATTCTGAGGCTTGAATTGTGAGGTGGGCAGGTGCTCACGCAATTAATGGCCAAGGTAAAAAAATCCTTAGGGATGAACATCACAAAAACGTCCTATTGGACGGATTCAGCCATAGTCCTTCATTGGATCAAGGCTTCGAACAAAAACTACCGGTCTTTGTTGCGCATCGAGTTGGCGAAATTCAAGAATCAACCACACACGAAGATTGGTGTCACGTCGCTACAAGCGATAATCCGGCAGACCTTATTTCTCGGGGAGTTCCTCCGAAACAATTAATAGAGCCTCAGCTTTGGTGGAACGGGCCTGCGTGGCTACAAGAGTACGACATAAAATATTCGCCGGAAATACCCAAGATTGATGAAAATCAACTAACGGAGCGAGCCAAATCGGTAGCGATTGTTCTCTCTACCCAAAAGGATGTCAATCCGTTCGACAAGTTTTCGATCCTGAACGAACTACTATTTGTCACAGCAACATGCTTTCGGTTTGCGCGAAACTGCAAGAAACAAAAGGCCATCGGACCTTTGACGGCTGACGAACTGGAAACGGCGAGAAAACGACTCGTGCAAGATGAACAGCAATCAGCCTTCATCGAAGAGTTTAACGCTTTGCGAAAGGGTCACGGAAATCCAAGAGGAGCAGTTTAAGATGCCTGAATCCTTTCATCGATGAAGACGGTCTGTTACGCGACGGCGGCCAACTTGAACATGCGGAGATTCAGCGTGATGCGAAACATCTCGTATTACTACCGCATCGGTCGAGACTAACAGAGCTCGTTATATTGGATGAACATAGAAAATACCTGCATACTGGGATTGGAGGGACGCTGGCCGCGGTGCGGCAATTATATTGGCCTAACAGGGCGCGTGGTATCATAAAGCATCTGATTCCCAAGTGCGTAATATGCTTCAAGGCAAAGCCACGCATATCAGAATAACTCATGAGCAATCTTCCGTCATATCGAGTAACTCCATTAAGGCCGTTCAGTTGTACCGGAGTCGACTTTTGCGGCCCCATCATAATGCGAGACGGCAAGCGACGAAACAGCAAGCGCGTCAAGGCTTACGTTGCAGTCTTCGTCTGCATGGCTACAAGGGCGTTGCACTTAGAAGTAGTATCGGACCTTACCACGGATGAATTCTTAATGCCTTCAAGCGCTTCATAAATCGTCGTAGAAAACCGGCCGATGTATTTTCCGACAATCGCAAGAACTTCGTGGGAGCCAATCGTGAATTAGAAGAATTGAGAACTCTTTTCGAACAAGAAGAGCATAAAAATAAGGTCATCAATTATACCGCGCTAGACCGCATACGATCGCACTTTGACCTCCGTGTGCTCCACATTTTCGCGGTTCCGTGGGAGATGGCAGTTAAGGTGTTCAAAAATCACTTCTACAAGATCACCTCTAACGTGGCTTTAACGTTCGAGGAAGCTTCGACACTCGTCACGCCTGTCGAGGCAATTTTAAATTCAAGGCCCTTAACGGTGATCTCCGCAAATCCAAACGATTTGAACTATCTCATCGCCGGGCACTTCTTAATTGGCACTTCAATAATATCCTACGCCGAGACTGGCATTACCGATATTAAAGTAATTCGACTATCGAGATGTCAACACTTGGAATAGCTTCGACAGCATTTTTGGAAACGCTGGTCGTCCGAGTATTTACTACAGCTCCAAAGAAGAAACAAATGGCAGACGAATGAAGGTCCGCAGCTTCAAACGGGTCAACTAGTCGTCTCCCGAGAAGCTGTCACTATCAAAGTGGTCACTATCAAAACAGCTATGGGAGTGTTCAAAAGACGGTCTACGAAATTATTCATTTTGCCTTTAAATACTTCTTCGAAGGAAACCAAGGTCTAAGCAAAGTATTAAAGGATCTCATATGTTGTTTCTTATTTATCGCGTCGCATTGTATGCGATGTATTTATCGGTCCTTCGATTAATTTCTTTAACTCTAATGGCACAAGCCTAGTTATTTGTGTGTTTTTTTCAAGTTTATTTTCATTTTATTACTCATTCAAAATAACTTTAACGTAACTTGTGAGAACGTCGATAACCGGTATGTTCGTGATTTGATGTTTTTTATGTTACTTTATATTTATTTATAATTGATACGTTCTTCGATTCTTCAAGCATTTGACCAAATTGCAAATGTTGTGCGCTTTCGCCGCAAGTGGCGTAGTGTCGTTAATCGTACGGGCCACGAGAGGGCAGGAGGGGGCTTTCTTTTTAGTCTTAATTACGCATTCATGGCAGGAGGCAAAGCCTGAGAAAATAAAGATAGTTTATTTTTATCGTATCATGTTGTGAGATTCATTGAAACCTATTCTCAATTAATACGTGCATAGCACCGGCCCTCACTTGAGAGCACAAAACACAGCAAACAGGCTCACTTCTAACTATTCCTATGCACTGCTTGTCAGAAGTCTAAGAACATCACCTAAAACCAAAAAAAATCATATATTCCTGCGTGCTCGAGGCACTTAATGCGAAGAAATAGTATAAGCATACATAAATAGAATATACGTGTCGTTTACATTACACAGATATTGAAAATTAAATTCGAAAAATACTAGTTTCTGAAACCGATCCTCGTCGCGCCTCCTAAACTGAGTTGATAGAAGCTTGTTTACAAGTTACTGTTGCGTACTGTGAGTACGATATACTCTGTTGACACAATTACTAAGTAGGTATATGTCAACAGACTTCGTAAACGAGCAATCACGTTCGCGGAACCATCGAATTTACTGAAGTTTTGTGTGTTCTCAATTGTGGTTTTCACTGTGTGATTTTCATTTACTTATGCTACCATGCGGCGAAAAAATAAGGAGCTCGGTGTTGAAATCAGATCACAGGTGTCTCTTTTAAGAGATCTGTTCCATACGAAAAAGTGCTGCAAAGTTGAAGATTTCATTAGGCGCCGTTATTCGAGCCTTGGATAGGAAGGCGAAAACTGGCTCAAACACGACTAGAAAAAGGACCGGTGCTCCTAGAAAGACATTAAAACGGGAAGATAACTTTATTATACGGGAAGAACAAGGTTACAGTCAGTGTCATCCAGGACGGTGGTGCGACGTTTATGTGATGCCTGTCTAGGAGGTAAAGTGGCTGGCAGGAAACCTTTATTGAAGAAGGAAAATATTGCTAAGGGATTTAAATAGGCCAAAGAACATAAAAATTGGATAGCGGATCAATGGAAGAACTTGCTTTGGACCGATGAGTCCAAGTCCGAACTTTTTGGTTCTCAACGCCGCCAGTATGTCCGTCGTCGGCCAAATGAACGCTTCCTTCCGGGATGTGTGGTGCCCACAGTGAAACATGGTGGAGTTAACGTGATGGTTTGAGGCTGTTTTGGTGGTAACAGAGTCGGAGATTTAGCTAAAGTTGCAAGAATTATGGATAAAAACGTCTATCATAGGGTTCTGATAAGACATGCAATACCATTTGGAACACGAATTCTGCGTCGTGGGTTCATCTTCCAACAAGATAATGACCCAAAGCATACTTCTTTGCTGTGTAAAGACTATTTGAAAAAAAGCATCTTCTGGTGCTATAAAAATCATGAAATGGCCACCTCAGTCCCCGGACTTGCTTCCGATTGAACTTTTATGGGAAGAGCTCGACAGAGCGGTACGCAACAAACACCCCACCAATTGGAAAGGGTTATGGAAGACCCTGGAGGATTGGTGGAAGAAGATTTCAGCCGAAAGACTGGAAAAATTCATCGCAAGAATGCCCAGAATCTGTGCGGCGGTTATCAGAGCTAAAGGTCGTCCCTTCGATGAGGCGCTATTATAGCCAAAATTGAACTGTACGGGGCAACTTATCGTATGTTTCATTACTAATGCGCACTAATATTTCGTACAGTCATTTTGTTTTTTTTCATAAACATGGTGTTTTTACTAGCTGTTCTCAGATTTCTGACAAGCACTGTATGTTATCACGTTCTCCGTTTTGTGCGAATGGTGGGTTGCGTGGAACACTGGTATGGGCGTAGGGTACCCCCGATGTGCGTGTGCAATCGTGGGGTATGTAGAACACTGGTGTGGACGCAGGTCACCTTGGATGTGCCCGTGGAATGGTAGGTTGCGTGAAACACTAGTATGGGCGCGGGTTACCTCGGTTGTGCGTGTGGTGTGGAGGGGTGCGTGGAACACTAGTGTGGGCGCGGGTTACCTCGGTTGTGCATGTGGTATGGTGGGGTGCGCGGAACACTTCTACCGCGAAAACTTGACGAAGATCAACACAAAGCGAAGAGCGCGATAACATATATAGGTATAGCCAGAGCTGAGCCCATCATACCAGTGTTTCACGCACCCCACTATTCCATACGCACATCCGAGGTGCCCTGCGTGCATACCAGTATTCTACGCACCCCATTATTCCACACGCACATCCGAGGTGCCCTACGCCCACACCAGTGTTCCACGAACCCCACCTTTAATTGTCCATCATTTTATACTTTACCTGATCTCCTAATGGCATTCTATATCATTTCTAGGTATTGCATACATTACCTAGGTACAGTATGTAATGGTTAACGATGTATAAAAAATGTTATACATTGCCTTTACGAACCCGGTATAGTATAGAATAACTAGGTATTTTATAGAATGGCTGCATTATACACCTTGCCGGTAACATATCCGTGAATATTTCGCTAAAACTTTAATTTGACTCGAATAAATGATTGCTTCGGGGTTAACGCTCAATAAAAAGTTTCTTCTAATTGATAAGGTATGCTCCAAATATAATAATTTCTTAAATATGACACAAAGTGGCATTGGCAAAAAATAACGTCAAATGTACCGTATTTAGTTGATTCAAACAAATCATTCCTCTCCGTGAAGGTGCGAACATTCGTTTATCAACTCCTTCGAAGAGATCGCGTCTTTTAAGGTGATAGCTCTTTCCCTTTCCGCGCTGCTTCTCGTCGACTCTTTGTTGTCACTGAGATGATTTATTGCAATATTTTGACACGAAGCGTAGTAGAGTATGAGAAAGATGAATTGCCCGATGCTTAATGGCTGGAAGCTGACCACCCTCTTTCGCTCTCTCTCTCCCCCTCTCTACTTTTTCGTCTCTCTCAGTCCCAAAACCAGGAAATAACTGCGCACTGCTTCCATATTCCCCGTACTATTGAGCGAGTCGATAGCACTCCCCGCGCGAACCACTGCGAATGGTCGCACTGACGCCGGCGGCATGGTTTTCTTCCCCATAATTTGGATATTAATCACATCCGAAGAGGGAAGGACCATTGAACGTGCCGAAAAAGGACAAATTCGGAATGTAGGGAATATCGAAGTAAAGATCCGTTAGTCTGACGCCTGAAGGCGTGTGAACGAGACTCGAAATGTCTCGCACGAATACTTACATCGGTCAACATTGATGAACTTGTTTTTATGAAACTGAGAAAAAATTTACATTTGTAACTCAATAAGAAATAATTTTTTTTTATTGTACACTTGTACATTGCTTCCGCATTTTTTTATTATTTTTCTCATAAAGCTTCGTCTGTAAGCACGATAGTTTTTCGAAATTGGCTTCCCGATTGGAAGCTTTGGGAGGGAAATAAAATTATAAGAAAGTAACATGCAAGTTTCTAATGTACATAGTTTTTTTTTGTTTCTAAACTGTATATTATTAATGCGATATGTAATGGATTGGTGTCCTGTTGTAGTGTCAAAATATACATCAGTATACACTACCCCTAACAATTAAAGGAACAGAAAACTTCGTCAATTTTTTTTCGTTTTTTTAAGCTTATCTATGTGAAAAATGGTCGTATCGAGATGAAAAAAAGCATTTTGAAGCTTCAAGTTTATAGTTTTAAGCAACATTTTTGGCAATTTTTTTTGTGAGCTACGGCTATCGCGCAATCATAAGAAATAGCGCAAGAAAAAAATTGTCCAGATGTTTTTGTTGTTTTTTTCAAGGGTCCACGGGCTCGGGATTTTTTTTTCAGTTAAATCAATACATGGGTCAATTAGCTTGTTTATTCAGCGTTAATGTGGTTTTTTGTTGGTCTCTCTACATCAATTTTTTGCTGAGATATCCGACTTTGAATAAAAAAGATCCTTTTGTCATTGATCATCGATATCTCAGCAACCAATAATCGCACAGGGAATTGAAGGGCAGTTTTGAAAACTTGAATAAATTTCCTACAATATCATTTCATTGATTTTTGAGATAATTTTTTTTCACTCTTAAAATCAATTTGAAAAACGTACAAAAAAAATGACTTTTTATGGTTTTTTAGTAAATCTACCACTACTTTACAAATATTGATGAAAATACTGATGTTGCCAAGTTATTCTTCAGCTTAATGTACCCCCAATGCATTGATGACCTATGCATTGATTTAAGTAAAAAAAATGTCCCCAGCCCGTGGACTCTAGAAAAAAAAAACAAAAAAATTTGAAAAATGTTTATCTCGCGCTATTTTTTATGATTGCGGGATAACCGTAGCTCCCAAAAATTTTTTACCACAAAATCTCAAAACTAGAAACTTGAACCTTCGAAATGCTTTTTTTTTTATCTCGATACGGCCATTTTTCACACAGAGCAGCGCTTCAAAAAACACTAAAAAAATTGAAGAAATGTTCTGTACCTTTAATTTTTTGGAGTAGTGTATGTAATTTGTTGCGAATTTTATGTTTATTCGACAATGACAATTTTATTCTATATTGGGCTCCTTATACGTCTCGTTGAATCTGTATTACTGGATCGAAAGACCGCGGAGAGTCATTGAAATCTCTCTTTCTTATTTTGAAGTATTTAATTACGCAGCAATCTTTTTCGGTTTGCTTAAGTTGGTGGCGAGAATGTTGGAGGATCGTTGGAAACTATATGAGTGCCCTTTTAGTTGCCTTTCTTCAGACGACTCCTCTAAGAGAGATATCAATGCCTTCCCTTTATCGATGCTGATGGTAAATATTTCGACAATCTACGTTATGAATAGGATCTCGATGAAATTTTTATCGCTGGTCGTTTGGTGGCCCCAATAAAGTTAATAAAAACCTAAGTAGGTCCATCCAAAGCCTGACTCAATATTTGGCGGACAGAGACAGAATATTCAGAAAATATATCGTCCATCTAGGAATTTGCTCTCGAAAATATTCGCACAGTTTTTTCGTCAACATCTTTTTAAAGCGAAATCGAAGGTGGGCGAGAGTTAAAAAAAAACATAAAAAATAAAATACTCCTCAGTGTACGTCGAGTTATTGCACGCAGTCATGAATTCTTGTCAACTACTTTTTGTAAATTTGATTTAAACATTAACATTTAATTTTAACAAATAAACAAAAAATAATAAAAACAATTCAAATAACAATAAAAAATAAATAAATAAATCCCAATTTCGAAAAACAAACGAAAAAATCCAAGCCGTAAAGCGAATGTAAGTAAACATGCTCTTGTTGCTAGTAAAGGCTCTTAATAATTTTCATTACGGATCAGAGTTAGTTTGAAATAATAATATTATTTCAATCCGCAGGCCTCCACAGGGCTTCCGAAGGCCTCCGCCGGCCTCCACAGGCCCTTCGCAGGTACAAAAGTTCAAAAGACAATCATTTGTAAAAAGTGTGATGCGGAGGGCCATGGGGCTGCTAAAGAGACCTGCGAGGCTTTCGAAGGCGTTGGGAGGCCCTGCGGAGGGCCTCCGAAGGCCTTCGGAAAAAAAAACAATAACAAAAATAATAATAATTGAAATAATAACAATAAAAAACAATTCACAAATAATAACAACAACAATTAAAGTAACAATTCAATTTTACGTAATAACAATTTTAAAAAGTACAAAAAATAATAATGTATACTATACGGTTGCCTGTCTATTATCTAATTTTAATAAAAATTGATTCGACATTCTTTTCAGTTCCATCTGAAACTCCTCTATCTGAGAGTAACCGTCGAGGACTGGGTGATGATGAAATACCTCGTGCTGACCCATGTGCCACTGCTGCGTGTTCTACCTCGGTTGTACAACAAAATATTCAGTTGAATATCTACAATATCTAATATATGAGTTTTTATATTCTGTTGGAATGAAGTTATTGTTGCATTTTATGTGATCTAATAAACGTTTGCATGATTTTCGTATTCCTTATTTCACTAGCTATTTTTAGTTTTATAAGAAATATATTGTAGCATAAGCGGTGATTTGGTTCAGCCTATAGGCGACACATTTGTAAATCCGCCTCTGGGACACTCCAACAGTGAGTCTTTATTAGTGGTATTAAGCAAAATACGTGAATATATCGAACAAACGTAAACATTTAAAAATTATGGGGAAATCCGACAGGTTGGGGGGGGGGGGGGGGGGTGGCTCCACATCTCACCAAATCTCACCAGGATAGAGCGGGGAGGGGGTCCGAATTAAAGAAAATAAACACCTCATGTAATTAATGGATGTCACCCACGCTCGTGGACGTAGTGGTATGCTCTGTGGCCGGTGCGTGGCGCAGGGACTGAGATCTCTCACGTATGCCATGTTTACTCCTAGCGAGCAGCTGAATTGCTCATACATAGCCTCACCGCGCGTGCCGCCGGATGTCCTTTCGAAAAGCGTAAGGAGAGCTGAGCCTGTTTTAATATAGAGTGATATTTTTTTAGAATAATTTTTTTTACAAATTATAATAAGCGCATTTTCCTATCTCAAAACGTATGCATCGCAATGACAAAATAACTGAAATGAAAGTTATTTGATTCACGAGAGAAGGAGCGTGGCGGCAAAGATAGGACTCTGTTTGACCTTGAGTAGTAACGTTGATTTAAAACATTTTTTCTGACGCGCGTAGTTTGAAAAAAATAATAGTTGCTGATAACACCCAGTATTTCTACTCGTGGATAATTAGCTCCGTTTAAGTCGAAGCGGTTGGAGCGTGCGATGCCAATTATTTAGTGGCACGTGTCACGTCTCGAAGTCATATACATTTTTCAAAAATGCTGCGCTTTTTACCACTGAGTTCAACATGTCACTTGTCATGTGTCGCGTTTTTGTTTAATGGAATGTATAACAGAATAATATAATAAAGAGATAACCGAGTATAATTATACTCGGTATCGCTCATGGGGCTATATCTACCTAGAGGCACGAAAAAAATGTCGAAATTCGGAAGTTTTTTTTTTCTGAGCTACGATTGTTGGCAATGAAACGCATAATTTTTAACACAAGGGTACAACCTTGGCAACCTTTAAACAAAAAAATCATGAAAAAATATAAAAGAAAAACAAACATGGCTGAAAGCAAATGATGTCATTTTTTCGCGACGTTCGATGGTGGACATTATATCTCGAGCACCACTCGAAGAATTGTTTTCAAATTTACAAGAAATACACTGGATTCGAGCACTTGCATAAAAGAATAGCACCGATCATAAGAATAAACAAACTCTAAACTCTAAAATAAGAATAAACAAAGATGTGATCCTTCGTATCTGTGTGTCTTATTCTCGCATAACCCAAAATGACGTCCACGCGGATCAAACGAGTCAGTAGAACGAACCGCATTCATCACACCTGACGGACATTTTGAATACCTTATTGTTCCTTTCGGCTTACGCAATGCTCCCGCTATTTATCAGCGTCTGATCAACACTTCCTTAGGAACGTTAGCCTACACATACGATATCGTCTATATGGATGATTTGATTGTGCCCTCAAAGGATATAGAGGAAGGTTTAACAAGACAAGAGACAATTCTTCCAACTTTGAGTGAGGCTGAATTTTCTTTCAATTTAAAAAAATGCTCCTTCTTAAAAAATAGAGTTGAATACCTCGGATACGTGATATCCAACGCAGAATTAAGACCAAATTCATGAATAATTGCCGCTTTAACAAACCTTCCTCCCCCCCCGAAATTGGAACTCAACTGCGACAGTTCATTGGCCTAGCATCATACTTTCGACAATTTATTCATCAATTCTCTCAAAAAATGGCAGCTCTGCATCGTTTTACCTCAACCAACAATAAAATTAAATGGAAACCAGAACACGAAGCGATAAGACAAGAAATTATTTCTCAACTCACCAACACCCCCGTTCTCATAATCTTCGATCCAAGTCATCCTATAGAATTGCACACCGATGCAAGCTCAGACAGCTATGGTGCCATTCTTATACAAAAAGTTGATGGTAAACCATACCCGGTACAGTATAATAGCAAACGGACAACGGGCGCGGAGTCAAAATATCATTCATATGAATTAGAAACCTTAGCCATTATAAACGCAGTAAAGCATTTTCGTCATTACCTTTATAGGCAAAAATGTATCGTAGTCACAGACTGCAACTCACTAAAAACCTCAAGAACCAAGGTTAACCTAACCCCGCGAGTGCACAGATGGTGGGCGTTCTTGCAAGCATTCGATGTTGATATCGTTTACCAAGAAGGAAGAAAGATGGCTCACACAGATTTCTTCTCGAGACTTCCTACCCTTACGAAATAAAGACTCAAAAAAAGAAAGCTCCAAAAACAATGACATTTCAGCTCCCCCCATTTGCAAACAAAAAAAAACACGAAGAAACATGTCAATATAACCGAGTATCGCCAAACTAGTTACAAGTCGAACAAAGACGTAATGGAGAGTTGATGGAAATCATAGCCAAGCATAAAAAAGACAATGCAGATGTAGACATTTGCCGTACGTACGAATTGAGATCAAACTTTTTATATAGGAATATTCAAAGAAATAATCATAACATTTGGCTCCCCGTCGTACCGAGAGCTTTCCGATGATCAGTCATAAGCCACATCCACGAAACTATCATGCACTTGGGATGGGAGACAACCTTAGAAAAAGCGTATCAACACTATTGGTTCCCACACATGTCCAAATATGTTAAAAAATTCGCTAAAAATTGTCTGACATATAAGTTATCAAAATCAGCTACTGGAAAACAACAAATGGAATTGCGTCCTATCCCAAAAATCAGCATACGATGGCATACTAGCCACATTGACGCCACCGGAAAGATCAGTGGTAAAAATAACAAAAAAGAATACGTGTATGTAATTGTTCATGCGTTACCTAAAGTCGTTCTATTACGTCATGCTCTACAGATCGACGCGACAAGCGCCATCAAATCGTTAAAATATTGCGTCACACTTTTTGGCGCTCCAGTACAACTTATTGCTGACCAAGGAAGATGCTTTGCTAACAAAGATTTTCATGACTTTTGTAATGGACACAACATAAATCGACATCTAATAGATACAGGATCTTGCCGTGCAAATAGCCAAGTAGAAAGAATTATAAGCACGCTAATAAACATGCTAACCGTCGCTGAAACAAATCCCGATACACTATGGCAAGATGTAATAGATGACGTTCAACTAGCTATTAACAGCACAATAAATAGAGTGACAAAAGCAAGTCCACTAGAACTACTTATCGGAAAAGTAGGTAGACCTTTAAAACTTATAGTGGCAAACAACAATGAAGTCGAAATAGACATTGGCGAAACTAGAAAACAAGCGATCAGGGGAATACAAAAAGATGCTGAAATAAAAAAAAAATTATTTTGATAAACATAAAGCAAAAGTCACTAAGTTTAAAGTTGGTAACTACGTTCTGATGCAAAATCATGAACGAAATCAAAGAAAACTAGACCCAAAATTCAAGGGATCACTAATAGTCACGGACATATTAGACGGTGATAGGTATCTGCTAAAAAGTCTCAACTCTAACTGCACTTACAAGTACGCTCGAGAGTGATTACGCCCTTTCCCTACATCATATATTCCTGAAGAACAGTTAATGAGGGTAAGCCATTGAAACCGCGATTAACGCAATTTGAAATCGACCATTTAAGTTTGCTAAAAGAAAAAAAATGTATGGGGTGAACGAAAACGGTACGTTAAACTATAAGCGGAGACGTTGCAATGGCACAGTCGTTAGCTACTGATTGTGAGATAGTGGTGGCTACTTAGGTGGCGGAGGCTATGAGAATAGCGGTGAATGGAGAAGCAGCAAAAGCAAAAAAATCGATTCGTGATCAGGAAACGCCGAGCAAATAAATCATAAATATACAATTTTCGTTTACAGAAAGTCATGAGGAAACTTCAACCTCACACGAGGACGGGTGATACGTCAGGAAGGCCGTATAGAAGAGAGACGATAGGCCAGTCATGGCAACTAAGAAAAGCCTTGACCAATGGCGAGCGTAACCATGGAAAACAACCAGAAGAGGAAAGGCGGCGAGCAAAACAACGATTGAGAGAACAGAACAACGTGATATGCCGAATCGAGCAGCCGCAGGAAAGAATAGCACCGATCATAAATAAAAAAGGAGATAAATAGTTACTCTCTAAAATAAGAATGAACAAAGATGTGATCCTTCGTATCTTTGTGTCTTATGAGGGGCTTCAAAGAGTAATACAATAGAAGCGTCTCTGCGCGCAACCGCCGTGTCGAGCTCCCAAAGCTCGGAGAACAGAGATCCGAAACCAAAAATCCCAAGAAAGTGAAGTTTTTTAAGAAGCTGAAGGAACAATGTATGGACCAGGCATCGCTGATTAAGGGTAAGAGGCTTTTTTTATTTATGTACATTTCTACAAGAAAAACTTTAAACGCGTTTTTCTGAAAACAACGTTTTTCGAACTTGTCGACACGATTTTGAAAAAACTATTGCACCAATTAGGCTCTAATTCACAGGGATTATCCTATGCATGTATCCCTTCGACCCTTATTAACGGTATCTATATTCATTAATATTTTATCCTATTTTTAAACAATTTAAGTTGTAAAAAACAGTCGAAAAATTCAAAAGTGCGCCATTTTCTTTTCTTTTTATTGGGGGTGAAAGTTTCTAGTAGGGGTCATAACGACAACTCCACTTTATATTAAAATACTCGACTTTTTGTTTTCAGATGCTCTAAAGTTAAGATTTCGTGTCGACAAGGTTAAAGCAGAGGTAACTTCAGGCAGTCAGATCACCAAGACAAATTCAAAAAATATATATATTTAAAAAATTTTCTTGTCCTTTGAAACTTCTATTTTTATGTATAAAGAGATAAAAATATGGGGATGAATTTCATTGTGAAGAAAAAATCTTGAAAATATGTGCAACAGATGGAGACTGATGCCTTAAACGTTCATCCCAGCTCCTAGATAGACACAGAATGTGCATTGGCTTATGGAAAGTTATTAAAATTGCAAAATTTTTCATACGTTCCGATGACTAGGGCGATCGATTATTGGTCGGTGATTTGACTACCATTGGCCGAGAGAGAGACTTACGGCGATAATGCTCTGTTGAAAACAACATGCAAAGATTGGTTTAGACACTTCAAAAATAATGATTTTGATGTTGAAGATAAAGAACGCTCCGGCACACCGAAAAAGTTTGAAGATGAAGAATAGGAGGCATTACTTCATAAAGACTCATGGAAAACGCTAGCTGAACTTGCAGAATCATTAGGAGTTGCTCACACAACAGTTTCGTAATGTTTGAAAGTATTAGGAATGTTTGAAAAGCAAGGACTTTGGTGCCGTACGAGCTGAAGCTGAGAGAGGTCAAACGGCGTCGTTTTCACGTGTGAACAGCTTCAACGGCAGTAAAGGAAAGGTTTTTTTGCATCGTATCGTGACTGGCGATGAAAAGTGAATACACTACGATAACCCTTAGCCTAGAAAACCGTGGGGTAAGCCCGGCCATGTATCAACATCGTCGGCAACGCCGAATATCCATGGTTCCAAGATTCTGCTCTGCATTTGGTGGAACCAGCTGGGTATAGTTTATTATGAGCTGCTCAAACCGAATGAAACCATCACGGGAGATCGCTATCGACTACAATTGATGCTTGTTTGAGCCGAGTATTGAAGAAAAAACGACCGCTATACGAGCAGAGTGATTTTGCAGCATGACAACGCTCGGCCTCATGTTGCAAAATCAGTGAAAAGCTGCTTGTAAACGCTTAAATGGGAAGTCCTAGCCCACCCGCCGCAATTCACCAGTCATTGCCCCTTCCGATTATTACTTGTTCCGATCGATGACACATGGCCTGGCTGAGCAGCACTTTCATTCTTATGAAGATGCCAAAAAATAGGTCGACTCCTGCATAGCCTCAAAAGAAGTGTCGTATTTCCAACGTGGGATTAAAATACTGCCAGAAAGATGAGAATAAAGTAGTGGCTAGCGATTGACAATACTTTCAGTGACATGTTTTTTCACTCATTTTTTTAAATAAAGCATTAATTTTCACGAAAAAAAACAGCGACAACTTCTGCAACATCCCTATGAAAGATTTTAAAAAAAAAGTAATATTACCTGAATCGGACCGAAAGAATAAGCAACTGGAACACTCGTATGTACAAAAACGCATGCGTCGGCATAGAACGGGATGAGTATTTATATAGGGGTGTGGAAGGGGATAAAAAAATCCACCCAATATGTATTTGAGTGTTTTCGATTTATTGTCTTCATGAATATCCCATGCGGAAACTTGGCAGGGCATCCCTAATACAATTCGGAGCCTTCAAGGGATTGTTTGTGGATTCCATAGTAGGGTTTTCCGTAAAAGAGCCGGACCAGGCCCCTATTAGAGAATGGTAGGGTAGGTAGGTTCACTAAAACTATGGTCTAAGTACGGAGACCAAGTAAAGGCCTTTAAGGTGTGTAGTTGTGGATTCCCTAGTAGCGATTTCCTCAATATTACTAGACTTTGCTATTATAGGGGCAAACCAGTATAAATTGCTTGACTAAAGAATTTGTGGCATAATAATTATCGAGATCGATTAAATATAATAAGTAAACTATGCGTTCAGTGGATGAGCTCTGATGCCTTGAGCCAACACGTATGCAGTGCGTTCACTGGAACAACACGGGATCAAACGTGTCAAAATATGCGACAGAATGTTAAGCCTTATTAAATGTATTGAAATAACACATTTCTTTTACACAGTGCACACACATGCACGTATGCATATGGCTGCAATAATTTTTATGAGGCACCGTTAAGGTAATTTTAAGCGCCCTCGTTATTTTGCCTTCAATGGCCCTCGGTAACAAAGTGTGACCGCCCACGGATGGCCCATGTGAAGCTTCCAGACTCGGGCCTTAATAAAGTTAAGAAAAATTAAGATGGGCCCGATCAAAGCCCGAACTCGATTTTCGCACGGGATTTGTTCACAACAATTGTTTCCGCTTCTGTATTGACGTCATTGCGTATGTGCGAGTACGTGCAACACTTGCGAATTCATTGTACTGGATTAATATCTTAATAATTCAACTGATAGTCGCTATAGTTATATGCGCGTGTAGGTGAATACTAGGAAAATATCTCGCTTCACCAGTTGATTTAATTTATTCAATGCTATTTTTTTCCGATACTGTTTATTTGTGAAGTCGAAAATGCTGTAGAGTAGTCTTTACGCCAATGAAATACTTGTTACCTTATTACAATGAGGATTTCATAATAAGACGGAAGTCTGAAAAAGGTCACGAATAATTTTTTTCGAAGAGGAATAAATAATAAAAGTCAAGATTACGATTTCCGTGGCACTAGAATTTGATGGTTACTTTTGGGTTATCAAAACAAAATAAACACAATTTGACGAGTCGTTAAAGTTGATACTTCGATTATTTTGCGTTAAAATTACAATAAAATATTTTTTTTTCGCACATAGATTATAGTTTTATGAATAGACTAAAAAAATTGGATAAAAATAAATACAAAATGGCGGATATATTATATAAATTGTCTAGTAGGACCCTCTTTTAGAAATTCTTGCCGATGGTGGAATTTTTTTTCCCAATCAGGCATCGCTTCAAAAACAAAAAATAAAAAAGTTCTTGTAAAGAAAGGTAATAGCTAAAGTTTAGGGAAAACATTTGTTTTTTTATTTTTTGTATAAATAACAGCTGTTTGAAAAAAAACTCTGATTTTTACCAAAGTTTCGAGTTTTTTAAATGAATAAAAAAAATGAACGCGGCATCCAGTAAAAAAATCTTATACCACATCCTAGATAATACCATAAATAATATGTGGTAAACATTTCATCAACATCGGTTCAGTAGATCTTTAGATATTTTGTCCACCAGTTGGAAAAGGGGGTCCTACTGGACGATTTATATCTGTGCCATTATTAAATTTTTTGATTAATTTTTTAAAATTTTTTCATAAAACTATAAAGTATTTGTGAAAAATAAAAAAATTATTTCATATCCTTTATCGTATAGCAACAATTATTATGATCAGGGGCAGAGTAATACAAAAAGAGAAAACAAGTCGTATCATACACTGCAAAAACTAGGCGTGTTTGACGTGTGTTCAAAGTATGTAGAAGTAACACAGCATAAAGGTGAGGCACGCGTTGCCGTGTTGATTCTACACACTTATGCATTTGGTAACAAGTAATGCGTTAAAATTACACACGTAATGCGTTAAGGTTACACACGTGAGTGTGCAATTTTTACGCTTTGGATTATTACACACCTTCGTAGCTGTTCCCATCAACAACACGCTTATTCGAACACACATAGAGCGTGTAGAATCGACATACAAGACGCATGTTTACACAAATTGGACGAAACAACACATATTGATAACAACACACGAGCAAAAATAACACGGAAAAAAGCAACACAGTTTAAGTGTGTTACTTGCGAGCTATTGATCATATGTTTTACACCTCGGTTACGCATCACGGGAAACTCATTAGTTGATTTAAGATTGATTTATTGACAGGTTAATTGCAGACCACATTTGGTATTCAATTAACCTGTTAACGGATTCAATTAACATCTGACATGAGTATACACACACTCTATAATAAATATACTCGATATATATTTCAGACTATTTATTATGAGTTTATTCACTTATTTACATGGAGGATATACATATGTATATAGTATTGTAAAAATGCGATTAACTATTTTTATTTTATCCGGAAAATTCATCTCGTCCCTGGTTAATTAAACTCACGTACGTTGCGTCTTTCAGCTTAAAACAAAAAACAGGGTGAGGAAAAATCAAATTTTCCACACACTTCTTGGAAATTGGGATTCGCTTCTCCCACGCAATACGCATTCAGCTTTTCATTAAAGTACAAAGTCACCAGGGATGAAACAAAAATATCCTATCATGTAACACAAAAACTTCTTTGATTTGTCTAAACAAAGGTAGTGAATCGTCATTGCATTGCAGTAGGATAATCGTCTTTTGTTGATATGTTGTTCCATGAACAACTACTTTACGTGACCTTAACATGAGACATGCGCCCCTATCATCTTCAGGTACCAATCTATAAAAAATTTCTGGATTTGATAGATTCGATAACAGCACTGTTTCTCCGGGATATACTTTATGACCGCGGTACAAGATATTTTTCGCCGGCGCGCCTGGATATGTCGCGAGAACTGAACATATCCGTGCCTGATGTCGGTAAGCTCAGGTGTAGGGCATATTTTTGAAATTCCGTCCAACTGGACCCAAAGAGTGGAATAAGCGTGAGCAGCTTCAAACCGAAAGCACCATTGTTGTCGCGCTGATCCGAATGACCGAATGCACTGCGGTATATGAATAAGAAAATGGAAATTCGGCACTAGAGAACCTGGATTTAGGCGTTTAAATCGTAGAATATATAACTCTATCATTCGAGATAGTAGGTCTATAGACTCAACGCGAATCTCGTACGCAAGGCAGATATTTAAAATCTGTAACAAAAAGAGTGTGACATTCTATGCGTTCGCAAATACCTTCTTCATTCCGATCTATAATCCATTCACCTATTAAGAACGGTAAGGCATGAGATAGCACAAGCATTTGTGACGCTGTTTGACGCAGATTGCTGTTTGCAGCGAGATGTTCACCCAATACCACTCCGGGTGCGTCATTTTGCCAATGTCCGTAGTCAAAGTTGGTTTGGCGGTTGTTAAATTCAGCTAACGTCAAAATATTCCTTTCTTCGATACAAAATCGCAAAAGTTGTTGACCTGCAATAAGAGCGATGCCTTCGAGCAAAACATGCATCGAGTCTTGAGGTAAACAAGTCGTTACATCAAAGTTCAGTATATCCAATAGCAAGCTTCTAGCATTGACACCAGACCGTTTTTTCCAAAAATCAGATGTAGATTTTGGAACATTAGGTTCAGTAATCGCTTCGAGATGCTCTTCATGGCTTGCATAGTTTTGCATGATAAAGTTATCCTCTGAGAAATTCGTTTGCCAATCGTGTTTTTGTCATACATTGACGCCACGGCCGATAAGTGGATACGGATTCTTTAAAGCCCCCTACAAGAGCCGAAGCTGGAGTATCACCCGCGAAAAACAAAAGTGATCCTTTAAAAACGGCTTTTCTTCTTTCTCCGATATTTATGGCAACTCCTTGGTTTTGAAATGTTACGATATTGGCAATAAACAATTCTAGTATTTTTTGAAGCCCGCCTTTTTTCAAATATTGGGTTTTCACAATCACAAATCATTGGACAGTATTCCGGCTTGATCGTACTTCTGGGTGAATATTTGCGAGGGTCCAATAGAGTATTGATAGTTTCTGTTGTTTAGCGCATACACCCAATGGATTCGCGATCCCAAGATTATTGTAATAAAGAATGACAGCTAAGGAATATATATTCGCGCGAAAAAATTCGTTCTCACCATAATATGAGCCATCTAACACCGATTTCAATAGGCCGGGTACCAGTACCTTCGGACTTTCTACATTTCGTCGTAATTCATCATTACTTAAGAGGGAAACGAGATTATCCAGGAGTGGAATAATGTATGCGTATCGCTCAACATGGACTAAATCTGATAGACCTGAAGCACGATCTTTTTTCTTCCATACCAGCTCTTCACAAACAACGATTTTTCGTGCTGAAACCATGTGGAATTTCTCATCGAACATTTTATCCAGTATGTACTTGATATCGATTGAAGCAAATATCATCGATGGTACTTTTTTGAATTGTGTCCTTCACTGCATCTAAACGCCTGTTGTTAAAGATCTTCTGTGAAAATATGTATACGTCTAAAATCTTCCATAAAAATTCATGAATTGTAGCGCAATCAGATATGTCGAGAATAATGTCTTCATTTTCCGAACATTGCTAGTATAATCGATGTATGAATGGTCATCAATTCCTGAACACCGTCAATTAGATAATAGACGGTCGTCCGAGAAATCCTGCATGTTTCACGAATTGCCACAACGAATTGTGTCGCATGCCATCGCAGTTTTTCTTTTAGGGTCACGGATGACTCTTCGCTCGCTAAACAGAAAGAAAACTATAATTCATTAATTATATAGAATTTTGATACTACCTTGGTTTGACAGACAACACTACGATATATAAGAATCAATTATAAAATAAAATTATAAAAGCTGTGGGAAAACTTACCATCATTGCAACTGTGCCTACCATCCTCATTGTTTACATCATTATCAGGACGATGAGATGCAGGGTTATCTATTTGTGCCAAATTCCCTTGTACCGCCTGGTGTTTCCTCCAAAGGTGCTGGCGGAAAGACTTCCATTTATTGAATGTCACACCACATCCATTGTAGATACATCGAACTTGAAACTGTGGCTCAAATCTGTGGTAACGCACGATATGCGATAGGAAATCGACGCTTGATATTATACCAAAACACATTGCACATTTCGTTGTTTCCTGCTCTGGCCCATCCATTGTTTTCCCTTAATTTTTTCCAAATATTAATATTTTACTTTCGCATTCGGTAACAGAAAAATCATTCAATATTAATCAAATGATTGACAAATAAAACGGAAGCGTTGAATTAATATTAAATCGCAAACACACAATGCGAAGTACGGCCACAAAAATTATATATATTTTTTTCTGGACTTTCACGTAGCAACGAAAAACAAACATTTGCATCGAGAAAGAGAAATAGTGAACTATATGGACGCTATTGCCGGGGAGATTGAGATGGCCGTTTATACGCGATGACTACGCAATGCGCTTTTGTTTATAGCGGCAACGCTCTTTTTTATAAGGGCAGTGTATGGCATACAGCAGTCACTTCCTGGTACACGTTGAACGCCGTGAACCTCGGGAATACAATTCGATATTTTCCGTCATCAGAAATGGAAAAAAAAGTGTATTGTCTGATGGGTGAGAGATGTAAGTGTGTTCGGTGTAAAAAACAGCCAAATGAGAGCGATGTCGATGCTGTGCGCCGAGCGTTGGCGGAAACGAGTGCCACGGATTCGTTGTTGCTGACGACCATGCAGGGCAAAGCCATTGTTTTGCAAAATCCTGATGCAGATCAGAAGAATCGTTAATGCGATATCGGAGATACGAGGAAATTTTAGATAAAGATGAAAGTACGGTCCTCTTTATCACGCCACCTTCGCTAGAGGAACAAACGCATAGTGCGAAAGAAACGGCCGCCGACAATTGCTGCCAAGACGAACCCCTAACGGTTGATCTTCCAGTAATCTTTGAAACTTATTCTTTAGCGATGGATGATGAAATGAAGATGGACACTGACGACGCAAATGTTAAGGTAAGTTTTATAATCTACACTACTGCAAAAAATTAAAAGATCAGAAAATTGCTTCAATTTTTTTTAGTGTTTTTTTGAATTGCTGATTCTATGTGGAAACTGGTCGTAGCGAGATGAAAAAAAAAGCATTTTGAAGCTTGAAATTTCTGGATCTTTTCGCAAAAAAATTTGGCCGCTACGATTATCGCGCAATCATAAAAAAAGAGCATGAGACAAAAATGTTCTAAATTTTTGTTTTTTTTTCAAGGGCCCACGGGTCCGGGAATTTTTTTTCAGTTAAATCGATGCATAGGTAAGTTAGCTTGTTTATTCAACTTCAATTTGGTTTTTTGTTGATCTCTCTAGGTCAATTTTTTTCTGGAACCCAAAGTAATCAAAGTAGGATATCTCAGCAAAAAATTGACCTAGTGAGACCAACAAAAAATCAAATTGAAGGTGAATAAATAAGCTAACTGACCAATACATTGATTTTACTGTAAACAATTTTCCTGAGCCCTTGGACCCTTTCAAAAAAAAACAAAACATTTGGATAATTTTTGTTCCACGCTATTTCATTTGATTGCGCGATAACCGTAGCTAACAAAGAATTTTGCCAAAAAATCTCACAACTAGAAATTTGGGGCTTCAAAATGATTTTTTTTTTTTCATTTCGATACGACTATTTTTCTCACAGAAACAGCGCTTTAAAAAACACGTTATAGGTCGAGATTATAACCTCGGATTCTACAACGTAAATCCTCTCCCGTTCAAGGGGAGAGGATTATGTTATGTTATAGAAAATTATAACATACACAACGAAGTATATTTTTTTCGTATCGCCAGTGTGTAAGCAGAACGAAGTGTGGAAAGACTCTGGGTGGGCTCGAAACTTGAAAAAGAAAAGTCTGTGTGAAAGCCAGATAGTGCTTTATACTGGCAGTGCTATTTGTTAATATGTGTTCAATGTACAAGTAAAAGAATCGTTTTTTTCTCACTTCTTTGCAGCCAAATACTGCGCCGCAAGTCAAAAGCACAAGACGTGTGCCCTATCCAGCGTCGCTACCAAACTAATACCACGTCTGCACCAAATATTAAACGCTGTTGGTGTTTTTACTGGGATAGAAGACTTCATCTATGTCTGGACGTCGCATCTACTTGATATTACGGACCATGCGCCCGCAGCAACCAGGATTATCACAATTTTGCCATGACGATCGTGGACACATATCCAGTTTTGAAAGGAGGAAACAACGGATGTGTTAGTTTCCAATATATTTCACATCTTTTTCATATTTTTTAAAATATCATAACAAAAAACTGATATCATACCATATCTAAAGGATTAATATAAAATACATAAAACTGGTTAAAAATTTTTGGAGTAATTATGAAAATATTTCACACTATGAGGTTTGAAGGAGAGTTAAGTTGTTTTATTTTTTCTTGGAATAAAAGAAAATTCTGACTTTTCGATATCAATATATGTACATAATATACTAAAAGTTTAAACACTAAGATTTTCCAATTTTTTCATGATCTTTAGATCATCGGCCACCTTGAAAATCTCCGTATATGTATACGGAGATTTTGAAAAAATTGAAAATGCCAGTGTTTGAACTCTTAGCATATTACACATGTTAATATTGAAAAAGATGATACATTTTTTTTTTTTTCGAAAAAAATTCAAACATCTTTACTTTCCGAGAATGCTCATAGCGTGAAATATAATTACCCCAAACATTTTGAACCGGTTCTATTTCTTTTATATTGACACTTTACATATGGCATGGTATATTTTTGTAAATATGATTTTCTTCTTTAACTTCTTCGATCAGTAACATTTATTTTGGAGCAAAAACAGATAATTGACAAACAAAATTTAAAGGGAACTGTTAAGATTCAGCTAAGCACCAATACTCGAAATCGGCGGGCTAAATTGAAACGAAAATTAAAAACAGATGCTACTGGCAAACCTAAGGTGCGATGAGTTTCGCGGCCGTGACACAACGAGGACAGTGAGTTTTGAATGTAGATTGATAGTGAGTGAATTTTGAATTTTATTTGATAAAACTTGTATGTTCATGGTTTCTTATTATTATTTATTGTAGATTCCAGGATTTGGATGAGGAAACCGCCATGAAAGAATTGCAGAAGAAAGGTCGGGATGTCGATTCGGCACATGTGAGACGTCTCCTAGAAGAAACGTTGCCGTGGCGGCGTGCATGGATTAAAAAAGAAGCGAAACAAATATCCTACGTAACGGAAAAATACCCGCAATTGTTGGTTCATAACTTGGTAGGTATATTTTTTTGATTGGTGATAAGATGATTGTACATTAGGGTGGTACAAATTTGAGCGCTACTAAGACAAAAGACATCTCTGAAAGACGATAATTGCATGGTGAGAAAAAGGAAAAAAAATCATTTTTTCCAAACAAAAAAGCTCAAGTTTGTGCCACCCTATTGTACGTTGCTTAACTTTTCTTTTCATTTATAGATCATTTTTGAGTACGTCACGTGGAAGAATTTAAAATTGGAATCCATTTTCCAAAGCCTCGATGGCTGCATTAATTCCTTAGTATTTTTGTGTCGAGGCCATCACCGAGAAGCAAAAAGCGGCCGTCATCGTGAAGTTGTATGAGAACCTTGCCTATGCGAAGACAAGAAGAACAGTGATACTGCTCATGACAGTAAATGAGGTAAACTACATCCTGCATAAAACATAATTGTTGAATTCGTTGCCATTTTAACATGTTTTTACATAGAATATGGATAGGTCATTTGCAAAGTATATTTTCAATTGTCTAAATCTGATTTCTATTATAATAACTCTAAAGCACTCGTCACGGTCAATGATGTAATGAGCCTTTCTAATGACGTTATGAACCTTAGCAATAACGTAATGAGCCTTTTGTATTTCTAATACAATTATTAGTCGGTATAATTAAAGTCGATACAAACCTCGTCGGTTCATCATCTGCCCGCAGATGATGAACCGACGAGGTTCCACCGAGAACCTCGTCGGAGCATCGGGAGATTCACCACGGGCCGTTCTGTACGTCGCTGAGGAAGACGTAGCTTCGGGCTTCGTGGTAGCAGATCAATAAATACGGGTTAAAATACCGGAACCCACCGTCGCTAAAGTAATAGTTTGCCTACTTGAAACGTATTACGTATGGCATACTGCCTACCCTGCTGCAAATTCCCACACAGGAACCTGTATGGGATCCCACACGGGATCCCACGTGGTGTTTTCGTACAGTGAACCCGTACGGGTTCCCATATGGTGACCCGTACGGGTATGGGATCCCACGTGGTAACCCGTACGG
The DNA here is from genome assembly GCA_963932345.1 of Ophion ventricosus. Classification (NCBI taxonomy): domain Eukaryota; kingdom Metazoa; phylum Arthropoda; class Insecta; order Hymenoptera; family Ichneumonidae; genus Ophion; species Ophion ventricosus. The sequence goes on along the minus strand of OZ010712.1, from coordinate 3,031,761 downwards.
GTTCCTGTATGGGAACCCATACGGGATCCCACGTGGTGACCCATACGGGTTCCTGTTTGGGAATTTATCCCTGTGTGGGAATATTATTAATCATATAATATTATTGCAATTTTCTGTAAACACCTTTTTGTAAGACGTAAAATGATAACATATTAAAAAAGTTTAATAAAAAAACATTAAGATATTGCATTTAATTAAGTTTAACTAAGAACTGTGTATTGAATATTTCACGCCATTTTGCGAGGCCGGGACCCACGTTGAAAAACAATACTTATGACTTCAGATAACAACATTTTCAAAAAAACGTTGACAATAGTGATTAATGATTTATTTTCTCACGAAAGTGTAGATACCAATGAAAAAAATTAGAAGTTTCACATTTGTTTTGATTCAATCGTGATTAGCTTATTAAGCGCTGTCTCAAAAATTAAGCTACCCACATTGCCCCACACAGGTTCTCATGTAGGTTCCTGTGCAGGAATTTATTTTCTGCATTATCCCGTACAGGATCCCGTACAGGATTCAGCATCCCACGTTGCCCCACACCGGTTCCCATGCAGGTTCCTGTACAGGAATTTATTTCCTGCGTTCTCCCGTACAGGATCCCGTACAGGATTCAGCTTCCTACGTTGCCCCACACAGGTTCCCATGCAGGTTCCTGTACAGGAATGTTCATCCTGTACAGGAAACCGTACGGGATCCCACACTTTCCTTGGCTGTTCCATGATTTCCCACACATTCCCACACTAAAAGCCGTACGGGAATTTGCAGCAGGGTATCCATGGCGTACGCCAATGTCTTGGAATTTATCGACCATCGAGTACTTGGAACTGTGGTAAAGAACCACAGTGACCACTAATTTATTCAAAAAATGAAAAATCAACTGGGAGACTGACTGATGTCAACTGACATTTTAATTTATTAATAAAGCATATTATTTATTTGAAAAATACGAATATTTTTATTTGAATATAAGGTACAAACATAGAGGTTATTTATGGGACATAATATCCGGTCTGATGGCTGCAGTTCTTGTGTCAATTGGATTCTGTATGCAGATATTTCGTTAGAATTCGCTGCACAGAGCATCTGGAAATGTTCAATTGCTGAGGACGATGGCGAATCGAGGTGGAAGGACTTCGTCAACGTTCACACTTACTACGGCTATGTTTTCATTCGACCGACCGGTACGAGGACGGCCACTGCTTTTCGCCGTCAGAATTGAACCACTCAACTCAATTTTGTGATTAAATTCACCACAGTGTTGCGAGATGGTGCATTCTGATGACCAAAAGACGCGTGGACTTTTCAAAGCGTCTCTGCAAAATTTTCACCATTTTCTGTAGTAATTTTTCACAATTTCTATGCGTTGCTCGATCGTGTAATTCTCCATGACCAAACCTCTATAATTGTAACAATAATGTTATCATCATGTTCAATAAATACATATATTCTACATTAAATATAGCACATACAGCAACAGCACGTCACCATCTAGCGCTAATTGACAAAGTAAAATTACATCCGAAACCAAATATTAAAACGACAACAAGTATACGGAAAGTCAGCTTTTCTCTTCATCACTCGATACGCGTGCAATCCCCCCCTCCCTTCCCTATTCGAGTTTTATCTCCCCAGTCTCCAAGGCGTCGCGCACAAAGTAGATGCCTTATGTCTATATATTTCGTACAATTGTGAAACATCGGGTTCTCCACAAGCTTAATCGCCCCCTGATTGTCACAATGCATTGTGATATTCGCGGACCCTTCGAAACCCAATTCCGAAAGAAAACGCCGCAAGTGTGTTGCCTCTTTTGTGAATTCGCTTAAACTCATATATTCCGCTTCGACGGACTGCGCAACGGTTTTCTGTTTCTTTGATCCCCAGGAGATCGCGGCGCTCGCAATACGGAAACAGTATCCCGTGAATAATTTTCTGTCACCGAGACACCCGCCCCAACCGGCGTCGGCGTAGCCATCTATAGGCTCATCATTCGCTTTATATATAAGACCAAGATCAGCTGTGCCTTTCAAGTATCGCAAGATACGCTTCGCACCGATCCAATGCGTCTTCGCGTGGCAATCGCAGAACTGACTTAATACGCTTACCGCATGTGCTATGTCGGACATCGTAGCTACCCCGAGGTACATCTGCGAAACCACAAGTTCTCTGAACGGGAACTTTTCATCGCTATCGCGTGAGTCGTTCGGTTCTTATCGCAATTTAACACCTAACTCTAACGGGGTTGCCGCCGGGTTACACTCCTTCATACCAAAACGATGCAAGCGATCTTCGATGTATCCGCGCTAGTGTAGCTGAATCGTACGATCTGAATGACGAAATTCGATCCCCAAGCAACATTTCATACTGCCCAAATCCTTAATTGTGAACGCGTTTTTCAAATGACTTTTGAACTGGTTTATTTTCTCGAGGTTTCGCGAAGCTATCAGAAAATGGTAGACACGGGTCAGCATTGCTTGGGACCACACTACAAAAACTTGGCGTATTTGATGTTTGTTCAAAGTATGTAGAAGTAACACAACACTAGACATGCGTTGCCATATTGAGTCTACACATTTATGCATTTGGTAACACGTAATGCGTTAAAATTACACATGTATTTACTCATTAGATTATTACACACCTTTGTAGTTATTCCCATCAACAACACGCTTATTCAAACACACATAAAGTGTGTAGAACCAACATACAAGACGCATATTTACATACATTGGACTAACCCACACGGAAATAAAATATATGTAAAAATATACTTTTTGATATATTAAAAACAGATGTAAGATATATTTCGGATATATATTATATATCTTAGATATATATTAGATCTATGCAATATATACGGGAAATGCTTTAAAAATATATTCGCGATATCAAACTTTTCGTTAGAAAATAATGGGTCTGAAGTTTGCATCGTTGGAATGCAATGCAATGTTTTTTGTATTATAAAAATTTTTTGTATTATAAAAATTGCGTAGCATTTCAGCAATGCAAACTTTAAAACCATGAGAGAGTGGGGGGACTATGGACTCGACGCGATTTACAGGGTGAGTCACGAGGAACAGAAGACCTGAATATCTCTGTTGGATTTGTTTGAGTAAACAAACCAACCCATTCTCGTCACTCACCCTGTAAATCCTGTAATTCTACGTCATGGCTATATGCTAATAAGAAGTTAAATTAGCCTCAGGCCATCGTTTGGAATTGAAAAAAAAATACTGAATAGAATGTATGCTATTGGTTCCGGCTCATTTACAATCCTTTTTTGTTGTTGTTGTTGTTTTGTCTAGACAACTTCAACAAGCGACGGCTGATATCGAATGGTACGAGAGAGAATTGGAGCGGCTGCGCACAGTAAGACAATTTCGAAATAAAAATTGCTCACCCTCTCTAGTAATATTAGGTGCATAAAAATAACAGAGAATTCGCGCGGAATATGAGTTCGTCACCTCAGGTTAAAATGATGGTATCAAAGTTTGCATCGTTGGATTGCAACGAAAATATATTTTACTACAAAAATAAGTAAAATATTTTCGAGGCTTCTTATGAAAAATCTGTAACCAAAATCTGCAAGAAAAGATTTTCGAAAATACTAAAAATAAAGAAATAGAGACAACGAAGAAGAATTGTCGTTGAATTTCAACGATGCAAACCTCAGCACCACGTTGAAATGATAGTATCAAGAGATGCGGCAGCGTCTCGACGTCAAGTCGAAGACGAATTCAGTGCGGATATTTCTGAAATGTTATAAATTTATTAATAAAGGTGTGACGTGCATTCAAGAAAAATCGGTTCCTATTAATCAGTTTGCAATTAATTGCAACAAATTAATCATGTTTAACACAAATTTTTGTAGCTCGCTTTTAGGCTGTGATAATCGCTCTAACGTTTCTACCTATCACTATCAAAAATGTACGGCCTCAATATGCAAAGGCTTTGGATCATAATAAAAAGCAATAAAAAAAAATATCGAAAAAGAAATATCGTTGCGATTAAATTAAGCAAACTTCAACGTCATACTTCATTCTACCAATAATTTGTTATAACTATTGTTTTAGAAACTGCAACACGAACGCCGAGAGGTAAATCATCTTAAAAGGGAGAACCGCTGGTATGCGGAACGCTATGAGTGGGAACAGCAAAAAAATGTGAGATTTCTTACCTGTTCAAATTGAACGTGGTAAACAAAAAAAGCTCATAATTTTGACCCAATTTTTGTGTGTTTGTCGCAGAATACCTGCTGCAGCCAAAGGAGGTGCCACCATTGAATTTGAAAAATAAAAGGAAGAAAGAAATTCAACGATGACGAAATTTATTTTATTAAAAAAATGCGTGTGCGTCTGTGTGCGCGTGTGCGTATGCGCGCGCACGCGCACACAGACGCGTTATTATCTACATATTATTTTTTATATTTATATTTATTGAGATCTCAATTAATTCCTGAGTCGCAACGTATATACCCTTGCGGTCTTTTACATATAACCCGTTCTTATCATTCCGTACTTGCACTCCGCAAATCTAACTGAACTTGGAAAACGCGTACCGGTCTAGACGGCCCTATATTCTTCTGATTCTCTGGTGCATAGGCTTCAACTCAAGTATCTACACCAAGGTATTAGAAGTATTGGTCTCCCGCTCACTGGTTGATGTGCCAACCGTTGCACGACTAAGCGGTCACCGCTTCAAGTATTGGCCACGCACAATGCTGCTTAACTCGAAGCATCGCCAGAGCCTAACTCCAACCGCGCATCCACCAGTGTCTGTTATTTATCCAAATAAATAAACATTCGAATAATGAAATGAATTAAGATATAAAGTCACTCCAACTCGTCAAAGAAAATGACATTGAAGTTTGTAACATTGAAATGCAACGAAAACCAACTCTTTTTAATTGCTTAAATTTATTTTGGCCGATTGAAGCTGTGAAAATCACTCAAACATTTCTACGTAATCTTATTAGAAATTTACGACCTTAATTAGCAAAAAAAGGCGTTGGATGAAGATAAATGAAAAATCGAAAAAATATCGTTGCATTCCAACCATGCAAGCTTTAACGTCATTACATCCAACCTATTTCGTTGAGAGCTGTGATCCTGTTTTTAATTCTGAGAAATTTAGTTCACTATATATCGAATTCACTTATGAGTTTTCTCCAATTTGACACAACTAAATCGCTTTCTGGCCCTCATACGAATACGTTACGGACACGGAAATAATCCCATTTTCACTATAAAATTGACTAGAATACAATTGTGGTACGAAAAAAAGTACTGGAAACAATTTACCACTATTTATATACACACTTCCGACAATAGTGGGTTCCAGCAAATAAAAACCGTTCATTTTTTTATAGGCTTATGTAGGGTTGGTCTACCCATAACGCCAATAAACAAGTTGACTATCTCTATGCCGTGTGAAAAACGATTTGTTTAAGGAGGTACGGTCATGGAGAGGAATTCCAAGTTTCAGGCCGAAAATTTTTATATGATGTTGACGAATACGTTATGCCCCTTTTGGAAGAATTTAAGTTATATTGACCGTTAATTTTTTTTCGTAATAAAATTGCAAAGTCGAGCACTTTGAGCTTGTGTAGCACGTCGTCTTATGGAGACGGTCGACCGGAAGTGCGGTGATCACGGTTTTGTTGCTCACGTATCCAACTAAGGTCGTTGGAAAACTGAAAATTCGAGCTTCACCGTATTCTTCAAGCACTACATTATAAAACGGTTTCAACTTCCGGTTGAATATTGTAATAATAACGATATAGTACCCATAGATTTGCCAACGTCGGGCGTAACAGCTGATTCGTTTGGCGAGCATAACCTAGCTCTGTAGCGAGATTCTGTAACTCGGTAGTGACAGTTTTCGTTGTCGCTAGCTAGCGACAGTCAATCGCATGCACGATCAGAAGAAAGGGAGCCTCTTATTGGCTATCACTAGCTAACGATAACGAAAACGGTCCCTACCGAGTTACAGAATCTCGCTACTGCTTGGAAATCGTCGTGAAGACTCCAGAGTCGTTGAGAATCTAATTTTTCAGTTTTTATTAGTAAACATGCAATAAACAAAATATTTACCATAAATTTGACACTTTGGGATCGACAATATGAATATTCAACAAAAGTTAACATAAATCAGAACACCCGTGGGGTAACATAAATTTAGTCTCTTTGTTGACTCTGAGGGAGTAGTCGTACCTCCTTATCCCCCCCATATACGGGCGGGTTCCGGTAGACAAAAATCTTCGCCAATTGCTTTGCTGACTCCTTTCGAGTATATCTACCAATAAAGCCAATAAAAAATTTGGCTATCCCCATACTATGGGAGATACGATTTTTTTAAGTTCACCCCCCGATAAGGATAAGTTCCGGCAAACGAAAATCGTTCATTTTTTTCTTCGATACTTATTTTGGCTCCCTTTACAAATAACACCAATACAAAATTTGTCTATCCCCATACTATGGGAGATACGATTTTTTTTAACTGTCACCCCCCGATAAGGGTAAGTTCCGGCAAACGAAAATCGTTCATTTTTTTTCGAGACTTACTTTAGGTCCCTTTACAAATAACGACAGTAAAACATTTGGCTATCCCCATACTATGGGAGATACGATTTTTTTTAACTTTCACCTCCCGATAGGGGTAAGTTCCGGCAAACGAAAATCGTTCAATTTGTTTTCGAGACTTGCTTTGGGTCCCTTTACAAATGACGCCAATAAAAAATTTGGCTATCCCCATACTATGGGAGATACGATTTTTTTTAACTTTCACCCCCCGATAAGGGTAAGTTCCGGCAAACGAAAATCGTCAATTTTTTTTTTCGAGACTTGCTTTGGGTCCCTTTACAAATAACGCCAATAAAAAATTTGGCTATCTCCATACTATGGGAGATACGTTTTTTTTTAACTTTCACCCCTGATTAATGGTAGGTTCTGTTTGTAGAAACCCCTTCATATGTTATGCACGATCTTTTTTAGGCATCTAGAAGCCGACTGTTCAATAGAATAGGCGAAATACAAAAATAAATAAAAAATAAAAATTCGTTGCATTCCAACGATGCAAACTTCAGACCCATAGAAAATATATCTTCAGAATGTATAGAGATTATATGTTGGATATGCGATTACATATATTCAAACTATATTAAAAATATACTTACAATGTACTCAAACTATCTTTAAAATATACGAGAAATATATTTTAATTGTATTCGAACTATATTTGAAATATACTTTAAATGTATTCAAACTACATCTAAAATGTACATAATATATTCAGAGAGCATTCAATATATACTTGAAATATATTTGAACTACATTAAAAATGTATACGAAATATATTTTTACTAGATTAAAAATATTATTGAAATATACCTATTATATTATTTATATAATATCTATTATATTAAAAATATTATACTAAATTATATTTAAAATATACTACAATATACTATAAATATATAGTATATTTATATATATAAATATACTAATATCTGAAGTGTACACGGAATACATTCAAAATAAGTACATTTTGGGCATATTTAAAGATATGTATATTAGATCTATATAAAGTATATTTTATAAATATCGGCAGGAATAGATGCAGGAATCAAACAGATATTAGAAAAAAAGTTACAACGAATAATTCAGGGTGCAATCATATTTATTTATGTTAATTACACGAAAGTTAAGAAACAGTCCGATTATTATGTACGCTTGGTTGACGGTGAAACCTTCGAAATCGAGTTCTTTTACGTTGTCACGATGAATCACAGTGTCTCCTGTTATACTCTCGATAAATATTTTAAATAAATATGACCAACGACCCAATCATGGGCAGGAGATGACAGCACCTGACAAGGAAAGGTTGCGAGGTCGATCTCTCCGATTTCGATAAAATTTGGCATGCTTGTAGAATGGGTAAAAATAGGCGACACATATTTTTTTATATCTGCGGAACCCGATTTTTAAGGATTGAAACGCACCCTCGAAAATTGGGGTGTTTTTCGTTTTTCGTCGATATCGTTTTAACGGTACGAGATATGAAAAATTTCAAATTGCAACAATGTTTATTTTTTCGTGTACTATACATTCGAGATAAGAACGCCGCAGACAGCAACACATTTTATATTGTTTATTGCAAAAATGCATTTTTTTCAACCGTATCTCCGAGAATTCTTGATCGATTGGGATGTAAATTTCCATACATGTAGAGAATGGAAAAGTAGCGGATACGTGCTTTTTCTTTTTTCGATATCTCACAATTAAGGGATTGAAACTGCCCTTCGATTTTTTAGTCAACAGCATCGTATAATCAGCTAGGCTTTTGGCATTCCGGTCTAAATTCACGTCAATTTACGTTCGTGTTATGACGCAATTGCATATTTGCAACATTCCACTCCCACCCCCAATGCTTCTCCTCTCGAAAGGCAAATGTTCAAAGTTCTTACCGTGCGGCATGGACGAAAATTTGTAGAAATAAAAATGGGTCACAGGAAAGTACAATCAGTCAAAATAGTCGATACAAATTTTCTCGTTTTGACGGAACACCACGCTTAAGGAGTCAACGCACCCTTAAAAAGTTTGTTCTTTTTATAACTCGTGAACGGGCCGAAATAAATATAAAGTTTGAACGGAAAAATTGTTATATTCTTTGGCTATTAGACGTTCATGATGATAATGATGCTTACAGCAACAAATGGCGTGTTGTTTATTGCTATAATTCGTGAACAACTGATGAAAATCACTCTTGAGTTCTCCGCTAATACGGGCACAGGTAAGGCTCGCAATAATGGACTAACTTCGTGCTTCGGGAAGCAACTGGATTACAATTGTATATTTACGAAGAAATTCTCCCCCGACACGTACTGCCTTTGAAGATTACAATATAATCAGAAAAATGTTCTCACGCTTACTTATTTAGGGAACGTTTCAACTCTAAGCTTTTTTATGGATTATACTTATTACAATAATGATAGTCATGATAAAAGTGCTTGAAACAAAGAGATTTCTTACACCACGCACAAGTGATAATAGCTGCTTCGCCGCATATATCGCATGTCAGTGCATTTTGTGAAAAGCAAAATTCTACCGGATTTTCGAATTTTTGTGGTCGTCTTCTTAACCGCTTTTGTACTACGCATATTTGAAACGGTTTGTAAACCGTGGGGAAGAAAACTGGTTGTGTGTAAGAGATTGTAACTTAACAATATTGTCTCTCAAGTGCAGGTTGACGTCGTAATTGTATAATATTACTGACTCAGAAAAGTGTTTGACGAAGTTTTTCCATACACGGAAGCCATAAACACTAAGGGGCTGTATCATTCTCGTTGTACCTGCAAGAATTACTAATTATCATGGGAACTAATTGTCTACCGAACTAATGAAACTGGTGCAATATATTTATTTGCTGGCATGGTTAAAACTTTAATATCTTTCCCTTGCATATCCATTTCTTTAAATGCAGTTGGCCATTGATCGCTCCAAAAATCCAGAAGTATTACCGATTTTGGACCCGTATTGGGAATATATACTTCTTGGAACCAAGGCTTAAAATGATTAGTCGTCAATTTTCCAGATTTCGAAGCTAATAGAAATATATTTTCGGCTCTAAACATAGTTTGTTCCACTCGAGGTCCAAATTTGCCAGTAGGTTCGTTTAAAACGATTAACATAAGTGCCAAAAGCTTGCCTCTCTCAGAAATCAAAGGCCATATAGTATAACTGTGTATTGTTGATCGATTGCACTACTCCATGTCTCAACGGATTTCTGCCCTTCTTTTGCCAATGTGCGGCCTGTATGTTGCAATAAACGAATTATTGCAATAAACAACACGCCATTTGTTGCTGTACTCATCATTATCATCATGAACGTCTAGTAGTCGAAGAATACAACATTTTTCCCTTTTAAACTTTATTTTTATTTGGGCCCGTTCAGGAGTTATAGAAAAAACAAAGTTTTTAAGGGTGCGTTGATCCCTTAAGCGTGGTGTTCCGTCAAAACGAAAAAATTTGTATCGACTATTTTGACTGATTGTACTTTCCTTGTAACCCATTTTTATTTCTACAAATTTTCGTCCATGCCGCACGGTAAGAACTTTGAACGTTTGCCTTTCGAGAGGGGAACCATTGGGGGGGAATGTTATAAATATGCAATTAAATCATAACACGACCTTATATTGACCTGAATTTAGACCGGAATGCCAACAGGTTAGCTGATTATACGATGCTCTTGGTTAAAAAATCAAAGGGCAGCTTCAACCTCTTAATTGTGAGATATCGGAAAATGAAAAAAACACGTATCCGCTACTTTTCCATTCTCTACATGTATGCAAATTTACATCCCAATCGGTTACAAATTCTCGGAGATACGATTGAAAAATTGCATTTTTGCAATAAACAATATGAAATTTGTTGCTATCTACATTGTTCTCATCTCCAATATCTAGTATATGAAAAAATAAATATTGTTGCAATTTGAAAATTTTTCATATCTCGTACCGTTAAAACGTTATCAACGAAAAACGAAAAACACCACAATTTTCGAGGATCCGTTTCAACCCTTAAAAATCGGGTTCCGCAGATATTAAAAAATACGTGTCGCCTATTTTTACCCATTCTACAAGCATGCCAAATTTCATCGAAATCCGAGAGATCGACCTCGCAACCTTTCCTTGTGAGTCTATTTAAAAAAAAAATAGGATGCGTGTAATTTTGAGCTAAAAATGTAATCTTAAACTACAAATTAAACGTGAATACAAATACGTAAATCAAACCAAATCGAACGACGTTTTTCAATGAATAGTTGATTCGTTGAATCCTTCGTCAAATACTTTTTATAAATTGTCCGTCAAATCCAAACGATATCACATCGTTTTTCGATTAATCCGACAACTATGGTTCGTTTGTTGGTCAAATTGCTCTTTCGATTATTTATTCCTTCGGAAATGTGTTTGATTTCAAATCTCTTGACAGATGACGAAACATACACAATCGAGAAATGAAAGTAGCTGCATATGCTGAGATATAAAAGTAACTACCTTTGTGGTTAGATTTTTGACATTCCGTCTTCTGACAAGAGACTGCTTGTCGAGAGTAGAGTATGCGATGGATTATCTTACGAGTCTCGTTCTCGAGATTACATCGTAGTATCACTTACTTCGGTACGTTGAGCCACGATTTTTTAGAGCTTACAAAAACAAAGGATTTTCCAAATAGCCCACTGCTGTTATTACACATCATGGTAATGTCATAACGTTCTTCGTACGCGAAGATCACGATCTAAGAGCGTTAATTGTGTTTTAATAAAATGTATAATAATGGGAAAGTCACATGAAAAGAAAAATAACCGCGAAAAGGAAGAAAAACTCTGGAAAAAGTTGAAGAAATTAATTGACGCAAATGTCTCGGATTGTTCTTCTGATTCGGAATCCGAAAACTTGAAGCGAGGACATGACGAGAAGGATCAATCGACAACTTTCATCTGTGCAATGGCAAATATTGACTTGGCGGGTATATCCGTAGGGAGGCCATCTCTAAGAGTATCGCCGCAAAGTAAAAAATCGTATCCACGATAGAGGCCTCATCTGGATTGTCATTTGACAATAGACTCGGTGGCTTTGCCGTACGAAGGCAGGAGTTGGCGATTTATACCGTACGAAGATAGTTACAAAAAGTACTATCGGAAGTCGCACTATCATTCGTGCACACGAGATGGTGTTTCAATAGAAAATCTGAGGTCTTCGCCTTTTATATTTTTTCGAGTTTTTCGGTTGTACTTTAATATGTATTTACAGACATATCGTCAGAACTCAGTGGAGAGTCTGAGCGTAATCCGGTCATCCCAGACGATGGCTCACTGATACGGGAAAAACAGAATTCGAATATCGAAAAAATAGGGACTTCCGAAACTGCTATTGAAATAGCTGAAGCGATCGATGCAGAAACTCTTTGCATCCTGGGTATAACCTCGAAAACAGAAGCACCCGAATTACAACTACATCCCAGTCTTGCAGTCAACTGGGGAAAGTGGATTACGGACGGTTTGAAAAAAGAAGATCAAGCAGAAATCTTATAAAAATATACTCGTAGGGGGAACTGTCGTCTAGAAGCACCGAAATTAAATCTGGGGGTTGCTTCATGCCTTTGGGAATCAGCCGGTAAGCGAGACAAGCATTTAATGAATACCTCAGATATCCATGGTACAGCCATGGCTGCTCTGGGCTTAGCAATTTTGCTATCGCTAAATCGTAAAGAAGTTGATAAATATCACACTTCAATTCGGGAAACTGGAAAGGCCCGTCAGCCAATTCGAATCGAACTGTAACTCAGGCGGGCCTCACTCAGAAACAGACAATTGTCAAATTCCAACTGAGGCAGACGCAACAAGGTCGTCGCCGGGGAGATCATTATCGGTCACAGAACCAGAAACACAAGCCGGGTGTTTTCAAAAGATCTCGAGAAAAATTATAGAGGTAAAGAAATCTGCAGGACGTTTCTGCAAATGTATCCCACAATGGCGGAGTATTAAGGAAGATCCATTCGTAATTAATTGCCGCAATGGGTACAACATTACGGTTCACGAGCCCGTTTTTCAAAACACAATACCGACTATACCGGCGATAAAATCACAAATCGATTGCGTAAATATTAGTATCACTATTGACCAATTACGAGAAAAGGGTGTAATTAAAACATACCTTCCCTGCAGAGACCAATTTATTTCATCGTATTTCTTGGTGCCTAAACCAGATGCATCAATGAGATTTATATTTAATTTAAAATAGCTCAACCGTTTCATCTCGACAGAACACTTTAAATTAGAAGATATAAGAACGGCAACGAAACTGATTTTCCCTAACCCTTTCATGTGCAATATAGACCTCCAAGATGCCTATTTTTTGGTTCCTGTACACATGGAGAGTCGAAAATATTTAAGATTCCTTTTCGAGGAAACTGTATATGAGTTCGTATACCTCCCATTTGGACTATGTACATCACCTTTTATTTTCACAAAAATCCTCAAACCGGTCGTAAATTATTTGAGAGGAAAAGGCTTTCATTCCATGATCTATCTCGATGATATTCTGTGTATTGGGTCGAGCTCATCAACATGCTCTAAGAATATTAAAACAACAGTCGAATTACTACAGTCTCTTGGTTTTTAAAATAAATCGTAAGAAAAGTAATTTTATACCTAGCAAAACATGCAAGTTTCACGGCTTTGTAATAAATTGTTGACAAATGATCTTGGAGCTATCACATGCAGAGAGGTCGCAGATCTCCACTCTAATAACCAAATTCAGCAAGACAAAATCATGCTCAATCAAAAAATTTGGACATTTTACCGGAAAATTGGTTGACTATTGCCGGACGATAGACTATGGGTGGTTATATACGAAAGAATTTGAACGAGAAAAATTCCTTCACCTTTTGATAAGTGGTGAAGATTTTGATGCACCACTCACATTGTCTGAAGGTTTGAGAAGCGATTTCGATTGGAGGCACAAAAATATCTATAACTCAGTCGGTAAAATACGGCAATTTAAATTCACGAAAGAACTATTTACCGACGCTTCGAAAAGGGGCTGGGTCGCATATTCAAGTATTGAGAGTTCCCACGGATTTTGGAACGAGAGCGAAAGAAAGCTACATATAAATCAATTAAAATTGACCGCAGTATTATTAGCGTTAAAGTATTTTGCTGAAGATTTGGCAAAGTGTCAGGTATTATTACGAATCGATAACACGATAGCAATAGCATACGTTAACCGAATGAAAGGTATGCAATACAGAGGCCTTCACAAGACAGCCAAAGATATCTGGAAATGGTGCGGAACTAGAAATATTTAGATTTTTGCATCCTATATAGCTTCAAAAGAAAACATAGAAGCGAATAGGGAAACCCGAACAAAAAATATTGACACAGAGTGGAAATTGGCGGATTTCGTATACAAAAAAGTCATAACAAATCTCGGTCAGCCGGATATAGACTTATTCGCATCGCGAATGATTAAAAAATGTGATATCTATTGTTCCTGGCATAGAGACCCGGAGGCATCCGTTATTAATGCATTTACCTTGCAATAGGGATCAAATTATTTTTATGCGTTTCCGCCTTTTGTATTAATTTTGAGATTTCTCAGGTAAGTGGATTGGATCAACCATACGGTATCGCAATCGTACCAAATTGGCCATCGCAAGCCTGGTACCCGTCATTTATGAATCTATTAGTAGGGAAACGTATGGTATTCTCTTCCGCTAAAGGACTGTTACTATCACCTTGTAGAACTCTCCATTACCCACTGGAGCAATCCCTCGGATTGATTGCCGGGAGATTGTCCGCGAAGCATATCGCAAAAAAAAAAACTTTCGGAATCAGTCATCGAAGGTCTATTGGCATCACTAGCAGATAATGCTGGTGATGCCGCTATAATAATGCTACTCAGGACCGCTAAAGTTATAGGCTTCTTTCTGTCATACAACGAAGACGGATATTTACAACCCCCAAAGGAATACTGGAATTTTTACAGAGTCGATTGGAAGCTGGCGCCAAGTATGGAACTCTGAGTTCTATGCATTCTGCTATTTCCCTAATATCAACAAACAATATCAGTAACGATTCAAATATTAATCGATTTTTCAAAGACATTTTTCGACTTCGAACTGTGAAACCAAAATATGATATGACCTGGGACATTAGTCCGGTCCTTGCGTTCATCACACAAATGTAACCGCTAGATAAACTGACCTTACAAGAATGATCAGAAAGACTTGTAACCCTGCTGGCCTTGGGAACCGCACATAGGATGCAATCTTATTCTTTAATGAAATTAGAAAACATCGCATGCCCGTTCATCAGACGGGCTGGAGATAAAAATCACGGACCTCATCAAAACATCGCTCCTGGGGCAGAAAAACCTGAAATTTGCATTGCAAGTACACTCTAAAAATAATTACCAATCACGAAAACTGTCAGAGGAAATTGTAAGAACGTGCTCATCACGTCAAAAAAGCCGCACAAAAAGGCGACAACACAAACGATAAGTCGTTGAATAAGAATAATACTAGCAAAAAGTGGTATTGATCCGCTATTTACAGCCTACCCGACAAGGCGTGCATCGACGTCAGCAGCATTAGCCAAAAGCATAGATATGAATGTAATAAAAAAAACACGGTAGGATGGTCTAAAGACTCTCAGGTTTTCGCAAACTTTTATAATCGCCCGATTAAAGCAGGGACAAAACATTTTGCAACAAATCTTTTCAGTTAGCTATCGTCCCTTGTGTTCAAGTTGTCTTTCAAAAGTAATGCAAATTGTTATGAAGAAAAAGTTATTAATTGTCTCTAAACATCTACGATGTAATCTCGAGAACGAGACTCGTAAGATAATTTATCAATCAAACGAACTCACCTAAGTGAAGTTCGATTGAAGTTATCTGTAGAGTCTCGTTCGAGATGATTACATCCCACTACAATAAACATTCTGATTGTTCATCACTCCCACCCTGAAATCATCCTAAGAAACTTTTATCTATTACTTTCGAATTCAACCGGGAGTATCTTTAAACAATATGACATTACCATGGTGGGTAATAACAGCGGTAGGTTATTTGGAAAATCTTTTGTTTTTATAAGCTCTAAAAAATCGGGGCCAACGTACCGAAGTAAGCGGTACTACGATGTAATCATCTTGAACGAGACTATTCAGATAATTTCAATCGAACTTCACTCAGGTGAGTTCGATTGATTGATAAAATAACAGCTATGGATGTATCCTTATAGCGACTATTTGATGTTCTAAAATCCAAATTTTCCAAACTAAACATTTGAGTGCCAAAATGTGTGTCAAATTTCATTATTTAATTCTAATATACTCTCATATCATAATTATAATTATAAAAATATTAGATATAATGTAAAGTATCCCATGTGTTATTCCAAGCAATACTCTACATGTGTGTCAAATTTCATCATTACATTCAATTTTACTTGAATATTATAATTTAAAAAATCTTAGATCGTAGATTCGAATTAGTAAAATATTTGATGTTATCAGTAAAAAAATTAAAGGAGCAGAAAAATTTCACAATTTTTTTAGTCATTTTTGAAAGGCCGTAACTTCGTGAAAAATGGTCGTATCGGGAGAAAAAGCATTTTGAAACTTGAAATCTCTAGTTTAAGAATCTCGCGGAGAATTTTTTTTTGAGCATCACGTTCGGCGCTGTCATAAGAAATAACGCGAGAAAAAAAATGTCGATTTTTTTTTCAACATCGTCCATGGGCTAACAAAATGTTCCTGGCTGAATCAATGCTTGGGTCTTTTAGCCTGATTATTTACCTTTAATGTGGTATATTTTTGCTCTCTGTACGACCATTTGTCGCTGAGATATCGCCGATTGGATGAAAAGTCAGCTTTTTTTTATCATCGATATTTCATGAACTAAAGATCGGACAGCGAATGGAAGGTGGGTTTCGGAAACTTGAATAACTCCTCTGTAAGTTCCTTTTAGTATTTTAAAGGATTTTTTTTAAGCTCAATATTGATTTGAAAAAGTACAAAAAAATGACTTCTTCTGCTGTTTTGGAAAATCCACCACAACTTTGCAAATATTGCGAAAATGACCAATGTTTCCAGGTTTTTTTTGAGCACAATATATGCCCAAAGACCCTGTAAAATTTGTTATGGATCGCTAAACCGATCGGTTTTAATTGTCAAAGTTTTATCAAAAATTGAAGGAGCACTTTTGATGTTCCTTAAACGTCAATTGATGATGGTTAAGATGGAAAAAAAAATTCGTTATTTTTCTCACAATTTTGCATTAACTACTCATCAAGTCTAAAAAAAAACATTATTTTGAAAAAATGATTTTGTTTAAAAATTTGACAAAAAAATTTGTTCAAATTTTTTTTCAAAAATTTTTGTACAAAATTGTGAAAAAAAAGTTTCGTTATTTTTCTTACGATTTCTCATTAAGGAGTTTCGGGACAAGTGGTAAAGTACTACCATTTGATTGAAATTTGTACAGTAAATTCTTTCTCATAAACTGAATGCACCTTCCAAATTTTAAATCGGTCGTCTACACCGTTCCTATAAAATTTACAATAAAACAAAACCCTTTTTAACATAAGGAGATATTTAAACTGCCTCCGCTCATGGCTCAATGGAAGTTTTACGGACGAAATAGTGTGAACATTTTTTAAAATAGTTATGAAAAATTGTCAAATCACTTAGTACATTATGACAAATTCATCATCAGTGTAATAATGTTAATTGCTCTATCTTAAAAAGTGTTTTTTCCATTGGCAATTTTATAGAAACGGTGTAGACGATCGATTCAAAATTTGAAGGGTACATTTAGTAAATAATAAAGAATTTACTGTATAAATTTGAGTCAAATGGTAGCATTTCGTTAAGTGTCCCGAAATTCCTTAGGGAGTTTCGGGACAATTGGTGAAGTGTTACCATTTGATTAAAATGTATGCAGTAAATTCTTTTTTATATACTGAATGCACCTTCCAAATTTTAAATCGATCGTCTACACCGTCCCTACAAAATTTACAATTAAAAAAAAAACCTTTTTAACATCAGGAGATATTTTAACTGCCTACGCTGCAAAAACAAAAACGTGTGTTTTGTTTTTACACACGTAAGGTGTGTAATTGGCTGTAGACACTTTTTACACGTTTTAACGTGTGTCAAAAATAATGGTGTAAAAATAATACGGATAGGTGCCTTTAAACAATACACTTACGTGTGTTATTTTATTACACGCGTTAAAATTTTAAAAATAGTAAATTCAATAACCAAAGCTTTTTATCGTCAAAATATATGCATTTACTAAACATTATGATAACATTATTGTTACAAGTATTGAGGTTTAGTCATGGAGAATTACACGATCGAGCAACCCATAGATATTGTGAAAATTCACTACTAAAAATGGCGAAAATTTTGCAGAGACACTTTGAAAAGTCCACGCGTCTTTTGGTCGTTATAATGCACCATCTGGCTACACTGTGGTGAATTTAATCACAAAATTTCAGGTTAGTGGTTCAATTCTGATGGCGAGAAGCAGTGACCGTCCTCGTACCGGTGGGTCGAATGAAAACATTGCCGCAGTAAGTACGAGCATTGAGGAAAGTCCTTCCACCTCGATTCGCCATCGTGCTCAGCAATTGAACATTTGACGATGCTCTGGAATAACAATTTTACAAATATTTGGTAGATTTACATTTGCGTCAATTTTGCATTGCTGGGAATTGAATAATTCCATATAATAAGATAAGATACAATAAAGGTACGGTACATACGCTAATTTTTCTTGGGAAGGCTCGAAGAGTTAGAGAGAGGAAACCAGATAAATTGCCGATTTAATCTTTTCATTGACGGCGTCTGGTGCGGTTCATGACAACGTTTCCTTTTTTGATGGTTGGCCGAAGTTCGGTGTACAGCAACGGGTAGTCCCTCCTGATTCACGACGACAAGATCGTTTCCTCGGGGGCCAGGTGTTGATGTAGGTAACACCTCCTCGTAGTTTAAACCGCCGTTTTATTTTTTGTCTTCCGATCCCAATTTATGTGTCGTGCCGGATACCCAGTACTTGAGGGATCCTTTACTGATTGTAAATTCCAGGCACCACTTCTCTCTCTCTTTCTCTCGATTTTCTAGCTCAATTACTCAATTTCCCTTTCAAAGTCTACTCGCTCTCTCTCTCATATCCCACCTCCCGCACTCTCCTTCCATACTCACTCCGTCTCCACGGATATGACGCACATTGATACGTTACACAGTTGACATCTGTCAGTCTTCAAGTTGATGTTTCATTTTTTGAATAAACCTGTGGATGTGATGCCGTAACCAAGGTGATTTTTAAAACATATGATCAATAACTCGCAATTAACACACTTAAACTGTGTTGCTTTGTAAATATGTGTCTTGTATGTTGATTCTACACGCTTTATGTGTGTTCGAATAAGCCTGTTGTTGAGGAGGTCAGCTTACACGTGTGTAATTTTAACGCTTTACGTGTGTAAAGCGTCCAAATGCATAAGTGTGTAGAATCAACGTGGCAATGCGTGTCTATCCTTTATGCTGTGTTACTTCTACATACTTTGAACACACGTCAAACACGCCTACTCTTTGCAGTGTGCGCTCATCGCTGAATGGCAGTTTTATGCACGGAATAGTGTGAACATTTATTTTTAATGTTTTGAAAAACTGTCAAATCACTCAGTACATTATGACAAAATCGTCATCAGTGTCGTAATGTTAAATGCTCTATGTTAAAAAGTGTTTCTTCTATTGTAAATTTTATAGAAACGGTGTAGACGATCGATTTGAAATGTGAAGGGTATATGCAGTATATGGCAGAGAATACACTGTATAAATTTGAATCAAATGGTACCATTTCGTTAAGTGTCCCGAAACTCCTTAAGTATTGATCGAACGAAAAAAAAAATCAAAATTTTGAAAAAAACATCTTTTTCACCCAATTTTTTACCGTCAGCATTAGCTAAGGCGAAAAGGCGTGGAGGTTGCATGGTCGGATTTACGCTTCTTGTGTGTGTGTGTGCGTGTGCATGTGTGTGCGGCGTCGCTAGCCGAGGAAGGGTACCCCGGCTCCGCCGGTATGTCAGATCGGGATAGTAGATACCCACGGATTTTCTAAACGGCTCTTCAGAATTTCACGAAATTTAACCAGACAATGTCAAATTTATAGACGAACGGCTGTCTTCTCATCGAATTTCTTGAATCAAAAAAAAAAATTAGATTGTATTACTATGCTGAAGCCGTGATGGAAATGATTAAAAATAAAAAGTTTGGCTAATGTCACGACTTGGAGGGGAGAAGAGCCGCGTAGCCATATTCAAAACACACATTTTGGCACCTGAATCATTCGATTCCAACACATATTTCAGGAAATCCGTGGGAATCTATAATTACTAGGTAATTGTTTACGATTTGGAGAAAATCTCCCACGAAAATCGTACGCGCTACGAAAGGTCAGCCCACAGAAAGATAACAATCTTCAACCGCGTGCGGCCGACGTAGTGAATGCACACCGACACACGCACACACGCGTTACGATACAGTGCCATTTCGCGTTCCGAGACGCACGAAGGCGTTTACAATCTCCCGGTAGGTGGCAGAAGCTCGCACGAGTTCTGCCCTACCGACTCGAGCCGGGGCTGCGTCGAAGTTTTGCTTTGGGTACCGTTCCCTCTTAATTCCCTCACCATGATTGGGTAGAAAAAAAATGGGAAAAATTAGAGCGTTTTTTTCACCAGAAAAATGCCTTGTTTTGTAAAAAAAAAACTGTTTTATTTTATGACAAACATTGATAGTTTTGAAAAAAAACTGTTTACTTTGAATGCTTGAGAGCTTTCGAAAGAGTGAGTGAAAAATCGTATAGTGATGCGTGTAAAAAGGTGCATGAAGATTCACTTGGGGGTATCAACTTCATTTAATGCAATTAATTTTAACTCGATAAATTGTGGCATGCAAACAAAAAAATCGCGTCAACACTGAACAGATGATGATGATCTCATAAAATTTTCTACACATTTTGAAATAAAAAAAGGATTTTTTTTGCAAAATTTTGAATTTTTTTTTTGGACATTTGCGGAATATTGAATGAGAAATTGTAAGAAAAAAAAGGGATTTTTTTATTTTCAAAATTTTGAATGTTTTTTTTCAAAACTTTGAATTTCGAAAAAAAAATTCTCGCGCTATTTCTTATGACAGCGTCGAGCGGGATGCTCAAAAAAAATTTTTGCCGCGAGATTCTTAAACTAGATTTCAAGCTTCAAAATGATTTTTTTCCCCGACACAACCATTTTTGACGGAGTTACGGTCTTTCAAAAATCACTGAAAAAATAGTGAAAATTTTCTACTCTTTTAATGTTTTTGCTGAGTGTATTATATTCTATTTTAATTATATTTATTTCGTTTGTATTCTATAATAATTTGGTTTTCATTATTACATTCGATTTGACGCATATTATAATTCGAAAAATATTAGATTTAAAATTAGATCACATATACGGTAGTATCACATATACGGTCATAAGCTATCTACATGTTAATTTCATTTAAATCGATCAAGCCGTTTTGGCGTGATTGAGTAATAAACAGACATTCATACAGACTTTCAGATTTATAATACCCCCTAAAAAACTTTAACAAGTAAAAAAAAACGCCAAGTAATAAAAAAAGCCCTCGAAAAAATTATCGGTTGTTTCACTATCGACAAGATTCTAATTAACCTCGAAATATTTGTGATTTTTTTCAAACAATAGTTTTATTTAGATTCTAATTTTTCAACTCAAACGTACAAAAGAAGTGAAATAACTTTTTATGAAAAAGCCAAGCAAATTTACCAGAAACGTACAGAAAATTACCAAACTCTAGTAATACCATTTTTCTCAATATTTTGTTTTCAAAAACCATTTTACTCTTATAATAAAAGTACGAATCACGATTATATAAAAGTACAACGTATGCATCACACAAGTACTGTATGTATGTATCACTAGAAAAGCTGGGCAACGACTTGGCGTGCATGGTTAAGGAAAAAAGCTCGGGAAGATACACGATTTTCTTACAGAAACGTCCCTACCGCTTGCAAAAGTAACTTTTGCAACAATTTATCTACATAGATTATTTCAAATTGTAACATCACATCAGGCATACAAGATTATTAGAAATGAGATGTTCCACTGTACTGAGACAGGTTATCGGAAATGGAGCGATAGGTGTCGAGAGTAATATCGATATTCCTTTTCCACCAGCAAGTGGTGCGGACCGTAGTTCAAACCTTCAGCCTGCCAAAACTATGTTCATTACACCAAAATTTATACGACGCAATAGATTCCATGAGATGTATGGTGGTTCTGCAATAGAGTAGAAAGTGAATACTTCCACACAACTTTTCAAGGTATGCAAATAAAGTGAGATTTCAAGAGCCGTGTGGTCTAGGGGTACATCACTGATTTTTTAAGTTATACTTTGCGGAATCAGAAACTTGGTTTGCAGTTACATAATAAATTGCGTCAATTTATGTTTTTCTTAAACTAATGGTCAGGTTGTTGAGAAAACGTCATCCTTCGCCGAGCTTTTTTTCTTAACCATGCACGCCAAGTCGTTGCCCAGCTTTTCTAGTGATACATACATACAGTACTTGTGTGATGCATACGTTGTACTTTTATATAATCGTGATTCGTACTTTTATTATAAGAGTAAAATGGTTTTTGAAAACAAAATATTGAGAAAAATGGTATTACTAGAGTTTGGTAATTTTCTGTACGTTTCTGGTAAATTTGCTTGGCTTTTTCATACAAAGTTATTTCACTTCTTTTGTACGTTTGAGTTGAAAAATTAGAATCTAAATAAAACTATTGTTTGAAAAAAATCACAAATATTTCGAGGTTAATTAGAATCTTGTAGATAGTGAAACAACCGATAATTTTTACGAGGGCTTTTTTTATTACTTGGCGTTTTTTTTTACTTGTTAAAGTTTTTTAGGGGGATTTCATATCTTTTTGAAACGGAAATACTTCATTTTTTATAGTTATAAACTTACCGTAGTTATAAACTTAACGAGTTTTTGGGCGATTATTGATAATAATAAGATTATCTTAACTTATTAATTGAATTTACAAATTGAGAAATGTTTTTGTTGTCCAGTTGAAACAGATGTACAGTCACTGACAAAACCTCAGTCAAGCACACGCCAATATCGTCGAATTTGACTTCAGTTGGTATTGAAAGTGGAAAATTAACATTTCTCAGTGTTAATTTATTATTAAATTAGCCGCTTGTAAGGCTAAACTTGTACGATATGATCTAGACTTGTAAATTTACGATTCGCCCATTTTGGACTAATTTATTGTCTGACGGTCCATCCAGTAATACCGTAAAATTAAATAATGAATTGTTTTGAATAAATTATAAATAAGGGAAAATAAATATTCATGTGTTTTACAATTTTCATCAACCGTAAGCCCTGAAAAGTAACTTTATAAACTTTATTTTTCAAACCACCCCAACATATTTTTTCCATTTCTTTATTTTTATTATTATAGAGAGTAATCTTTGTGAAAATTTAACTTGTCTAAGACTGTGTGAAAATGTCGTAACGATTTGTTCAGTATGAAAATAAAAAAAATTTGGGCTATTAAAATGAAAAAGTTTTCGATGCATCTTACAATACAAACTTCAACGTCATCAAGTTGTATACTATAGAAAGTACGGCACCTACCGATCATAATCGTGGTCGAGAAAAAAAGCAAAAATACTTGTTTAAACAAATATTTTTGCATTACTTTTACCGTTGATTTTTGCAGCGCCTACGCAACAATCATATTTGCTGAGGGGTACAGAAAGTACCGCGCTTACCGATCACAATCGTGGTCGAGAATAAATTCTTGAATGGTTTAAACAATTTTTTACGCATTGTTTTTGCCGTTATGTTTTGCAGCGCGCAAGCAGTAATCATATTTGCTGAGAGGTACAGAAAGTACCGCACCAACCGATTACAATCGTGGTCGAGAAGAAATGCTTTAATTGTTTACACAGTTATTGTCGCATTATTTTTACCATTGAGTTTTGCAACGCGTAAAGAGCAATCATATTTACTGAGAGGTATAGGAAGTACTGTATCTACCGATCACAAACGTGGTCGAGAAAAAACAAATTGATAATTGTTGAAACAATTATTTTTGAATTATTTTTTACCGTTATGCATTGCAGCGTGCAAACAGCAATCATATATACTGAGAGGCAATCATATATGCTCAAATTACCGTATCTACCGATCACAATCGTGATCGAGAATGAACGCATTCATAATTTTTTAAACAATTATGTTTGCATTATTTTTATTGTTAGGTTTTGCGGTTCGCAAGCAGCAATTTATTTGCCGAGAGGTACTGAAAGTACCGTATCTACCGATCACAATCCTGGTCGAGATAAACGCATTCATAATTGTTTTTATGGTTGCATTATTTTTATTGTTATGTTTTGCGGCTCACAAGCAGCAATTTATTTGCCAAGAGTCACTGAAAGTACCGTATCTACCGATCATAATCGTGGTCGAGATAAACGCATTGATAATTGTTCAAACAATTATGATTGCATTATTTTTATTGTTAGGTTTTGCGGCTCGCAATCAGCAATTTATTTGCTGAGAGGTACTGAAAGTACCGTATCTACCGATTACAATCATGGTCGAGATAAACGCATTCATAATTGTTTAAACAATTATGTTTGCATTATTTTATTGTTAGGTTTCGCGGCTCGCAATCAGCAATCTATTTGCTAAGAGGTACTGGAAGTAAGTACCGTATCTACCAATCACAATCGTGGTCGAGATAAACGCATTCATAATTGTTTAAACAATTGATTGCATTATTTTTATTGTTATGTTTTGCGGCTCGCGATCAGCAATTTATTTGCTGAGAGGTACTGAAAGTACCGTACCTATCGATTACAATCATGGTCGAGATAAACGCATTCATAATTGTTTAAACAATTATGATTGCATTATTTTTATTGTTAGGTTTTTCGGCTCGCAAGCAGCAATTTATTTGCCGAGAGGTACTGAAAGTACCATATCTACCGATTACAACCGTGGTCGAGATAAACGCATCCATAATTGTTTGAACAATTATGTTTGCATTATTTTTATTGTTATGTTTTGCGGCTCGCAAGCAGCAATTTCTTTGCCGAGAGGTACTGAAAGTACCGTATCTACCGACCACAATCGTGGTCGAGATAAACGCATTCATAATTGTTTAAACAATTATGGCTGCATTATTTTTAACGTTGGATTTTACATAGCGCAAGCAGCAATCATAATTGTTAAGAGGTTTGAAAGTACCGTATCTCGCGATCACAATCATGATCGAGGAAAAATGCAAAAATAATTTTTTAAACAATTATTTTTGCATTATTTTTAGCGTACCGTTTTGCGGCTCGCAAACAGCAATCTATTTGCTGAGAGGTACTGAAAGTACCGTATCTACCGATCACAATCGTGGTCGAGAATAAATGCATTCATAATTGTTTAAACAATTATGTTTGTATTATTTATACCCTAAATGTTTACTGAGCCAATCGCTACCCTCAGCAAGGACTCTTTCTGCGAAATTCGTGTTTTTGAATTTCTTGCGAAGTCGGCGTTGAGAAAAGAAAATAAAGTTCTTTCTCGACGCTGACTGTGTTTATGTATGTTGTGCATGTATATACGCTCACGCGGTGTATGTGCGCTCACGCGGTGTGTACGCGCTACGAAGGATGTATGTTGGTGCGCTACGACAGCACACCAACATACATGCACATACGCGTTGCGAGACGCAGAAAGGCATTTACAATCTCCCGGTAGGTAGCAGGGGTTCGTACGAGTTCTGCCCTACCGACTGGAGCCGGGGCTGCGTCGAAGTCTTGCTGCGGGTACCGTTCCCTCTTAAAGCCGACAGAGGCTATACATTCGAAGAACCCGACTTTTGACGTTTCTAGCGCGCCATTGTTTGTTTATAGTAGCACCTCTCTGAAGTGAGCAAACAGTGCACTTCACGCTGAAACTAAGCGTTCCCATCATGTTAACGCTTTCCCCAAAAGGACGTATGTAGTATAGCTTACGATGCGACCGAATAACTTTATCCCTCCAAGTTCTAAAGTGTTGAAGAATTTTTGTGGTAAAAAAGTCGCTCGGAAATTCGGCTAATATTACGAGATCTCAAGTTTGAGTAGGCGGATCGAAAAATGACCCAAACAAAATCGATAGGAAAAAATAACATTTGATTGGTAAAATGTCATTAGATTTTCGATTCGTCTCCGCGTTTTCGCGTAATGTCGATTATAAGTTAAAAAGTCGTCTGCTAAAGCCCATCTTGGCGTATAAAGAGTGCGCGGCGTGTCGTGTCGTGACAGTCGTTTTTTTTTTATTACTTGGCGTCGAGACGCTGCCGCGTCTCTTGATTAGTTAGGATATATAATATATACTAAATTTATTGGAAATGTATTATTTATGAACGTTTTACATGTTTTAAATGAATCTGGAATATATTCATGGTATATACATACGTATCTATAGTAAGTTCATATACAGGGTGAGGCACATAAAGTGTTACAGAGCAATAGCACTCAAACTACTGATCATATCCAAAAATGTTTCAGACAAAAGTGTCAGTGTTCGAGAAGGCCGTCATACTGGACCACCCTATTTTTTTATCGGTGGAGGCGCTGAAGCTACGTCAAGGTCAACTCCACTTTTTTAAATGGAACCATGTATTTCTTTTCGACGACATTATTACCGATCTTAAGACGAATTCAGCGACCTACAACACAAGGTCATTTTAGTCACGCAAAGTATGAAAATAGTCGAAAAATCGAAAAATATCGAAATAATCACTTTCAAAGGATCCACTAACCTTAGTTTGAGTCTACCTACAGAAGATGCTCGAAAAAAGAATACGCCGAGCATCTATCGAAATTACATCACAAATGTTGGCTGAAGTTAGACGGTCTTTTCATCAGCGAATTAACAAGTGCTTACAAGTCGAGGGTTATCACTTCGAGCATCTTCTGTAGGTAGACCCAAACCAAGGTTAGTGGATCCGTTGAAAGTGATTATTCCGATATTTTTCGATTCTTCGACTATTTTCATACTTTGCATGACTAGAATGACCTAGTGTTATAGGTCGCTGAATTCGTCTTAAAATCGGTAATAATGTCATCGAAAAAAAATACATGGTTCCATTTAAAAAAGTGGAGTTGACCTTGACGTAGCTTCAGCGCCTCCACCGATAAAAAAATAGGGTGGACCAGTATGACGGCCTTCTCGAACACTGAAACACTTGTCTGAAACATTTTTGGATATGATCAGTAGTTTGAGTGCTATTGCTCTGTAACACTTTATGTGCCTCACCCTGTATACGAACATATCTATAGTAATGTATATTCAAATATACATACAGGGTGTCCAATAGGAAGTTGCTGAAACTAATCGGCTGTCATTTCAAAACACGTGCACAGAATCAGAAAAACCAAATTGCTTCAAATAGAGGAAACTCTGCAGTTTTAAACGCACATAAATAAAACCCAGTCAAATATTTTTTATGTCAATTTATTACATCTTATAAAAATAACGAAAAAGTACAGTGATTAATGATAGATATTTTCGAAGTGCGAACCGTTAGATTGTGCACAAAAATCAATTCTCTTTTGAAAACTGTGAAAAACTGTGTCCAACATATCGTTCGTAATGCCGCAAACCACTTCCTGGATGGCCGCGATCAGTTCTTCTACTGTGCTGGGGTTTTTAGCGTAACAATGATCTTTAATGTAACCCCACAAGAAAAAATCACAAGGGTTCAGGTCCGGTGAGTACGGAGGCCATTCTAGTCCGCCTTGAGCAAATTTAGGGTACCCCAGACCGATTACTCGAGTCCCATATACGCGATGAATAGCTTCAAACACCTCATGAGTCCGGTGCGGCGTCGCTCCATCTTGCATGAAGTAAACATTTTTAACCAGTCCTCTCTTTTTTGCATAAGGGAAGAATTTCGTTTCCAAAAGCTGTTTGTAACTCTCTCCTGTTACCGTAGATTCCAAGAATTGCAAATAAATTCCTTTTACTGAAATCGACTTCGTTGATCTTCTCTGGTGTAGTCACCGTAACAGATGGACCTGGCAACTCGTATCTCCGGTCCTGGAGTGTACCATACTCTACGAAGTTATCGATTATCCTACAAAAATTAACGTAAAATTACTTCAATGCAGTTTAATTGAATTGAAACACAAGTTGTGTGATAGATAAATATGAATAAATATTAAATTCTTACCTTTTCAGAGTGTTTTCGCTGGCAACTCTATGAGTTCCAAACTTAGTACGAAACCCTCCATACGCATTACTATACATTTTTCCCCTCGAGAAGAAGCACTCAATAAGATATACTTTTTCTTCCGTGGTGAGCTCACTCATTTTGACGCGCGCGTATTTGCTTCAACCACGGCTGGAATAAAACTGCGGGGCCTCAGGTATGCGCCTTAGAAAAAGGGACCCCTATTGAATTCATAGAGGGAAGAGACACTTATTTAGTTTTAGCAACTTCCTATTGGACACCCTGTATAACATACCTGAAATATTTTCGGATTTCATATTCAAAATATATAAAACTTGCATTAGTAATATATTTTCGATAAATTTTATATATATCATAAATGTATTTTTCTCTATACGTCAGCATATTTTCTCCGGTATATTTCCCAATATAGGTATAAAACGTATATTAGTGATGCATTTTCGATAAATTTTATATTTATCTGAAATGTATTTATATTTATATATCGCATATGTTTTGACTTATATGAAAAAATATAATTGACATGCCTAATTTTTCGAACAAAATATATTTTATATATGTTTTATATATCTTTCGATATATTTTTTATTTCCACGTGGGAAACAACACACGTTGATAGCAACACATGAGCAAAAACAACGAGGGAAAAAGCAACACAGTTCACGTGCGCTAATTGCGAGTTATTGATCATATATATTTTTTTTAAATCACCTTGGTTACGGCATCACGTCCATAGATTTATTTAAAAAATTAAACATTAACTCGGAGACTGACTGATGTCAACTGACATTTTAATTTATTAATAAAACGTATTATTTATTTGAAGAGTACGAATATTTTTATTTTAATATAAGATACAAACATGGAGGTCCTTCGTGGAACAAAATATCCAGTCTGCTGGCTGCAGTTATTGAGTCAATTGGATCTTGTGAGCATGCATATGCAGATCTTTCGTTAAAATTCGCTGCACAGAGCATTTTTAAATGTTCAATTTTTAAATTCAGCGTGTAAGAAAATAACACGCGTAAGTGTGTTGTTTGAACACATATATCCGTGTTATTTTTACACCGTTATTTTTCACCCACGTGAAGACGTGTAAAAAGTGTCTACAGCCTAAAGTGTGTAAAAATAATACACTTGATTTTGCAGTGCAGAAGCAGAATATTCAGAAAATATGTCGTCCAACTGGGAATTTTCTCTCGAAAATATTCGCATCGTTTTTCTATGTCAACATCTTTTTAAAGCGAAATTTAAGATGGGCGAAAGGTAAAAAAAAAAACCATAAAACATAAAATACTCCTCAGTGTGCGTCGAGTTATTGCACGCAGTCATGAATTCTTGTCAACTAATTTTTTGTAAATGTTATTTAAACGTGTAATTGTCTCGTCTGACAGCATTTACAGTCTTTCGGAGTCAGAATATCATTAAGGGTACCATTCTCAGCTCGGTTCTCATTGTATTCAGATCCCAGATAGTTCGTATATGCAGAAGCGACGTCGTCTCTATGTTCGCTTTTGCTCTGTACTTCAGTGAGCTGCCTATTCGTACATTCGTATACAACGCATATTGCGATACAGTACGTGTACAATAAAAGCTTCATTCGCCATTCATAGTTTCCGAAATAAAATACGACGAGAGGATCGGTCGCCAAGAAAAGATCAAAGCAAATTACACCCACATGGGTGACGGGAAACCTATGAAATTTGCATAATTTAAGAAATGATTTACTGCACAATAGTCCGAGGCTTGATGCTTTTTAATGGGATTCATTTTATCTAGCTGGTACGTACATGGAACGTATCGACCGTATACTTTATATAAACGTGTTTTATATATTGAGTAAACGCAAAATAATAACCCAGCTCCGTTGTTGAGGCTGCCACTGTAACACCCGACAAAAACTTGCACATTTTGGGAATTAATTGTAATAAAACTAATGCGATTTAATTTATTTATGGTTTATTACCAGTGTACCAATTAAAAGATAGAATTGTAAATTTTAAGGAAAAAAGATCAAATATTCAAAAAATGATGTTACATCACGTAAAAACGAGCGGCCAGACGATGTACGCGACTCCCCCCACCTGTTTAGTCTGAAACAAAAAATATCAATCTGATCATGATTTATATCATGTGAACTATCTTCTGAAGAACGATGTTTCTTTTTTATTAGCACCACGTATCATGCAATATTGCGCATAAATTCCAATTTTGTTGTACAAATGTAAAAAAAATTCGAGAAAAATTTTCTTCAAGATTATTTTCAAATTTTAAAATATTCTAAGTATGTTAACATATTTCAAATATTTTTTATATTTTTAAAATTTAAGCATTTTAAAATAATAATAACTTATCGACATTTTTAATTTGACAAATGTTCTTGTATATATATATATACAGGGTGCACCACGCAACGTGTGCACCTCTTTTACGACCAAAATATGCGTTGCACAAAAAAATGTTTTATACAAAAGTTACATGGTTTATAAGACTACACTTTGTGGTGCATTTATTTTTTTTATAGGTGGAGGCGCTTCGAAGATTTGAAGGTCAACTTAATTTTTTCAAATGGAATGCTATATTTTTTATACCGTAATATGGTAGAGTATCGAATTCTGAGTAAAAAAGTATAGATCTTTATTAGCCCTAGAGTTAATAGCTAACGAGTAATTTCACTTTATTACTTTAAAATTTTCTTCACGTAATATCAAGTTGGAGATTCAAATCTACTACAAATTTCTGAATGGCAGTGTTTACATCACAGTGTTTATCAATATGAACACATTTGCCACATCACACACACTTATCATGATTCACAATCTTCTCAATGATTGTAATCCAGTATTAAAGTATCCTTCGGTGATTGTGCGTGATTATTATCAGAAAGATAAAAGTGAAAATGAATCTCCAACTTGATATTACGTGAAGAAAATTTTAAAGTAATAAAGTGAAATTACTCGTTAGCTATTAACTCTTGGGCTAATAAAGGTCTATACTTTTTTCCTCCGAATTCGATACTCTATCATATTACGCTATAAAAAATATAGCATTCCATTTGA
This sequence comes from Ophion ventricosus, assembly GCA_963932345.1. NCBI lineage: Eukaryota > Metazoa > Arthropoda > Insecta > Hymenoptera > Ichneumonidae > Ophion > Ophion ventricosus. The sequence continues at coordinate 3,000,818 of OZ010712.1, read as the reverse complement.
AAAAATAAAGTTGACCTTCAAATCTTCGAAGCGCCTCCACCTATAAAAAAAATAAATGCACCACATAGTGTAGCCTTATAAACCATGTAACTTTGTATAAAACATTTTTTTGTGCAACGCATATTTTGGTCGTAAAAGAGGTGCACGCGTTGCGTGGTCCACCCTGTATATAGAAAAATCCCTGCAAATATGTATATAGTATATAGTAAGTATTTAACGTACATTTTTTTACGTGGAACCATCTCAATAGATTAGTATACATTTTAAATGTGCTACTACTAGAAAAAAAATGCTATAAAAAAGTATACAGCTTGAGACTGCAATAACTCGGAAATGATTGATACAATAGAAAAAAAAATTAATACGATATTTTGTAGATTTCTAACCAGCTTTCAGGAAGGAAACACGTAAAATAAAAAAAAAATGTTATTCCGTTGCTATTGTAAAAAGCAAAATTTATCAAAAAAGATATTTTTAATTTGTTATGCTATGTTTTTTTGAATTGTGTATAAATTTACGAAAATGTTAAAACCAAACGTCATTGCGAAATTTCGTAATCACCAGGAACATGTTAGAAGTGAACATCGTGATTTTCCATCTACGTTAAAAAAGCAAAAGGTCCAGTGCAGAAATTATCGTAGGGACCCAATTGAATTCCCATACCTGTCTCTACTTCCTGATAGAGATCCGATGGGTCATCGCGTTGGATCTCTGTACTAAAACGTCCCACTTGTACATTGTATTCTAATCGGGATTCCCCATTGGATTCCAATGTTCGAATCTAATTTGAATCCTAGACGATTGCCACATTATCGAACAGAATCCCGTACGATTCATGATATTGAAGTTTACATCGTTGGAACGCAACGAAAATAATCCCTATTTTTTTGACAGTGCAAATCTACGGCAAACTTTTTAAAAGATTTTCCTCAGAGACATACAACCCAAATCTATGGAAAAAGATTTTGGATAACATTAAAAATGGAGAATAACGAAAATAAAAAAGAATTTTCATTGCATTCCAACGATCCGAACTTCAACAGCATTCCGATTCTTGGTGGATCCCATCGCATTCTGAAAATTGCACATTCTGTGCAATTTTCTGAACAAAATATATAGGTACAGAAAATGAGTGGTTCTCAAAAAAGTAAAAGACTTATGTTAAAAATGTATGAATGGCTTAAAAAAGTATATCGAAGCGTGCAGGTTATGTTTTAACACGCCAAGTTTGTTGTCGTGACTTTTCACATATTTTCGATTCGAACGTCGTAAGAATTCTCAAACGGCGTTAATCGCAGAAGAGTGCAGAAGCAAATTGGATGCCTATGAGGACTCCCTATGCGCGGTGTCCCTAACAAATCCCTATAGAGACGTAAGCGCATCTTGGGACCCCCCAACAACAAATTTATGAACGGGATAGCGAAAGGATATTTTTTATGGGGAAAGCTAACAAATTACGATTGAGAATTTTAAATGAAAACTCTCAAACGACTTAAATCGGGAAGTAACCACGGCATCCACTTGGATTCCAATGTGGACTCTCTACGTGCGGCGTCCCTATCAAATACCTATAGGGGTGTGGTAGGATCTCGGGGCTCCCCAACAAATTTCCGCACGGGGTGCGACGAACATTGTTTACAGGCAAAAGAAAATTTACTGTATATACGCGATACGATTTGTTATAAGGTTCATAAAACTCATAAGATTTGGTTTTTACTAAGAATTAAGGACATGTAGCACACGTTCGGACCGCCTCGAAATTTTGAACCCATTTTTCTTCCAAACGATACAACCAATTGGGATGAAATTTGTTCTGCAAGTGGAATATTGTTGCACCGAGAGCTTGATGATCGCCATTTTGCCAAATTTTGAAAAAAATCTACAGTTTGAGTTACCATGGGATAAATCGCGAATTATTAACTGATGCATCGAATTTTTGCGAATTCGAAGGTCATGAAGCTCTAGAACGGAAAAAAAACACACCTTTTGAGCTTTGTTTGAACTCATTCTATGAAAAAATGATGGAGAAAAATGGGTTCAAAATTTTTCACATAAAAGTAGCAAAATTGTACCAACGAAGATCAACATATTATCAACCGCCGCGAAGGTCTAGTTCATCTGTTTTCTCACTGGCGGCGCTTAGCTTGCTTTCTTCATGTTACCGACGGGGCTTGCATCCTTCCGGGACAGGATATTGTTTTTTTGACCGATCGGAAGCCGCAGCCTTCGCGGAACGTTGTATATTCGCTCGCTTCACATGCAGTTTTTTTTTCGGAATACGTTGCTGCGTGCGCCATACATTGGCAAGAATTATTCTGAATTGGCGGAATTGTCCGCGAATTGTAAACACGGGTTTACCAGTAAGATCGTGCAACGTGCGTCGAATCAGTGAAAAGTTTACGCGATCGCCCGCATATTCGTGTACAGTGCCGAGATAACCAAGTGTACGTGGTACTATCGTACGGCGTGGAGTCGCCCTACTAGTAACGCGTAGGGGAGAGTGCGGCACAATGTGTGGGAGGCACTGTCAATGTGAGTTACATGCGATTTCTCGGAGGTTTGTAGCTCGTAAAAACCGAATTGTTTTGTGTTGGACCGTGATTTATATTGGGTTTCGTCAGGCCTAAAAAACGACAATAGCAGCTCGGAAATAATTATTGAAAATTAAAAATTGATTTGGGACTCGGAAAAAAAAATTTCTTTTGCCGGGATATACTTTCTGGAGCGGCTCGGATTTTTGTCCCTATAAATAGTTTTATTATTTATAATGCACTCAGTGAATTGTGTTTTTCCATTCGTAGTTTAATTAATGGTTATTTTCATCAATAATCGATTATTTTACAAGTGAGGTACAATGTGTCACCGAGTTGTGGGGCACAATGAGTCGACGCCCAATTTTGGCGGCAAATAATATGACCACAAAGAAAAAGAGGAAGCAAAGTAGTGACGACGTTCAGAAGAAGCGCAATGTTTCACGAGGCACTGTGAGCAACATATGATTTCTCAGAGGTTTGTAGCTCATGAATTCCAATTTTTTTTTTGTGTTAGACCGTGATAGATATGAAGTTCCGTCAGGCCTAAAAAAAGTCAATAGAGGCCCACAAAAAATTATTAAAAAAAAAAAATTAATTTCAGCCTTGGAAAAAAAAATTTGCTTGCCGGGAAAACGTCAAATATAACCTTACTTTCTGTAGCGACTCGGGTGTTCGGTCCTAATCGATAGTGTTATTATATATATAATGCACTCGGTAGGTTGTGTTTTCCAAATTCGTAGTTTAATTCATCATTATTTTTCTCAATAATTAAATATTCTACTAGTTTGGAACAATGTTTCATTGAGTTGTGGGCCGCAATGTGTCATCACGTTGTGAGATACAATGGGTCGACTCCCAATGTTGTCAAATAATATGACCACGGCGTTGAGGTAAAAATGCGAAAAAATTATATTTTTGTTTGCTTTAGTCATACATAAATTCACACTCTACCCATCTATCTGACACATTGTAGCCCACTCCTGGGGTAGAATGAGCCGATCGGCAAATTTTTTTCGATCTCATGATTTTGGTGTTTTTAATCTTTTTGCAATAGACTGTCTCGGGTTATCTGTTCCCGTTATTTTATAATCCCTACCCATCGATCGGATTATCTTATCTACCGTCTCCTGCTCAAGTCTCGGGTTATCTGTCCTCGTTATTTTTTAATCCTTCCCCGTCGATCGGGTTATCTGGTCTACCGTCTCCTGCTCGAGTCTCGGGTTATCTGTCCTCGTTATTTTTGATGCCCTCTCCACCGATCGAGTTATCTTACCTACCGTTCCCTTTAAAGTCTCGGGTTATCTGTTCTCGTTATTTTTCAATCCCTCCCGTTTCGAGTTTCGGGTTATCTGTCCTCCTTATTTTTTATGCCCTCCCCATTGATCGGGTTATCTTACCTACCGTCTCCCTTTCGAGTCTCGGGTTATCTGTCCTCGTTATTTTTTAATCCCTCCCCATAAATTGGGTTATCTTACCTACCATCTTCTGCTCGAGTCACGGGTTATCTGTCCTCATTATTTTTCAATCGCTCCCCATCGATCTGGTTATCTTACCTACCGTGTCCCTTCAAAGTCTCGGGTTATCTTTCCTCGTTAATTTGTATGCCCTCTCCATTGATCGGGTTATCTGTCCTCGTTATTTTGTAATCCCTCCCCATCGATCGGGTCATCTTACCAATTATCTCCTGCTCGAGTCTCGGGTTATCTGTCCTCGTTAATATGTATGCCCTTCCCATCGATACGATTATCTTACCTACCGTCTCCCTTAGAAGTCTCGGGTTATCTGTCCTCGTTATTTTTCAATCCCTCTCCATCGATCGGGTTATGTGACCTACCTTCTCCCATTCGAATTATGAGTTAGCTGTTCTTGTTATTTTGTAATCCCTCCCCATCGATCGGGTTATCTTACCTACCGTCTCCCTTTCGAGCTACGGGTTGTCTGTCCTCGTTATTTTGTAATCCCTCCACATCGATCGGGTTATCTTACCTACCGTGTCCTGTTCGAGTCTCGGGTTATCTGTCCTCGTTATTTTTTAATCCTTTCCCGTCGATCGGATTATCTGGCCTACCGTCTACTGCTCGAGTCTCGGATTATCTGTCCTCGTTATTTTTCAATCTCTCCCCATCGATCGGGTTATCTTACCTACGGTGTCCCTTTAAAGTCTCGGGTTATCTGTCCTCGTTAATTTTTATGACCTGACCATCGATCGGGTTATCTCACCTACCGTCTCCCTTTCGAGTGTCGGGTTATCTGTCCTCGTTATTTTTTAATCCTTCCCTATCGATCGGGTTATCTGGCCTACCGTCTCCTGCTCGAGTCTCGGGTTATCTGTCCTCGTTAATTTTTATGCCCTCCTCATCGAACGGGTTATCTTACCTCTCGTCTCCCTTTCGAGTCACGGGTTATTTGTCCTCGTTATTTTGTAATCCCTCCTTATCGATCGAGTTATCTTATTTACCGTTTCCTGTTCGAGTCTTGGGTTATCTGTCCGCGTTATTTTTTAATCCGTCCCCACCGGTCGGGACGGGATTTTTTTCAATTAATAAATAAATGCTGGGAAATTTCCACTACCCTTCCGCAAGACGAGTATTTAGCAAACCTCGTTTGCTAGAAAGCTCAACAGTAATCGAATTTCCACCGATGACCGTTGCCGAAGAAAGAAATCGATTCGAGCCCATTTACTTAAACAATTCACGATCGCAACATTTTACCGCTCTTCCGTAGAGCGAGACTCTAGCGACCTTCATTCTAGAGACTTTGATCCGCGGATAACCTGCCGAAAAAAAATCCTGGCAGAGAGAAAAAATGTTGAACATATTGTCCAACCAATAGGCATAATTGTTAAATTGTAGCACTCTCTCGTAGAGAGAATCTCTAGCGATCTCCATTACTAAAAAAGTTTAATCTTGGAAAACCTGTTGAGAGAAACCCTTGGCAGAAAACCTTGGCAGAGAGAACGAATGCTAAACGTATTTGTTTAGACAATAGAGTTCGTCTGTCAGATTTCACCACTCGTTTGCGGAGCGAGTCTCGGGTGATCTCGTTCGATCGATAATTTGGCCGAAGCCGAATGCATCGATGATAAGCTGCATCGAGAATATAAATCGTGCATGAGCTTATTTGTTTAAATTAATTAATAAAGATTGGAAAAAAGTCACTACCGTGCCTCAAGACGAGTCTCTAGAAAACTCAGTTTACTAGAAAGTTCGACAGTAATGAAATTTCCACCGATGACCGTCGCCAAGAAAAGAAATTAATTTGAACCCATTTGTTTAAACAATACACGATCGCAAAATTTCACCGCTGTTTCGTAGAGCGAGACTCTAACGATCTTCACTGCTAGAAGCTTCGATCCGCGGACAATCTGCCAAAAATAAAGCCCTGCAGAAATAAAAAAATGTTGCTCATATTTATTTACAATAGGTATTAGTTGTTAAATTTTAGCACTCTCTCACAAAGAGAGTGTCTAGCGATTTCCATTGCCCGAAAATTCTGGCCTCGGAATACCTGCCGAAGGTAAACCTCGGCAGAGATAACGAATGCCGAACGTATTTGTTTAAACAATAGGCATTGACTGTAAAATCTTACCACTCGTTAGCTGAGTGAGTCTCGGACGATTTCGTTCGTTCGAGAATTTGGCGGAAGTCGAATTCATCGACAATAAGCTGCATCGAGAATATAAATCGTGCTCGATCTTATTTGTTAAAAAAATCTTATTAATTAACAAAGGACGAAAAAATGTCGCTACCCTTCTACAAGACGACTCTCTAGCATACCCCGTTTGCTAGAAAGTTGAAGCCCAATCAAATTTCCAACGAAGACCATCGTCAAGAAAATAAATCGATTCGCGTCCATTTGTTTAAACAATTCACGATGGTAAAATTTCACCGCTCTTCCGTAGAGCGAGAAGCTAGCGATCTTCATTGCTAGAGACTTCGATCCGCAGTCAACCTACCGAAAATAAATCCCGGTAGAGAGAAAAAATGTTGAACAATTTGTTTAAACAATGGGCATTAGTTGTCAAATTGTAAGAAGATTCTCGCTTTGGAAAACCTGCCGAAGGTAAACCTCGGTAGAAAGAACGAATGTCTAACGTACTTGTTTAAACAATAGGCATGGCCTGTAAAATTTTACCACTCTTCTGCTGAGTGAGTCTCGAACGATTTCGTTCGTTCGAGAATTTGGTCGAAGTGAAATTCATCGACGATGCGCTGCATCGAGAATATAAATCGGGCTCGAGCTTATTTATTAATTGAAAGCTTATTAATTAAAAAAAGGATGGAAAAATATCACCACCCTTCCACAAGCCGAGTCTCTAGCAAATCCTGTTTACTTGAAAGTTCAATCATGAAATTTTCACCGATGCCCGTTGTCGAAAATAGATATCGGTTCGAGCCCATTTGTCTGTACATTGCAACAAACTTTCACCGCTCTCTGCAGAGCGAGCGCATGTCATGAGACGTAGCATGGTTGCTAAGCCTAGTTAGTGTGTGCATCGCTCGATACAAACACACTTATTTATAAGGTGTTTTCGGTACGACCGAACAACGTGCGAAAGCGTTACATTGTTTCTGCACGCGGCCGGCGTAGCGAATACATAAACATACACGGGCGCACAGCGATCGTTGGCTATTCGGTCTCGACTCTTCGACGTAGCGCGAAGAATCGAGACCCCGTAGAAATCGAGCGTGGCGCCTTCCGTGGTGGTGACGGTAGCTCGCAAAACTGCGAGTTCTGCACTACCGCCGTGACGGGACCCCGCGTCGAAATTTCCTGGCGTGTGATTAGGGTTGCCAACCGGCCGGTATTCCGCCGGCCCAGCCGGTAATTTTGGTCAAAGGCCGGCAGTCGTCATTTTTGGCACAAGGCCGGCAAAAATCAGTCGACCAGGAATTTTACTTTTTTTTTCTTCAAATGACATCGATAAAAATTAGAAAAAAAATTATTTTCAATGAGCAGTGGCAGTGAATGATGATTTTTTTTTCTCGAGCCGTCTGTCACAGTCACAGCTTACAGCCACTTTTTACTGGCGCCATCTGCATGTAGCGCTATAAGGCTACAACTGCTACTAGTACAAGAGTACAAAACCCAAGTGTCCAGATGGCGTTGCAGTCATCGTGCCTATTGCTGTATTCACGTTATTTACATTCGTGAAAATTGTGACAAAGCATGGATAGCAGTTAGCAGTCTTTTAATATATTTATTAATATATTACCAATATTCATTTATTACTTTATTACCTATCATTCCCACTAATCCATTGAAGGTAGTTTTATCGTGTACTTGCTGTATAATTACAGAAATTTCGAAAATTTGTTTCTTTAGATTTTTTGAAAAACTAAATAAAGCTTCTTTGATGTTGCATACAAATGTATGTAAAGTTTTAGAAGGGTTCGCCGAGTAGAAGCGGAAATATTTATAGATGAAAATACAACCTTTAGTATGGGCTCTTATGAGAGACTACCAAAAATTGTGATTTTTACCAATAAATATCTGAGTTTTCGTTCAAAAATTCATTACAAACGTGCATATGACATCAAAGAAGATATATCCAAATTTCCAACAAAATCTTAAGAAAACGATATAACGATAGAACTACCTTAATCTGTAATCCTTCAGGGCTATATAGACCCCCTTCCCCCACCTTTCCGACCGGCCGGCAAAACATTCTGAATGTTGGCAACCCTACGTGTGATACATGCCCTTAATATACAGGGTGGATCAATAACTATTAGCACCTTGGATATCTTCGAAACTATAAGGTTCACAGAAATATTTGCTGAAATGAAATTGCACCGTACGAAAGGGGCCATCCGATAGCGATAATAGTTTTTTTGCAGGTGGAGGTACTTCGGACATTTGAAGGTCAACTCCATTTTTTAAAATGGATCGGTATGTTTTTTTTCTGTATCATGATAGAGGAGCTTAAAACGAGTTCAACGACCTATAACATAAGGTCATTGAAGGTCATAGAAAGTACAGAAAGGCGATAATACTTACAGTTTCGGTAGTAAATAAAATTACTACGTTTATAATAAGTGTTTCTTATAGTAAGTAATCTTTAGACTTCTTTCTATGAGGAACATTGAAAGATAAAGTGTACAAAGAAGTACCAACTACACTTGACGACATGAAACAAAGAATTATTACAGCCTGTGCATCAATAAGTTCTGACGCTGTAAAACTTGCAAGTCAATCAATCGAAAAAAGAATCCAATGTTGCATTGATACTGATGGTCGTCATTTTGAACACTTACTATAAACGTATTAATTTGATATTCTACCGAAACTGTAAGTATTATCGCCTTTCTGTACTTTCTATGACCTTCAATGACCTTATGTTATAGGTCGTTGAACTCGTTTTAAGCTCCTCTTTCATGACACAGAAAAAAAAAACATACCGATCCATTTAAAAAAATGGAGTTGATCTTCATATGTCCGAAGTACCTCCACCTGCAAAAAAAAACTATTATCGCTATCGGATGGCCCCTTTCGTACTGTGCAATTTCATTTGAGCAAATATTTCTGTGAACCTTATAGTTTCGAAGATATCCAAGGTGCTAATAGTTATTGATCCACCCTGTATACGATTCGCTTGCTAAGGTACATCGAAATTTCACGCATGGTAAAAAGCCCTTGATTTCTCGAAATAAAAATCGAGATGACTTTTATTTTCAAGTATGCCATGAAGACCAATGTATTTTCAGGACAGTAATTAAGCGTACTAGTACTACTTGGGAACCCTTCGATCACGGCCATTCACCTAACAGAGCAAGCCCCCTCGTTGTTTTTGCAACGCTTTGACTTATGAATATCAAACAACTTATAACGATAGCATTTAGTGAGAACTTTTAAGGAAATATGATTACTGTGAAATCATTAGTTAAAAATAAAATCAAATCGTTCCTCATTCTGCTATATTTTCGACATTGATAGATAAAAATGTACATGTAAAATATGGATCATTATCGGTATTCTTATTAAATCTTTGAGAAGCAACATATTATAATAAAGTCTCAAAAAAATAATAATACAGTTATGGGCGTGATTCAAGCGTACATTTAATCTTACATTAAATAAATATATGTCTCTATTGTTTATAGTAGTTTAATGCACGTTTATCGAGTATAAACGATTAATTCCAAACACCGCAAATTATTAGCACATCGCTGATAAATCTGCCGTCACACAAAATAATCTCCAACGAATATATTCGGATTTGTCGGGTCAGGGGTACGATGGACGATTAATAATCTGCACGTAATCTTAAAAAGCGACAGATAATGCGTCAGGCCATACTCGTAAGCCTGGACGTCCCTGTTGTCACATATATGATTTTTCCTCTGCCTCCTACAATCGAGGGTCGTTCGTGTACAGAATTATTTTATTCAGCATTCGGGAAAATTATCCGCCCAACAACAATGCTCGGGAACTGTATCCGCCTCTCCCAATCGCGACGAGAATCAAGTAAAAAAATGCCTTCGATAGTAAAAAAAAACGCCATCACCGTACATGCTACAGGGTGCCGTCCATTGTACTCACCCATATGTAGATGGCTCGGAAAAAGAGGGTCCCCCATTTTTTTATGTCCACGCTCCCCCAACGGGCCGATGAATATTTGGATTGAGAAGTTGCCCGATGTTCAAGATCCCGTGACGAATCTACATGGTAAGTCACTTTCCCTATACGACTTTAGGAATAATGATTATCACCAGAATAAAGCTGAATATTTTATTTGGATCATTTATTTACTTATCTCCTATTTTTTTTAAAATATCGAAAATAAAATGCTGATTCACCCCTCTTGGATCCTAACTTGCGTTTATAGAATACTCATTTATGAAACCAGCTAAATCTTAAGCTAGAACTTCCTTCGTGTTTGATTGAGAATAAATAGTCCTGGTGAATTCTGTAGAGGTTGATCCACTTCTGTTCACACCAACCCTGAAGTGCTTTGAAAAATAAACAAAACCGAGCTCTTGACAAAGAGAGTTCTATTTAAACCGGGCTCATGAGAATTGAGAATTCTAGTGAAAATCATGCATATTATAGTTATAGATGAGTCTAGGAGCGTTTTAAATGGATAAGTGCACGGCAAAAAATAGTAAATTATGACACGAGGACGAAAAAACTTTTTCTAACGAAAAAGTTTATTCGTCGAGTATTGTACGAAATTTGACTGTACGCGGTGTGAAAATGGGGGTTTGACGCACCTCCATTATCGTACCGAGTCGAATAAAATATTTAATTAAAATAGTCAAAATTTACCTTGTCTCACGGCCAACTACGACCCTATTTGTTTCAAATATTTTTTATTTATATGTTCAAGCTATACTTTTTAAATAATAAATATATTCAAATTATATAAATAATGATCAGATTCAAAGTAATAAATAAAGATAAAACATGATATATAGCAGAAATACGAAAAAGGAATACCGGTTCATGGCATAAAAGTTCGGTGAAAAAAAGTTAAATTATTTTGCTTTCTATTTACTAATAAGGCTGTTATTTGGAAAAAAAGAAAGGTATCGCCGTGCCCTTTATTAACAGGTGCGACTATTTATGTATAGAACTAACCATTTTCCTCAACTGCAGAATGTTACAACAGTCTTCCAATATAAACAAAGCCATGAGGTTTTTGAGAGACTGAATCATGTAACATTTTTCCGTCTGTCTCTTTTGTCTTATACTACCAGATAAAACCAAATCACAGTTCTATTAGGAATAAATAAAAATTTTAGATATTAGACGGCAGTAAATAGATCTTGATTTGAATAAATAAATATATTTAAAATAAATAATTTCAATACTGGAATGTAATAGGAAGAATTTGATTTCACGAAAAATCTAGTTAATTCAAATTTAAAAAATTAAATAGACGCATCGAGTTGATATCAAAAGACTTTTTCTGTCAGTGTGGAAAAACGATATTATGTAAAGAGAAGAGATTACCGCAATGATACTTTTAAATGCTGAATGAAAACCATACAAATCGTACTAAAAAAGTAAACATCACGTATCAAATATATATTCATTTTGAATCGGTAATTATTATGATTTATTACGACTAAAGTCAATTTTACAACGCCGGGGCCAATCCGCCAAATGTACTAAAATAATAAACATTGCGTATCAAATATATATTCATTTTTAATAGGTAATTATTATGATTTACTACGATATTAAAGTCAATTTTACAATGCCGGAACCGAACCCCAAACGCACATCTACCAGTGTCGGTTTTTCTATTATGGTGAACATTTAAATAATTCAAGGATTGCGAATTTATATACAATAATGTTATTTTTAAATTATTTATCGAACAGCATAACAGCTTGACCCTCGATGAAGATGAAACACATTGCATTTATCCAATTATCGGCGAAAATCGGAAAATCTATATACAGGGTGTGGCGTAAAGAGTAGTCAACCCGTTACCTGTGGTTGGGGGGCATCATGACTGATCAGAAAATCAAAATTTGTGTTTAGTAAAAGTGTCATGGTTTTCGAGTTTTTGCCCCTGTTTTAAATCTCATAAATAATTACACACTTGGTCATTCTTTTCGATGGCATGATCACAAATCAAGGTATTTTCTCAGTCTGTTTTTTGAGAAGTACTCTTTTATAGATGTGCTATCCAATGTAAACTTTCGTTTTTATACCGCTAGCTTAATTTTTTTATTATTCAAAATTTTTATGCAAAATTTGTTTGACGAAAAAAAAACCGAAACTTTGAGCGCCCGCGGTGTAAAAAAAATGTATGGTGACCTGTGTGCCCAAGTCACAATAAATTAGTCCATTTCATTGTCCATCCACACCACGGGCGCTCAGTTTCGTTTTTTTTTCGTCCAACTAATTTTTGCATAAAAATTTTGAATAATAAAAAAAATTAAGCTAGCGGTATAAAAACAAAAGTTTACATTGGATAGCACATCTATCAAAGAGTACTTCTCAAAAAACAGACTGAGAAAATACCTTTATTTGTGACCATGCCATCGAAAAGAGTGACCAAGAGTGTAATTATTTATGAAATTTAAAAAAGGGGCACAAACTCGAAAACCATGACACTTTTACTAAACACAAATTTTGATTTTCTGATTAGTCATGATGCCCCCCAACCACAGGTAACGGGTTGACTACTCTTTACGCCACCCCCTGTATGTACACACGCAAAAAATACGATCAGCCATTACAACATTAACAATTACCTAAGCTAATCGATATGTTATAGATAAATTTACGATCTGTGATTGCAAATATTTTTTTTCGGTAGTATCTTCAATGTAACAGACATATACTGTGGTCAATGTGCTTTTCCTTCAGCGATCATGACCATATCGTGGTAATTATTTCTTTCTAAATCATCGTTTATCTGACCTTATAATATTTATAGTAGTAAAAGCGTTATGCACTTTCTCCACACATTCAATGAATGTATATTTACTAAAAACCATTGTGCATCTTCATTATGTATACCTTCAGATGAACACAAAATGTCATAAGATATGGAAAAAGCGAATACTTTTTATAATAAAAAGAATGAATAAAATAAATGAATCAAATGAATGATTTTTTTAATAAAATGAATAAATAAAAAGAGTAAATGAATGAAATGAAAAAAATAATGCTTTAGAATAAAAATGCCCACCGCTGGGTTGCACGTGCGGAACGTTTCTGAGGTCACTTCCCACATGGAAATAAAATATATGTAAAAATATATTTTTCGATATATTAAAAATAGATGTAAAATATATTTCTACTATATATTATATATCTTAGATATATATTAGATACATGTAATATATACGGGAAGTGCTTTAAAAATATATTCGCGATATCCAACTTTTCGTCAAAAAATATATCTTCAGAATGTATAGAGAATATATGTTGAATATGCGATTACATATATTCAAACTATATTTGAAATATACTTTAAATATATTCAACTGCATCTAAAATGTACACGAAATATATTCATACTATATTTCAAATATTATTGAAATATATTTAAAGTGTATTCAAGATATACTTGAAATATACTTAGATTATGCTTAAAATATACTTTGAATGTCTTTAAACTACATTTAACATGTATACGAAATATATACATACTACGTGTAAAATATACTCGAAATATATTCATACTAGATTTAAAATATTATTGAAATATATTCAAAGTATATTTCAAATATATTCGTAATATATCTGAAGTGTATACGGAATACATTTAAAATAAGTACATTTTTGGCATATTTTAAGATATTTATAAAATCTATATAAAATAAATTTTATAAATATCTGCAGGAATCAAACAAATTTACAACGAATAATTTTGAGGTGCGATCCTATTTATTTATGTTAATTACACGAAAGTCAAGAAACGATCCAATTATTATGTACGTTTTGTTGACGGTGAAACCTTCGAAATCGAATTCTTTTACGTTGTCACGATGACGTATCTCCTGTTATGCGCTCGGTAAATATTTTTAAAAAATATGGCCGTCGACTAACCATGGGTAGGAGATGACAGCACCTATTAAAAAAAAGTAGGATGCATGTAATCTTAAAGTACAAATGTAATTTTAAACTACAAATTAAACGTCAATACAAATACTTAAATCAAACCAAATCGAACGACGTTTTTCAATGAATAGTTGGTTCGTTGAGTCCTTCGACAAATCCTTTCTATAAATTGTCCGACAAATCCAAACGATATCACTTCGTTTTTCAATAAATTCGACAACTATGGTTCGTTCGTTGGTCAAACTGCTCTTTCGGTTATTTATTCCTTCGGAACGGTGTTTGATGTCAAGTCTCTTGACAGAAGACGAAACATACAAAATCGAGTTATGAAAATAGCTGAGATATGAAAGTATCTACCTTATGAATTAGCTGAGATATGAAAGTATCTACCTTATGAAAATAGCTGAGATATGAAAGTATCTACCTTCATGGTTAGATTTTTGATGTTCTGACTATGGGCAGAGTATGCTATGGAATAACAGCTATGAATGTATCCTTATAGCGACTATTAGATGTTCTAAAATCCAAATTTTCCAAACTAAACATTTGAGTGCCAAAATGTGTGTCAAATTTCATTATTTAATTCTAATATGCTCTAATATTATAATTATAATTATAAAAATATTAGATATTATAATCGGATTTCACATTCAAAATATATAAAACGTACATTAGTAATACATTTTCGATAAATTTTATATATATCATAAATGTATTTTTCTATATACGTCATCATATTGTCTCGAGTATATTTCCCAATATATAAAACGTCCATTAGTAATTCATTTTCGATAAGTTTTATATATATTTGATATGTATTTTGTTATATACGTCAGCATATTTTCTCCAGTATATTCCCCAATATATAAAACATACATTCAGTTTGTATGTCTGATATATTAAAGATATATCTTCAATGTATTTATGTTTATATATCGCATAGGTTTTGAGTTATATCTAAAAATATAATTGACATATCCAATTTTTCGTACAAAATACATTTTATATATGTTTTATATATCTTTCGATATATTTTTTTATATTTTATTTCCATGTGGGTTGTTCTTGGCACATATTGCTTTTTGCGTTCTTCAATCATATTTTGGGGCCGAGAATAAAGAAAATCAGATACCGCCTTAAGGTCATGTATCACACGCCAGGAAATTTCGACGTGGGCTCCCATCAAGGCGGTAGTGCAGAGCTCGCAGTTTTGCGAGCTACTGTCACCACCGCGGAGGGCGCCACGCTCGATTTCTACGGGGTCTCGATTCTTCGCGCTACGTTGAAGATCGAGACCGAATAACAACGATCGCTGTGCGCCCGTGTATGTGTGTGTATTCGCTACGCCGACTGCGTGCAGAAACAGTGTAAAGGCCCCTCTACACTACTCGCGAAGTTAATCGAAGTTAGGCGAGGACGAGAGTGTAGCGAGGCACTTCGTGCTTCTTCGCCTCGCTTTGCTTCGCTTCGGGCGACTTCCGATTGGTCTCGGTATTTTGGGCCGAGTCAAAGGGCCAAAGTCGCGAGCACGAGTTCTCGCGAAGTTAAGCGACGGAGTTCTCGCGAAGTTGAGCGAGTAGTGTGGTGACGCTCCTCGTACTCGGCTAGCTTCGGCGAGTACTTCGGCGAGGAACTTCGAACGAGTAGTGTAGAGGGGCCTTTAACGTTTTCGCACGCTGTTCGGTCCTAACGAAACGCCTCATATATAAATATTTGTGTGTCGAGCGATGCACACACACTAGGCTTAGCGACCATGCATACGCCTCATGACATACGCTCACTCTGCAGAGATCGGTGAAACTTTGTTACATTGTACAGACAAATGCGCTCGAACCGATATCTTTTTTCGACAACGGCCATCGGTAGAAATTTCATGATTGAACTTTCTAGCAAACAGGGTTTGCTGGAGACTCGTCGCATAGAAGGGTGGTGACATTGTTCCATCTTTTTTAAATTAATAATTAAGCTCGAGCCCGATTTATATTCTCGATGCAGCTTATCGTCGATGAATTTGACTTCAGCCAAATTCTCGAATGAACGAAATCGCCCGAGACTCACTCAGCAAAAGAGTGGTAAAACTTTACAGGCCATGCCTATTGTTTAAACAAATATGTTCAACATTTGTTCTTTCTACCGAGGTTTACCTTCGGCAGGTTTTCCAAAGCGAGAATTTTCTAGCAACGGAGATCGCTAGAGACTCTCTTTACGAGCGAGTGCTACAATTTGATAACTAATGCCTATTGTTTAAACAAATATGCTCAACATTTTTTCTCTCTACCGGGATTTATTTTCAGCAGGTTGACCGCGGTGGAAGTCTCTAGCAATGAAGATCGCTAGTCTCGCCCTGGGGAAGAGCGGTGAAATTTGGCATCATGAATTGTTTAAACAAATGGACTCGAATCGATTTCTTTTCTTGACGACGGTGATCGGTGGAAATTTGAGTGGGCTTCAACTTTCGAGCAAATGGGGTTTGCTAGAGACTCGTCTTGTAGAAGGGTAGTGACATTTGTCCGGCCTTTTTTAATTGATAAGATTTTTTTAACGAATAAGATCGAGCACGATTTATATTCTCGATGCAGCTTATCGTTGATGAATTCGACTTCAGCCAAATTCTCGAACGAACGAAATCGTGCGAGACTCTCTCAGCTAACGAGTGGTAAAATTTTACAGGCAATGCCTATTGTTTAAACAAATACGTTCAACATTCGTTATCTCTGCCGAGGTTTACCTTCGGCAGATTTTCTGAGGTCAGAATTTTCGGGCGATGGAGATCGTGAGACAGTCTCTTTGCGAGAGAATGCTAAAATTTAATAACTAATGCCTATTGTTTAAATAAATATGATCAACATTTTTCTACCGCGATTTATTTCCAGCAGGTTGTCTGCGGATCGAAGCTTCTAGCAAAGAAAATCGCTAGAGTCTCGCTCCACGAAACAGCGGTGAAATTTTGCGGTCGGTAAATTGTTTAAACAAATGGGCTCAAATAGATTTATTTTTTTGGCGACGGTCATCGGTGAAAATTCGATTACTGTTGAACTTTCTTGCAAACGGGGTTTGCTAAAGACTCGTTTTGTGGAAGGGTAGTGACAATTTTCCATCCTTTTTTTTTTATTATTATTTTATAATTTATTTTATAAATTTATTTTATAATTTTTTTATTATTATTTTATAATTTAAACAAATCTTTTCTCGATCGGTGGAGACGGATTAAAAATAACGAGGACAGATAACCCAAGACTCGAACAGGAAACGGTAGGTCAGATAACCCGATCGATGGGGAGGGCACAAAAAATAACGAGGACAGATAACCCGAGGCTCGAAACGGGAGGGATCGCAAAATGACGAGGACAAATAACCTGAGACTCGAGCAGGAGATGGTAGGTAAGATAACCCGATCGATGGCGAAGGATTAGAAAATAACGAGGATAGATAACCCGTAACTCGAAAGGGTGACGGTAGGTCAGATAACCCGATCGATGGGGATGGATTGAAAAATAACGAGGACAGATAACCCGAGACTTTAAAGGAGGACGGTAGGTAAGATAACCCGATCGAGGGAGAGAGATTTAAAAATAACGAGGACGGATAACCTGAAACTCGAGCAGGAAACGGTAGGCCAGATAACCCGATCGATGGGGAGGAATTAAAAAATAACAAGGCCAGATAAGACAAGACTCGAGCAGGAGACGGTAGGTAAGATAACCCGATCGATGGGAAGGGATTATAAAATAACGAGGCCAGATAACCAGAGACAATCTTTTGCACAAAGTTAAAAATACCAAAATCGTGGGATCGAATAAAATTTGCAGATCGGCTCATTGTACCCCACAGGTGGGGTACAATGTGTCAGATAAATAGGTAGAGTGTGTCAAGCACTGCCGAACGTAGGATATGTATGACGAGAGTGAATTTTGTATCTATCGAATGAATTTATGTCTGACTAAAGTGAAAAAAAATAATTTTCCGCTTTTTCACTCAACGCCGTGGTCATATTATTTGCCAACATTGGGAGTCACCTGATTGTGTCCCACAACACGATGACACATTGCGCCCCACAACTCGATGACACATTGTTCCCAAATAGTCGAATATTCGATTATTGATAAAAATAATGATGAATTAAACTACGAATTTGAAAAACACAGCCTACCAAGTGCATTATATATAAGGTGTAGTAAAAAAAAATCCATTATTTTTGCATGAAATTAAAGGCTTTATTTAGCATGGGTAGGATGATCCGATTTAGGTCTAATATGCACCGTTTTGATCGATAACTTGTTGCCACTTCGAAGGTAATTTTATTATGCCTTTCTCATAGAAACCCTCGTCCCTATTGGCAAAAAAACTGGGACAGTCGATTTTCACAAGCTTCTCTTGAGGCGAATTTTTCACAGGTGGATGCATAAGAACCTCCAAACCAAGCTCCCGGAGCTTCTGGCGAGTCATTATCGATGTGTGTGGCCTGGTGTTGTCCCGATGGAACGAAATTCCTCTCCTATTGGCCAAAGCTGGCCGCTTCTGGGCGATTGCTTCCTTCAGACGATCCAATTGTTGACAGTACAGGTCCGAATTAAGAGTTTGGCCGTAGGGGAGCAGCTCATAGTAGATGATTTCCTGCCAATCCCACCAAACACACAGCAAAATCTTCCTGACCGTCAATCCTGGCTTGGCCACCGTTTGCGCCGGCTCACCGCGATTCGACCACGACCGTTTTCGCTTGACGTTGTCGTAAGTGACCCACTTTTCATCACCAGTCACCATCTGCTTCAGATATGGGTCGATTTTGTTGCGGTTCAGCAGCGATTCGCAGATGGAAATTCGGTCCATGAGGTTTTTTTGCGTTAACTCGTGTGGCACCCATAGATGGAGCTTCTTTTTGCATCCAGCCTTATTCAAGTGGTTCCAAACGGTGTTTTGTGCAATGTTTAGCTCCTGGGTAATCGAAACAGTGCTTACACGACCGCCGGACTCGACAATTTCGATTATTTTATCGACATTTTCGACAATTGGCCTTCCAGAGCGTGGTACATCTTTGACATCAAAATTACCTGAACGGGATCGCCGAAACCAAAATTGCGCGTGATTGGCTGTTACAGCATCAGGACTATAAACACTATTCACATTTTCAGCCGCCTGGCTTGCGTTTTCGCCTTTATCAAAGAAAAACTGTAAAATATGGCGTATTTTCACTTTGCTGGTGGCCATCTTTGACGCGCGCTCAAAAAATATTGAGTCAAGCAATCACAAAACTGTCTGAAATGTTTATTTTAGTACGAAATCTCATCTTTCTAACGCCATCTAGCGTAATCCGATCGCACTTATACAACGCGAGATACAGATTACTAAAGCCATCAGCAAAAATAATGGATTTCTTTTTACTACACCTAATATAATAACACTATCGATTAGGACCGAACACCCGAGCCGCTACAGAAAGTAAGGTTATATTTTACGTTTTCCCGGCAACCAACATTTTTTTTTCCAAGTCTCATATTAATGTTTTATTTTTAATAATTTTTTGTGAGCTTCTATTGACTTTTTTTTAGGTCTTACAAAACTTAATATCAATCACGGCCCAACACCAACATTTTTGGAATTCACGAGCTACAAACCTCTGAGAAGTCATATGTGGCTCACAGTGCCCCGTGACACATTGCGCTTCTTCGGAACGGCGTCACTACATTGTTTCCTCTTTTTCGTCATGGTCATATTATTTTCCGACATCGACTTTTTTAGGTCTGACGAAACTAAATATAAATCACGGTCCAACACAAAAAAAAATCGGTTTTACGAGCGACAAACCTCCGAGAAATCGCATGTAACTCACAGTGCCTTCCGCACATTGTGCCTCATTCTCCCCTACGCGTTACTAGTACGGTGACTCCACGCCATCTGATAGTATCACGTACCGGCACTGTAACAGTACGGCGTACGATCTCACCGTGTATCAGTACAATACGTATACCGTACCTACGTGTACTTAGTAGTATACAATGTCGGAATGGTACACTTGGTTATCTCGGCACTGTACACAAATATTCGGGCGATCGCGCAAACTTTTCACCGATTCGACGCACGTTGCACCACCGTAATGGTAAACCCGTGTTTACAATTCGCGAATAATTCCGCCAATTCGGAATAATTCATTAAGCTCTCGGTGCAACAATATTACACTTGCAGAACAAATTTCATCCCAATTGATTGTATCATTTGGAAAAAAATGGGTTAAAAATTTCGAGGCGGTCGGAACGTGTGCTACATGTTCTTAATATCGACTACCCAATACATACACATACACATGTGTATGTATGTACCGGCATGTTGTAATATTAAGGGGCCAGTCCACTTTGGAGCCACGAGAAAAAGGCTATTCTCGCGATTTTTTTTTGAGGATTTTATAAAAGATATGAATATAAAAGTTTTTGGGCTTGATAAATAAAGTCTTGAAATACATTAAGAAAAAATTTAATTCCTTTTTATTCATTTTTAAGTACAAAAACTATAGTTTACCGTAACACCTCAAAAATAGGTAGGCTAGGTAGCTCCATCACAACTCGGCGACGGCTTGTCTGAAACAAAAAAATCAAAGTCCTTTAGATTCAGTATGACACCAGCTACAAAATGACCCTCGGATATAAAGTTTTATCAAAAAATAAAAAAATGGCAGATGAAAAACGAAAAAAGTAAAAAAAAACGCGTTTTTTCGCAGTTTTTCGCAAAAAAAAAGAGTAAAAATCAAAATTTTAATACCATCGAGGGTCATCTTGTTACGAATTATGTTTACAATATGTGGTTCAAATTTCAAAAGAATCGGTTTATTAGTTTTAGAGATACGATGGAGCTAGATTTTGAAAACGGTGTTTCGATAAAAACGCGTTTCGATAAAAACTCTTACCTAAACTCAATCGGCAATTCCTGCACCGTACAAAATCCCTTCTGATTGCTCATCATCGTCGATTTCTTCAAGTCTTGCTTGCTTTCGTTTGGTTCTGGTCTCTTTTCTGATCGGCCGACCCATCGCGCTCAGCCGATGGGTCAGCCGAGCGCGTTATACGCTCAAGCAGACGAAATGAGGTCCTGACGTTGAGGTAAAAAAAAAAATACTTAGAGAGCTCGGATTTTCATAAAATTTTGACACAATATTTCTGAATGTATGTACTTTCGAAAACAGTAAAAAAAATTTCAAAGTGGACTGGCCCCTTAACAGAGCGCGTCGAGAGATGGCGCCTAGGTAGCAGTAGTCGAAGACAAATCTTCAAGAAACTGAAAATAAGCGAGCACATGCCATGTAGCAATTGTTTTTCTCAAACAAATTTATTACAATCATTGTTTGGTCCACAAGTTTGGAAAGTTTTCTAGGCTTTCCAAAAATCTGAAAATATTCAGGGTAACTTCTCGAAGTTTCTGCTACCTGCTCAGACGTTGCCAGAGTCAAAAGTTTGAAACCGTTGTAAAATAGTAAAGGGAAATTTGTGTTTGAAATTTCGACTGTCCTTTCAATGGCCCATTTTACACACGCATATGGTTAAAATTCAGTTCAGATCACCAGGGTCTGATCGGGAAAAAATACATTTCTTTAATCAAGTATACACTGACAGAAAAATTCTATTGATATTAACTAGATACGTCTATTTGATTTTTTTGAATTTGAATTCACTAGATTTGTTATGAAATAATTTTTTTCCTATTGCATTCCATTATAAAAATTATTTATTTTGAATATAATTATTTATTCAAATCTAGATCTATGTAATATCGTCCAATAACTAAATATTTTATTTATTCTTAATAAATCTGTGAACCGATTTTATCGGTTCAAAAAACAATTCAGTTGAATCCAATAAATGTATCTATTTAATTTTTTTTTAAATTCTGATTATATAGAATTTTCGTAGAGTCGAACTTTTTTCTATTTGATTGAATTAAAAAATCTATTTGATTCAAAAAAATCCTATTTAAATTCATTTTTTTTACAGTGTATATCTAAAGATGAAAAATTATTTTTATAGCATATATATAAAAACATGAATAAAGCATATGTACGTCTGTATGTGTGTGCGTGTATGTGTAATGTATCCGATAATTTGAATATTCAAATACGCCACTTAAGTCAAACAACCTCATTTACCGCGGGTTCTTCGTCGATCCGCGTAAAACGGAAATTTGTATCAGAAAGAAAAACAGGAGCGAAAAAATGACCATTCATTAATCGTAATATCCCAGTGCTGAAGATCGTACGATAAATGATTCTTAAAAAAACGCAAACGCCCATCCATACTTACTTTTCCGTTCGGCATATTTGTTTTAGTATACAATGTAATTACAGCTCATTACGAAATTTCTTTCCCCGATAAATATCCAATCGTTAAGTTTTCATTTCTCCCGTTTTTCTTTCGCATTGAAATTGCACAACTGGGATAATATAATTGTTTATCGTGGTTTCCGATAAGCGCTTCTGTATATACGTCTTTCCATCGTATTAAACTCACCAGATCGTGCACTATTGCCTGCTCATTAATGCAAAGTGTACTCGGATATAGGGGCATTTCACACCAAATCGACCACTTTCCGGCCCGACCCCTTTAGATTATCCTGAAACTTTAATATGGTATTGTTTTCGTCTTAAAACGCTTGTGTGATTTTTTTCAAATTGTTTTACATAATCTCAAATACATAATGAATTTTTGAAACAATCGACCGTTTTTTTTAAAGCTCATAACTTTCTGAAAAATGGACCGATGAAGATCTTTTTTTTAATTCTTCGTTTTAAAATATTCTTTATGAAAAAAAAAATATTTTGAAAAATATTCAAAGTAATCGTCGACATGATTTATTAGGTTTTGTAAAAAAAACGAGATTTTTTCATAGACTTTTTGCTGCCATACCTATCGTGGTAAGATTTATCTTTCTATTTTTTTTTAAATTTGAAACATCTGTATTCTTAATTTTTTCCTAATTTAGCTGTTTCCTATGATGCAATACTGTCCATTAATAAATTCTATGAATTTTCCAAAAAAAATTCAGTATACTATTTCGAGAGATTCAAGAGATCACAAATTATGTAAATTGTTCAAACGCCACGGAAATGAATAAATTTATCATTAATTACTATTAAACAATTAATTGAATAACTGTTTACTTCATTCCCCATTAAATAATCCTTTAAAAATAATTTAACATAATTGGAAAACTTTTTAAATGAGTTAATATTATATACAAAGTAAGCATTAAGTATGATAGAATTAACCATTTAAATTATTATATCATTATAGAAAACAGCTATATTAGGAAAAAATTAAGAATAAAAATTTTTCAGTCTAGAAAAAAAAATAGAAAGAAAAATCTTACCACGATGGGTCTGGCGGCAGAAAATGCTAAATTTTAACATATTAAAAAAAATCAAGCATCAAAAGTGGCGTTCTTTGAAAAAATCACGTTTTTTTATAAAAAAAACTAAAAAACCATTTCGAAGATGACTGAATATTTTTCAAATATTTTTTTTCATAAAGAACATTTTAAAACGAAGAATTTCAACAAAAAAAAAGATCTTAATCGGTCCATTTTTCAGAAAGTTATGAGCATTTAAAAAAAAGGGCGATTTTTTCCAAAATTCACTACATATCTGTGATTAAATAATTTTTTTTTAAATCACACAAGTTTTAAGATAAAAACAATAACATATTAAAGTTTCAGCCAAATCGAAAGGGGTCGGGCCGGAAAGTGGTCGATTTGGCGTGGAATGCCCCACATATATACAGGGTGGATCAATAACTATTAGCACCTTGGATATCTTCGAAACTATAAGGTTCACAGAAATATTTGCTGAAATGAAATTGCACAGTACAAAAGGGGCCATCCGATAGCGATAATAGTTTTTTTTGCCGGTGGAGGTACTTCGGACATTTGAAGGTCAACTCCATTTTTTTAAATGAATCGGTATGTTTTTTTTCTGTATCATGAAAGAGGAGCTTAAAACGAGTTCAACGACCAATAACATAAGGTCATTGAAGGTCATAGAAAGTACAGAAAGGCGATAATACTCACAGTTTCGGTAGTAAATAAAATTACTACGTTTATAGTAAGTGTTCAAAATGACGACCATCCGTATCAATGCAACATTGGATTCTTTTGTCGATTGATTTAATTGTAGGAATTTTATTTACTACCGAAACTGTAAGTATTATCGCCTTTCTGTACTTTCTATGACCTTCAATCACCTTATGTTATAGGTCGTTGAACTCGTTTTAAGCTCCTCTTTCATGATACAGAAAAAAAAACATACCGATCCATT
Source organism: Ophion ventricosus (assembly GCA_963932345.1). NCBI lineage: Eukaryota > Metazoa > Arthropoda > Insecta > Hymenoptera > Ichneumonidae > Ophion > Ophion ventricosus. The sequence continues at coordinate 2,976,467 of OZ010712.1, read as the reverse complement.
TAAAAAAATGGAGTTGACCTTCAAATGTCCGAAGTACCTCCACCTGCAAAAAAAACTATTATCGCTATCGGATGGCCCCTTTCGTACTGTACAATTTCATTTCAGCAAATATTTCTGTGAACCTTATAGTTTCGAACACGGAGAGAATTAAAAGGTAATTTTTGTCGTGAATTTCACGGTAAAAATTACCGTGATATATTTCAATGTGGTGACAATTGAGAAAAGCATAATAATTCGTATGCGAAAAGTTTTTTTTAACTCACGTTACAGAACATTTCAAATACGTAGCTAAAATGTTACTATACAAGAAGGGTAGCGCGCACGATAATTTTTACCGAGAGCACAATACATTTTCCTATAACACTCATTACATTTTATAATACATCTTAAAATAATTGTTATAAAGACGATACTTTTTTATAGACATTTTTGAAAGGCATAACATAATAAATTGCACAGTAAAATTTCGCTGATATTATATATTTTTTTAATTTAAGTTTTGCGTATTTTGTTACACATCAAAATGTACTAGAAAATCTGGTAAAATTTTCTATCTGAAGAAGAAATTTTATTTTATTTTCGTGAAAATCTGTGTTTTACTCAGTAATAATAAGCGAAGTTTCAGGGTTGTCATCTGGTTACCGTTACTGCACGGTAATTTTTAACATTTAATTCTCTCCGTGAAGATATCCAAGGTGCTAATAGTTATTGATTCACCCGGTATATATACAGGGTGTCCATTTTATCTCTGCGACCCGAAATAACTCGGTAATTATCGACGTCACAAAAAACTGTTCCAGACAAAAGTTGTACGGTGTGAAGGGGGCCATCAAATGCGACCATTTTTTTTTTATTTCGGTGGAGGCGCTGACGCACAGTGAAGGTCACCTCCACTTTTTTAAAGGGAATGGTACATTTTTTTTTCAACCATCTTCTGGAGCACCTCAAGCCGCATAAAAAACATTTGGGGGTCAAAGTCGTTCAAGGTCATTCAAGGTTAGTATCGATGATACAAATCTAAATATCTCGAATCACTGCCAAATATTTAGTAGTAATCCAAGATATTTAGATTTATATTTCATTTTAATAGGTGTTCGAAATTAGCTTAAAATGAGAGATATCGGAGATCGTAGTCATCGACAACACTTCGAATACCTTCTGTTTGTTTACCAACTCGCGTTAATCTGTATCGTATGTAGCTCAATCGAGGTTGCCGTTCAGTTTGATTTCGAATTTGGATAAGAGCTATTCATAGTTTGAAAATGTACCGTCAATTCGAAAAAGTGGACATGATACTGTGTTACGGTGAGGCAAGTAAAAATTCCACCAGAGCGCGATTTTCGATCCGATTTTCATCGATACTGATCTTGAATGATCTTGAACGACTTTGACCCCCAAATATTTTTTATGCGGCTTGAGGTGCTCCACAAGATGGTTGAAAAAAAAATGTACCATTCCCTTTAAAAAAGTGGAGGTGACCTTCACTGTGCGTCAGCGCCTCCACCGAAATAAAAAAAATGGTCGCATTTGATGGCCCCCTTCACACCGTACGACTTTTGTCTGGAACATTTTTTTGTGACGTCGATAATTACCGAGTTATTTCGGGTGGCAGAGATAAAATGGACACCCTGTATGTATAAACTGCACAATTTCAATTCCTTCCTCGTTTCGCATAACAGTGACAAGTCGCGGGCTCTCGCTTGGCTGACTTTGTTGCAACGAAGGGTCCGAGAAAATAAATATCCTAGTAATTATTTTACTCGGAACTTAGCGATAATTATGGCAACGCGAAGTGCATGTACGGAGCAGGCTGGAGAACTTTAGTGTGCATTATCGTATCCTCGGGTGTAACGCAGAGCATAAGCAGCGGCAGCAACGCGATGCGTCTGTCCTTATTCAACGCGGGCATTGTATCTTTGCTCTAATTCTTGAACGTCACGCGAAGTTTAAGGGTCGAACGGTTATGTGCGCGGCGAGCTGGCTTCTCTCTCGCTCGGTTTCCCTCTTCATTGCGAACGCTCGTTGTTGCAGCCTTCCTTTCTTTTTTTTTTTTTTTCTTGTTTCATTCGATCCGTTAAGTGGCGCATTTCATGGAAAACGCATTTCGCGGAGTGTCGATAAAACGCAGCCCGCGCAGAAATTCATTCGTTTATTCATTTTCGTTCGCGTTTGGAACTCCCAGGCGGATTTTTCAATAGCGCACCGGACCTCACGTGCAATAAGATATTCGAACGAAAGTAGTGCTCGCGCGTTTTTTTTTTTGGCTTTTTTCGTGATTTTTTTTTTTTTAGGTCTCTCTCGTTCCACTTGAGCGTCGGAAACCGCAAGGAGCAAAACGATCCGAACGAAAAAGACTCTGCTCCGCGGTATTCGCGATTTCTTTTACGATGCATAAATACCCGAGCCAACAATGCCCAACGTTAATACTTTCGTTCTTTTTCTCATATATCTGCAAATTTGGTGCAAACGACGAATCGCGAAATTCTGATTGATTTGAAGACGATTCGAAGAGGTCGAAAGAGATAAATGGTTTGTTCAAATCAAAGATAATTTCGTTTGGATGATGACGTACTGGAATGTTGCTTCATATGGAATGCAATTATATAATTACTTCAATTAAATATTTAAACTAATTAATTAATTGAAAAATTAGGTGGAACGGAATCTCAGAAAAAATTGTATATTTGAATCGTAAAATAAAATTTGTTTAAGGGGGGAAAACCCTTTAGACGCCCGAAAATGAGTCATTTTTCAGAAATTTTTTTAAAGGTGATAAAATAATCGCATCATTTAAGGGACCAGTCCACTTTGAAAATTTCAAAAAATCGATTTTTTTTTACTGTTTTCGAAAGTACATACATTCAGAAATATTGTGTCGAAATTTTATGAAAATCCGAGCTCTCTAAGTATTTTTTTTTTTTACCTGAACGTCAGGACCTCATTTCGTCTACCTGAGCGTATAGCGCGCTCGGCCGACCCATCGGCCTTTAGAATGGTGCAAGTACCTCAAAGCTAAGGCACTTTAGCAACATTACAAACATCCTCCTGTTCTTTCTGAGGAAGTACAGGAAGTTTTAAAACCTAGTTACGAGGATCTCACCAAAATAGAACTGCTCGAAAGGTGTTTAGGTGGCCATACACAAAACAATAATGAAAGTTTTAACAACTGCGTATGGAATATGGCACCTCAACACATGTTCAACGGCAAAAAAATCGTAGACATTGCCCGCAAAGTTTCCGCGTGTGTCTTTAATGAAGGATTTCGTCCAGTGCTTAAAATAATGGAAATAATGGGCGTCAAACTCGGCCCGATCGCCATCGAATTCGCCGACAATCGCGATGACGAGCGTGTTCGCTCTGCAAACCGCCGCAGTTCTGAGTGCTCAAAAGAGACCAGAACCAAACGAAAGCAAGCAAGACTTGAAGAAATCGACGATGATGAGCAATCAGAAGGGATTTTGTATGGTGCAGGAATTGCCGATTGAGTTTAGGTAAGAGTTTTCCATAGTATAAACTTCAAACGCGTTTTTCTGGAAACAACGTTTTCAAAATCTAGCTCCATCGTATCTCTAAAACTAATAAACCGATTCTCTTGAAATTTGAACCACATATTGTAAACATGATTCGCAACAAGATGACCCTCGATGGTTTTAAAATTTTGATTTTTACTCTTTTTTTTGCGAAAAACTGCGAAAAAAACGCGTTTTTTAAACTTTTTTCGTTTTTCATCTGCCATTTTTTTATTTTTTGATAAAACTTTATATCCGAGGGTCATTTTGTAGCTGGTGTCGTACTGAATCTAATGGACTTTGATTTTTTTGTTTCAGACAAGCCGTTGCCGAGTTATGATGGAGCTACTTAGCCCACCTATTTTTGAGGCGTTACGTTAAACTATAGTTTTTGTACTTAAAAATCAATAAAAGTGAATAAACAAATTTTTTTTTATGTGTTTCAAGACTTTATTTATCAAGCCCAACAACTTTTATATTCATATCTTTTATAAAATCCTCAAAAAAAAAAGTCGCGAAAATAGCCTTTTTTTCGTGGCTCCAAAGTGGACTGGCCCCTTAAAAATGTTGACATTATCTCATTACAAATTTCGAGTTAAATTTTTTTTTTAACAGAACAAAATGGCCACTTTATAAGGTACACCTTTAGGCGTGATATCGAAAAGTGCTCTATTTGTCTGATTTTTTCTATTGATCTGAAACAGAAATCGAAAATATTTTTCGGTTATTGACATGTATAGGGGAAGGATATACCTATCAAAATATAAACAAGTATTAAATTAAAAATCATGTAGGCTTTTTAATAATATTTTCATATTTTTTACCATTTTCTCGACAATTTTTACCTCAATAAAGTAATTTATTTACGCGATAACCTTAAAACTTTAGGATAGGGGAGAGTGGAATACAATGTATCATGGGGTACTGTGAGCTAGATGCGACTTCTCGGAGGTTTGTAGCTCGTAAATTCCGAATTTTTGTGTTGGACCGCGATTTATATTTGGTTTCGTCAGACCTAAGACAAAGTCGACAGCAGCTCACAAAGAATATGGGAAAAATTATGGGAGCTTCGATGGACGATCAAAGGTCTATAAAATCGGATATGACCTTTTTTTTCTAATCAAGCTACCTTAATTAGAGTAAAAATTCGTTCGAAAAAAAGTGGCACACTGTACCCCACCTTCCCCTATCCTTCCGATAATGTTATAGTGCGAAACCCCCAAAATTTCAGCCAGATCGATCAATAACTTTTTGAGCTATAACGTGAGCAGTTTTTGAAAATGCGGTTTCGCGATAATCGCGTTTAAGGGGCCAGTCCACTTTGGAGCCACGAAAAAAGGCTATTTTCGCGATTTTTTTTTGAGGATTTTATAAAAGATATGAATATAAAAGTTGTTGAGCTTGATAAATAAAATCTTGAAATACATTTAAAAAAAAAATTTAATTCATTTTTATTCATTTTCAAGTACAAAAACTATAGTTTAACGTAACGCCTCAAAAATAGGTGGGCTAGGTAGCTCCATCACAACTCGGCAACGGCTTGTCTGAAACAAAAAAATCAAAGTCTATTAGATTCAGTATGACACCAGCTACAAAATGACCCTCGGATATAAAGTTTTATCAAAAAATAAAAAAATGGCAGATGAAAAACGAAAGAAGTAAAAAAAAACGCGTTTTTTTCACATTTTTTCGCAAAAAAAAGAGTAAAAATCAAAATTTTAAAACCATCGAGGGTCATCTTGTTGCAAATCATGTTTACAATATCTGGTTTAAATTTCAAGTGAATCGGTTTATTAGTTTTAGAGATACGATGGAGCTAGATTTTGAAAACGTTGTTTCGAGAAAAACGCGTTTGAAGTTTATACTATGAAAAACTCTTACCTAAACTCAATCGGCAATTCCTGCACCGTACAAAATCCCTTCTGATTGCTCATCATCGTCGATTTCTTCAAGTCTTGCTTGCTTTCGTTTGGTTCTGGTCTCTTTTGAGCACTCAGAACTGCGGCGGTTTGCAGTGCGAACACGCTCGTCATCGCGATTGTCGGCGAATCCGATGGCGATCGGGCCAAGTTTGACGCCCATTATTTCCATTATTTTAAGCACTGGACGAAATCCTTCATTAAAGACACACGCGGAAACTTTGCGGGCAATGTCTACGATTTTTTTGCCGTTGAACATGTGTTGAGGTGCCATATTCCATACGCAGTTGTTAAAACTTTCATTATTGTTTTGTGTATGGCCACCTAAACACCTTTCGAGCAGTTCTATTTTGGTGAGATCCTCGTAAATAGGTTTTAAAACTTCCTGTACTTCCTCAGAAAGAGCAGGAGGATGTTTGTAATGTTGCTGAAGTGCCTTAGCTTTGAGGTCGGCCGAGCGCGCTGTACACTCAGGTAGACGAAATGAGGTCCTGACGTTCAGGTAAAAAAAAATATTTAGAGAGCTCGGATTTTCATAAAATTTTGACACAATATTTCTGAATGTATGTACTTTCGAAAACCATAAAAAAATCGATTTTTTGAAATTTTCAAAGTGGACTGGCCCCTTAAAGTTTCCCGGGGAAAGTTTCCCGGTTTCACAGCATGCGGTCCCGGTGCGCTCTCAACTATGTGCTATAACTTCGTAAATATTTCATATTTCGATTTTCTAGTATACTCTTAATATATTATACTTTCGAAATATGTGAAAAAATTTATTTTTTGAACATTGTCAAGGATTTTCCTCCCTTTAGGCGTTACGTCTATGTGGTTCGCCGAACAATGAGACGTTTTTGGGGAATTTTCCTTGAGAATCCTAAAAAAAGCAATCAGAATGGGATTCGGAGGTTTTATTCTACATGTGTTGACGTATAGAAAGAAAAAGTTTTTATGAGAAAAAAAAATACAATAAGGCGTCTCAGTCGTCGTTACGTTAAGAGCGTTTTTTTAGTCGCTCTTCAGGAAGACACAGAACTCTTATGGATCACCATCTAGAACAAAAAAAATAATCGTAATTTACATCAGTTTTGCTAGAGAAGTATACGCGATTATTTAAAAAATATGGTCTTTTCGCAAAATATCATCATTTTGAATAAGAATTATTTTTTTTCGATAAAAAGTCGCCTTTATTTATTTATAAAAACGAGCATCGTCGATGTATCGTAAGAATTGTGTGTACTTCTTTAGAGAATCTATATGAGAAGTTACAGTTAAAATTTCAAGCGAATCGGATGAAAACTGCCGGGATTGTGCGTTCTCTCGATATCAAAAACGTGGTTTTGAGAAAAACGCGTTCAAAGTTTGAAAACTGATTTAGGCGGTATCGTCCACATGACGGAATGTAGGCTCTTTTGAATTCTGCGTGTACCCACCGACGCAATTTTGTAGTAGGTCTTTAGGTGTTAGGTCGATGTGTATTTTTTGTACAACAACTGGACTAAGAGTCTATGCTGTCTCGTGCATTCGGAGGCGCTTCGGAAAACGGGCTTTAAAAATTGAAAAAAAAACAATCAAGCATTTTTTCTACTCAGATGTAACGCCTCAAATTAAATAAACTTTTTGATTCACTGCAAAAAAATGGTATGCTTAACCGTTCGAGCACATCACGTCCGTAACGAATTCCAAAATAAATATGGGGTCCACGCGAGTGAAGTTAATTTTGGCTTGAAATATCTTCGAGAACTATGCAATTAAAAAAACAAAAAAAATATATATATGTAAATGTATATGTATACATACACTACCGGCGAAAAGTTTCCGAACCAAAATTCGAAAAAGTTCCGGAACGATTTTCTATGCCATTTCACAGATAGTTTACATAAATTAATTTGATAAACGGCATTTTGAAGTGGAGGTATTCACCTTTATTCCGTTTTTTTATTTATTTTTTTACTATTTTTTTTACGACTAGTACCCTTTTTCGAAAACGACCATTTTTCGCCTTTTTTTGTTCCTTTTGTGGTAGACTCCGTTAACAAACAAACATTTTTTCATACATTTCTTTGACCGGAATCATAAAGGGGGAAGCTCAAGGTTTGATTTTGTTTTTTTTAAAGCTTCGAACGATTTTTTTTTCTAACGATATTTTGATCTTTTTTGGTAAAAGAGACAATTTGAAAAATAACGTGTAATGCAAAAACGACAGGGATTCAAGGAAAACCTCGAGAAAGTAAAAAGTTGAATTGGTGTTCGTTGAGTTCGCGAGAATTTATACAGATTTTTTTTTCACATATTTTCGGTAAAAAATCAGACGATTTAATTATGATATCTCGAGAAAAAAAGTCGAAAAAAAATCTGAAATAATTCTATTGCGTTGAAAATAGAAAAATCATTTCTTTTCCTGTCTTGAAATTTTACCACAAACCCCTTACTCGAGTTACGGTAATTAACTTATCGGATTTTTTTACGAAAATAGGTGAAAAAAATGTTTCGAAAAAAAATGCAAAAAAATTCTCGTAAAATCAACGGAAACCGCTTCAACTTTTTACTATCTTGAGGTTTTCCTTGAATCTTTGTCGTTTTCGCGTCACACGTTAATTTTCAAATTGTCTTTTTTAAAAAAAAATCAAAATATCTTCAGAAAAAAATCGTACGAAGGTTTAAAAAAAACAATATTCAAGCTTGAGCTTCTCCTTCATGATTCCGGTCAAAGAAATGCATGTAAAAAAAATTGTCTGTAAACGGGGTCCACCAGAAAAGGAACAAAAAAAGGCAAAAAAGGGTACTAGTCTTAAAAAAAAAAATAGTAAAAAATAATTAAAAAACGGAATGAAGGTGACTTCCTCCCCTTCAAAATGCCGTTTATTAAATTCATTTATGTCAACTATCGGCGAATAGTATAAAAAATCGTTCCGGAACTTTTCGCCGGTAATGGATATACTCAAAACTTTTGTAGCAAATTTATTCATCTTTAAGGCTGCACAGATACATGTAAAGAAAAAGTTTTAAAAAAGTGGTTGATTCGGAAACTTCGTGTTAGCTGCAAAATATTGAAGCAAAAATATACACTCTAAGTGTCGGCAAATATATTATTTCGTCAAAAAAGGATACGGCTCCTCAAGAAAAATTCATGTTTGCCTCTAGAAGTATTTTACTCAAATCTGATAACCCTATTCACCACGAAATCTATTGCTTTTTGTGCCTCTATTAAATATTTCCGCCCTTGCTATCATTGAATGGCACATCGAAAATAACGACTTGAAATAATAATAGTTATCGAATTTTCAGAAAAATATACGAAGATTATGTATTGAGTTTATTCAGAATACGATCAGTACACCACACGGAGAGAATTAAAAAGTAATTTTTGTCGTGAATTTCACGGTAAAAATTACCGTGATATTTTTGAATGTGGTGACAAGTGAGAAAAGCATAATAATTCGTATGCGACAAGTTTTTTTTAACTCGCGTTACAGAAAATTTCAAATACGTAGCTAAAATTTTATTAGGTGTACAACTTAATTCGGTCCGTTTTTTTGCTTAAAATACGCACTTATTTGAATGATAAAATGAATTAATACATTAATCAAAATATTGTCCATCGCTAGCCACTACTTTTCCCCATCTTTCTGGTAATTTATGAATTCCGTCGCGGAAGTAGCGTTTATCTTTTGAAGCCAAGAATGAATCGAGCCAATTTTTGATACCCTGTTGTGACGTGAAGCGTATTCCAGTCAGAGCGTTCTGCATCGATCGAAACAAATGGTAGTCGGAAGGGGCAAGGTCTGGGCTATAAGGCGAGTGAGCCAGAATTTCCCACCCGCTATTTTCCAAATAGTTTTTAACCACAATAGCAACGCGAGGCCGAGCGTTGTCATGTTGAAAGATTATGGACTCGTGTCTGGGCGCATACTCTGGACGTTTCTCGGCTATAGCTCGCTTTAAACGGATCAATTGTTGCCTGTAGAAGTCACCCGTGATGGTTTGACCAGGTTTTAGTATCTCATAGTGGATCACACCCTTCTGATCCCACCAAATACAGAGCATAACCTTGGCACCATGGATATTCGGCTTCGGCGTTGATGTTCCGGGTTGACCGGGCTGTACATCCGATTTTTTCCGTTTCGGGTTGTCATAATGAATCCATTTTTCGTCTCCGGTAATGATTCGATGCAGAAAAGATTTTTTTTTTGTAACGTTCTAGCAACATTTCGGATATGTAAAATCGTCGTCCGATATCTCTCGGTTTCAATTCGTATGGGACCCAATTCCCTTGTTTTTGGATGTATCCCGCGGCTTTGAGTCGTTTCGAAATAGCTTGTTGCGTAACTTCTAATGTTTATGCGAGCTCTTTTTGCGTTTGACACGAATCTTCATCGAGTAATGTCTCTAATTCTTCATCTTCAAACTTTTTCGGTTGACCCGAACGCTCTTTGTCCTTAACACTAAAATCACCAATTTGAAACCGTCGAAACCATTCTCTGCAAGATTTATCCGACGGTGCAGATTCACCATAAACTTCCACAAGCATTCGGTGGACTTCAGCTGCACTTTTCTTCCAATTGAAACAGAAAATCAACACTTCCCGCAAATGGTGCTTATTTGGGACGAAATTCGACATTTTCACCGCAGTAAAAATTAGACTTGATGCGCAAAACTCAAAGGTCTGTAAACGATATTTGGTTAAGAGATATTGATACTTCACGATACAGCAAAAATCAGCTGTTGCCGTCAACCATTTATAGCACCTAGAGCCATCTTTTGAAAACGGACCGAACTAAGTTGTACACCTAATACTATACAAGAAGGGTAGCGCGCACGATAATTTTTACCGAGAGCACAATACATTTTCCTATAACACTCATTAAATTTTATAATAAATCTTAAAATAACTGTTATAAAGACGATACTTTTTTATAGACATTTTTGAAAGGCATAAAATGATAAAATGCACAGTAAAATTTCGCTGATATTATATATTTTTTAAATTTAAGTTTTGCGTATTTTGTTACACATCAAAATTTACTAGAAAATCTGGTAACATTTTCTATCTTAAGAAGAAATTTTATTTTATTTTCGTGAAAATCTGTGTTTTACTCAGTAATAATAAGCGAAGTTTCAGGGTTGTCATCTGGTTACCGTTACTGCACGGTAATTTTTAACGTTTAATTCTCTCCGTGCACACTATCTTCCCGCTCACAATGTGACGTCAAGCTTGTTCTTGTACCACCTACTAGGGTGAAACCAACATTTCTTTGAGTATAATAAAAGATTAAGTAGGTGAATAACTAATCTACTGAAATATTGATGTCACTCGAATAGATAATATCCTCAAAGTTACCATTCACCAAATTTTTTATTGGAAATGACAGGTATGCCTCAATTACAGTACTTTCGTCAATTATAATATGTTGGTAGAAGTAGAACAGAAATAGTTGCTTCAAACACAAATCCGTCAAATGTGCCACATTCAGTTGATTCAATTCGTAAAATAATTTCGCCCCGTGTGCTCCTTTTACGAGTTATCTTTTAACCCTAAAGGTTACAAGAATCAAGCTAGGGTCGGGAGCACTCTGCCGTGACAGACAGACACGACAAAATTGCAAACGTTTCTAGTGGCCATGAAACCCTAAAAAGAAACTGTTGATCCAAGCCCAACCAAGCCGATAAGAAAAACCAGTGTTTACCGCCTCTTAGACAACCAAGCTCTCAATTTCTTCCATAAAATTAAATCAACAACACAATATATTTATCTTCCACGGAATAACATAACAGCAATATGGATTTTCAGACATGGTTTTCACTTTTCCTTGTCCAGAAAGTACAGCAAGATAGAGATGCAATGCAAAAACGGAGAAGCAGAAAACGAGGACAGAGTAACGCGGCGGACGAGAAGGCTATCTCGGTGGAGAGGAGAGGGAGCGAGGTACCCCTGACTTTTGCCTCGCAAATGTGAAAACTCGTGGACGTTAAGTGGCTCAACTAGGCCCGGTGCTTTGATGCGAAGCCGCGCCTTTCGTGCCCGCACTTACGTCTTCCTTCGTCACAGCCTTAGCCGCTCGGACGTGACTTTCTCGACAAGCGCGTTTATCTGCTCTCGGGGTTCGTTCGCGTTACACGAAGCCAAAGGAAGACACTGGCAATCCGGTACAGGGCTCTCCGCATCCCGCTCTGCGTAATCTCGCGGCGATGCACGCCTTGGCGTAGTATACGCCAAGATATGCAACAAAACGCACGGGATGGATGACCAGAATGCTCGCGAGCATAAGATCTCCGCTGCTCTTAAGGCACTTGCCATTTCTTCCACGAACCCGTCGTTACCATGACGAGCAAGAAGTATGGCAGGAGCAATGCCACGCGAATTACGCCGACTAACGGCCAAGGCACACTCCGTTGGCAGCACCGTTTAATTACTCCACCATTTGATATCTCGGAAGATCCCAAAGGTTTGTAAATGCGATGGTTTTCAGCCACGATTATTTATGCCGAATCTCCGCGAATTAGAATTGAAGTAAGACGCCTCTTTGAAAGCTGCGTAATCCACCGTCTGGCGGAAGATATACGACTATGGCAGAGGCGTCACAGAAACGTAATTTTGTCCATTTCTAAATGCCGGTGGACACCAGCCAAGAAGTTGTTTCGAATCCCAGTTTCCAACTTGGAGTTACTGGGAAATTCCATTCTATTTCTTGTAGATTCTAGTTGGGAACGCCGACCAAGTTCTTAGGTCAAGGTCGAGGTTAACATAATTGTGTTTACACGATGAGTCACACGTTTGTGGATTTTCTACCGGAATGAGCTTTGTCGAAGATCTTGTTCCTAACTAGAAGCTATTACAAATACACGGTAACTTCTAGTAACACCTCGTTGGGAATTGCAACTTGGACCAAGTTCTAGGATGTTGGATACGGGACTTTAGGTCAACAGAATGATCTTCATGTAGCGACTCACACATTCATATGTTGATGATGATGATTATTTATTCTTTCTTATTCTTCGGTTGCGTGTACATACAGTGTGCCGCTATGGCTTTTATTGATCGAACATGTTTGACAGGATCCTAAGTGACTAATTATCATATATTTAACGATTATTGTTGACTTGCATTGTTTGTCGTTCCTGACTAGCACGTGCTTTTATAGTTCGATGTTTCGCGACTCCAAGTGATGAAGGTATGGGATGAAACTTTATTTACAGATGGTATGGTGAGTTCCTACTCACCATACCATCTGTAAATAAATAGGGAAACGGTAACACGAGACGTTACATTATTTTGGCACCCAAAAGTAAAAGAAACGTGAAAGACGTGACTTAAAAAAAGGTGTATGCTAATTTGTTTGCTCTAACACTGAGTTTTGTGGTCTTGAGACCTCGTTATCGATTCCGGTTAGATTATCGTCTAACGTTGCTAGTTTTTCAAGGTATGCTGAGAAACTATTTTTGGCTCTATCGCCAAAGCTCATCTCGTTTGGCATTTCATATAATGCTTGTGTTGGGAAGCTTTTTGGTAGACTACCGGCTATTTTTAGTATTTTTTATATGCTATTTCTAAATTGTTTACATTATTGTCGCTATACAATGGGCATAGGCAGTCTAATCCGTACATTCATATGTTTACTACCGGCCTGAACATTATTTATTTTCCCAGTTTCTAACTAGAAGCTATTAGAAACACACTGTAAGTTTTAGCAACATTGACTTCGGAACTGCAACTTGAACCAACTTTGAGAATGGTAGACACGGGACACGGACACGGGATTCTTCATTTTCTAATTACTAGGAGTATAAATAAGTTCTCGGTTTTGTGTCTTGAAAATAATGATTCATTTACTTAAAATCAAGGTACACTTTAATCTGGAAAGTAATCTCCGTTTGCTTTCTAATAAAAACAAAGTCATGAGATTTCGAGAGACTGAAACGTGTACCATATTTCCGTCTGCTTTTTGACTTATATTACCAGATGAAACCAAATCACAGATTTATTAGGAATAAATAAAATAATTAGTTATTAGATTATATTAAATAGATCTTGATTTAAATAAATAAATATATTTAAAATAAATCATTTCAGTAATGGAATGCAATAGGAAAAATTTGATTTCACGAAACATCTAGTTAATTCAAACAAAAATAAATAAATAGACGCATCTAGTTAATAAATGAAATTTTCTGTCAGTACATACTTCTGATGATACTATCATCAGTATGATAGGCATATTCCGTATTTTCATATTTGTCGTACGAGAGGCACCGACCGATTGCAGTGTCGTATGTTGACGTTTGGATATACTGGCCCTAAGTTTTTCTCATAGAGCTTTGTGCACTTGCTGAAATTGATTTAATTTCGAATGATCTTAGGTGCGCACCAAGATGTTCACATTCAGCTGCAATCGACTGTTTTAAATCTCCGGGATAGACGAACTGCGTATAACGTGATTTCGATCCGATCTCAGAACAGTCCATCTTTCACTTTTGTTCAGATTGAAATTTTCTTTAAAAACCCAGTACACATATTTTCCAGAAAAACAGACTTGAAAAAAAAATCGGGTAAAGTAATGCGCCACGGCTTCCGTCATCATCAGAATTTCCATACCTTTATATAATACAGGACTGGAAACCTTACCGAAAAACAATTTTCACATACTTCTCGAATTGATTTCGGACAATGAGAAATAATCAGCCGGGTGATACGAAATATGTAGGAAACAAAATCAAAATCTATGTTTACCTATTTCATTGCTCCAGCTGTTACGCGTTGGAGTATTGAGGCTTGTCGGCGGGGTCAATGAGACCGCAGGGATGCAGGCGTTTATGCACGAGGCAGCTGGAATGAATCGTGGCGCGTGCTTCCTTTGATAGCACTGTGGAATCCGATATCTCCGACTCAGCACGGTTGAATAATAATACGAACTGGCGCCCCGCCATGTTCATACTTACCCAAGTATTGCGCAAGCTTTAGAGAATAAAGATGTCAATGGGTTACAATATCATGAATTCCCGTATCTTCCGGCTCAGAATTATCAGGAACGAGGAAATTATCGTTGTGGCAAATTTTTCCTGGCAACAGATAATTGCATCTTCGTAAAAAATTGACTGATGCACTTCGATAACGTGATTATTTTTTTATATATTGTACTCTATGTTTTGCTCATTTTTTGGGTCCGCTTATATACCCGAGTAGAAATATTGTCAGGCTGGCCTGATATTTGATCCGGGCCTGATCAAGTTGTAGTACGGAGGCTTTATTTAAGGCATGCCTTAATTTGCCTGATCCGACTGGTGTCTTGCGATAGTCAGGCAAGTGGATGTACGTTCTCCTCCAGCTGCCTAATCCGGCTAGATTCAGGCGCTAGTCAAGCAACCGGACTTACGGCTTACTTCAATTTGCCTGATTCGGCTAGCTTCAAGCGATGGTCAAGCAGTCGGACAGCGTAGGCTACCGAACGATGGTAAGTTGACTGCGTAGTTTAGTCCAGTGAATGTGATGCCATCGGTGCATATTCAATCAAATCTCTAAGAGAAAGTGTTATTTATTTTCTAAATGCATCTACATGAAAAATGTATTTGATAAATAAAAATTGATATTCAGTTTAAAAAATGAACTATTAGCGTTAATTATAAATTCGTGCCTTTTTCTCTTTTAAATATGCGTGGTATTTTTGATTTCAGGAATAATTAGGACATCCTAAACAGGGGCCCATTACATCATACTGACTAGGCCATGATTTTTCATTTTGATCAAGCCTTACTAAATCAAGCTCTGATCAGGCCTTGATTTTTTACCCTGATCAGGCCGAAATCAGGGAAAGTGTCACAAAAATGATCAGCGCTTGATCAAGAATCCTGATCAAGGCCGGAAAAAGAAATCAGGATGCCTGATCAGGCCTTTATTGTAGCCGAAGCAAGATTTCTACTCGGGTAGTGCTTGCATAATATTATAAATATACATAGGTACATAATACACATATACACATAAACACTGAATATGTATAAAGAGCATAAATAAACTTCTAGTCTTCAAAAAAATGCGCCAGATATAGACTTTAACGCCATCTCTTATGTACAATAGTTGAAAAAAAAAACCCACGATAAATTAAATTCTTTTTCGGAATGGCTGCACTTTGTTTAAATAATATTCACGTCTTTTTTATCAATATTTGACAATGTAAAAAATCAAACCCGTCAAGACTATGTATTAATTGTGTATAAAATCCCAATCTCGTCATCCGAGATTGGGCGCATAAGCTACAATACGATTACTTTTGAATCCTTTGAATCCTTTTGGACCCTTTTGAATCATTAGTAGATTACTGTAGCCCTTGGTAAGAATAAGTTTGTTTCAATTATATACCCAACAATAAATTATTATACCCAGGGACATTTTTCATTCCAGTTCATACTGGAATAAAAAATGTCGCATAAATTTGGTAGATTTAGACATCTTTAAATGTTCTCTGACAAGTCGCTGTCACGAAAATTCTTCTGTTGGTCACATTTTTCGAAGTTTTATCATTGATATTTTCTTTAAACATTCGGTGACCTCTTGTTTTCATTGTCGTTGAAGAATTTTTCAGAATTTTGGCATGTTTCGAGCCGTTTATATCGGACATCTAGAATTATTTAGTATATAACTTATCAAATAGCAATGCGCCCTGCATGTCATCTCCATAAAGTGCTACATATATTGGACCATTTTTAAAGTAGTATTTTTTTGATAAAACTTCGGCTTAAAATTCCACCAGTATACTGGCATGTATTTTTACTCAATTGTAGACGAAAATCAGTTAATTGTTAAATATTCGGGTTGAAGGTATATCTTAAACAGATTCTATTTGACGTCGAGTATGCTAAAGATTGCGCCAAAATCTGCACTTGGCGCAATCGTTTAAAAAACATGAAAGTTTTAATTTACATTTGAGACACAAGAATGACTAATTGGCAAAATTATAGTCAATCGTGAAAATATCGCAAAAAAGTCTATATTTAAATACATTTTGTAGGCCATGTTCGAGTTCCACATTTTTCTTCCATTCAATCAATACACTAACAGAAAAATTCTTTTGATATTAACTAGATGCGTCTATTCGATTTTTTTTCACTTGAATTAACTAGATTTTTCCGTGACAACAAATTTTTCCTATTGCATTCCATTATTAAAATGACTTATTTTAAATATATTTATTCATTCAAATCAAGATCTATTTAACCCTTCGTGGTCACACTTCCAAATTCAGTCGCGGCGGTCACACTTGGGTCGATTCTACCCAGTCAGTTTTCAAAAAAGTATTGTGACCAAACTATCCGTCCAAAGTGGTTCAAAAAATTACGGAATATGGATTGTACTTTCTAGATGATGTACGAAAAGTTTATTGATAAGAAATAAAATGGCGACATGTTAAAAAAAATCTTAAAGAGGTGAAAAGGCAAAAAAGACACTTTTTCGCACAAAAAATCATAGTTCCGTAAATTTTCAACATTTTGACCTAGAATTTAGACGAGATACTCCTTAGACATGCTACGTTTGAGAAAAAATAGTAGTATAGTGCGCGTTCCAAAGTTGGTATTTATTCTGGCATGTGAAGAGGGTAAATTTTATGGTATGAGGATACTTCAAACTCCAGGTAAGATGGTGAATACAGTTCCATTCGAAGCCGGCAACTATTATATATTTACGCCAAAAATTGATCGACGCGTTGATTCTACCCAGGGTGACCACGAAAGGTTAATATCGTCTAATAACTAAATATTTTATTTATTCCTAATAAATCTCTGATTTAGTTTCATCTGGTAGTACAAGACAAAAGAGACAGACGGAAAAATGGTACACGGTTCAGTCTCTCATAAATCTCATGGCTTTGTTTACATCAGAAGACTGTTTTAACATTCTGCAGTTGAGAAAAAGTCTTCTATAGATAAATAGTCGCCCCTGTTAAAAAAGGCGCGACGGTACCTTTCTTTTTTAAGGGGCCAGTCCACTTTGAAAATTTCAAAAAATCGATTTTTTTTTACTGTTTTTGAAAGTACATACATTCAGAAATATTGTGTCAAAATTTTATGAAAATCCGAGCTCTCTAAGTATTTTTTTCTACCCGAACGTCAGGACCTCATTTCGTCTACCTGAGCGTATAGCGCGCTCGGCCGACCCATCGGCCTTTAGAATGGTGCAAGTGCCTCAAAGCTAAGGCACTTCAGCAACATTACAAACATCCTCCTGCTCTTTCTGAGGAAGTACAGGAAGTTTTAAAACCTATTTACGAGGATCTCACCAAAATAGAACTGCTCGAAAGGTGTTTAGGTGGCCATACGCAAAACAATAATGAAAGTTTTAACAACTGCGTATGGAATACGGCACCTAAACACATGTTCAACGGCAAAAAAATCGTAGACACTGCCTGCAAAGTTTTCGCGTGTGTCTTTAATGAAGGATTTCGTCGCAGTGCTTAAAATAATGGAAATAATGGGCGTCAAACTCGGCCCGATCGCCATCGGATTCGCCGACAATCGCGATGACGAGCGTGTTCGCTCTGCAAACCGCCGCAGTTCTGAGTGCTCAAAAGAGACCAGCACCAAACGAAAGCAAGCAAGACTTGAAGAAATCGACGATGATGAGCAATCAGAAGGGATTTTGTACGGCGCAGGAATTGCCGATTGAGTTTAGGTAAGAGTTTTTCATAGTATAAACTTCAAACGCGTTTTTCTCGAAACAACGTTTTCAAAATCTAGCTCCATCGTATCTCTAAAACTAATAAACCGATTCTCTTGAAATTTGAACCACATATTGTAAACATGATTCGCAACAAGATGACCCTCGATGGTTTTAAAATTTTGATTTTTACTCTTTTTTTTTTTGCGAAAAAAACGCGTTTTTTTTACTTTTTTCGTTTTTCATCTGCCATTTTTTTATTTTTTGATAAAACTTTATATCCAAGGGTCATTTTGTAGCTGGTATCATACTGAATCTAATGGACTTTGATTTTTTTGTTTCAGACAAGCCGTTGCCAAGTTGTGTTGGAGCTACCTAGCCCACCTATTTTGGAGGCGTTACGTTAAACTATAGTTTTTGTACTTAAAAATGAATAAAAATGAATTAAATTTTTTTTTAAATGTATTTCAAGACTTTATTTATCAAGCCCAACAACTTTTATATTCATATCTTTTATAAAATCCTCAAAAAAATCGCGAAAATAGCCTTTTTTTCGTGGCTCCAAAGTGGACTGGCCCCTCAAGTGAATACTTCTTATGCAACAACAGATAGGCATTACGAATCGCATAAGTTAAATCGGACAAGAGAATGGAGGAATAGAAGAAGAGAGAGGAGACTGATGTATGAGCGAGAGCGAGTGATAGGCTGTACATAGTATACCCGGTATACGTCTATTTGTACGTATAAGTCAGCTGCGTGCATGCGCGCTGTTCTATCCGGTGCATGTGTGAGCCCACAGCTATGTGTGAGTTCATACTGCATCATCGTGCCTCGTGGCGAATTCGAGATTTATTTCGTGTCTCTCAATTTTATATATACTTTATTTGTATTTATTAGTATATATACTGTGCATGTAAAGTGTTAACATTTTACTATTCATTTGATTCTAAGTTTATGTGGTATTGTGTGGGCAAAAATATTGACGGGTTAATATATAGTGTAAATGAAAAAAAAACATTGTCAAAATTAAAAGTGCGGTTAAGTATGGCTGATGACCACGGAACGGATGGGCCATCAACAAATGTTACATTCGATGAAGGTACGTCTTCTCATATAACATTCAATTATACATTTAAAAAAACATTCACAAACATTTTTAAAAAGTGTGCTGCTGCGAACGTGTTCGGCGGGCTTCGGAGGCTCTGCGGAAACTTTTAGAGGCCCTGTGAAGGCGTTCAGCATCTTCGGAGGCTTTGCGGAAACTTTCGGAGGCTCTGCAAAAGTCTTCGGAGGGCCTTGCCTTCGGAAAAAAATAACAAAAATAATAATAAAGAAAATATTGACAATTAAAATAATAACAACTTTAAAAGATAACAATACAAAAAAATCAATTTAAATAACAATAAAAAATACAACAAAAAACACAACTTCTACAAAAATAAGCAAAATTGAAAAAATAAAAAAGAAAATATCCGAGCCGTACAGCGAATGTAAGCAGGCATGCTTTTGTTGCCAGTAAAGGCTGTTAATAATTTTCTTTACACGTCAGAACTAGCTTAAAACAATCCGAAATTATATAATTATCCGATTTTTATCGGAAAGCCTCTGCAGGGCTTCCGAATGCCTTCCACAGTCTCCGCACGCCCTTCACAGGTATAAAAAGTTAAAAAAAAAATCATTAAAATAAACATTCAAAGTGTGCTGTGGAGGCACATAGGTCTGCGGTGGCCTTCAAAAGCGTTCGGAGCCTGCTGCGGAGACCTTCGAAGAGGTTCGCCGACCTTTCGAAGTTTTCGGAAAAAAACAACAACATAAATAATAATAATGAAAATATTAATAATCAAAATAATAACAATTTAAAAAAGACGATCAAAACAATAACATTAAAAAAAATAAAAACAGTTTTAACAAAAGATAACTATTTCTACAAAAATAATCATAATTTCACAAAACAAAAGAAAAGAAAAATAATGTATCAAAATAAATCAATCATTAAAAAATATATATATAAAAAAATGTGTGCTGTGGTGACCGTCGGGCTGCTGCAGAGACCTGCCGAGGCCATCGAAGGCGTTCGGTGGCTGTTGCGGGAAGTTTCGGAGGCCCTGCGGAAGTCATCGGAAAAAAACAAGATTAATAATAATGAAAATATTATCAGTTAAAATAATAGAAAATAATAATAATAATAACAATTGAAAACAATAACAATAAAAAAATTCAAAAAATACAGAAAAAATTAGAAATTAATAATGTATACTATACGGTAGCTTGTCTGTATTCTAATTTTAATTTCAAATGATTCGATATTCTTTTCAGTTCCATCCGAAACTATCCTAGGGGCCATTCATAAAAACAAGTGACACAAATAATATATATATATATACAGGGTGAGGCACATAAAGTGTTACAGAGCAATAGCACTCAAACTATTGATCATATCCAAAATTGTGTCAGACAAAAGTTTCAGCGTTCGAGACCTGGATATACAAGTCGAGGTTTACAAGTGTGTTTACAAGTCGAGGGTCATCACTTCGAGCATCTTCTGTAGGTAGACCCAAACCAAGGTTAGTGGATCCTTTGAAAGTGATTATTCCGATATTTTTCGATCTTTCGACTATTTTCATACTTTGCGTGACTAGAACGACCTTGTGTTGTCGCTGAATTTGTCTTAAAATCGGTAATAATGTAATCGAAAAAAAAAATACATGGTTCCATTTAAAAAAGTGGAGTTGACCTCGACGTAGCTTCAGCGCCTCCACCGATAAAAAAATAGGGTCGTCCAATATGACGGCCTTCTCGAACACTGAAACTTTTGTCTGAAACATTTTTGGATATGATCAATAGTTTGAGTGCTATTGCTCTGTAACACTTTATGTGCCTCACCCTGTATATATATATATTTCTTACGTCACGTGTTTTATGAATGGCCCCATATCTTGAATTGAACGTCGAGGACTGGGCGACGACGAAACACCACGTGCTGACCCAGGCGCCACTGCTGCGAGTTCTACCACGGTTGTTTAAAAAAGAAGGAAAACGAGTGCAGAATATCAGCGTGACTACAGAGCTCGTCGGGCTTCCGCTGATTCGGAGGAAATACAAAAAGAAATTGCTGCGGAATATCAACGGAGGTATCGAGCTAAAAAAAATCGACTATCGCGAAAAACCTGCATGAAAATGTAGGTTTTTCGCGATAGTCGATTTTTTTAAGACTCTACTAAGTCACAATGCGGAAGCATAATCCATCACATATTGAACACGAGAAGCCAAAACGATTGTTAACGAATTTTCTTTCGAACTAGCCATGTGCACGTTTATGGCGATTGAATTGAGTATATGGCAGTCGGGTCTCCTCTTGAATGTGTTCAGCGGCAATCTCGATCACGCGTTCCCTATCGTTATCGCCTTCCTGCGTAGCATTAACAGATGAAGACGGTAATGGCTGTGCATCGTCGAAAGGTAAATCCGGTTCACCAATATTATTGAGAAGCGCGCTTTTTTCATGCTTTGATTTTTCACGAGCTCTAAACCGTCGCTGACGGTTAGCTATTGTGACTTAACAATACCCGGGATAATCACACACGCACACAACATAAATAAAATGTTAAATAATATTGAGTTCTTTTTAAAATAAATACTTATTTCGTAATATTTTTTTCGTAAAAATAAAACTGATTTAATATTTATACAAATAATATTGATTTAATATTTATACCAATAAAACTCATTCAATATCTACCCGAGTAGAAATCTTGCTTCGGCTACAATAAAGGCCTGATCAGGCATCCTGATTTCTTTTTCCGGCCTTGATCAGGATTCTTGATCAAGCCCTGATCATTTTTGTGACACTTTCCCTGATTTCGGCCTGATCAGGGTAAAAAATCAAGGCCTGATCAGAGCTTGATTTAGTAAGGCTTGATCAAAATGAAAAATCATGGCCCAGTCAGTATGATGTAATGGAGCCCTGTTTAGGATGTCCTAATTATTCCTGAAATAAAAAATACCACGCATATTTAAAAGAGAAAAAGGCACGAATTTATAATTAACGCTAATAGTTTATTTTTTAAACTGAATATCAATTTTTATTTATCAAATACATTTTTCATGTAGATGCATGTAGAAAATAAATAACACTTTCTCTTAGAGATTTGATTGAATATGCACCGATGGCATCACATTCACTGGACTAAACTACGCAGTCAACTTACCGTTGTTCGGTAGCCTACGCTGTCCGACTGCTTGACCATCGCCTGAAGCTAGCCGAATCAGGCAAATTGAAGTAAGCCGTAAGTCCGGTTGCTTGACTAGCGCCTGAATCTAGCCGGATTAGGCAACTGGAGGAGAACGTACATCCAGTTGCCTGACTATCGCAAGACACCAGTCGGATCAGGCAAATTAAGGCATGCCTTAAATAAGGCCTCCGTACTACAACTTGATCAGGCCCGGATCAAATATCAGGCCAGCCTGACAATATTTCTACTCGGGTACATGCGTGTTAATTCCTACTTTCTTACCAGCCCTATTAATTAATTCGCTCACTGCCCCCCCCGCCGCCGCGGTCCTTCCTTACCCGATTTATCTACAGATATAATTTGTTACGTCGACGGAGTGCAAATAAGTATTCACTTCCGACGCGTGTGAAGTACACACGCACAAGTTTGTTTTTTTCCAAATAACAGCCTTGTTAGTGAAAAAAAAAGAAAGATAATTGATTTTTTTCACCGTTCTTTTATGTCATGAACCTATATTCCTTTCTCGTATTTATGCGATATATCGTGTTTTATCCTTATATTTATTTATTTGAATCTAATCTTTATTTCATTAATTTGAATATATTTAGAATTTAAAAAAATAGCTTGAGCAAATAAAAAAATACATTTTAAACAAATAGAGTTGCAGTAGGCCGTGAGCCAAGGAAAAAACCTATTTTATTTAAACAGATCCAATTTAAATGAAATATTTTTTTCGGCAGTGTGTGTTCAGAATTGGCCGGGACTCAACATTTTCTATATTGCAGAGCATGAGAGCAAGTACTGTCATACACATGTACAATTATACTTTATCATATTTCAATTTTTTCGATATTCAAACAGAGATCTAAGAACATTTTCATCGTCAGACTCTGAGACTCTCTCTCTCTCTCTCTCTCTCTCTCTCTCTCTCGCTCTCTCTCTCGCTCTCTCTTCTTACAAACCCACGTAAATGTGGTGCCACATAGTGCGCTACGGAAGAATGTGTAAGATCGTATTAGCGCTACTAACGGCACACACGCAACTATCGTCCAATTACCTTAATTCCGTGAATATTCCGCTGAATGAAAGGCCGCGTAGTAGCTTTTCATGGAAGAATAATGCTACTCGGAGTAAAGTACCGCGACACACACACACACACACACACACTGTGCTTGCCTCATGTCCACACCGAGCGCAAGGCAACTGAGGAATTATCACGTTAAATACAAATTTCGCACACATGCTGTATTTTGCGATCAGGGAATGACCTTCCGTACCGCGATGCGGGTGTGCGAGGAGTGCGAGGGCTAGAGAGAGCGCTGTGCAGAGAGGAAGAGAGAGGGCGGGCGTGAGATAGGGAGAGAGAGAGAAAGAGAGAGAGAGAGAGAGAGAGAGAGAGAGAGAGAGAGAGAGAGAGAGAGAGAGAGAGAGAGAGAGAGAGAGAGAGAGAGAGAGAAGAGAGAGAGAGAGAGAGAGAGAGAGAGAGGAGAGAGAGAGAGAGAGAGAGAGAGAGAGAGAGAGAGAGAGAGAGAGAGAGAGAGAGAGAGAGAGAGAGAGAGAGAGAGAGAGAGAGAGAGAGAGAGAGAGAGAGAGAGAGAGAGAGAGAGAGAGAGAGAGAGAGAGAGAGAGAGAGAGAGAGAGAGAGAGAGAGAGAGAGAGAGCGCGAGAGAGAGTGAGAGAGAGGGAGGAAGGGAAAAAGTGGTGGGAGCAAATTGGGCCTCGCGTAACTTAAAATTGGTACAGTCGTTACATAAAGGAGTTTCGCTCAGAAAGATGTAAGACCGAGGGCGATCGTAGCTACGTACCTAGTGTACATTTTTTGAAGGGCTCGTTTAAGGGGCCAGTCCACTTTGGAGCCACGAAAAAAAAGCTATTTTCGCGATTTTTTTTTGAGGATTTTATAAAAGATATGAATATAAAAGTTGTTGGGCTTGATAAATAAAGTCTTGAAATACATAAAAAAAAATTGTAATTCATTTTTATTCATTTTTCAGTACAAAAGCTATAGTTTAACGTAACGCCTCAAAAATAGGTGGGCTAGGTAGCTCCATCACAACCCGGCAACGGCTTGTCTGAAACAAAAACATCAAAGTCCATTAGATTCAGTATGACACCAGCTACAAAATGACCCTCGGATATAAAGTTTTATCAAAAAATAAAAAAATGGCAGATGAAAAATGAAAAAAAGTAAAAAAAAAACGCGTTTTTTTTCGCAGTTTTTCGCAAAAAAAAAGAGTAAAAATCAAAATTTCAAAACCATCGAGGGTCATCTTGTTGCGAATCATGTTTACAATATGTGGTTCAAATTTCAAGAGAATCGGTTTATTAGTTTTAGAGATACGATGGAGCTAGATTTTGAAAACGTTGTTTCGAGAAAAACGCGTTTGAAGTTTACACTATGAAAAACTCTTACCTAAACTCAATCGGCAATTCCTGCACCGTACAAAATCCCTTCTGATTGCTCATCATCGTCGATTTCTTCAAGTCTTGCTTGCTTTCGTTTGGTTCTGGTCTCTTTTGAGCACTCAGAACTGCGGCGGTTTGCAGAGCGAACACGCTCGTCATCGCGATTGTCGGCGAATCCGATGGCGATCGGGCCGAGTTTGACGCCCGAAAAAAATACTTAGAGAGCTCGGATTTTCATAAAATTTTCACACAATATTTCTGAATGTATGTACTTTCGAAAACAGTAAAAAAATCGATTTTTTGAAATTTTCAAAGTGGACTGGCCCCTTAAGTGTCCTGCATTTTTTACATTCATGAAACTTTCCTATTGCCCTTATGTCGTTACTCGTTTCGGCATCCTATCGCAGTCATTTTCTCGGTATGTCGAGAGAAATGATTCCTTCAAATAAGCTAAACACTATACAATTTATTTACTGAGCATTTATATTTGTATTCGTTATGTTATTATTCAATTCGTTTTATTATTTACTTTGTTTAAGGGGACGTCCATTAATTACGTAAGCTCCAATTGGGGGGATCAATTAAAATCTCACGTCAAGTTTGTAATTCAGAAAATATACTATTGTAACATTTTGTAAGGTACAGAGTGTAAATATGGATACCTTAAGGCTTAAATCATTATAGAAGGAAAAATATTTTAAGAAAGCAAGAATAATACCACCATTGCAATTGCTATGTTATATCTGGTAACAATCAGACTTATTAAGTATATATCCTTTGTAATAATTCCTTTTTTTAACTCGTGAAGAGTCGATATTTCCAGACTGGTCTGAAAATATGGACAGGAACGTGTTTATACTAACAGTATGAAATAAAAATAATCAAATGTTCTTATTAATCTTCTTTTTCTATTCTTAGGCATTAATTAAGTTATTGCTTCAATATCTTCTTCATTAATTTTAATCAACTATTTTTATGCTCATCTCAATATAATCTTTGGAGTCACGTTCCTCATGGATCGAGTAGGAAAGGTGGTGCCAGAGGACTACCATACCCTACTCTATTTTCTTTCAACTAAATAACACTAAATTAAAGCCGTTATAGTGCACCTGAAACGTAGTATCATTTTTCTTTTCTTTTTTCACAAAAAAAAAATGTATTTGATAGAACACTCTAACAGTAAGTCTATGTTAGTGGTATGAAGCAAAATACATGAACATATCGAACAAATGTAATCATTTAAAAATTATGGGGAAATCTCACGTGCGGAGGAGGGGGGGGGGGAGGGGGTGCCTTCACATCTCAACAAATTTTACTAGGAGGGGAGGAGGTCCAAATTAAAGAAAAAACACCTCACGTAAAAATGGACGTCCCCTAATATAAGATATAGATTAGATTTTGAGAAGTTGCTATGTCTGAAGTGCACCCTTTATCTACACTGAACTTTTTGTATATCAACAAACTACAATAAGCTATTGTATATCAACGACAAAGAAGTTATTTATTCAAGCCAGATAAATCGTTTAGCGAAGTTATTCATTTAAGGAAGTTGGAACTTGGAGGAACTTGGAGTGGTCCAGTTGAGTCAAATGACGGTTTGTAATTTTTTTCCCAGTAAGCCTCCAAAACAAATCATACGAGGTATAGATTTGTTCTGTAGATGCTAGATTTTCATAAAATATATAATTAAAGGGCTACATTATGCATTTTTATACTTTTATTGCGTGAAAAATAATAACTGTTGTGTTACGACCAACTTGAACAAGTGTAACATTATTGATCATTATTATGAAAGAGTCGTAATCTTTTGCTAGATTAACAGGATTAGAAAGTTTGAAAATATTTTAAAAATCAAAAGATTAAAAAGATTCGTAATCTTTTATCAAACTTTGATGGTTCAATATCGAATATATATGGTTGTCAATGGGCAAGGTGGGTTTGTTTTATATTTTAAATGTTTACAAAGGTTGAGTTTACGTTAATCCATTGTTAGAAATAGTTTATCTTGGTGCTAAATAGCCAAAAGTTACGTCACCCGTAGCGTGAACATCTTGCCCATCTAACCGCACGTAAAATTACGTACATTAAACTATTTTTTAGCTCGGGTGTTTTGTGGTTAATTTTTTTTAATTTGTAAACATTGAGTATAGTCTGGACAATAACATATATATATATTTTTTTTTAATCTGGGATTGTGCATAACGCTCCAACCTCCTTAAATGATTTGAATCATATAAAGTCTTAAAGAATTCACTTCAAAATTATCAAGATCAAGCAAAGGATTTGATTTGAAAATTTAAGTAAAATGGATATTTCAGTGAAGTTTATTCATCTAAATGATTAATTAGATTCAAATATACACTTAGTGGGCAAAACCAGTGGGCGCTGTTCGTCACATTCTTAGCGGGAAGATCACCTAGTTATTTTTAAAACCAACTTACAATGAATAAACTTGTTGAACGTGAATATTAAGTAAAACATACATTTAATACAATATTATATATACATTTTTTTAATAGGAGCAGCGTCTTTGTGGGACGACACAAAATATTTGTTTAAATGAAATATACATTTTCGGAGAATAAAGAAAATCGATTTAAGGGGCCAGTCCACTTTGAAAATGTCAAAAAATCGATTTTTTTTACTGTTTTCGAAAGTACATACATTCAGAAATATTGTGTCAAAATTTTATGAAAATCCGAGCTCTCTAAGTATTTTTTTTTTATCTGAACGTCAGGACCTCATTTCGTCTACCTGAGCGTGTAGCGCGCTCGGCCGACCTCAAAGCTAAGGCACTTCAGCAACATTACAAACATCCTGCTGCTCTTTCTGAGGAAGTACAGGAAGTTTTAAAACCTATTTACGAGGATCTCACCAAAAGAGAACTGCTCGAAAGGTGTTTAGGTGGCTGTACGCAAAACAATAATGAAAGTTTTAACAACTGCGTATGGAATATGGCACCTAAACACATGTTCGACGGCAAAAAAATCGTAGACATTGCCTGCAAAGTTTCCGCGTGTGTCTTTAATGAAGGATTTCGTCCAGTGCTTAAAATAATGGAAATAATGCGGGCGTCAAACTCGGCCCGATCGCCATCGGTTTCGCCGACAATCGCGATGACGAGCGTGTTCGCTCTGCAAACCGCCGCAGTTCTGAGTGCTCAAAAGAGACCAGAACCAAACGAAAGCAAACAAGACTTGAAGAAATTGACGATGATGAGCAATCAGAAGGGATTTTGTACGGTGCAGGAATTGCCGATTGAGTTTAGGTAAGAGTTTTTCATAGTAAAAACTTCAAACGCGTTTTTCTCGAAACAACGTTTTCAAAATCTAGCTCCATCGTATCTCTAAAACTAATAAACCGATTCTCTTGAAATTTGAACCACATATTGTAAACATGATTCGCAACAAGATGACCCTCGATGGATTTAAAATTTTGATTTTTACTCTTTTTTTTGTGAAAAACTGCGAACAAAACGCGTTTTTTTTACTTTTTTCGTTTTTCATCTGCCATTTTTTTATTTTTTGATAAAACTTTATATCCGAGGGTCATTTTGTAGCTGGTATCATACTGAATCTAATGGACCTTGATTTTTTTGTTTCAGACAAGCCGTTGCCGAGTTGTGATGGAGCTACCTAGCCCACCTATTTTTGAGGCGTTACGTTAACCTATAGTTTTTATACTTAAAAATGAATAAAATTTTTTTTTTATGTATTTCAAGACTTTATTTATCAAGCCCAACAACTTTTATATTCATATCTTTTGTAAAATCCCCAAAAAAAAATCGCGAAAATAGCCTTTTTTTCGTGGCTCCAAAGTGGACTGGCCCCTTAACTTGAGGTAGTAGTTTCGCCAAGGTGTTTTTCTATAGATTTAAAAAAAATTGAGGACTCATTCAGGACACTATTAAATGATTACCTGTAAAATTTCAAAAGGGATCACCGTTCTGTTTTCGAGATATTGGCAATCAAAGATTTCATGGTTTTACACGTGTTCTCGTGGGGAGCAGTGGAAAATTTCACATCTCACGCAATAACTTCGAAACTTTTCTACAGATTTTTTTTTATTCTCAATTACCGAGGAACATATGACAATCTGGGTGAAAAAAATCATGCAGTTTGACCGTCTAGTTTCAGAAAAATAGCGATTTAAATAAAGCAATGCCTTGCAACGCTAGCGCCTCGAAGCGACTGGAGCAGACTAAAGCTAGATTGCAGTAGTGTGTGCATATCCGTATACGCAGAGTATCTACGTATTAGTAGCCGAAATGGATAGTCTGATACAAAAGTTAGGGTTAGGTAAACATTATATTAGGCGTTTTCATCATTACTTTATAAGTTTTTACATCCCGATAAGATATACAACCTGCACAATAAGGATATTCCGCAATATTTCGAAGCGTTCATCGATTGAGCGAAGAATAAACACGAAGAATAGTGTAATTCAATTGATTACGACATTAGTTTTATTTTATTAATTCATAATCTCCGGTCTTGACTTTCATTTTCACCAAAGATTTTGTAAAAATTCCATAAACTGAGTTTATTTTTTATTTCGATTTTAAATTCAAAAGCATACACATTTTACGTACATTTATTAGCAGTACACTGAGAGAAATGTATGATAACTTCAACCATATTTTAAACATATTTTATATTTCCCTGAGGGGACAATAATATTTTATAGTCATGGTTACTGCCTAAAATATAGTACTGCTTATGATATTTTAGCAGTTGAGTTAACTATGCTCATATGTTAACCGCAACCAACAATCTTACAAGCATACGTGGATTGTTCAATGCTATATAATATAGTAGGTTTTCATAAAATGGATATTACCTTACACTATCAAAAAATAATCATTTTTACCATATTGAATGGTATGTCTACTAAATGTAGAAAATATTCATAAATTCAAAAATTCTCAATTGAGAGTACTACCTGTATGATTGTTTATCATAATTGGTCATTCCCTGACCTCCTGAAATGATTCCTATCGGACAAAATATTTCGCCTGAACATGGATTCGAACCTACGACCGACCTATCTATACTACGCACGCTACCACTATGCTACCGGGTACTTATGTTATTTTGATCGTAGATTTGGCATAAGACTTAAAAGTAATTCCAGCTGCAATTCCGAATAGCTGTTACCTCCGATATAGGTAGAATTTTGCACAGATCGTCTTTTTGATAATATATGTCACTGCTTAAATGGATTTTTGGCGCAACGCAATAGTTTTCGAAATATCGAATTTTAAAAACTGATAAATTAATGCGCTAATATATCTATATCGATCACAGCGTGCTACCGCTGTCTCTACTTTATTGACACGTTCCACAAATGATTTACGTCTTCACTATAAGATTACCATAATTGTGTTCGTATAGTCACTTTTCGTAAGATCTTGTAAAAATTTATACTCAACAAGTGTTAATGTTAACCATATAAATAGTACAAACTTTCACTGAGAAAAATATCCATAGTATTTTCTAAAAAAACGCCCATGGTAAAAGTGCGCATAGTTAAATTCCCTATAGTTTATTGACACCGCAATCATAATATGGTTAACACAACTATAAGCGTCTATCTAATCATGCCGTTTTGGTAGTGTGTTTGATTATCTAGTATCCCCGAAATAACTATTAACTATTTTGAAAGGCTTTACAATATCGATATAGTTAATTCAGTTAATATTTTTACAATAGTTAGTAGTTATTACGGGGATAATAGATAGTCGAGCACGCCACCAAAGTTGCATTTTTAGATATACTTTTCGCTTATAGTTGTGTTAACCATATTATGATTACGGTGCCAATAAACTATACGGGATTTTACTATCCCTTCTTTTGTCGTGGGAGTCTTTCATAAATACCATGTACTTTGCTCTCAGTGCAGCATTAGTATTTGTGCGCCGATTTTGTGATATAGCTGAATGAACCATATCGATATTGTAAAGCCTTTTACAATAGTGTATAGTAATTTCGGAGATACCAGATAGTCAAACACGCCACCAAACTCACATGTTTACGTATACTTTTCGCTTATAGTTGTGTTAACCATATTATGATTGCGGTGACAATAAACTATAGAGAATTCGACTATACTCTCTTTTACCATGCGCGTTTTTTGTAAATACTATACACTTTTCTCTCAGTGTACGAAATTCGAATAAATTCCCTATACCGACAAGACTCCTTCCTCTACAAAATCACCGGATTCTTGAATATGGATGAAATGAGAACACGATTTTTTTACGCATTCGATTCAATAACGCTTGTCGTGAATGATCGATTGACCATTAGCGATTTATTGAACATCGATCATCCCGAATTGGTAATGAACCCAACTATACTGAGGACCCGCTATCAATGCGCTCCTGGAAGACAACTTTCATCTTAGGTCTCCGAGAAACCACGCGATATCACAAGGCGGCAATGAGAGAGAGACGAAGGACTCAGCAGGCTAACGTGAACTCCGTTGCAAATGATGTATGTCAGAAATACGTGTACTCATTACCCAATTTATCTAGGTCTTGCTGGTTAAAGTGCCACTTAGCTGGCGCACTTGCAGCTTATTAAAATGAATAAGGATACGACTAAAGGCCTTTGGACACGTATGTCAATAATCAACTTAACAAAGACATTCTGAATTAAGTTGTCAACTAGTGCTTATCGATCAGAATTTACTTATTACTTATTCACAATTGTCCATATATTGACTGATCCAAACACTGTTAAAAAACTTTATCCGATTCAACGATGATCTGTTTAAGTAAAATAAAGTTTTTCGTTACCTCATACCTACGACGATTTTGTTTATTGAAAGTATTGTTTTTATTTGTTTTGAGCATTATGTAGACAATTCAATCAATACGTATTTATGGGGGAAAATACATGAATACGCCGAAAAAATAGAAAATTTTGATATTTTTTTGTAAAGGAACAAAACGTTTTACGTTTATGTAAATTTAGTTAAAATTGATTGCATAATTAAAGTATTAAAAAACAAATTTTATTTAAAAATATTACAAATTGGCGACGTTTTCGCGTGGTCTTGCAGGAAGCTTTTGGCGGCAGTTGTCCATTTCTAGAAACTGCAATGCCTTCAATATTGATCTTAAACATTTGAACCAATCATTTTTAGTATTTTAATATCCAAATGCCGAATTTATATTTAAATATCATCTAAAAAGATAAAAATTTAAAAAATGGGACATTTCAGAAAAGTTATTGTAATTTTACATAACATTTTCGTTCTCTTTTTCATGAAAAAAGTACTTTTTAAAAGTGATTTTCATAAACATGCAGGTATAAATTCAAGGTAATGTTGTTATTAAGTTGTGTGTACAATTTAAGCACAATCGGTCAGTTTTAACGTTGTTTCCCACAAATTAAAAAAAAAATGTATTTTTGAGAAAAGTTTCGAACTGCGAAAACTCAATGATTCAGTAACTTACCGGCTACTCAGCGATTCCAGTGCTGATTCTGGATATATTTAACTGACATTTTACGTAAAGAATATCGATTTTTTAATCCTGGCACGCCCCCCTCGCCCTTTATCAAAATGCATTGTTGATCTGAACGTATAATAAATATATTCAAACAAAAAATAAAAAAAAAACCTTTTTCAATTCACAATCTTTGACCTAGTACAATTAGTCAGTTGTAGACAATATAACTTTATAAGAACGAGTTTTTCTTGCCTTTTCAGAAGTATTTTTTATATATATATTTTTTTTCGTTTGGCTGCATCACCTCTCTTGCTTTTGCGCCGAGTAACAAGATGGACGAACTGTCAAAGTTACCAACACAAGAAAAAAAACAAAAGAAAACGTTCAGTAATTTCGGAGTTATTTCATAAAAAGTCAAAATTATGAACTATCATCAAAGTCGCACCAGTTTACGGTACTTTATTTAACGGTACTAAATAGATCGTTATTTTAATAAATAAATATGTTCGAAATAAATCTCTGGAGTAGCAGAATGAAAAAAATATTGATTTTACGAAATTTTTTTAAATTCGTTTAAAAAAAGGTACAAATGAACGCATTAAGTGGATTTCAATAAATTTTTTTTTCCAGTGTAGTTTAGTGATGAAATTTAGGCATTTATTCGCTACTGATAAAACATGAAAACTCTTTGCACAATAGGAGTTGGAATGTGAAATTTGATCCTGGCAAATTGCTAGGATCATGAACTCAATCTACTCCCGCGAAAATGACTAAATCAGCAACGAAAAGACTTGCGCATTTTTCGTCATTGCTGGCCAGTGTTGTACGGCTTTATAGTTGTAATTTTGGACGCCCCGCAACGGCGTATCACGTAATTATGCATGCAGCTATTTTTGCGGCCGAGCAAGTGGCTTATACGACCAATTGTGAAGAATCTTCGTTCGTAATCCGAGGCGGCTTACTTTGTCCTTTTATCTTGTAGGTGCGGCCCCCATTGTACTAGCCGGAGAATTATACGCGTACATTGAAGTTTCGAAGAGTCGCGAAGAGTAGCGCGGGTGAATTCCGAGGTCGCTCATATATGCGATATTACTAATTACGTCAAAGGGAAACCGCGCTTATATTTTATAAACACCCGTACAGGCATATCTGCCTTTGAACTTGATCAATATGCTGCGTTTTCAGACAAAATTCGAAAAGCTTAATGAAGTTGACAGTTTGAAAGAAGTAACCATTATGATTTGTGCACATCATGTATGCTTAAGCGCCTACTAAATATCTAGATTGATCGAAAAATTGATTACTCAAAAATATTTTATTTGATTGTATCGTTACACTTCATTGGCTTTAAATTCGGTTTGAAAATTCTTAAAATTAGCGATGTTATAGCCTGCAATTGACAGTTATCCAAACAGGGCTTTGGTCGTAGATGTACATTTATCCTTTCGATTACGAAAGAACCCGTGCAGAAATTGGGTTCGGGCTTTGATCGGGCCCATCTTAAGGAGCCAGTCCACTTTGAAAATTTCAAAAAATCAATTTTTTTTACTGTTTTCGAAAGTACATACATTCAGAAATATTGTGTCAAAATTTTATGAAAATCCGAGCTCTCTAAGTATTTTTTTTTTTTACCTGAACGTCAGGACCTCATTTCGTCTACTTGAGCGTATAGCCTCAAAGCTAAGGCACTTCAGCAACATTACAAACATCCTCCTGCTCTTTCTGAGGAAGTACAGGAAGTTTTAAAACCTATTTACGAGGATCTCACAAAAACAGAACTACTCGAAAGGTGTTTAGGTGGCCATACGCAAAACAATAATGAAAGTTTTAACAACTGCGTATGGAATATGGCACCTAAACACATGTTCAACGGCAAAAAAATCGTAGACATTGCCTGCAAAGTTTCCGCGTGTGTCTTTAATGAAGGATTTCGTCCAGTGCTTAAAATGATGGAAATAATGGGCGTCAAACTTGGCCCGATCGCCATCGGATTCGCCGACAATCGCGATGACGAGCGTGTTCGCTCTGCAAACCGCTGCAGTTCTGAGTGCTCAAAAGAGACCAGAACCAAACGAAAGCAAGCAAGACTTGAAGAAATCGACGATGATGAGCAATCAGAAGGGATCTTGTACGGTGCAGGAATTGCCGATTGAGTTTAGGTAAGAGTTTTTCATAGTATAAACTTCAAACGCGTTTTTCTCGACACAGCGTTTTCAAAATCTAGCTCCATCGTATCTCTAAAACTAATAAACCGATTCTCTTGAAATTTGAACCACAAGTTGTAAACATGATTCGCAACAAGATGACCCTCGATGGTTTTAAAATTTTGATTTCTACTCTTTTTTTTGCGAAAAACTGCGAAAAAACGGGTTTTTTTACTTTTTTCGTTTTTCATCTGCCATTTTTTTATTTTTTGATAAAACTTTATATCCGACGGTCATTTTGTAGCGGGTGTCATACTGAATCTAATGGACTTTGATTGTTTTGTTTCAGACAAGCCGTTGCCGAGTTGTGATGGAGCTACCTAGCCCACCTATTTTTGAGGCGTTACGTTAAACTATAGTTTTTGTACTTAAAAATGAATAAAAATGAATTAAATTTTTTTTTAAATGTATTTCAAGACTTTATTTATCAAGCCCAACAACTCTTATATTCATATCTTTTATAAAATCCTCAAAAAAAATCGCGAAAATAGCCTTTTTTTCGTGGCTCCAAAGTGGACTGGCCCCTTAATTTTCCCCAACTTTATTGAGGCCCTAGTCTGAAAGCCTCACATGGGCCATCAGTGGCCGGTCACACTTTGCTACCGAGGGCTATTGAAGGCAAAATAACCAGGGCCTTTAAAATTGCCTCAACGGTGCCTCATAACAAATTATTGCAGCCACATGCGTACATGCGTGTGTGTGTGTGCACTGTGAAGAAGAAATGTGTTATTTCAATACATTTGAGGCTTAGAATTCTGCCACATATTTTGACACGTTTGATCCCGCGTTATTCCAATGAACGCACTGCATGCGTGTTGCTTCAATGCACCACCGCTCGTCTACTAAACGCATAGCTTAATTATAATATTTAATCGATCTCGATAATTATTATGCCACAAATTCTTTAGTCAAGTAATTTATACTGATTTGCCCCTATAATTGCAAAGTCTAGTAGTATTGGGGAAATCGCTACTAGGGAATTTACAACTATACCCCATAAAGGTCTTCACTTGGTCTCCGTACTTAGATAATAGTTTTAATCAACCTATCTACCCTACCATTCCCTAATACGGGCCCGGTCCGACTCTTTGACGGTACACCGTACTATGGAATCCGCAAATAATTCATTGAAGGCCCCGAATTGTATTAGGGATATCTTGCCATCCTCCTTGTGACTTTTCCTCTTCCCGAGATTGAAAAATTACCTTAAGGTACATCATTTTGGGACACTCGAAAACATTCAAACGGCTGTAACCAACCAGCTGAATGCTATTCCAATATTCGAGTTCCTGCTATGAGGATTGGAAGAACCGTCTCCAGCGCTATATCGTTTCCCAAGGAAGTTATTTTGAGGGAAGCAATATTAAATTGTAATTCTAATTGAATGAAAACATTGAACAAAATCAGTCTCATCATTTAATTTACACACGTTGTACATTAACGAAAACCGCCATCTTAATATTCCTTTAGCTCGAGAAGCGTCTTTTGAAATCTCCCTTGTAATTCGCCAGATCGAATCTGCAGGCACCCATTCATTTTGTAAATTCTTATATAAAGGTCGTGGAGTGGCTGCGTTTTTTGGACGTTTCTATGGTGCAGCGTGAAAAACACAATCCCCTGCAACGTACTACAGCGTTCTCAGCACTTTCCTAAAACTTACAAAGAACAAATATTAAAATAGTAAATACCCCGAGTGCTCGGGAGTCCTCGAGTTTCCGGTGTAAATTGGTCTCTTTTGTATCTTGAATGTCCCACTTTTGGCATGAATTTGGAAAATCAACAATGAAACGACAACGAGGCAATGGGAGCAGCTGGGACCCAAGAGTCATCGTCGAAGGGTCTTTTGCGATGGAAGGTGAGAGACGGCCTAACACTTTGTCGTGAACGGATGGTGTATTGAATGTAGGTAAAATAGTGAGAGGGTATAATTTCGCGTGCATGATGGGGGTGCTTGCTTTATTGAAGCACAGTTCAACTTCGATGTTCCTGCGGTAAAAAAAACTTTGTGCAAGGAAACAAATTTCAGAGGGGACGCAAGGACTGATTTCCGACGTTATTTTCTTTCACTTATACCGTCGCATAAAAATCGAGATAAGTCCTGCCTATAAAGGAGTTGCCGGTCGTCATCCGAAACTGTGGACATTTGAGAACTGCCCCAATGGGTACACTCATTTGGGGATATCCTGTGGCAAAGAAGGTCGTTTAACAAAAACGAGCAACTTCTAGGCCAGTATACATCGGTTGCAGCAACAACTGTTAGCAGTAGAAATATTTTCTAACCTATCGGACTTACAAGAAAACCTTTCCTACAAGAGTCGCATCGTTCGAAGGGGGTCATCGAGTGCTGACAACAAGATTCATCCAGGTGAAGGCACTTCACATATTTCAAGGTCACCTCCATTTAAAAAAATGGAACCACTGCTTTTTTCAGAATTTCAGTAAGGAACTAAAATTAAGTTCTTACGCCAAATTTCGAGATGATCGATCGAGATTTAGTAGAACAAATCCATAACGAAGGAATTTCACTGTTTTAAGCCTAGAATTTAGCCTAGAAATAGTGATGGCCACCACTTAGGGGTAATATTCGCACCGTTTTTTGTATTATAAATTCTAGGCTAAAAACATTTGAATCTCTTTTTTTATCGATTTTTTACACTAAATCTTGGTCGATCATCTTGAAGTTTGGTGTGTGAACTTATTTTTAATTTCCTGATAAATCACGGAGAAAATAGTGGTCCCATTTTTTAAAAATGCAGGTGACTTTAAAATCGCCGAAAAGCCTCTATCTGGATGAACATTGTAGTAGCCACTCGATGACCTCCTTCGTATTATGCAACTTTTGAAGGAAAAGTTTTCTCCTAAGTCTAACAGGTTAGAACATATTTCTACTGCTAATAGTTTTTGCCTCGGCCTGTATATTTTCAATTTTATTGAATATATAACATTATTTTTATATAATTTAAACAATTCCAACTATATATAT
Source organism: Ophion ventricosus (assembly GCA_963932345.1). Classification (NCBI taxonomy): domain Eukaryota; kingdom Metazoa; phylum Arthropoda; class Insecta; order Hymenoptera; family Ichneumonidae; genus Ophion; species Ophion ventricosus. Next base: position 2,939,118 of record OZ010712.1, on the reverse strand, counting down.
AATGTATATATACATATATTTCACAGGAAAAAAATATCAAACACTTTTTCAGTCCCTTTATCCTGGCATTGCTCTGATTGATATAAGCATCACCTTTGTAATAAATAATAAATTGCGTTTCCATTACTCGTCAACGGAATAGGAGGTCATGGTTTTCATTACATTAGTTAGTGTGGGAGCACTAAAAACGAGATTTAAAATTCCTTGTAAATTTGATCAGAGTAAAATTATTTGTAACTTTCATCAGAATTCTTTACATTGCTGCCACATTAATTTATTCCCATCGACTTATTTCGATACCATATTGCCTTTGCGAGGATGTTAATCTTTAGAGATATTGATATATACATATATATATATGATGAGATATTGACAGCATTGTGCGTTTTCTTGTTTAAGTTCTTATACCTACCCATGGCCCTCGCTTCAATTCGTTGTCTTAAGGCAGTACGGGGTGTGTAAATTAAGTAATGAGACTGATACAAAAACAGTTTATTCGAATAGAATTATAATTCAATATTGTCTCTCTCGAAATAACTTCCTTGGGAAGCCACACAGCGCTGGAGACGGTTCTTACAATCCTCATAGCAGTGCTGGAACTCGAATACTGAATAGCCTTCACCTGGTTGATTACAGCCATTTGAATATTTTCGAGTGTCCCAAAATGATGTTCCTTCAGGTGATTTTTCAATCTCGAGAAGAGAAAAAAGTCACAAGGACTTAAGTCAGGCGAATCAAGGAGGCTGAGGAGCCACAGGAATGATTTGCCTGGCCTAAAACTCGTTTATTGAAGTTGCTATGTGACAGCAATTTTTCTCATCCCCAATTCATTGGTCAAAATCTGATGAACGATGGCGTGAGTCAAATTGAACTCTTCCCCGATCATTCTGACTTTCAACCGACGATCTGAACGCACGAGATCCCGGATTCTGTCAATATTTTCATCGGTTCTTGAAGATGAAGGCCTTCCGCTGCATGGGCCAACTTCAATCGACTCTCTGCCTGCTGAAAATGCCTTAAACCACCGAAAATCATGGGCCCTTGATAAAACTCTGTCTTCGTAGGCCTGCTGAAGTTTTGGAGAAGTTTCCGATGCACTGTTCCCCAGTCTGAAGCAAAACCTGATAGCACACTGTTCCTCCAAATTGATGTAACTAATTTTTAGAAAGCACTAGAAAAAACTGTTTTATGAAGAAAAAAAACGCTACGGACAACCAAATGAGTCTAGTGACTTCAAACTCGTATTAAAGGCATATCCCACGTTCACCTGCCGCCCCTCCAATGCCCGCGTCCGAAGTGTTGCCAGATCGAACGCTACGTTGCCAGTCTCATTACGTAATTTAGATACGTCGTATTCTAGTCTAGCGGCCTAAGTTTTAGGTTTTTTCCAGCTTGGTAAAAAAAACAAAACATAATTTTATCATCTATTTTTTACAGTCTTTTTATTTATATTTAAAGAACTCACAAAAAAAATGTTGCGCAAAAAAAATCCAAATCGAAAGAGTTATGGACCTCTATATATGGCCGTAAGAAAAAAGGGGCGAGGGGGTTGACATGATTCCAAAGCTCCCATTCATTTGAAACAGAAATGAAACCAATTTTCTTGATCAATAAGAATGTCATTATGGCAGACACCAAAGAAAAAAAAATTAAATGGCGACTATCTGAAAAAAAGGTAATCATTCGCCCTATTTCTTGGAAAGTAAATTTTTTGTTGTTTAAAAGTAATAACAATAATTTCGCAATTCCCGAGGAAGACGCGATAAAGAAGTATATACTGAAGGTCCATATCAAATTTGAAGTCAATCGGTTGAATACAACTCGAGATTTTATGTCAACCAGGTTGAAAAAAGTAGCTTCGAGAAAAACTTGTATACATTTTTTAGTACAATTTCAGATAATCGCAACTATCTAAGTGGTATAACTGTATGTTATACTTCCGTTATATTAATCGGCCATTCGTGTCTCGTAAAGTGTGCCTTCCTCGACTTCGAAATGATGATTTTCTGAAGCTTGATCTCTTCTGCGAGCAGTTCTAGCCTCCACAGAAGCTTCTGAAGCCGGTGTGGCCTCTCAATCCGGCCGTATTCAAATCGCAATAAGTTTGTAAATATTGAGAACTAGCTTCCGCCCGCGTGAAATTTGGCCGATAGAAACTTCGTTAACAGTTGCACCCTTTACCCATGTAGAAATTTCGATAGGGTCCGATTTAGGACGCTTTGAAGTTGCCTGACTGCCCTGATAGCGTACTTATAAGAGAACCTGATAACGCTCCGCTAGAAAGTGTAACATTCTGTCACATATGGGCCTTATCTGGTTGCCTGATCAGGCCATTATCAGGTTGCCTGACCAGGCGTTTACAACGCTGCCTGATCAGGTCATTATTATGTTACCTGATCAGGTCATTATAATACTGCCTTACGTAGCCAGTACTCGTACATGCTCGTACACATACACACTCTACAATACATGTATACCAGGCCTAGAATGTATTTGTCAATATATATTCTATTAATGAAAGTTTCAAAAATAGGTATAATTAGATTAATTGAAATTAGTAGAAAGATCATTATAAATAATGTTCCATTTATGTTTTATGTTGAAGTGTTTTTGTTCCGAACCGCGGTACCCTCCCAATCCTTGGCATTATTAAATACTTTTTTTCCACGGCTTGCTCAAAATCTTTTGATGGAAAATAGAGTAAAATATACGCTCGTTCAATTCAAACACCTCGTTAATTATTAGTTCGTGTTTTTTGGACATCAATTTGGTGAAAAACAATTTTTTTTAGGAATTTAAGCATTTATAACGTATTAAACGTCCGTATATATTTTTAGGTTATACTTATCTTATTCGGACGACGGTGATAGATTTTGTACTGTGTTTAGAGATTTCGAAATACAGCGGAATCTTCTAACATGCATCCGAGTTGCATAACGTTTTTTTTCGTCACAGTCCACAACACCTTCCAAAAACGTTAAAACTTCAAAGAGAATATGCTGCTGGTATTAAAATTTCGACATAGAATATAGGAGGTTATGCGCGTTGATGGAATGCTGAGGCACTTATAAGGCAAGCCCCAATAGGGTCTTATCAGGCAAAGCCCTAGTAGGACCATATTAGTATTGCCTGATATACGGGAGTAAAAAGGCACCCTGATCAGGCCGCAGTACAGTAGCCTTCTTACTCCCATACTACGGTTCCACTAATCCGGTGGACATCCGGCACCTATCAGGCGTGCCTTATTACGGCATTCCAGACCACAGCCTGAAAGCGGCCTGATCAGTGTTCAGGCTGCCGGATCAAAATTTCTAGTCGGGTATAAGAGGTTGTTTTAATAAATCCTAAAAGATCAAGGACTACAATTTTCCATACAAACTTTTACATCGCACTTCATCCTCTTAGGGGTTGACTTTCAAAAAATCCTTCCTAAGTGCACCTCTACGGCATTTAAGGAACATGTCTTTCGAATTTAATTGAGATAAAAGCACGGAATTCGATTTTCCCATACAATCTTGAACACCCCGTTGCACCCCTACTTAGTGGTTGCTTTGAAAAATCCTAAAATATGCGTTTTATGATTTGTTTCGAAGAAGATATATACCAAGTTTTAAGTTCATACACGCAAGAAATACAATTATTCGTATAAACTTCTAGACCCCATTTCACCCCCTTAAGGGTTGATTTTCGGTGAATCCATTCTTAGTGCACCTCTACACTTTTTAAGGAACATATCGTCCAAGTTTCAAGTTGATACACGCAAGGAATACAATTTTCCATACCAACTTTTACACTCCATTTCACCCCCTTTCAGTTGACTTTCAAAAAATCCTTTCTTAATGCACCTCTACATCTTGTGAGGAACATATCTTCCAAATTTTATGTTTGCATTTCCAGCGGTTTCAACTGTGCGTTATCCTATATATCAGCCAGTCAGTCAGTCACAGAACTGTTTTATCTTTTACCGTACAAACTTTGCTACACCCTTTTCCCCTTAAGTATTGGATTTCCAAAAACCGCTGAAAATTTCATTAATTGTGTCTAGGAGCAGTTATACAAAGTTTCAAGTAAATTTTTTTTATTTTCCATACAAACTTTGCCACCCTCTTTCACCCCTTAGTGAATTGTGTCAAGAAGCACGTATACCAAATTCCAAGGTCATCCGACCAGATTTTTTTTTTATTTCCATAGAAACTTTAACCCCCTATTTCACCCCCTTAATTCGTCCATTTCGTAAAATTCTTTTTTGACCCTATAAAAAACTTACCTGCCAAATTTCAAGTTTGCAGGCTTTCTGAGATTCCGAGATTTCGTGATTAGTCAGTCAGTGAATGGTATTTCGCTTATATATATACACTACTCCAAAGAATTAATGGAACAGAACATTTCTTTTCTTTCTTTTAGTGTTTTTTGAAGTGCTGTATCTCTGTGAAAAATGGTCGTATCGAGATGAAGCAAAAAGCATTTTGAAGCATCAAGTCTCTAGTTTTGAGATCTTTTCGCAATTTTTTTTTGTGAGCTACGGTTATCTCGCAATCATAAGAAATAGCGCGAGGCAAACATTTTCAATTTTTTTTTTCAAGGGTCCATGGGCTCGGGAATTTTCTTTTCAATTGAACCAATGCATATGTCAGTTAGCTTGTTTATTTAGCTACAATTTCATTCTTTATTGGTCTCTCTACGTCAATTTTTTGGTGAGATATCCGACTTTGAATGAAAAAGGATCCTTTCGTCTTTGATCATCGATATCTCAGCAACCAATAATCGCACAGGGAATTAAGAGGCAGTTTTGAAAACGTGAATACATTTCCTACAAGACTCTTTCATTGATTTTCGAGAAAAAAAATTTTTCCACCCTTAACATCAATTTGAGAAAAGTACAAAAAAATGACTTTTTCTGGTGTTTCAGTAAATCTACCACTACTTTACAAATATCCATGGAAAGACTAACGTTGCTAGGTTTTTTTTCAGCTTAATGTACCCCCAATAGCCCAGTAAATTTGCATTTTGATCCATCGAACTGTTTTTCCAGACCGAATGATCAAAGTTTTACAAAACAATTAAAGGAACAAGTGTATCGTTCCTAAACATCGTGTAATCATCATAAAAATGAAAAGAACCATTTTTTGCCCACTTTTTTCACAACTTTGCCCTAGTTACTCGTTAAATTTGGGAACAAAATTTCAAAAAATGTAAAAAAAAATATTTTTGATTTTTTTTATCTGTAAAACATTTCAGGCAACAATACTGACGCATATTCGACACGATTCGACCTTAGAGTACCATAATTTCACTCATCTTCAATGGCATTAATGAAAAGTTGATACTCTCAAATTTTGTTAATTTTTCGAAATTTATTTTTCTTGAATTTAACAAGTAACTAGTGCAAAGGTGTGGAAAAAAGCCGAAAAAAATCGTCTTTTCATTTTGATGATGATGACACGATGTTTAGGAAGACTTGTTCCTTTAATTGTTTTGTAAAACTTTGATCAATCGGTCCGGAAAAACGGTTCAATGGATCAATTTGAAAATTTACCAGGCTATTGGAGGTACATTAAGCTGAAAAAAAACTGGCAACGTTAGTATTTCCATGAATATTTGTAAAGTAGTGGTAGATTTACTAAAACACCAGAAAAAGTCATTTTTTTGTACATTTTTCAAATTGATATTAAGGGTGGAAAAAAAATATTTCTCAAAAATCAATGAAAGGATCTTGCAGGAAATGTATTCAAGATTTCAAAACTGTCCCTCAATTCCCTGTGCGATCATTAGTTGCTGAGATATCGATGATCAAAGACAGAGGAATCCTTTTTCATTCAATGTTGCCCGTGGACTATTGAAAGAAAAAAAATTGAAAATTTTTGTCTCACGCTATTTCTTATGAGTGTGAGTTAACTGTAGTTCAGAAAAAAAAAATTGCCGAAAGATCTCAAAACTAGAGAGTTGAAGGTTCAAAATTCTTTTTTTTTCACCTCGATATGACCATTTTTCACAGAGATACAGCGGTCCAAAAAACATTTTTAAAAAGGAAAGAAATGTGCTGTTCCTTTAATTCTTTGGAGTAGTGTATATAAAAGATTTCGAAATTTTCTTTTGAAGACATATTCGTAAGAATTCTTAAGAAAATGCAAAAAAATCGATATTTCCAAATTTCTAGACTAGAATATTGCTTTAAATAAGTCCCACTTTAATAAATTGACGTGGCAGTCAATTTTTAAATACACACGGAATAGATATATATTTTTTAAATAATTCGTGACAGTTTTTATGCAATTGTGCTTTCAACAACGATGAATGTTGGATCGGTGAGATGCACGTGTGAAAAGGTATTTCACGAGGCTATTCTTGCGTGGATTCCGTGTTGCCTTGGTCTCCTGCCTCGAGACGAGAATGCGAGTTTTTCGGGCAAAATCTTGGCTGCTAAGTTGGCTACAAACCGTGCCGACACATCAAACGCTTCTGATGCTGAACTACGGCGTTCTGCCGCCTCCGTCGATCGTAGTTGACGATAATAATTGGTGGCGGCAACTCGGATATTTTTTTTCAGTGACACTCATCACATTTTAATACATATTTTCAGAAAATGTACAGCAGTTTTAATTATCGCGTGGATTCCAGGAAAAGTGCATTCTAACAAAAAAAAAACGCCAGAAATTAGCTCTTATTCATCCTGGAGTGTGAATTTTACACTCCGTCAGCGATACATGTAATCTTATGTACAAAGATCAAAGTGACAACATTCTATTACATACTTTCGATTAATATCGAAAACAAATTAAGTATTGTTGTCTAGAACGCTGTTTTGGAGATGATTTCTAGGATGAAATAACTGTCAAACTGTTCCAGCTTTCTTTCAGAATTTTTTTACACACGTTTATTGATCCTTCATGAATATGTATAAATTAAAAAAATGTATCATCCCGAGTAATGACTGTGTTAGCCTGTCTGAGTTACGTGCTAGCAACTGGCTCGACCAATTGACCTCATACGAACTGACTAATAGCTGCCTCGCTATGAGCTAGTAATATTCTAAATGTTTTGGTATCCAGCCCTTATCTATTCACTACCCGATCGATTTTCACTATAGATATCTGCGTTACAATAAAAATGCCACCTATCAACTAGGTCGTACTGGACTAGCCAACCATGGTTATGAATAACAAAGTGAGTTTATGTGATTACACGTACTATTATTTAGCGAGTGGCTCATGGCTGGCTAGCCAATCCGAGTTTCCGATGACCTTGCGAATGAATAAACTTCTCAAGTGGGTATCACGCCATGACCTAGCCACCACTAGCTAACTGCGGCTATGCACCCCTTGGCTAGTCACTGCCTAGCCGAACTTAATTACAGAGGTCGCTGCCTTACGATAAAAATACCACATAATGATTAAGACGTACCTGGCTAGCCAATGATCGTCACATATGACAAAGTGAGCTTTTGTGATTGCATGTAATTGCATCGAGCTCATTAATTTGTCATTAGTCAGAATAAATGTTTGGACAAATACAATTTGAGGTTATGGAATCATATGCGAATATAGCTCTCAATGCAAAAAAGTAATCAATCCGATAATCTTATTTTAATTTGTTAATCCATCCATTTCTTAATAACGCAACTTTTTGCATGTGGAGCGGATGCAAAATTAATAAATTAACTAAGTAGAACTGGCTCAGTGGACAACGTCGTGAATTTATCACCCAGAAGTACCAGAATCGAAACCACCTACACGTAAGCGTTTCTCTGATATAGTTTCAAATGGATAAATATATTTACATGGCAAATATAACCAAAATAGACAGATGCAGAAGAAAATCGTAAAATTGCCGGGTGATATAAATAATGCGAAAAAATTTTTTTTGCACATAATCTAGAATAGAAATATTATACAGCTGCGAGGTATTTTTTGTTATCTAGTCAGCACGTAATTTTCTGTACCCAGTCACTAGACGACGAAAGCGTTACAAGGCTGGACAGTTACTAGCTAAAACGGCTAGCTATAGGCAATTTGAAATATAATTTTACTAGCTGAGGGCTAGACGGTGATGAGTTGTACTTTCCACTGGGGATCATGTACTTTTGTACGTTTGTTCAGAACGGTGGGCAGAAAACCCCCCCAATCTACGACCAGTGTTGTGGACGTTATAAAATTGTGAAATAATGAAAAGCAAACAAATTCTTGATCCGTATGATTTTTGGGATGTTTGGTACCAGATTAAGAAGAAACAAAAATAAAAAAATAGCGGCATACTAAACGCCGTGCAGAATTTTTTTAGGGATACCTAAGTTTCGATTAGATTCCGATCGGGATATTATATGGGTACCCTAGAAAAGGTATCCTCAAAAATCCTCAATCCATCAAGAATTTAAAATATGTATTAAATAAATTTTTCTTGCAAAATTAAATACATATTTTCTTAGTTCGAACGATCTCCATTTAATTTAAATATAGTTACTTAGAATAAATAGCCTATATCACTTCTCTCCAGAAAATATAAGTCTTTCATGGTCTATATATTGCTTTTACGAATTTTGTTATTAAATATAAATAATTCTGTTCAAAATTCTATTATTAGAATATTTTTTTTGACAGTTATACTGTAGCACCAATTTTTACCTAATCTTTTTCAGATCCTTAATTGAACGATTTCGGAAAACGTCCAGCGTCTCCAGCTGATACGGATCGGTATCTCCTGGTGATTTTTACATTCATCCGTGGGATCTGATTCGATATTGAACTAGACCTTGTTCTAGAAGTTCGGGTTTCCGGATTAGAATTAGGATCCTGGCGGGAATCCGATTTGCGAGCATTACATTTCGCTCCCGGATCCGATCCGAAGTCCGACTGTATCCCGATTGAGGAACCAGGATCCTAGTCTAAATCGGACTGTATCCATGACAATATTTCTACACGGGACTGTAATAATCAATTTTGCCTATTTTTCTGACCATTCTACGCGTTATCTAAACATTATTTCGACTCCATTCTACCATCAACGTTGAAAAATAGTCTACCGAAGGCGTATGGTAAGTCTAAGGTGAATCGGCTAACTGGTTAGCGAGATATCGTGGGTACCGATTTGAAAAACATAGTTTCGAGAAAATGCGTTTAAAGTTTGTGATGTCTCGACCGCGCTTCCCGAGCGTACTCCTTATCGTTTCTATAATTCGGCTAAATTTATGAGTATTATTAAACGGTTTTCATAGATGTATTCAGAAAGGTCTGTTGAATAATAAAATTAAATTAAAAAGAAAAATGATGTTTTCCAAATTTCTAGAAAACAATACTGCATTAAGGTTATTTTCCCGTCGAAATGTAACACGCATGCATATAAAATAACGGTCGCCGCACCAATTAATTCCCAAGTACTGAAAAACTCAATCGCGGGTTAATAGAATTTAATCAGAATTATACACAGTTGAAACTATACATTGTTGTATCAAAAATTTTGAATTGCAAAAACAACGAACCTTGGTGTCTCATATCGTTCAGCTGACGGTCACCGTTTTTCTAAACAACAATACATTACGTAACGAATCTTGGCACACTTGATTCGGTGTGTCGTTGTCTGCGCTTGTGACCATAAGTATGTACAATCAGACATAAACTTGTCGAGATAAAAGGCTTTCATGGCCGCCCGTAAACATCGGAATGATTCAGCCGATAGATTATCCGCTATTTCACGAGCGATTCAATTTATACCTAAGCTCTGCCACATCGGGGCCTTGCGATAATCACGCTTTTCCGCTTCCGCAGCGAGTGAGAAAAGTATTTGTTTGCTTACCAAAGAAATTAGCAGAATCGATCTATCAGGCGTTTATTTGATCATCAATGTCACGACCCATATAGGGTCGCCCATTAATTCGTCAATACTATTATCTCCATATGAATTTGTATAATTGGTAGCTGGCGGCAGGCCAATATTGAGCCAGTATTTTTTGGCGAATGCTGATTCTTTTCTTATCATGTTTAGAAAGCCAATCATCAGCCGCAGAATGGTTTGATGATAATCGGCCAGCAATACGTTGACCTATACTGAGTCATTGATAGTTTGTTCGTGTGCCAATGCCGTCAAACCATTAATATGGCGGTAGGTATTGGCCCAGGTTTTAACCGATATATTTTTACCATGAACGAATAATACCATCTTACACCAATATTGTGCCAATACTCCTCCACTATTATTCCACCAATATTGATTTCATGTCAAAGCGAATGATGGCCCATTATAAATTAGCATGTTTAGGCCAATAGTGACTTCAGCGGACGGGTACCGATCTGGACTATTGTTCCACAAAAACTGTTTCCCTTTGGCCACGAACTCATCGCTTTAGCGACTGCGATCGGTAGCGCAAAATGCGACATCTAGCGCGACCAGAACAAATGTAAAATGTTGCATTCACCATGCCACGTTGCATTCACCAAGCTAGGACGCGATGTGCGGCGCGATCGGAAACGCGAAAATCTACGAGCGTCTACGATCTGCGACAATCGACGCGATGTGCGACTGAATGAAAAGTACTACCGTTTACCGTGGATTCCACAGTGCACAGCGGCGCAAGTTTTTGCGTGAAAACAACGAAAGAACTTATTGTAAATTCTGGATACAATGTAAACGTTCGATAAAATTGCTCGCATAATCTTATAGAATCTCAGCGGCATGCACATAAGTTTAGTGTGTATACTGAGAGTCCGATGCAATTCGTCAGTTTCATATATTCGCGCGTGCTTCGAACGCTCTTTGTTTACCCGCGAAGTGAAGAAGTTGCGTACGTGTGTAGTTTCGAACACAACCAAATGTTGGGACGACCAAACCCCTTCCGCTCGAGCACTCGCTGCTTGAGACGCCTAATGTCGCGAAACGAATCCACGTCCATGTGTCAGTTCCAGTTCCATATTGACTGTGTGCGTCTGTACGAGCAAAACAATCGCGGCGCGTCAGGACCCGTATTCTGACCAAGCCGATGGGTTGGACCGGCCATATGTATACGCTGTGTCGAGCGGTGAAGCGCTTCGTAAAAGAAGAGGTCCCTCATACGTGTTTACAACGTAACCGGCATCGCGTTAACAAATCAAGCTATACTCGTGATCCTTTTTTAGCTAACGTTAAAAACTTCTGGGGTGTACAACGTTATAGTACATTTGAAAATTATTCTATGTTCGGAAGGAAAGCCAGGACGTAACGTGACATCAAATGTGTTGTGTAAGTGATGTAAGTAAACTGCAATTATTGCATCAGTATATAAGACTTCGAATGGAACGAGTTTACATATTTTACGTATTATTCGGCCGTATCGCCGTTCGCGTTTGTAGGTTATTTATTAATTGGATGATACATTTCTTACTTTCTTAAAAACTTCACTTTATCCAAGATAATAAGAGTATAAGATTTTAAACGAACTTCGCATCCACAGAAAAATTATAGGAAAGCATTGAGGTTAAATTTTTTATTGTCGTCATCTGGGATTGCTCCGTGAAGTGATAAATAAAGTGATAAATAAAAAGAAATCGTGCGTGGCTTGCCAATTTACTAATGTTTTTTTTTATTACGCTGACAGATCCCAGATAGGCACATTTAGCTCATATTGGGATCATATGGACATTATCTATGAGGCATCGAAATCCCCAAGACTTTGTGTCACTTATGTGTGCTCACCTTCAAGTCATATTTGCATCCCATGACGATTTATAATAGTACATCCAATTGAAGCAAAGTTGTTCTCACGTGAGTATGCATGCAGTGAATTCATCAGCACTAGCAAAATCGGCTCACGAATATCCAACAATAAGGGAGTGCATATGGGGCTCATATTGGTGTCACGACGTGACGTAAATATTGTGTTCATATGGAGCTCATATGGGCATCACGGCGTGACGTAACTACGTTGTACTCATTTGGAGCTCGGATGGATGTCACGGCGTGAAAAAATTGTAGTGCTCATATGAAGCTCACATACACACTGTACAAGCTGCCGGATCTGTACCTGAAATGAAAAAAATAATAAGTCTACAAACTATGAATAAAAAAATTCTGGTAGTATTTTTCGTTTCCATTTGCTTTACTTACCCAGATAGACAGTCATGATTATCACGGCGTGCATACAATTGACGAAGCAAATTTTACAGCATATTGACTACATGTTGTGATGCAAAGCCATGAACTCATTTAGTATCATGCATTGACAAAACATTTTGAGCATAATATGACGTTTACAAATGCATCATGCGTTTAGAGGACGTCGAACTCATATCGCTGTGCTCGAGTGTCCGCAATTAATATCCGCAAATTTTACGTCATATTGAAGTCATGTGTAGACATTTTGGTGTGTATTCACTATGGTAACATCAACTGTTCTCATTAATTGTACTTAACATGAACGCAATTTCGTTTACGTTGGTGAATACATTTCATGAGCTTATTCAGTACCTTGGATTTCAGATACATCATGACTTAAATTTGTCGTTTCGAAATGCATCATCCATTGACTACAAGATGAACTCATAAGAGGGCAAATTTGAATTCTGCAATGAAAATTGGTAGATTGATGTCATATGATAGTCATCCAATGATTTTTGTTGGTATATTCACTGGGTTAGCATTGGCATGTCTACCATGCAAGCAATATGACGGCGATATGCATATTTCCCAGTGATATACCCCACGAGCGCAATATACCGGCAGAATGCATGTTTCTCAGTGATACATTCTATGACGGCGATATGCATATTCTCAGTGACACATTCGATCAGCACAATATGACGGCAATATGCATATTTCTCAGTGACACATCCCATGAGCGCAATATGACGGCGATATGCGTGTTTCTCTGTGATACATCCTATAACGGCGATAAGCATGTTTCTCAGTGATACATTCGATGAACGTAATATGACGGCGATATGCATGTTTTTCAGTAATACTTCCTATGAGTGCCATACGACGGCGATTGTAAGTACTATATAATGAAAGAAAATTTCGATAAAAATTAATTTCTAAGAATTTTTTTTTTTTTTTATTCAAATGGATGAATAAAGATTATACCTTAAGATTATACCTTCTTAAAAAATTGAAAATTTTTTCATCATTCCTTTTAATGCATCTGGATGTCTTTTTTACATCACTAAAATATTTAGCGAGGACAACAAGGTATTCATTTTATATGATATATGTAATAATAACTGCAGTCATTCATTTTTTTTATCATCAAAAGCCTTGAAGTTGTAAAACTATAATAAGAATAAGTAAAAACGTGTCAGTTATTTTTATTGCCTAAATAGGCAAAAAAAATTCAGCAGTCACAAAGAATTCATTTTCGTTGCATTGCAACAATGCAAACTTCAACATTTGCCCACTTATTGACATTTTTTTAAATGATAAAAGTAAGGAGCGAAAAAAAAGGAAATTTACACAAGTGTTAGGATGGTTAGGTAGATAGCGCGCTCAGCTCTAGAATTAGAAGACGTAGGTTCGAAACCGAGGCTAGACAAAAACTTTAATGAGGCAGAATACGTTTTAATCCAATTATCATATATGCAGGAATATACGTGAAGCATATTGAAACAAAAAATACTACCAGAATTTTTTATTCATAATTTTGTAGACTTATTAATTTTTTCATTTTAGGCACAGATCCGGCAGCCTGTAGTGTCGTAGTACGGGATACGCCCTCTAGCGTCCATATAAGCACAACAATTGTATCATGTTATGACGCCAATATGAGCTTCATATGAGCACTACAATTTTTTCACGCCGCGATACCCATATCAGCTCCAAATGAGCACAACGTAGTTACGTCACGCCGTGACGCCTACATGAGCTCCGTATGAGCACAACATGTATGTCACCCTGTGACACTAATATAAACGCAATATGCACTCTCTTATTGTTGGATATTCGTGAGCCGATTATGCTAGTGCTGATGAATTCACTACGTGCATACTCGGGTGAGAGCAACTTTGCTTTAATTGGATGTATTATCATGAATCGTCATGTGATGCAAATATGACCTGAAGGTGAGCACTCATAAGCGACACATAGCTGTGTTAATTTCTATGCGTCATAGATAATGCCCATATGATGCCAATATGAGCTAAATGTGTCTATCTGGGTATATTCCTGCATATATGATAATTGGATGAAAATGTGTTCTGCCTCATTAAAGTTTTTGTCTAGCTTCGGTTTCGAACCTACGTCTTCTAATTCTAGAGCTGAGCGCGCTACCTACCTAACCATCCTAATACTTGTGTAAATTTCCTTTTTTACAGTCCTTACTTTTATCATTTTAAAAAATGTCAATAAGTGGGCAAACGTTGAAGTTTGCATTGTTGCAATGCAACGAAAATTGATTCTTGTTGACTGCTGATTTTTCTTCCTATTTATGCATTAAAAATAACTAACACGTTTTTACGTATTCGTATTATATTCGTATTTTACGACTCTAAGGCTTTTGACGATGATAAAAATAAACAGATGACTGCAGTTATTATTTTATATATCATATAAAATGAATACCTTGTTGTTCTTGCTAAATATTTTAGTGATGTAAGAATGACATTCAGATGCATTGAAAGGAATGATGATAAAATGTTCAATTTTTTAAGAAGGTATAATACATTCACTTGAATTTAAAAAAAAACCAAATTCTTCGAAATTAATTTTAGTTGGAACTTTATTTCATTATATTGTACTTACTATCGCCGTCATATGGCGCTCATAGGAAGTATCACTGAGAAACACGCATATCGCCGTCATATTGCGCTCATGGAATGTATCACTGAGAAACATGCATATTGCCGTCATATTGTGCTCATCGAATGTATCACTGAGAACATGCATATCGCCGTCATATAATGTATCACTGAGAAACATGCATTTTCCCGGCATATTGCGCTCATCAAATGTATGACTGAGAAACATGCATATCGCCATCATAGGATGTATCACTGAGAAACACGCATATCGCCGTCATATTGCGCTCATGGGATGTATCACTGAAAAATATTAATATCGCCGTCATATTGCTTGCATGGCATGTCTACTACCAGTGCTAACCAAGTAAATACACCAACGAAAATCATTGGATGACTACCATATGACGTCAATCTCCAAATATTCATTGTAGAATTCAAAATTGTCCTCTTATGAGTTCATCTTGTAGTCAATGGATGTCAAATTTAAGTCAGGGTGTCAAATTTAAGGCCGCACACAACGGTAAAAAAAAATGTTTGTCATTTTTTTTCATTTTCAGAAAGATACATTTGTTAAGAATGCTCTCACCAATTTTTTAAAAGAAATTTGTAAAATTGGCGGAGATACAGCATTTTATGTGAAACCGTTCGAAGCGTACGACCGCGCCGAGTGGCAGATATGCGGCAATAAAACCGATATACGTGGACCTTAGTAAAGACGAGCTTCTTCAACGATGTTTAGGCGCTTTTCACCAGGATAACAACGAGTGTTTGAACTTTGTTATATGGAAATTTGCGCCAAAGACATCGTGGAACGGCAGACCCACAGTTGAAACTGCCGCTAATATTGCTTCAATACTTTTTAACAATGGTCATATTGGCTTCATAAATGTATTGGAGATATTAAACATAAAAATTGGTGAAACACTCTACCAATATTGTCAAAATATCGACGAGAAGCGAATATGCGAAGCCGAGCACGAAGCCGAAAAAAGCACGCATGAGGGTCGTCTGCGTGCAAAATATGAAAAAAATGATGAGTCTCTGGATGCTGAGGAGCTGTTGTATGGTCCGGGAATAGCTGACCAACGGTGAGAAACAAAAAAAAGAGACAAATAAAAAATTTAGTTTGTATGTTGAATTATCCTTCAGCAAAATTTTGAACGCGTTTTTCTCGAAACTACGTTTTTCAACCTGGTTGACAACATATTAGAAAAACTATTCATCCGATTTGCATGCGCCAAGTATTAAACTGTTCGAAAATCCAGTCTCTATGGCACCACGTAGGGATTTTTTTTATTAAGGGCCCCCTTCTATTTTTTATTTTATGAACGATGAAAATTTTCCATGAAAATCGGAAATAAAATTCGCTGGTCCGCCATTTTTTTTAGATATTAAAATTCCGCTACGTGATGCTGTAAACCTATATGTCTAGTTTCTAAATATATTTTTATTTTATTTTTCAGATGAACCATATGGCTTAGTCGCTGTCAACCGCCGAGCAGCAATTTCGTCGGAGTGTCCTTTTGGAAGCGGCGTACACCGCAAACTATACTTTAGATTCGAGTACAAAAATTTGTATACAGTCTTCTATATGTATATATTGACTATGAGTATTAATCAAAAAGATTCATTCATCGTTTGCTTGAAAATAATTACGAAAAATACATCCTCGTACCGCGCACGAACCGTGGTGTGGGGCCTTAAGTCAGGATAAGTTAAATTTAAGTCAGGATATATCTCAAATCCGTGATACTGAATGAGCACATGAAATGTCTTCAACAACGTAAACGAAATTGCGTTCATGTTGAGTACAATTCATGAGAGCAATTGATGTTACCATAGTGAATACACACCAAAATGTATACGCATGACTTCAATATGAAGTAAAATTTGCGGATATTGATTGCGGATACTTGAGCACTGCGATGGGTTCGACGTGCTCTAAACGTACGATGCATTTGTGAACGACATATTAAGATCAAAATGTTTTGTAAATGCATGATACAATGAGTTCATAGCTTTGTATCACAACATGTAGTCAATATGCTGTAAAAATTTCTTCATCAATTGTATGCACGGCGTGATAATCCTGACTGTCTATCTGGGATGGCTAATAAAGGAAGGAAAGAAAAACCTCATGCGTTTATTCTTTTTCTCCCAAAAAGAGATGACGGTACGGACAATGTAGACTTGGTGCCGTCTTCTTGGATTTGTGAGGAGGAAGGACATACGCAATGTCGTTACCCTGGTCCCATGAGTTACAATAAAATGCCGGCAACGGTGTCGCGTCTTGAGCCACCGGAAAAGGAATGGAGATCCTATCCCGTTAAAATTTTGATTTACGCCCGTAAGTATGATTTTGATTTCCATAAACGAGATTTTAGCACGAAATACCTTGCGGCTACAAATAAAAATGATTTAGGGAGTCTGGAAGACGGTCAACGTCGATTGAAACGGTCGTATACGTGTTTCGAAGTTCGAAGCATCGATGAAGAAAACAATCGTCCACTGACTCGCCATTCAGATTCAGGTGGGAGATCAAAAATACCATCGAAGGAAGGTCTAAGACAGCTGAAACCCATGCCAACAATTTTCGACGACGATGAAGATTCTATCGACTCAACACACTCTGCAACTCGCCAGGATCTTGTTCGGTCAGTAAGAGAGAGGAGTGAAGCCAGGCAAGACGTCGACCGGGCCGGTTTGTATGTACGTTGAACAGAATTAGTTCACATATAATCATATGTGTAGCTTATCAGTAGTGAAGTTATGAGATCATATATTCCCTTATAAACTTATTCACTATCAGCACTGCTGAAGAAGTACTTCGTTGCATGTCTAAGATTCGTCATATTGAAGCTGCGCAATGAAATGACGTCCTTACTCATCGTAAGGACGTCATTTCATTGCGCAGCTCCAATATTCGTATTGGAAGCTTCATCAGGTTCCAATACGATTTGAAGGAACGGATAAGTGAGGTCAAACATACAATTATTGCAAGTGCAATCGAAGTCCCTAAAAAAATAACCTATCGAATGCGAAAACGATCGCTCATCGATTCTGAGGAAAAACGAAATGCAATGGTAAGTTTTCATAATCTATACAATTTGTTGATAATAACAATGTCATAATTCTTCAATAATACCTCGGGTAATTTTTTAAGTTACCCTCTTCCGTGTTATTACTTACGGAGAAAAATCAGTGAATAATTGCATCGCAAAAATAATGGGCGGCAGCCTAACGAAAGCTGTGGAGCTTCAATATTCTGGCACTGGAATAAAAATACATGGCATCGGCACAAAAGATTTCAGCAAAACTCAAGTTTTCAGTTGCATGAAAGGTATGTTGTTAGGTATATCTTGAACAAAAATAAAATTCATTTGTTTTTTTGTTTATCCATTACAATCAATTTATACATTTGTTGTATAGATTTATTTATTTATTGTTGTTGTATAAATTGATTGATTTATTTCTTTATTCTTTAGAAGTCGTGATAGATCGGTTTGGCAACTGTGAGGATGTGGAAAGCTTTCCAGGTAAAGTGGGTCGTTGGCTGTTCGGTGCTAATGACAGGGAAGGAGGACGCAAGATATGCAAATACTCGAAACATAAAAAGTTAAATATAAAAAAGTTTTAAAGCTATGTTATGTTCCTGAAAATGTTAAACTTACGAATGTTTCTATATCGAAAAATACTTTAAAAATATATTGCTATAATATTAAACCACAAAATATTACAAAAACGTAAAATAATAATGTTCGTTTTTCATGTGCTAATAATCGACAATGTGACGACAAAATGAAGGTGAATCTCTCTAAGAAAAAAAGACTGAAGTAAAAATAATTCCTCAATAGCGTATAAAAAAAATTAACATATTAAAGTGTTTAAGACTTAATTATATCTAATATTTTATAATCTATGTAAAACTATGGGCGTGTGTATTATGTTATGTGCTACTTAAAAAATATTTGCGAAATAAGAAAGGAGATTTAATGAAACGGAAATGTATATTTCAGTTAAATATATGTAAAATTGTAACATTTTTAGAGAAATACATCTTCGTAAAAAATTATGTTTGTTTGGAAACCTTATTAGAAATGATTTGAGAGTGAATATTACTGGTTCATATATCACGGCTGATATTTGTACACATCCTGCGGCCCAATCTCGCAAAACAGTCATATTTCCCCTATCACAGATTGATATCGGGCCATTAAAGGGGACCAATACTGGGCTCCAGTGTCTGGGCCATGATATATATCATCATTGCTGGGCCCATAAGAAAAATCTTTGCTGGGCCAATATGGGCGTTTGATGTTTGGCCCAGTCCCAGCAACCATCAATGGTTTACCATTAACAACCATGCGTGGTGCAGATCTGGCCCGCTAATATAGCTATTACCGCGCCATCACTTCATCTCTGGCAACCAGTAGTGGTACGGTACTGTGCCGATTGTAAAACTATATTTGAGGAGATGTTTGCTCGTACTAAATAATTTTGTTGAATCTAAATAAATTGGTGTTTCAGTTTCTATTCGAATTTTATTCAACCCAAGCAGCCCCTTGTTTGGAGCGCTGTTTTGAAATAACGTTGAAACTTTTCTCGTTTTTTTTCTAAAATTATTCACATATGTTTATTGATCCTTCAAAAACATGTACAAATAAAAATTCAAATAAATTATTATCACGCACTTCTGTAGGTTTATTAAAAAAAAAACCAAACATATTCTCAATCTGTATGAGTTTTGTAATGTTTGGTAGTAGATCCAACCAAAAATAAAAAAATTACAAAATAGCGGCATGATAAACTTTGATTTCCATATTTTCCTATTTTTCTGACCATCCTATGAGCTGTCCAAAAAAAAATGTAATATTGTTTCTACTCAATTCTGCTACCAACCTTGAAAAGCAGTCTACTAAAGGTGGATGCCAAATCTGAGCTTAATTGGCCAATTGGTTATACAGATATCGTGGTTGCAAAACAAATGGAACTAAACCGCCGTAAATTCTGAAAATATTATATCATCATGATTTAGGATCAAGCGATTGATTATGCTAATTTTCAAATAAATCGACTGAGTAATTGTCGTGAAATTAATTAAAGTAATGAGGAGTATCGCCTTTTTTAACGATGAATCAATAGCAATCATTGAAAAACTCATCATATATTGAGTTTTTCGGTAATTATAGGTAATAATAAGATAATCTGAACGTGTTAATTAAAATTCAAAATTTTGAAATTTTTTTGTTGGACAGTTGAAACAGATGTACAGTCATTGACAAAAACCTCAGTCAAGCACGCGCCAATATCGTCAAATTTGACTTTAATTATTGTTAAAAATAGAAAATTAATATTTCTAAGTGTTAATTTATTATTAAATTAGCTATTTGTTAGGCTAAACATGTACGCATGATCTAGACTTGTAAATCCACGATTCGCCCATTTTGGACTAATTTTTTGCTCGATGGTCGATCCACTGATACCTCAAAGTTTGCTGCGTCTCGACCACACGCCTCAAGCGTGCTCTTTATCATTTCTATAGCTCGACTAATGTCATGAAATGGTTTTCCCAGACGTATTCAGAAAAGCATGTACGACAATAAATTCAAACGAAAAAAGAAAGGATTTTTTTCTTCAAATTTCTAGACCACGCTACTGCCTTAACGAAATGATATTCTTGTCACAACTGATATTTATTTTATTTTTATAAAAGAAAAAGTCTTTAACCAATAGACTATCAAATGTTACTGAAATTCCGTCATCCCTTTTTGTCCAACTCTAGACAATCAGGAGTCATCTATATTTGAGGAACTTTTCATGAGGATATTACTTCTGGGAGTTTTTACAAGTGCCACAAATACAAAGGTATTTTTTTTTGCTCTGGATAGTTACAAGTGATTTGTATTGTACGACCCGTAACGATGGGGCTCACGATGTTCGCCTCTTCAAAATAACAATGCAAACCACATGGAACCCTTCCGGGGCTCGAATGACAGCACAAAATTCGAATAAATCCAGCGAACAAATAAGTACCTGCCAAATTATTCCCAAGGATCGGTGTATCATTTTTGAATACGGTGTATAACTGTTATGCACGTGCCGCCTTCCAACAAGTGGCATATCGATTACCATACACAAAGTGACCCCTCGAGTCTTCTCGAATAATTTCTCTCCATGCTAAACGTGAAATAAAAAAAAAATAAAAAAAGGGTTGTGCTAGAACGAGCGAGGGGCACCTGTGGCGCAACAGAGGGGAACCCTTCACCATGCAAATACCTGCTCGCTCGTTTGTCCGTACTACCCTGTGATGAATAAAAAGAGGGTTCGCGTGCGCGTGCCACGTAACAGCTTGTCTGTATTCAGATTAAGGCGAACCCTTCCTTCACGCTTTTGTACAACGGTATATATATTTGAATAGACCTCGCTTCTCGGCATATAGCACCACTCGAACCCTCGAAATTCCAAAGGGCAAGTGGCCCTTCCCCTTATATCTGTTTTCGCGGAGGCACCGCAACTTCCGACCCTCTAACTTTATTTTATGTAACACTTTGAGTGCTACGAATAATACGAGTATTGCCCTCTCAACGCATACATACTCATTTTGCTTCGTGATTTTTGGTATTTCTCACATGCCAGCCTGCAATGGCGACGTATGGAAATAGGATATAAATATTATATATTGTTATAAATTGTCTATCCGTCAACAAGAACTGATCACTCGAATATATAAAAATTGTTTCGAATTGCAAAGGGTGTCCCAGAATTCACGCAAAACGTAATTATTATAGAAAACATAGGTTTTTAATTAGAAATTATAAATTTTTTATTGATTCATAATTTTGTCGATTAACGAAGCCGTCAACATGAAAATGAGCCTCATCGCTGAAGATGATTTACTTCGAAAAATCAGCATCCACTCGTTGTTGTTCCATAATCCGTTCAACGAACTCCCTTCGCTGTGCATGGCCACTACACTTCAGTTCTTGAGTCAATTGAATTTTGTACGCATGAGGATGCAAATCTTTCGTGAGAATACGCTGTAGAGAGCTTCTCGAAATGCCCAATTCTTGACTACGGTGCCGACCTGATATTCCTGGACTCTCAGCAACACTCTCACGAACTGCTTCGATGTTTTGTGTTGAACGACTTGTTGAAGGGTGGCCAGAGTGTCTAAGATCACTAATTGATCCAGTCTCCCTGAACTTTTAAATTAATCTCTTCACAGTTGATGAAGTTAAATCACTAGTCCGACCACATTTTGCATGAAAATTGCGAACTGTAGGTGCTAAACCTTCATTCTTTTTTTAAATATTGTTCAACAACAAAAACGCGTCGTTCTTTCGTGTAGCGTTCCATTTTTAATAACCCTGAACTGTCAGCTGTCACGTTGTCTTTTTTTTCGTTGGCAACACCGCACAAATGGCGCAAATTTCAAATCTTGAGTGAAATTTGGGACACCTTTTAGATGGAATTTAAGTTGGTGAGGATGAAACATTAAAAAAAACTATCGATTATGCGTATCATTATAATATTGCATAAATTAATGGATATTTAATAAAATATTAATACTCAAATGTAATTGAATATTAATATCACGTTTATATATCAATATTAAATTGAAATATTAATATTAACATGTAATATTGAACAAAACATAATTACTTTCGATACGTTTGACAATTAATATGTTGTTAATTGAACAATTGGATTTTTGAAACACCATCAACCATTCGGCATGTAATATTTTTCGAATAATGCCGATAATATGCCGCGGATGGAACCTTGGAATTAAAGTGCATCATTCTTAATTTCGAGAAGAGAAACTAATTTTTGGGTAGGTATCTTGCGATAGAGTGTGACAGAAATGAACAAAAAATCCTGTAAACATTTTTTAATTTTTTGTTTAAAAAAAGTAGTGGATAGCCGAATCGGAAAAATATGCGTTTATTAGAAAATAAAACTATAATTTTCACGAATTCATTACCAAATATCGGAAACTGACCTTTTTCCCTATACAACACCAGCGTCGCTGAAAACAGTAACTTCGTGTATAGAATTTTTTTTATGTTACGAATAAAATTGTGATGCATCAATTTCTCCACCTTCTCATGAAAGAAACGAATTATCTGTTCCCACCAAACACCTTTCTGTCATTGTCCATTGTGTACGGTTTTACGTCACTTGATAAGATGCGTTTGAATGGACATACATTACGTTTTATTTTTTCGTCATTAAATCCGATCGTAAATATTTGACAACAATTTACATTCATTTCGAAGTTGAGTGAGACTACACTGAAACAAAATTACTTGGCCTGACTCGATCCGTCATTGGGGAGTGCGAAGGAATTATTTAAAAAGAGAATGGAATATCAGGTTATTTTAAGACTGATTTGAATAAATCAGTTTTAAAATAACCTGATGATGGAAAAATAACCTGATGATGGAATCATCAAACTAATGAATACTCGGAATAGTCAAATATTTTAGTGTTCCATCTCGTATTTCGATATTTTATCACTCTGTAGTCCAGTCAATGGATGACTTTTGGATGATCTCACTGTTTTATCACGCAGCCACCCGTGCAGAAATATTTAAGGATACAATCCGATTCGGACTAGGACCCTGGTTTCTTAATCATGATCCAGTCAGACATCGGATCGGATCCGGCAACTAAATGTAACGCTCGCAAATCGGATTCCAGCCTGGATCCTAATCCGGAACTATTAAGGACTCTGGTCAGAATCCAAATAGAAACTTTGCATGGAATCCAGGATAGAATCCCAAACGTCTAGAACAAGATCTAGTTTGATATCGAATCGGATCCCAGAGATGAATGTAAAAATCACCAGGAGATACCGATCCGTATCAGTTGGAGACGCTGGATGTTTTCTGAAATCATTTATTCAAGGATCTAAAAGAGATTAGGTCAAAATTGGTGCTACAGTATAATTGTCGAAACTTATATATTTTAATAACAGAATTTCGAACAAAACTCTTTACATTTAATAACAATTTTCGAAAAATACAATATACTATATATAGACCTTGAAAGACTTATATTTCCTGGAGAAAAGTGATATAGGGTTATTTGTTCTGAGCAATGATATTTAAATTAAATGGAGATCGTTCGAACTAAGAAAATATGTATTTCATTTTCTAAGAAAAATGTATTTAATACGTATTTTAAATTCTCGCACCACGTCTCCGCCTTGCGCTACGTAGCGGGCGCCATCTGGATTCCGATGAGGATACCCCTTCCAGGGAATCCATATCATTTCCCGATCGGGATCTGATCGGAACTTTGGTATCCCTAAAAACATTCTGCACGGGTAAGTCGGCAATGATATGCGGTTGTGCCTTGTAATTGTCAATGTCTTCCATCTTCGATCTACTTGCCAAAGCCCATAACCTGTATGACCTCGAGGCTTTCACTCGCACTGCAATGCCTACGCCAACTTCCAACTTAGGTACGCCTGGTTTTTCAGTAGTTAGAGCCGAAAAACTCAATGGAGCTGTAAACCCAGACATACTCAAAGACCTGACGTGAAACAGTGATGCAACGACAACTTCCGAGCTAACACGTAGGTGTCCAAGTTGACAGAGACTAGTTGATTAAAACAAATGGCTTTCGGAACGATTGCCTGATTGCCCCCATCATACAGCCACGCTCCAAACGATATTCGGACGAATTTCCCTTCTTCCCAAAAACGTGTTTGCGCTACGAAATAGTTGGAAAACAAAAAAAAAATACGATGAGTTATACGGTCTGCGTGATGACTCAACTCGCGATAGTATCGTCATTCCGACCACGCAAATAGTAAAGCAATATACGGACAGAAATGTAAGGTGGTCCAGGATATTATTCGCACCCCCGACGCGAATTCTCGCCGGAATGTATTGTATCGACTTTCATACATACATACATATATATATATATATATATAAATGTATCTGGATTGGGGTAGGGTACGGGTCGGCAGCAATGCAATATACAACGTACATTCGTACATAACGTGTGCATGTTAGTGGCGGAATATAGTGGGGGTTGTCATTAAAATCAATACGCGTTCCTCGCTTCTCCTTTCTTCTTTCCACATTTTCTCCACTCAATCATTCCTTCTCGCTCGTTGGTAGTCGTGTCCGGGGGTAGGGGGGGGGGGGGACTTGATAGGACGTGGTGCTGTAGGGGCCCCTCCGCTTTCGTGAGAAGCTCGATTCTTGGTCGTAGAGCGGGTGGTGGGGATATCGAGGAGGTAGCCGGCGGAATCTTAAGCCCGATGAGGACCGAGTGAGGAGGAGAGAGGCGTGAAGAAAAGCAGGGGAGGAAAAAGAATCACGGAGTGACAAGGAAACAAGAGCATCACGAGGGCTGTAAAAATGATGACAGAAGACAAGCTCTACAATTGGAATAATCACGAATAAAGGATACCCAATGTTGATGAGCTGGAACCGGAAGTGTGGCAAGGATTGTTAAAGAGACTCCCCGAGTGGAAAATACAACTCATCACCTTCTAGCCCTGAGCTAGTAAAATTATATTTTAAATCGCCATTAGCTAGCCAGTTTAGCTAGTAACTGCCCAACCTCGTAACGCTTCCAAAATTAAGCGCTGACTAGATAAATAAAATATCTTGTAACTGTATAATATTTCTTCCTCAGATAATGTGCAAACATTTTTTCACATTATTTATATCGCAGTGTAATTTTACGATTTTCTTCCTCAACCGCCAACGTTGGTTACGATCTTTGCGCTGCAAATATATTAAATGATTAATTTGAAATTATATCAGGAAAAAACGCTTACGTGAGAGGTGCTTTCGATCCCGGTTCCTCTGGGTGATAAATTCACGACGTTGTCCACTGTTCTACTTAGTTAATTTATCAATTTCGAAGCGTCTACATATGCAAAAAGTTGCGTTATTAAGAAATGGGTGGATTAACAAATTTAAATAACATTATCGGATTGATTGTTTTTTTTTGCATTGAGAGCTATATTCGCATAGAATTAAATAACCTCAAATTGTATTTATCCAAACATTTATTCTGGCTAGTGACGAATTAATGTGCACAATGTTACTGCAACGAATGCAATCCATTATATAAACTCCTAATAACGATATAAACATTATGCAAACTAATCACGATCGACTGGGCAGTGGCTAGGTCATCGCGAGGTACCCACTTGTGGATTTTTTTTCTTCATTCGCAACGTCATCTGTAACTCAAATTGCTTAGTCAGCTATGAGCCAATCGCTCGATGGAACTACACGCAGTCACATAACCTTACGTTGTCATATATAACGATTATTGGCTAGCCAGGTAAGACTTAATCATTAGGTGGTATTTTTGTGGTAAGACAGCGACATCGGTAATCAAGTTCGGCTAGGCAGTGAACTAGCCAAGTGGTGCATAACCGCAGTTAGCCAGCGCTGGCTAGGTCATGGCGAGATACCCACTTGAGAGTTTTCTTCATTCGCAACGCCATTTGAAACTCAAATTGTCTAGCCAGCCATTCGCCATTCGCTAGATGATAGTACGTGTAGTCGCATAACCCCATATTGTTATTCGTAACCATGGTTGGCTAGTCCAGTACGGGCTAGTTACTAGGTGGCACTTTTATTGTAACGCGGCGACATCTATAGTAGAACTCGATTGGGCAGTAAATAGACAAGGGCTGGATAACAAAATATTCAGATTATTACTAGCTCATAGCGAGGCAGCCATTAGTCAGTTCGTATGAGCTCAATTGGGCGAGTTAGTTACTAGCACGTAACTCAGATAGGCTAGCAGAATTTCTACTTGGGTCCAGGCTAGATTTCCACGCCTCTGATTATTGTAACCATTGCCGGGTATGACTCGAGGTAAGGATTCGTTGATGCTTGTCGACTTGCGACCAATGAGAGCTACTCCGAAACGTGTTGTTTTACTCGTTTGCACTCGCTCTTGTTCTCTCTCATATACCTGGTGTCAAAACGACGCGCTGAATTCAAATAAGAGAAAGGTGGCAGCTCACGGATGAAAGTGAGGGCTGAATGTACGGTCTTCGGGATGCGTGCTCGCGTCTACCTAAAGAAGACACGGTATGGAGGTAGAGCGTCGATAAAGTGGGAGCAGAGGAACGAAGGGTAGGTGTGTACCGTCGCACGGGTATGGGTGGCGAACATATAAATGTATATGGGCACGAGAAATGATAAGGAGAAGAATTCGGACGTTGTAAGAACGGTGGAGGCACCCTCGGCGACTCCCGTAGGATGAGTGGGTGCGTCCCTACTTTCTCCAACCAATAAGAGCCAGTTTAAAGCTCCGAGGTGTACGTGTATACGGTTTTTTTCATCATCGTTTTTTGCTCAGGTCGGCCAGTGCGCATGACGGATTCAAATATTGCGCTTTGGTGGTGGCGGTGGTAGGGCAAGCGTCGGCGAAGATATCGCGAAGGGGTGGTTGCCGCGACGATCACGAATCTCTATGATAGGGAAATATGATAGGTCCGTGGGCGCCTTAGTCGCTACGGAAAATGGTATGGCGGGCGTTTTTTCAACCGTGCAGGAAGCCTCCACTGGGACGACGTTCCGTCACTCACTTGAATCAAGATTGCCATCGTAAAACACGAAAAGACTTCATTACTTTTAACATCGAGTGCCTTGAGATCAGAATGTCCGAATGGTATTCATATGTGAACATTTTCCAAATACTTATCGAGACGTTGCTTATGCTCCGAGCACTTTCGAAACAAGACGAACTAGGATGCAGCCTTCGATGGAGCAACCACGAGAATAGTTATGCGGGATTCCAGTCAACGTATATACAATTAACGGAATAATAATCGATCCATACCAAATGCATAAACGAGCAATAAACCTACTTTTTCCAAGAAGCTCATAGATCACCCGGCGACCTTGCACATTGATCAATCCACCCATCGCTCGTCTCCCGCTTCTATGTGGCCTCCACGGAATACAGCTGGCGAGTAACAATGAGATCTTGGGGCTAATGTTCAATCTCGTCTATATATATCTCACTCTCTCTCTCTCTCTCCCTCTTCTTCTGAATCTCCCTTTCGTAAACGCATGACATTTAATTTTGCACTATTGGATTCTCGCCTCGCCAGGTAACGCCCCACAGAGTCCAGGTTCACCGGAGTTGTCCGTTTGCCGGTAGCGGAGCTCCACCTGTGCAATCGAGTGAGTGGAGGCTGCGGCGAATAATTAATCGATGACATAGCCAGGGGAGTGAATCGTGTGCCTCAATCGGGGACTCCGGGAGTCAACTGCCAACTGGGCGTATACATATCGTCGGCTCGCCAAGTGGCTCGTGTGACTCGAGGAGTCTCCGTGATTTTCTCGCTGAACATAGGCTCGGAGTCCGAGGCCTCGTTATTGCGGCCGTCGAATCGTGTGTCGACCGTACAGCGAGTGAGGGCCGAGGGTAAAAGAGTACAGAGCGCGGAGTAGCAAACCATCCGTACCAGGCGATGAGCCGGATCTCGTCTTATGAATATATCGAGCGGCGAATCAAAGCAGCAGACGGTGGGATAATGAGATGAGGCTACGAGGGGTATATATCTCGATGGAATATTCCCACGTGCACTAGCTTCGTATCGTTACCAGTAATTCCAGCTTCGTCTCAGCCCCCGTGCTCTTTCGGTTCGACAAGGTTAAAGGAACGACGATGATGATGACGACGACGACGACGAACGGAAAAGCCCCGGCTCGCGCGGATGAGCCGCAAGGATAAAGCGATAGTGAGCCACGAGCGGATCGCGAAAGCATGCACAGTCGGGTACAAGCCGAGGGGGGCGGGACAGTTCGCAGACCTTAAGATTTCACGATTGGTTGACGTTCCCCCACCGTTATCAAGGGGAGCGCGGAATCCCCCACCGTCGGAGCGAGGCCGCGTGGACGCGCCCGCCGCTGCTACCAGGCGGACACCCGATTGACGCACCCGCACAAACCGCTCTCTTTCCACTACCACGTTGTTGAGTTTCTGCTCGCTCGGATGCTGTGAGATTTCGTACCGGTTTCGCTGGATACGCGCCTTATCGGCCTCTCTCTCTCTCTCTCTCTCTTACTCAACCTTTTTTCTCGTTCCTTTACCTTTCATCCATCCATTTCGCTCTTTCCTGCGGAGCTGTGTACCCGCTTTCCGACGCCCCGCCACCAAGCAACTCCCCCCTCCCACCGCCGGACTCCCCGAGATACTTCTCGTGTCAGTGTCGCGGCTCCCCCGCGCTCCCACCCCCTCTCTTGCCCCACTAGTACCCGCGAACAGTATACGGTTGGACTACGCTCGAGGTGCCTGTGGCAAAGCACGTAGGTCATACACAGCCGGACGGTTGAGTCGTGTGCACGACCGTAGGTGAGCCCAGCTCTTCACGCATACCCTCGCATGCCGCGTTAAGGCTACTTCGTCGAACGGCAGCAGCATCTATCCGCCCCCTACTCCTCCTTCTACTCCGCGTTCCTTGTATCACGGGCTCTCGCTCCTCCACCACGCTTCCTCGGCCACCACGGCCCCGCTGGTGCTCCCGCTGCTGCTGCTGCCGCCTCTGCTTCCTTCCGATTGCGATAATAACGGAGTGCCTCGAGGCCTCAGTGACTGCCACCACGTACCACGGGCCACACCGCACCACACGCTACGGCCCTCCGTCAGGCTCATTCGAAAAGAGCCGGTGCCTCGTGCGTTCACACGTTATCATCAATGAACGTACAAGCCTTTTGCCAATGTTATTGTAAATCGTGGGCGTTACGGTTGGCTGGTAGTGTAACCATCTACGGATATACATCCGTGTTAGGAAAGTATACGCTAATTGTGCTAATTCGACAATCGGCAAGTGTGACACCCAGTTGTAACTGTTAGTTGCTCATTGTCCCACGAAACTTTCCAACCGAAATCGGATGTCGATGTGCCGCGAGTGCTAACGGGATATAGAATAAGTGACAGCGATAGGACAATGATGCGGCGATGGAAAGCCGGTCCAGTGATAGTTGCGAGTGTGAGTTTGTCGATGGTAAAATGAAGTGAAAACGTGAGTGTGAGATACGCAGGGGAGTGAGAACGTGCGCGGCAGCAACCAAGCCACTTTGGGCCACGCTTACTTCGTTATATGTCTCGTTGGCTGACAGCCAAAAGCGCCTGATCTCGTGGCAGTAGCCGCCTATACAGATATAGTCGTCCCGGTAGTGTCAAACTTTTGGACGGCTCTTGGGCACTAATCCGCCTCTTGCTCTCCTCTTGACTGCCACACCAACCCCCGACTTATATTTACTTTGCGTTTCACAAAGCTACCCGGAGCTTTACTTATCTCACTGGTACTTTGTTCATTGCGGAATACCGCGAAAAACGAGTCACTCGACGATCGGATATTAATGCTGTAAGTTGGATGACAGCCGATACACTACCAGATCATCCGATGATGAATAGGCCTCGTAACATGTCGATACGTTTAAAGGTCCATACGTGGGTAAATTGCAGATGATACCGTTCATTCGCGCCTATGTGGTCAATTTTCATCGATATTGTCTTTTGGGTCAGTGGCAAGCGTGCAATAATCGTTACTTTATTTATTCCTATTCTGCACAAATCAACGTGCACTTTGACTTCTTCGAGTGTATACCTAAAACCGTTTGCAAAAGGAGCTGTTGACTGTGGGCGATTGATTCGATTGGAGAGTACTGTCGCGTTGTGAAATGCGGACGATGCAAATTTCGGGAAGTTACTATTTCACGCGACATCGACATACGTTTAGTGGCGGGGATTATCTTTGCGCGTCGAATGATTTAACAATACGATGATTTTACATTTTGTAATTGTCGTTAAACTTCGTCGAGCTCGTCCGTGCAATAAATATTGCCATTGTTAAAGATAAATTTAGCCAAACTGTATACGATAATCGTTGAATGTATCAAACTTAGATCGCGTACACGTGTAAACATCTTACGGTCGATGAGTCATCGGATTAATCATATAGCTGAAAGTGCCCGAGTCACGGTTTGGTAAATCGAATAGGCAGGGTCAGTGCTTGCGGGGCCGTTCTGTTAGGAATCCAGAATCGTCGCGGTGGCGGGTACCGGAGTCCTCGCGGCGCTTCCCGGCGGTGGCAGTAGCCTAATATCCGAAAAAGGATTATCATCATCCGGAGGACAGTCAAAAACGAAGTCTGCAGGGCTGGCGGGCCTCGACAGCGAGGCGGTCCGCCGGTGGGTAGCCGAGGCGGCCCGTACCGTCCGGCAAATACCACCGCCAGTACTGCTCGGTTCGCAGCACCATCAGGTGCAGTTTCTCCAATACCAACAATCACAGCAGCCACAGCAGCAGCAGCAAACTCAACAAGTATCGCATCATCATTATCAAGAGGACGATTCTTTGGGTCGTCGTCAACATCAGGGGCCCGTCCTGACCGGACAATCGGTTCTAGCCTCGTCCTTTATTTTCCCAACGTCAATGACACAAACACCGAGCATGCATTTGTTGGAGAACAACAATTTGGTGGAGGTCGCAATGGCCTCTCAACAATTGAACCATCAGTCACAGCTGCAGCAACAGCGCGAAGGACTGGCGCAGCATCAGCGCAAGGAAAAGCAGTCCGGTAGTCCAATCAACAACAATACCATCGAGGCTTGGAGATCGATGCAGAGTAGTGGTGGCATTGGGGCGATCAGCGGACATCAATGGTGGAGTCCACCGAGCGGTGTACAACAGGAACGTCAGGACAGTGAAACTTCGCCCATACCGCAAGCAAGTACTCAGGTGCAAAGTTTGGTGTCCGGTTCGTTGTGTCAGGTATTAAGACATCATCAACAACACGGGGAACAGCGGCGAGTGCATGTGCAACAAGGTGCAGCGGGCCAATCAGATATTGATCAGCCACTCGATTTTTCCGTTGGTTCTCTGCAACAACAGAGGCTCCAATCGAGAGTACGGTTAATGCACGGTAGGCTCCAGCCGCATAGTCGAATTCATGATAATAACAACGGGATGAGCGAGCGCGTTGCTAAAGTGTCGAAGATCGCCGGCGACGGACAAATTGTACGGAGTACGTTCAGCAGACGTAGCTACACTCCTACAAGTGATAGTAGCACCACCGGCAGCGAGGACGAGGGGGTTTCCACTGGGGGAAGTCCGTCGGGACCCCTCCGGGGCGCCGAAAATGGTGAGTCTTGTTACATCGGACACTATATCGACGTACCCGCGGGCGTTCCTCGTGCCATGTTGTATGTACGCAGATCAAACGAAACGATAGAGAATAACGGCTAGCTTGGGGATGTCCCTTTTTTGGTCTACCCATTGTTAGCCATATAGCGTCTACGAAGGAAAACAAATTCACGACTAATTCGTCAAGGTATCCTAGAATACGTAGGAATATTTACGCTCCAAATGGTTTGCTTGCATTCGCTGGAAGTGACCAAATCATCACGACATACATTAGTTAACCATTACTATTGTGAGCTTGTAAAGTATGGGAAGATAAATAGTTCAAGGTACAGAGTTTTCGTCGTGCAGCGTTGACACTTCATCACTAGCGCTTATAATGTCTCCAAAATATACACGATAAAGAGGACGTAAGCAATCTTGGTTTTAGTTTCATGAGAAAAGGGCACCTTTATTTCAGCTCATTAGGTTATATCAAAAAGGGTATTTGATAAAAGCTGCTGGATATTAATTATGAAATTGCTCCTCTATGACAATTTCTTCGACTCCCCACAATGAGTATAATTAATGTAGTTTCCGTCGGTTCTTACGTTACGAAGGCTTCTGCAGACATCGGGTTCTACGTGATGAAGCACTTTTTGCTATTTAATAATCATTCGAGTTATTAAATTGAAAATCCAACAGCGACAACTTATTTCGCATAAAGTTATACGCAATATCAAATTGTGATGAGTGTGTCGCTTCGGGGAAAAAAAATAAAATAAATGATTCAATTCTATCTCTTAGTCGGATTTAAAAGTTTTTTGTTACTTAAGAAGCTTGCGTTTCGATTCAATACATTGTATATTTATCCTCTCTGAAAGAGTCGCAAAGATCCCTACGATGGTTGTTCGATTATTATCAAAGCGATGACGATCGGTCACGATACGGCAACCGCTCGTATATCGCGACAAAGTGATGATTACCGTCCGAGTACTTATACATTATTTCTTAGCTGAATTTCGGCGGTAACCAAACACGAGCCAAGGATCTTTCTTCATCCATACGTCATGGATGTTTTATTTGTCTATTATTTTCCCGAGGATATTTATCTTTCCCTGGCCGAAGTATCGTTGCCGTATCATATGTATGACGAATGTCTGAATGCCTGCTGCGAAGTGCTTATGCGGGTGCGAGTGGGGTGTGTCAGCTGCCAGGGTAATGCAACTGCCTGCAGGGGTTGGCGCATTTACGTCGGACCTTCCGTGGACCAGTACTTGTTTGCTTCCCAGTATACGCAATTCAGATCTCTCGCCCTAGTGCGTAGATTTTCCGTGTTTAAGGTATGAGCACTGGCGATTCATTTGTAGCCGGAGAATTCATATCCTGAAGTCAATGGAAGATCGCAGGCATAAGATAACTTTGTTCAATCCTGTGGACATTTTATGCGAATCTTAAAGGATTAGGCTACTGTGACGACACGAAAATCAGGGTTATTTAAAAAATGTAATTTTAAAGGAATAAGTAAGGTTATGGAAAAATCTTTTTGATATTTATTTGTATATATATTAATAGATTTGTGTTCCTAATTTCATTCAAAAAATATC
The DNA here is from genome assembly GCA_963932345.1 of Ophion ventricosus. NCBI lineage: Eukaryota > Metazoa > Arthropoda > Insecta > Hymenoptera > Ichneumonidae > Ophion > Ophion ventricosus. Next base: position 2,905,691 of record OZ010712.1, on the reverse strand, counting down.
AATAATTAAAGAAGTTATAAGGGGACGTCCATTAATTACGTGAGCTCCAAATTTTGGTGCGGTGTGCGGTGTGGCGAAATCTCACCAGATCTCATTTAAGGGGGGGGGGGGAGGTCAATGAAAATCTCACGTCAACGTTGTAATTCAGAAAATATACTATTATAACATTTTTGTAAGGTACAGGGTGCAAATATGGACACCTTAAAGCTTAAATCATTTTAGAAGGGAAAATATTTTAAGAAGACAAAAATAATAACACCATTGCAATTGCTTTATTATATTTGGTAACAATCAGACTTATATATCGTTTGTAAGACAATTTTATTTTAACTCGTGAAATGGCGACATTTCGAGACTAGATTGAAAATATGGACAGGCACGTGTCCATATTAACAGTATGAAATAAAAATAATCAAATGTTCTTATTAATCTTCTTATTCTATTCTTAGGCATTAATTAAGTTATTGCTTCATTATCCTCTTCATAAACTTTAATCAAATATGTTTCTGTTCATCTTAATATCTTTGGAGTTACGTTACCCATGGATTGAATAGGGAAGATGGTGTCAGAGCACTACCCTACCCTACCCTATTTTTTTACACTAAATAACACTAAATTAAAGCCGTTATAGTGCAACTTAAACGTAGTATCATTTCTCACTTCTTCTTTCACAGAAAAATATGCGTTTGATGAAACAGTCTGTCAGTAAATCTTTACTAGTGGTATGAAGCAAACTACATGAATATATCGAACAAATGTAATCATTTAAAAATTATGGGGAAAATCTCACGTGCAGGGGTGAGGAGGGGGGTGCCTCTACATCTCACCAAATCTCACCAAGGGGAAGGGGGTTCCAAATTAAAGAACAAAACACCCCACGTAATTAATGGACGTCCCCTAAAATTTTTCGTAAAGAACCTCTGAACGTGAGAGGCTCGACGGCGTACTTAATGTTGGCCTCCCGGCTGATTAGAAACAAAGAAAAACGAGTTTTTTCTTATAAGTGATAATATTGGCTTGACCGAGCTTTTTTTGTTATCGTGTTTCAATCATAAAAAAAAACAATTTCCAATTTTTTTTCAATTTTTCGCGGAAAAATTACATCATTATTGTTAATAACTAATGGAAAAAACAATGATAAGAAGAAAAACGTCAGTCAAAACTAAACTACTATTACACTGAGTAAGTGTACCAAATTTCAGGTCAATCTGTTCATTATATACCAAGAAATCGTGTACAACGTTGTAAAAGATATTTTCCAGAAAAACTCGTTTAAAGTTTTAAGGGGCCAGTCCACTTTGAAGCCAAGAAAAAAAAGGCTATTTTCGCGATTTTTTTTTGAGGATTTTATAAAAGATATGAATATAAAAGTTGTTGGGCTTGATAAATAAAGTCTTGAAATACAAAAAAAAAATTTAATTCGTTTTTATTCATTTTTAAGTACAAAAACTATAGTTTAACGTAACGCCTCAAAAATAGGTGGGCTAGGTAGCTCGATCACAACTCGGCAACGGCTTGTCTGAAACAAAAAAAAAAGAAAGTCCATTAAATTCAGTATGACACCAGCTACAAAATGACCCTCGGATATAAAGTTTTATCAAAAAATAAAAAAATGGCAGATGAAAAACGAAAAAAGTAAAAAAAAAACGCGTTTTTTTCGCAGTTTTTCGCAAAAAAAAAGAGTAAAAATCAAAATTTTAAAACCATCGAGGGTCATCTTGTTGCGAATTATGTTTACAATATGTGGTTCAAATTTCAAGAGAATCGGTTTATTAGTTTTAGAGATACGATGGAGCTAGATTTTGAAAACGTTGTTTCGAGAAAAACGCGTTTGAAGTTTATACTATGAAAAACTCTTACCTAAAGTCAATCAGCAATATTGACACAATATTTCTGAATGAATGTATTTTCGAAAACAGTAACAAAAAATCGATTTTTTGAAATTTTTCAAGTGGACTGGCCCCTTAATAGCAGTGTTATCCTCGTAATAACCCAACGAAGTGTACCTTCAATCTACGATTCCTGCACCATATGTTGGACCCTTTTTTTTTCAATTTGAGTTGCCTCAAGCGACGAACAAGTTTTTGAAATTTTCGGAGCAGCTTAACCCTTTAAGAATTTCTGTACTTTGCTTCATCATCCTCTTTATGGTTTCCAGCTTGACTGCATGTTGCTGCAATGTACATTTTACGAGTCTAATAGTAAGGAGGTGTTGAGCTATACCAAATATACTCGTAAAGTATATATCAACATACTTGTCAATAATTAAATCACGTGTTACGTATCGGACGCTTGTGCCCTTTAAGGTCGTAGAACAGAATGATTCGCATTTCCCTCGAAGGTTGAACATTCATGACGAAGTTGTTCAAAATATTGCGAGATTAGATTGACCTTTCCTTTTTTCTTGCGGAAAGATCGAGCGTTACTTGCAGTATTGCAATGGGGGGGGGGGGGGGGGGGGGGGGGGTATTCTCGTCAATGGAAAATATTAGATGAGGGGGCCAAAGGACCGTACAAGCGAGAAAATTGCATCAAACGTGCTCCAGTAAGAGAGATTGAGAGAGTTAGGTGTGTTTTTGATGGCTATCCAGATGTTGCCCAACCGGACGAACAAAGCCGACGGTACTTTTAAATTTGACAAACTTCGATATGCCGAATCTACTGATCACGTCAATATGAATAAGCAATATATCGCGAGAATTCTTTTGTTCTAATCAATTAAATGCGATAAGTATAGATATTCTGATGTTCTACCGAAATATTCATTGAATTTGAAGAATGATAAATTTGAAGGATATCTGTTATTGGGATAGATTTTTCTCTGCCTGGCAACTTCGAAGAACTCATTTGTTCGAGTTCAATAAATGTTCCAGTAGGCTTGATAATCTACTAAATGGTTTGTTAGATTGAAATGAACATTTAACTCGTAGAAAAATGTTATACGAGCCACACTTTGAGCACGAATATCGTGTTTGTCTCTCATGACTAACCGCGAAAGGCAACCCATGTAATTTTGATAAATCTACACTGACAGAAAAATTCTATTGATATTAACTAGATGTGTCTATTTGATTTTTTTTTTTAGTGTGAATTAACTAGATTTTTCGTGAAATTAAATTTTTTTCTATTGCATTTCATTAGTGAAATGATTTATTTTTACTATATTTATCAATTTAAATCAAGATCTATTCAAAATCGTCCAATAACTAAATATTTTATTTATTCATATAAATCTGTAATACGGTTTCATTGTTCAAAAAACAATTTAGTTGAATCTACGAAATGTATCTATTTTTTTTTTTTTTAATTAAATAGGATCTTCACAGAGTCGAACATTTTTCTACTTGATTGAATTAATGGTCTGTCTTTATTGCGACAAATACTTACTTATTTGATTCAAGCTATTGACCAACGTTTGGGTTGACAGAAATATATATTTGAATCAAATAGACGTTTATTCTCGCTGTTAAAAATATTTTTGGTTAAAAAATATCTCCCATACGTTCAAAGAAAGAATGTGCTTGACTCTAATCTTTATTGATTTAATTTAAATATATTGAATATTTAAGAAGAATAGCTGGAATGAATAAAAATGAATATTTGAAACAAATAGGATCGTACTATGCCGTGAAACAAGGAAAAAATCTATTTAATTTAAATATACCCTATTTAAATTGAAGATTTTTTGGTAGTGTACTTAACGTATCGAATTTTAAGTTGGCATTTCGGATTCGCCGTTTTGTAGTGATAACGTTCGATACTTTGTGTATAAGACTTTAGTAGAATTTATAAAAACCAAACCTGTATTACACGGAGAGAATTAAATGTTAAAAATTACCGTGCAGTAACGGTAACCAGATGACAATCCTGAAACTTCGCTTATTATTACTGAGTAAAACACAGATTTTCACGAAAATAAAATAAAATTTCTTCTTCAGATAGAAAATTTTACCAGATTTTCTAATAAATTTTCATGTGTAACAAAATACGTAAAACTTAAATTTAAAAAATATATAATATCAGCGAAATTTTACTGTGCATTTTATTATTTTATGCCTTTCAAAAATGTCTATAAAAAAGTATCGTCTTTATAACAGTTATTTTAAGATTTATTATAAAATTTAATGAGTATTATAGGAAAATGTATTGTGCTCTCGGTAAAAATTATCGTGCGCGCTATCCTTCTTGTATAGTAAAATTTTACCTACGTATTTGAAATTTTCTGTAACGTGAGTTAAAGAAAAACTTGTCGCATACGAATTATTATGCTTTTCTCACTTGTCACCACATTGAAATATATCACGGTAATTTTTACCGTGAAATTCACGACAAAAATTACTTTTTAATTATCTCCGTGTATTCTATTGGAAATAGTGCCCTTTTATAACGAAATAAATAATTTACCTGTGTTAAATATATAATTTCCATCAATTCGACTTTAAAATAAATAACATTGTATCAGATTCGAATATTAGTTAATAATAATAAATACATGGAATAAATATATTTAATTCAATATCAAATATAACGAAAAACAAAATCGAACAAACTCAAACGAGAAGTACCGTAAGCCGAGTCGAATTCGAAATTTCAATTGATTCAAACTTTTTGTCTCGATGTAAGAACAATGATTAACGAAATGACACATCCTAAGAGACAATGCCGAAATTTTGGTTGTTCATCGTGTAAAATGTAAATTTATTAATTTCGTTCGAATTAAACGCATATCACACCTATCAATGTTGACGCGATACTCTCAAAATTATATCGCATGTCGCGAAACACGTGTAATCATATGAGACCGCAATGATACCTTATGATTAATATACTCGCGCATTTGCAGAAGAGTTATTTTACTACTCTGGTGGCGATTAATTCACTTCTCGAGTCGCGTACCTATGATATGTAGAGTTGTAGTGACACCATAATTAATCATTTCCAGTACCACAGATGCTAATATATAGATGGTGTCGATATAGGATACGATCCACTGTCTGTCACTTTTCTTATCGTTAATGCGCGAAATTTTTCAGCAATATTACATTAGTCAACTTCTAGACTAAACGCGCCGACACCCATTTCCGTTCGATCGACAATTATCGATGGGCTCAAGCGGCGACGTGGCTGAATCATATCGCGGCACACAAGATCTCACGATTACGGTCAATCTTCTAGTTAAATACCGCCGGCAAATTTATATCGCGACTGTCCAGAAAAATTAAGCTCAAAACTGCGAGTTGCGATAATGCATCGACTGTATGCCGTTGTGACCCACATACGTCGAATAATCATTGACGATAATCACGGTTAAAATAAGATTCGTTTGTACCGCTTATCGAATTCACTTACGAGAGAAAACGTATGTAAACTTTGTCCATCCATCGTATGCTCCTTTTTTTTTTTCACTGACGTTTCAAATGGCTACAATCCTTAGGGGTTGAATATTCTCGGATGGGCAATCGAGGCACGATAATCCACTCCCTGTGGAATGTTGTGATTTGTATTAACCCTAGAACGGTAACCTGGGGTGAAAAACCACCCCAGGCGAGTTTAAATCTCGCGCCCTTTCTCCCTTCCTCGCGTTTACGACTGACTTCTTTTAAATTCCTAGACTAGTGCCACGTGACTTCTTTTAAATTCCCAGACTTAGATTCCCGGAATAAATAGACTTTTTCGAAAATCGAGTAAAACTAACCGCCCTGTCTCAAAACTGTATATTTTCACTTTATAATGCCGTTGGATTTATTCTATTTCGTTAAAAATCAACGGAGATATTTGCAAATTCAATCAAAAAAGTCATTTTTACGAATTTTTCATGTTTTTCACCCTTTTACCTCATTTTTTATCAACTTTTCCTACTTCAAGCGGAATCGCCGTAGGCCTACGTGATTCTGCATTAAAAAACGAAAAGAATGAACCCAAGTTGAACCCTTTTTGTGAAATTTTACCGGAGATATGAATTTTTCAAAATTGGGGTGGTTTATCACCTCAGGTTATCATAATAGGTAAAAAAAAAATAAGGTTACCATTCTAGGGTTAATAAACATATTCGAATACTGACCGAATTAAACGAATAGTCACTTTCACGGTAAGATGGTAGCCGGTGCATACGCATTAGCGTGGCGGCAATTTTCAAAGTCCCCTATTGTAAAAATCTACAGAAATTACACGAAGTGCATCTATTTAATGGCATTGAAAATGTAATCAGACTTTTCGGGTGATCAAAAAGGTACATGCAAATAATATGAGTTGCTCTCACTCTCTAACTCTCTCACTTTCTTCTCACGTTCATACTCTCGCACTCTCGCACTCACATTCTCACTCTCTCATTATCTATCCATCCATCCCAAACCCAAACAAACCCCAACAAACCAAAATGCCCAAACAAACGCAAACAAACCCAACCCCGAACCAACAAACCGAAACAAACAAATCCAAACTCACCAACATTGTAATGTCCACATCAAAATGCAAATTTACAACTTGTAACCACAAATGACTCTACATGTAATGCAGCATTTTTCAACAATTCACAGGCATTCAGTATGTCGCAGCTCTCCTCACCCTGCTACAACATAGCGGCAGTGGAGTGGGGGTAACGTTAGTTTCGTGTGACATCTCGCTAAATCAGACCCTCGCTAAATCAGAAAATTATGTGCAAAATATTAAGGCGCTGGGAAAATGTTTAATGGTGCTTGTGAGGGTTTGAATTTTCAGTACAAAAATACAAGTGTTTTTCCAAGTTATTACTTGATTATTTCTCATGCTTGTAATATTGGTGAGAAAAATCTGAAACTTGGCACACATATTGTACACATTATGAGGTACATGACCAAATTTTTACTGATTTTTCCAGTGGTAATTGTTATTATTTTTTTTATGAAGGCATTCCCATTGATATTACAAGAAAAATGGGCAAAAAAATTACGAACGAGCTGCCTGAACATGAAAATCAAACCGAAATTCCTAACAGATATGAAATTTCTCGATCAGACGTTGCTTATTTGATGCGTGAAAACATTGATTTTTTTCATAAGCCCCCAATCGATAACGTTTTTCAGAAGATTCCAAATCAATTGCAGCTTCCTAATTAACGACGTGTCCGGGTGTCATTTGGACAAAAATTATCAGTTGGGTTCGCCAATTGTCAACAAATTAAGGTTCATTAATGACGTCGCGGAAAGAGGAATCAAGCTCATTGCTGAATATAATAATAGATTGATATGCGACGGGGAACAGAAACTATTCATTGTTTAAGTTGTCCGTAAATACCAGAAAATGTATCCCAATGTAAAGAAAGCACTCTGAGCCGACCGCTACACTAATAAAATTTTACTTTCGCACTTTTTTGTATGAGTTTTGATTTGCAAATAACGTTTGTTCCCTAAGTATTCAGAAGTTTTTATACTTCTCATAGAAATAAAACTTTTCTATTATGTTTAAGTTTTTGTCAGGTCGAAAGTTGCATTAAAACATCAATGAATTATCTTTGATGAATGAAACTTAAAAAAATGAAAACGAGGTTAACATTGCAAACCTAGTAATAATGATACTATTTGCTGGAAAAATCTGTAAACATTTGGTCATATACGTCAGAATGTGCACAATTCGTGCCAAATTTCACCTTTTTCCCACCAACATCCTAAGCATGAGAAATAATTAAGTAATAACTTGGCAAAACACATTTATTTTTGTATTGAAAATCCAAACCCTCACAGGCATCATTAAAATTTTTCTGAACGCCTAAAAATTGTGCACATAATTTTTTTTTATATATCTTGATTATGTTTTTACAAGGGGACTTTGAAAATTCAAATTGCAGCCACCCTAATACGTATGGACCTGAAATTATAGTTTTGTTTCTTCTTGTCCATTGTATCTCTTCTGCATTGTCTGTCTTTTTTCTTCTGCATTGTCTGCAACCTTTCCACACACAGGATACATTAATTGGAATGGTAACTGTTATCTACTAACCGCTTGTATCTAAGTATATCGTTTTTGCTTGACGTTAAGGCGTTACGGGTCAGTGCCATTTCGAAAAAAGGGTAACGATCGTTCATTCCATGTCCAGACCGTATTTCATGACACCTATGAAGCCCTAGACCGGGGAGTTCTCCGTGTTCTGATCCGTTCGTAATGTGAGAAATGAGTGATGCTGCTGTTTATGCGAGCAGATAAATCATATATTACACTTTTTGGCAAATCTACAGAAATAAATCTGATAGCTGAGGCTTGTAATCTTTATTTATTGAGATTACGTAACAGATACTAGCGGGATGTCGTTCTATTGCCAATTATAGAGATATAACTTTTTGTGCCACAAATGTGATGGAATTTTTTTTTTAATACACCAAAATTTTTGTACTTATGATTCTGGGGTCGCTGAATCCAAATTTGATATCGAATTTTGGAAATTCAAAATGGCGGATCCAATGAGGCGGGGCAAAAATGCAAAAATATGATTCATCCAAGTGGACGTTGGTACTCGGGGGTTTTTCGGGGTCGCTGAATTCAAATCTGATTCTGAATTTTGTAAATTCACAATAGCGGATCCAATATGGTGGACCAAAAAAGCAAAATGTTATTTTATTGAAATTAAACCTGACACTCGGGGGTTTTTGGGATCGATGAACCCAAACCTGAGGTCAGATTTTTGAAAAACAATATAGCGGATCCAATATAGCGCACCAAAAGGCAAAATGTTATTTTATTTAAATAAAATCTGACACTCAAGGTTTTCAGGGGTCGCTTGACCCTAATTTCATGTAAAAATATGAAATTAAAAAGTGTCAAATGCAATGTGGTTGTGGTTTTTTTTTCGAATATAGCCTGTTGCCACGATTCGTGTTTTCATATCGAATCAACAGCTTCTAGTGTCCCGACAGTCTCCATTTTCTATAAAATTTAGGTGTGCGCGTGTTTGTGCTCACAGCTTTCCTCATGCACCGCTAGGTGGCTACGCATGTATCACATTCTCGAAAATGGTTACTCGTCTATACATACACACACACATACATATATATACATACCATATATGTATGTATATTGGTTCCTTATTTTGATTTTGAAAATCTTACGTCAGATTCGCATCCAGTGACCCCGAAACCTCATCAGTATGAGGTTTCGTGCAAATAGACTAAATATTGGTTTTTCGGAGCACCATATTGTGATTCAAAATCTGACATTATATTTGGATGCAGCGACCCCCAAATCCAAGGGAAACCAAATTTTATGCAAATCGCGATATTAGCAACCAGTTTTCATCGGTTTTTTCGTCATGATGCATATTTGCGTCATGCACTCCGTGGGCACATTTTATTTTTGCGCATATATACGTTATGCACTGGTAAAGGGTTAAAAAATGGTTAAAAGTAGAAAACTACCTATTCCAAATTGGAAGCTGCAAAGCTTTTTTTACATAACCACCTGAGGCCCAAAGTGGGGACAGCTAGATTGGAGATAGACCCTTTGCACTAATATTGGAACAAAATCAGTTAGTCATCTAGACCCACCCAAAAAGAATATTAATATCTCCGCAACGAAAAAGTCTTTAGGTTTGATACACTCAGAGGATGTTCGTCCACTGACTTAGGGATGCCTAAGTTTCTTTGGATAAACAGATTAAACAGTAATGTCAAACCAGGGCGTCTACCGACCTGAAAAATCATGAAAAGTCTCAAATGTCATGAAATTACACTCGACCCTGAAAAAGTCATGAAATGTCATGAAAAATTACCGGTCTACCTGATTTTTTTAAGCTCTCTACAGCGCTCATTATCATGGCCGATTTTTTTTTTGATTTATCCAAAATAATTTCTAATTTTTGCGGGTTTGCGACAAATTACGGGATTAGAAAAAAAAGGTAGGAGAAAAAAAAGGATTAGTTATCTCAACATATTAGTTTTTCTTTGTTATTCGTGTAGAGCGACTAGATAATATTACTCAAAGTTCCTAAATGTATGTAATATTTTTCCAGATTTTCCCAAAATATATTTCTTTACAGCAAACTTGAAATGATGTTTGTCACTTTTTTTTTTACTACAGATGGAATTGTACACTTTTGTGATTTTCCGTTTATTTTGTATACTTTTTACTGACATACAACACACATCTGTTTCAAAGAGCAGAATATTAATATACGAACTTAGAAAATTAGTCCCACCAAACAATAATAAACTATACTTTTATACCAGAAAGTCATACTAAAAGTCATGAAAAAATTTATATTCCTTGCCTTAAAAATCCTTAAATGTCATGAAATTTCAGTTCTGGTCAAAATTAGACACCCTGCAAACTGATGTGCCACGTAATTCAAGAGTTTGAAGTTAGTTTAAACATTAAGTTTTATCACTAGGACATTGGGTCATGATTTCAACGGAATGATTTGAAAACTGGGTCTATACGAGTTCATGACTTTGTTCGAAAACATAGTACGCGGGGCCTCAGGAGGTTAAAAGTACCCTGTGGACACACCAACCATCACTCACTCAAAACGGCCAAAGCACAATTGGAATAGTAGGGTTGTGAAAGCACATACTTTAAGGTGGCCAGAAATAACTCATGGCGACTCTTCTTCGTGACAACGCGACGGTTACTTTTGCTGCGTGGTGTAATTTATCAATACATCGGTAGGTTCACTCGCGCTGGAACGACGCTACTGGTGAAGTTTAACATTGCGCAATCTTGCTCTTTCTTACATATTTCCTCTAATCTGTCTGATGACACCGTTAATACGCAATTTCTTACAGCGCAAAATGCGTAATCGAGTCTGTTACAAAGGTTTACAATTTTCAGATGAGAGTTGTTGGGTCCGATTCCCTGCACATGTGACGCCATTTCAATCGAAAAATCTATATATTCCACGCAGTCAAAAGTGGCGACATTCTATCATTGTTATCATTTTCATTTTCAAGCATAAAACTCAGATTTCTTGAGGATTTTAGGCTTTTTATTGAATTAGGCGGATGATCGTACGAGAGGCATTTGGACTTGTGATAAAATTGCGAGTTCCAACATCCCTGATCGTCAAAAATGATCACTGTCAAAAAAAATATTTCATTTAAATAGGATCTATTTAAATCAAATAGGTTTTATTTCACTCGGTACGATAATGGTAGTTTTACGCACGCCTTGCGTGTTAAGGCACACGGAGAGAATTAAAAAGTAATTTATGTCGTGAATTTCACGGTAAAAATTACCGTGATATATTTCAATGTGGTGACAAGTGAGAAAAGCATAATAATTCGTATGCGACAAGTTTTTTTTAACTCACGTTACAGAAAATTTCAAATACGTAGCTAAAATTTTACTATACACGAAGGGTAGCGCGCACGATAATATTTACCGAGAGCAGAATACATTTTCCTATAACACTCATTACATTTTATAATAAATCTTAAAATAACTGTTATAAAGACGATACTTTTTTATAGACATTTTTTAAAGGCATAAAATAATAAAATGCACAGTAAAATTTCGCTGATATTATATATTTTTTAAATTTAAGTTTTGCGTATTTTGTTACATATCAAAATTTACTAGAAAATCTGGTAAAATTTTCTATCTGAAGAAGAAATTTTATTTTATTTTCATGAAAATCTGTGTTTTACTCAGTAATAATAAGCGAAGTTTCAGGGTTGTCATCTGGTTACTGTTACTGCACGGTAATTTTTAACATTTAATTCTCTCCGTGCAGTAGTCTGGTCTAGAGCGAGATTTTTGACGTCATTTTTGGGTTGGAATAACTTTTAAACCGTTGAAGTTGTCTTGATAAAATTTTACATATGTATTTATTGTTCCTTTGAAAATGTATCTACATTTAAAAAGAAAATTATTTTAAATATTTTCATGTAGTTTTTTTATTTTTTTACAACATGGTCCACCGAAAACCGCCTCAATCGGCGCCCACTCTGGGTGATGTTGTATGCATCTGAAAAAAAAAACAAATTTATTCTCAATCTGTATGAGTATTCTGAGCACTGGTAGCAGAATTAGTACTTGAAAAAATTTTGTTACAAAATGGCGGCCTGTTAAACTTTGATTAACGATATTTCATACATTTTCGGGTATTCGACGAGTTATAAAATGTGGGCAAAATTATTGTTCGACTCAATTCTGCTACCAGTCCTCGGAAAGAGGCTACCGAAGGTATGTGCAAAATTTGAGCTCGATCGGTCAATTAGTTATCGAGATATCGTGGGCGCCGATTTGAAAAACATAGTTCTGAGATAAACGCGTTCAAAGTTGCTTCCTGACCGCGCTACCTGAGCGCGCGGCTTGCTTATCATTTCTATTACTCTGCTAATTTTTGAAATATCAATAAACGGTTTTCACGAGCGTATTAAGAAAGGTCTAAGGAATAACACGAGCAGAAATCTAATCAGGCTGCCTGAGGATCCATCAGGGCCGGATCAGGGATCAATAAGGCGCCCTGATCAGGCACGCCTGATTTGCGCCGGATAGAAGCCTTATCAGGTATCAGTAAGGCGCCCTGATTAGGCACGCATGATTTGCGCCGGACAGGGGCCTGAGCAGGGATCAATAAGGCGCCCTGATCAGGCACGCCCGATTTACGCCGGATAGAAGCCTTATCAGGTATCAATAAGGTGCCCTGATCAGGCACGCATGATTTGCGCCGGACAGGGGCCTGAGCAGGGATCAATAAGGCGCCCTGATCAGGCACGCCTGATTTGCGCCAGACAGGGGCCTGAGCAGGGATCAATAAGGCGCCCTGATCAGGCACGCCTGATTTGCGCCAGACAGGGGCCTGAGCAGGGATTAATAAGGCGCCCTCATCAGGCACGCCTGATTTGCGCCGTATAGAAGCCTTATCAGGTAGCAATAAGGCGCCCTGATCAGGCACGCATGATTTGCGCCGGACAGATTGGGCCGGAAAGATTGGGACGGTCATCGCCAAAACCGGAACATAAACTAAACGATCAAGTCAAGTAAAATAAAAACTTAAACTTAAAAAAAATGTTTTCATATGTTTCATATTTTTAATAACGTTAGTAAACTTGATAACGTGTAACTGCGATAATAATTTAATAAATGTTGATCTATTTTTAAACAAAAAATTAATCAAATGATTGAGCCAGATGACACGCATGTCTCAGGCTGGATGAGCCACCTGATCCGGGCCAGATAAGTTGCTTGATCCGAGCCAGATATAGTGCCTAATCCGAGCCTGGTAAGGTGCCTGATCCGGGCCTGATAAAGCGCCTGATCAGAGCCTGATAAGGTGCCTGTTCCGGACCTGAATTTGCAAAAACGTTACATCCCTGATCAGGACCGGACTAAATTTGCCTGATCCCGCCCGGATTTGCTATTGTGGCAACCTGATCCGGTCCGGATTTCACCCTGAACAAATTTCTGCTGGGGAATAAAATGAAAAAAAAAATCGATTTTGTCAAATTTCTAGATCAGACTACTGCCTTAAAACCCCTAATTTCACACGTCGTAAAATAAAATTTCGTACAATAGTCGTGGGAAAAACTTTTTCTGATCTCGGTGATTGCAACACTCGCCTTTGGCTCGTGCTGCAAACTCGCAATCGTTGAAAACTTTTTTCCCGTACTCGTATCATAATATACTATTTTCCTTGTCTCACGGCCTACTACGGCCCTATTTGTTTCAAATATATTTTTTTATTTGTCCAAGCTATTCCTTGTAAATATTAAGTATATTCAAATTAAATAAAGATAAAACACGATATATTGCACAAATACAAGAAAGGAATATAAGTTTGTGACATAAAAGTGCAGTGAGAAAAACGTCAAAATATTTCTTTTTTTTTTCGCTAACACGGCTGTTATTTGGGCAAAAAGAACGGTATCGTCGTGCGTTTTATTAACCGGCGTGGCTTTTTACATACAGAACGACTAACCATTTTCTTCAACTGCAGAATTTTATAACAGTCTAATGAAAACGACGCCATGCGATTTATAAGAGACTGAATCGTGTACCATTTTTCCATCTGTGTCTTTCGTCTTATACTACAAGATGAAACCAAATCACAGATTTATTAGGAATAAATAAAACATTTAGTTATTAAACGATATTAAATAGATCTTGATTCGAATAAATAAATATATTTAATATAAATAATTTTAATAATGGAATGCAATAGAAAAAAAAATGATTTCACGAAAAATCTAGTTCATTCAAATAAAAAAAAAACAAATAGACGCATCTAGTTAATATCAAAAGAACTTTTCGTCAGTGTAAATCTTCATCAGATATTTGTGTCGTCGATATCACACGATTGAATATGTTGATCGCACGATGATCGCATCCTGCACATATACACATACGAGCATTTTTGATTATCCGATACGCGAAATAATCGAATACAAAGTTTTCCAGTCGTTATCACATTTTTTTCACAATCTCATTCTCTCAGTCAGCCTCGTAATCTATGCTGACTATTGATTTTACTTCGAAGTGCGGCTAATTCCTGCAAGCGTTCATATTATACGCGCACTAAATACATAGACTACAATATACACTCCGTATCGATATATTCAATTTTTTTTTGCAGTCTTGGCACATCGTTGTTCTTTCCCGTTGCTACGTATATGCGCGAATGAATTTACGCGCCTAGTGATAAAATGTCGATTGAAGAAGAAAAAAACGAATATGTGCAATTGAAAATATCGATACGATATCGGACTCGATAAGAGACTTTGCTATGCCTATGAGCGAATGATCCGCGCGGAGAGACTCGTTTATTTTTTTGTTTTTTTTTTTTCATTTTAAAACTTCTCAACGTCTCTCAATGATGATTGTACCGAAGGACCGCAGGAGTGTCCAGGTATGATCGAACCGTCAATGAGGATAGGCGGATCGAGTTCAGGGGAAAGAGCGCCTTGTCGTAAAACACACCTGTCTCTTCATCGATGTGTAGTCCGGCGCCGATTTTTGAGCATGTTCAATTTCCGCGGACGCGGCTCGACACTTCCGGTTATTGTCTCACAAACTATCCATACACGCAGAAATACAAACAGATATATATATATATATGAGGTATTCCATATGAAATCGAACGGTCAAAAACCCGACCACTTCCAAAAATTCTGAAATTCGGCTAACATTTTGTACTCGACAAAATACTCGGACCCAATTTTTTTTCAAAATTTTTTTTCGAGTAGTTTTGGTTGTAGGAGTCAATGTTTAAAAGAGTTGATTTTTTTTTCGAATGGATTTTGCGCGAAAATTAAGCGATTTTCGAAAAAAAAGTATGGAACATAAAAGTTGCTGCTTCGAACGAACTTTCGAGGTCAATTTTTTTTCAAATTTTTAAAACTGATTTCGGTTGAAATATCATCGAAAATAAGCGAAAATAGTTTTTTTCGTCGATTACGTCACGTTTTTTTTAGTTGAAATTTTTACACAATATTCTCTAATAGTACCCAAATACGTCTATTTTTTTCAGAATGGGCCTAAGTAACGTTCCAAAGTTACACTCGACTGAATGAGAATAGTCCATAAAATGGTGATTTTGCAAAAGTGGGGCTTCACCTATTTTTGCATGTACAAAATGTTCTACATGCAAAAATAGGTCAAGCCCCACTTTCGCAAAATCACCATTTTATGGACTATTCTCATTCAGTCGAGTGTAACTTTGGGACGTTACTTAGGCCCATTCTGGAAAAAATTAGACGTATTTGGGTACTATTAGGGAATATTGTGTAAAAATTTCAACTAAAAAAAACGTGACGTAATCGACGAAAAAAATTATTTTCGCTTATTTTCGATGATATTTCAACCGAAATCAGTTTAAAAAATTTGAAAAAAAATTTACCTCGAAAGTTCGTTCGAAGCAGCAACTTTTATGTTCCATACTTTTTTTTCGAAAATCGCTTAATTTCCGAGGAAAATCCATTCGAAAAAAATCAACTTTTTTCAACATTGACTCCTACAACCAAAACTACTCGAAAAAAAAATTTGAAAAAAATTGGGTCCGAGTATTTTATCGAGTACAAAATGATAGCCGAATTTCAGAATTTTTGGAAGTGATCGGGTTTTTGACGTTCCATTTCATATGGAAGACCTCATATATATACGTATATATATATATATATATATACACACATATACTGTCGCACGAAGCTCATCGACTCGTCGAAAGACGATGGTCGATTGGAACACGTGTGTTTGCACGTATAATATATTATTAAATAGCTCTGTTTGGACCAATTCGATGACCTCATCATTTAAGCAGAATCGCGTTAAAATTCTACACACACCCAAAGCCATCAGAAGTTCAAAGTTTTGTCGTTTCTTCGTTTCGGATAGCTTTATTATGTCATCGTGATTTTTGCATGCTCACTTTTTAGTTAAAAATATTTTTGCATTTAACGTTAAGTTTTTAGGTCCTGTGGTCTTTTGAGTTTATTTTCATATATTTTTCACCTTGGATTTATTTAGAAAAAAGTAATATTCGAAAATAAATTTCACAATGAAAGATTGAAATTTGAAAACTGCGCTGACATTCATGAGAACAAAAAATTGGAGCTTCTTCTGAAAATACCAAATTTTTCATTTAAAAACTAAGTTCGCACAATCATTCAAGAGAACGTCCATTAATTACGTGAGCTCCAAATGGAGGGGGGGGGGGGGGGGGGGGCTGGCAAAATCTCACCGAATCTCATTTAGGGGTAGGGGGGTGTTTAATGAAAATATCACGTCAACTTTGTAATTTCTGAAAATTTACTATTATAACATTTTGTAAGGTACAGGGTGCCAATATGGACACCTTAGGCTTCAATCCTTCTAGAAGGGAAAATATTTTAAGAAAACAAGAATAATAACACCATTGTAATTGATTTATTATATTTGGTAACAATCAGGCTTATTAAGATATATATGGGGCATTCCATACCAATTCGACCTAGGTCTGACCCTCGACCCCTCAAATCTGGTTCCCGATTTTTCCTATCATTACTCTCACTCTATCAAGCAATTACAATTTTTTTCAGATTTTTCAAAATAAATTTGAGCGCGTCATGAATTTTTGAATTTTTTTTTTGAACACCTCGATGGCCGTAATCGAAAAATCTGAAAAAATTCCCAAAAATACAGTGTCAGATATAAAAAATGTTGGTGTAAAATTCATAATGTCTGGGCTTTTGCTTCAACCCGTTTTTTAGCTTTTTGAGCAAAAAAAAATGAAAAAAAAAGAAGCAGAGGTGAATTTACTGTAGACTGTTGCTCGAAATTTTATATGTATAGTACCAGATTTTTAAAAAAATTTCTCCGATTTTTCTAAAGTGTATTTTGTAATTTTCGAATTTTTTTTTTATCATGGTTGACAAAAACCCTAATTAGGGATTTGGAAATGATGCGAATTGCACTAACAATAAGCGTAAGATGCCTGGTGAGGTTCGGTACACTCTAAACTACTATTGAACTACTACCGCAGACAGTAGCTTGAATATTTTTGATGATGGCGAACGGTTTTTGGACATTTTTAAGGATTTTTTAAAGCATTTTTTTCTGTAATATCATCGTAAAATCATGATTAATTGAAAGCGGTCATGAACAGTGAACCCAAACAAACCCAAACAAATCTGGTACTATGCATACAAAATTTCGAGCAACAGTCTACAGTAAATTGACCTCTGCTTCTTATTTTTTTCATTTTTTTTTGCTCAAAAAGCTAAAAAACGGGTTGAAGCAAAAGCCCAGACATTATGAATTTTACACCAACGATTTTTAGATCTGACACTGTATTTTTGGGATTTTTTTCAGATTTTTCGATGACGGCCATCGAGGTGTTCAAAAAAAAAATTCAAAAATTCATGACGCGCTCAAATTTATTTTGAAAAATCTGAAAAAAATTGTAATTGCTTGATAGAGTGAGAGTAATGATAGGAAAAATCGGGAACCAGATTTGAGGGGTCGAGGGTCAGACCCAGGTCGAATTGGTATGGAATGCCCCATATATATCTTTTGTAATAAATTTTCTATTTACCTCGTGATCTTTCGATACTTCCAGACTGGTCTGAAAATATGGACAGGCACGTGTTCATTTTAACAGTATGAAATAAAAATAATCAAAAGTTCGTATTAATCTTCCTAGTCTATGCTTAGGCGTTAATTAAGTTATTGCTACATCATCTTCTTCGTTAATTTTAATTAAATATTTTTCTGTTCATCTTAATATATTCTTTGGACTCAAGTTGCCAATGGATCGAGTAGGGAAGGTGGTGTCGGAGCACTACCCTACCCTATCTTTTTTTTAAAAATAATACTTAACTTAAGCCGTCATTGTGCACCTTAAACGTATTTTTATTTTTCTCCTCTTCTTCTTTCACAGAAAAGAATGTATTTGATAGAACCCTCCATCAGTAAGTCTTAGTGGTATGAAGCAAAATACATGAACATATCGAACAAATGTAATCATTTATGCCTCCACATCTCACCAAATCGCACCAGGGAGGAGGGTCCAAATTAAAGAAAAAACACCTCACGTAATTAATGGACGTCCCCCAACTATGCCTTAGGGATCTTGTAAAGCGCTTAAATTTTAAAAGTTCCCGAACTTGTTTTCGCTTCTCCATCAAAATTGACAATATTAAAAATATTAACATTTTTTTTTCAAAATTGGAGGTGAAATTGGAATCGTAACATTGCTAAAATACGAAACTACATTTACGCTACGAATATTCAAAATTGTCCAAATTATTTCCCTATTTGATAAGCATCTATTTAGCGTTAGTTTGTTGTGAATTAAAAAAAAAAGTAAGACTGGCCATTTTCCAAAAACTTGTAGTCTTCTTACGGAAAGTTATTCTAGAATGTTATTAGATTTTTTTAATTCTGAAAAATGCCGTATCGAAATGGGTTATTTTAAGGGAGATATCGTTATTGATAAGATTTGTAGGTGCTGAACTATTTTCTTATGATGCGTGTTTTCCTGTGTTATCAAAGCTTTGAACTGGAACGTGAATATATAAGTACGTTTTTTCGGCCTGGTGTAATTACCTATAGACTTTTGTGTACACGGAGAGAATTAAATGTTAAAAATTACCGTGCAGTAACGGTAACCAGATGACAACCCTGAAACTTCGCTTATTATTACTTGGTAAAACACAGATTTTCACGAAAATAAAATAAAATTTCTTTTTCAGATAGAACATTTTACCAGATTTTCTAGTAAATTTTCATGTGTAACAAAATACGCAAAAGTTAAATTTAAAAAATATATAATATCAGCGAAATTTTACTGTGCATTTTATTATTTTATGCCTTTCAAAAATGTCTATAAAAAAGTATCGTCTTTATAACAGTTATTTTAAGATTTATTATAAAATTTAATGAGTGTTATAGGAAAATGTATTGTGCTCTCGGTAAAAATTATCGTCCCCGCTACCCTTCTTGTATAGTAAAATTTTAGCTACGTATTTGAAATTTTCTGTAACGTGAGTTAAAAAAAAACTTGTTGCATACGAATTATTATGCTTTTCTCACTTGTCACCACATTGAAATATATCACGGTAATTTTTACCATGAAATTCACGAAAAAAATTACTTTTTAATTCTCTCCGTGTACGTGCATTGTCTATCTGTACTTCTTTCTCTTTCTCTCTGTCGGTGCACGTTTATTTAAGGTAGTTCGGTCGAATTGAGGTTCACGTTTGAGACCCTGTTTTTTTTTTATTTAATCGAAAGAGTTGACCTTGCTCTACATGTCTGCAAAATTTTAAGTTAATTTACCATGTAGTTTGGGTATAATTAATAAATAACTTTACATTGCTCTTATAGGGCATAAGGCTCAGATGACACGCCAACTATCGAAATTTCAATATACACGAAAAATTAATCGTTTGAGGGCAAAAAAAAAAACTTACCACTATAATGGTTGATATCTATAAAAGATATTTACCAACGATTTTAGTCGATTTACCGCAGGGTTTTTTGTTATTTCAATAATTAATGCGAGTCCGCGGCCTCTGTCCTTGTCATACACCGGATCTCTCTCGCTAGCAGAAGTTACTAGGGGAAAAAACATGGCGGCGCAGTCGCGCGCGCTTTATTTGAATTTGGTCGAGTGTAACATTTCACGTAAGCAGAGAATATTCCATGAATATTGTCTAACACAAGCAATCGTAAAGCAAGTATGAAGTAAACAAGGAACAATTGGTTCATATATAATATATGTAACATATAAAATATATTATGTACATATAATATATGTATAACAACATTCAAATGGAAGCAGAGTTTTTTTTTTTCTGTAGCGGGAACATTCCAACCGTCTCAAGAGACTTGATAGGACACAAATCTTGTAAAATACTAGATACAGACTTAGATAAAAACTCTTAGGCTTTATGACACAAATATACAAATACACGTATTATGTTTTTATGTTTCTTCTCGGACATCTTGTGTTAAAAAAAAGGATGCAAAGCGGCCTGTTGAAGCACGCACCCGCTCCATTTTCTTTACAACAAAACTCGTGAATGCAATCTAGTACCTTATGCGTAAGGTTAGGTTAGTTCGCTCCCTAACGTGTAGAGAGGTAGTCAAGTTGAGTCTTTTTCGTTAGTCGACTTTTTCGCTAGTCAACTTTTTCGTCTATTCCGGGTATTAATTATTAACTTATCATTTACACGCCTAAAAGAAGCTTATAATATTTTCTTATGCAACAATTTAATTTATCATAGCTTTTATATGGTTAAATTGTACGTAAATAAATCTAAATTACGGATGAAATTTGACTTCGGCCAAACTCGACCGAATTATCTTAAAGTAAATTTCCAACGGAATGATACACAATTATGCGCTACCCCTTTCTTAACTTTTCCGCTACATACTCAATGCATACATCGCTCATTCTGTTTAGAGCACGTTCAAGCATGACGCGATGATACTTAGCGTCGGCACATTCTGCACCTCCTTTCTCATTATTATTAAGGTGTTAATATTCTCGTTGCTACTTGTATAAAATCCCTGTGGAATTCTTAACGAGCTACAGGCTATACCCGAGCAGAAATTTGTTCAGGGTGAAATCCGGACCGGATCAGGCTGCCACAATAGCAAATCCGGGCCGAATCAGGCAAATTTAGTCCGGCCCTGATCAGGGATGTAACGCTTTTGCAAATTCAGGTCCGGATCAGGCACCTTATCAGGCTCTGATCAGGCGCTTTACCAGGCCCGGATCAGGCACCTTACCAGGCTCGGATTAGGCACTATATCTGGCTCGGATCAAGCAACTTATCTGGCCCGGATCAGGTGCCTCATCCTGCCTGAGACATGCGTGTCATCTGGCTCAATCATTTGATTAATTTTTTGTTTAAAAATAGATCAACATTTATTAAATTATTATCGCAGTTACACGTTATCAAGTTTACTAACGTTATTAAAAATATGAAACATATGAAAACATTTTTTTAAAGTTTAAGTTTTTATTTTACTTGACTTGATCGTTTAGTTTTTGTTCCGGTTTTGGCGATGACCGTCCCAATCTTTCCAGCCCAATCTGTCCGGCGCAAATCATGCGTGCCTGATCAGGGCGCCTTATTGATCCCTGCTCAGGCCCCTGTCTGGCGCAAATCAGGCGTGCCTGATCAGGGCGCCTTATTGATCCCTGCTCAGGCCCCTGTCCGGCGCAAGTCATGCGTGCCTGATCAGGGCGCCTTATTGATACCTGATAAGGCTTCTATCCGGCGCAAATCAGGCGTGCCTGATCAGGGCGCCTTATTGATCCCTGCTCAGACCCCTGCCTGGCACAAATCAGGCGTGCCTGATCAGGGCGCCTTATTGATCGCTGCTCAGGCCCCTGTCCGGCTCAAATCAGGCGTACCTGATCAGGGCGCCTTATTGATCCCTGATCCGGCCCTGATGGATCCTCAGGCAGCCTGATTAGATTTCTGCTCGGGCAGAGCTCTGATGTCGGGCAATGTTGACCCGGGCCAATACTCGGGTGGGTGACTCGGTTCAGTCGGACGGCTTGGGTACAGACTACTCAGTGAACGGCAGTTTGACTGAGGTTTCGATGTCAGATCTCTGAAGTGATTTTTTTTCACTACGTATTACATACCATTTGTCAATGAAGTTTACCTAAAAATTTTAATTGCGGAGGCCCATTTTTTAGGAGACTCTGTGGGCCTCTGTGTCCCTTAGTCCGGCCCTGCCAAGTAGAAAAATTGATGGAAAAATGATCCGTCGGTCTGTCTGTACGTTTGCGCATTCATAGCTAGAGAACTACTGATTTCAATGTATCTTTCACAGAAACACAGCTAAGCACATTGAATATGATTAAGGCTATTAAATCTTACGTTACGTAGTTAACTAGTATTAAAATGAAAGAGTAAACAAGCAATCATATACAACGTTAACATTAAACATACAAACAGCAACAATAAACGAACACGAACAAATAAATGAACGAATAAAAAAAAACAAAAATGTACGAACAATCAGCTGTTTTGAGTACCTTTCGCATTTTCATAAATTATATTCACAGATCATTATTTTTGACAAATAAGAAAAGAAACACGTGGAACTACAGCGAAAAAACCAAATGAACAACCCGTGCAGAAATATTGTAATGGATAGAGTCCGATTCGGACTAGGATCCTGGTTTCTCAATCGGGATCCAGTCGGATATCGGATTGGATCGGGGAGCGAAATGTAACGCTCGCAT
The DNA here is from genome assembly GCA_963932345.1 of Ophion ventricosus. Taxonomy (NCBI): domain Eukaryota; kingdom Metazoa; phylum Arthropoda; class Insecta; order Hymenoptera; family Ichneumonidae; genus Ophion; species Ophion ventricosus. Next base: position 2,883,040 of record OZ010712.1, on the reverse strand, counting down.
ATCGGATTCTAGCCAGGATCTTAATCCGAAACTATTAAGGCCTTATATACACGATTTCCCCGATTTTCGAAGGTACTTTTGTAGACGCGGTTAAAAAAAAATGACGCATATATTGACAACATTTTTGTTACAGATCATTTATGCACATGGTTAAGTATATGTAAAAAAAATCAGAAATATTAACAAATGGCGGAGATATAACATAATAAAGCAATGTATTTTTTTGCGCGCGCGTTGATGGTGAAAGTTCTCGGCATCGATGTGGGTGTCTGAAAAAAAAATGAACATATTTATAATTGCATAATGAATGTATCTTCAGTATGAACCAAGAATATTATAAAACAAAATTATTATAATAAAAATTCGAAACTTAACATTTTTTTACTCAATTTTCTGTCGGTATTTTATTTTTTATATTTTTTTGTGTCATTGAAATTTTTGTTTCTGTGGTTCACACAATAGGTGATGATACTAAGAATATGTTGTAAAAATTTCAAAGCGATCTGAACCTTCGTCCAAGAGTTACAACTTTCACAAGGTTCAAAAAAGTGAATCGTGGAAAAACGGCTTTGAAGTTGGCGGTCGGGCGCGCCGCGCGGTATCTATTATTACGCTCTTAATTGTAACTTTAACAATTTTTCGAATTTTTCAATTCTGTAAAGCTTAAAATATTCCTAACCGTTCAGGCTAATGGAATCGAAAATAAATAAAAAATGAAAAATTTTGAAATTTTTCGCGTATGTAAGGCCTTAAGGACTCTAGTCGGAATCCAAATAGAAACTTTGCATAGGATCCAGGCTAGAATCCCGAACTTCTAGAACAAGATCTAATTTCATATCAAATCGGATTCTAGGGATGAATGTAAAAATCACCAGGAAATACCGATCCGTATCAACTGGAGACGCTGGACGTTTCCTGAAATCATATTTTCAAGAATCTGAAAAAGATTTGCTAAAAATTGGTGCTGCAGTCTAATTGTCAAAACTTATATATTTTAATAACAGATTTTCGAACAAAATTCTTTACATTTAATTAAAAAATTCGAAAAAACAATATATAGACCTTTAAAGACTTATCTTTCCCAGAGAAAAGTGATATAGGTTGTTTATTCAAAGTAATTATACTTAAACTAAATGGAGAGCGTTCGAACTAAGAAAATATGTATTTAATTTGATAAGAAAAATGTATTTAATACGTATGTCAAATTCTTGCGACCACAAGGCAAAGGCCTTGTGCTACGTAGTGGGCGCCATCTGGATTCCGATGGAATCCGTATGACATCCCGATCGGAATCCAGGTATCCTTAAGAAATTTCTGCACAGGAAATTTACAAAAATATACAAATAATAGGGCTCAATAACGTGCTCAATAACGGAAGAGAGGAGAGTGAGAGAAAAAGAGATTTTGGTGGGCAAGAATGCCGCACACTGAGATAATGCGGACTTATGTAATATTATCCACTAGCCTGTCGAAAATTTAAAAAAAATGTAAAATGAACGAGGTGAATTTGCCATCGATAGGATTTCATCGCGGACGAAGCTGAGGGCTACCCGAGCAGAAATTTGTTCAGGGTGAAATACGGACCGGATCAGGCTGCCACAATAGGAAATCCGGGCCGGATCAGGCAAATTTAGTCCGGCCCTGATCAGGGATGTAACGCTTTTGCAAATTCAGGTCCGGATCAGGCACCTTATCAGGCTCTGATCAGGCGCTTTATCAGGCCCGGATCAGGCACCTTACCAGGCTCGGATTAGGCACTATATCTGGCTCGGATCAAGCAACTTATCTGGCCCGGATCAGGTGCCTCATCCAGCCTGAGACATGCGTGTCATCTGGCTCAATCATTTGATTAATTTTTTGTTTAAAAATAGATCAACATTTATTAAATTATTATCGCAGTTACACGTTGTCAAGTTTACTAACGTTATTAAAAATATGAAACATATGAAAACATTTTTTTTAAGTTTAAGTTTTTATTTTACTTGACTTGATCGTTTAGTTTTTGTTCCGGTTTTGGCGATGACCGTCCCAATCTTTTCGGCGCAAATCATGCATGCCTGATCAGGGTGCCTTATCGATACCTGATAAGGCTTCTATACGGCGCAAATCAGGCGTGCCTGATCAGGGCGCCTTATTGATCCCTGCTCAGGCCCCTGTCCGGCGCAAATCATGCGTGCCTGATCAGGGCGCCTTATTGATACCTGATATGGCTTCTATCCGGCGCAAATCAGGCGTGCCTGATCAGGGCGCCTTATTGATCCCTGCTCAGGCCCCTGTCTGGCACAAATCGGGCGTGCCTGATCAGGGCGCCTTATTGATCCCTGCTCAGTCCGCTGTCTGGCTCAAATCAGGCGTACTTGATCAGGGCGCCTTATTGATCCCTGATCCGGCCCTGATGGATCCTCAGGCAGCCTGATTAGATTTCTGCTCGGGTAGTTAATCGACGAACTCTTACAATAATGCAGTACATACGATTTTCAGTGGCTATATTGCAATAACGGTCAAACGATCCGCTGGGCGTATCCTAATTCGCTTCCTTATGAAAAACGTTTGCGATCTACGATCAGCTACGTGTTCGCTACGTAGGTGTATCATTTTCTAAGAATCAACGACGTTCCGACATTAAAGGAAACTTCCGAATTACAGCGGATACTAGTCCCATCGGCCATGATCGAAGTGTCCTTCGATCGTACCTCCATTATAGATAATAGCTTTTCACGGATATAAGAGACGACGTTGATAAAACTAATCGCATATATTCTCTCGTTCTTTATCTCTATTTCTCGGCCTATCTCTTCCTAACGCACTCATACCTATATACTGATTAGAAGAATAAGTCATCGCTTATCTTTATGAGATCATCACCACCCAGTCATCGAGATGCGATAATAATTAGCTACACGGACAAATATCGACACTGAAATTTCGATATCAGTACGATTTTAGCCGATACTCAACGAAAAACTGGGCGCAATGATATTTTTCCTCCATCATTTTAATTTGATTGTAGTATTGATAATAACGATTGCCGTGAAATCGTATCGCTCCTTTGTATCGTGTAAATACAAAATATCATTATTTTGATGTTTCGCGTACAGCATAATATCGGTATTGGCGGAAGAAGCATGAAAAGGAGATACTTTGCTCTTTCGTAGAGGGCGCTTTGTATCGGTGATTCTTTTTGAAATTTTAATGAAAGTGCCACTGCCCAAAAAAATTATTTAATTCAAGTAGGATCTATTTAAATCAAATAGGTTTTTTCCTTGTCTCACAGCCTACTACGACTCTATTTGTTTCAAATATCTTTTTTAATTTAATCACGCTATTTTTTTTAATATTAAATATCTTCAAATTAAATAAATAAAGATTCGATACAAATTGAATAAATAAAGATAAAATACGATATATCGCATAAATACGAGAAAGGAATATACAGTGGGAAAAAAAAGTACTTCTACACCACGTATTTTTCAAATTATACTGCGAAAAAAAAATACTTCAGCATTTTTTTCCAAACAAAAATAACATGTAAGACAAAAATTTTCGAAAAAAATTAAAATGCTAAAGCATTTTATTTCTTTTCGTAGGACAATTTGAAAAACACGCGGTGTACAAATATTTTTTTTACCCACTGTAAGTTCATGAAATAAAAGTGCGGTGAAAAAAGATCTTTTTTTTTACTAACAAGGCTGTTATTTGAAAAAAAAAGAAAGGTATCGTCGTGTCTTTTATTAACAGGCGCGACCATTTACGTATAGAAAGACCAAACCTTTTCCTCAACTGCCAAATGTTACAGTCTTCTAATGAAAACAATGCCATGAGATTTTTGAGAGACTGAATCGTATACCATTCTTCCAGCTGTCTCTTTTGTCTTATACTACCAGATGAAACAAAATCACAGATTTATCAGGAATAAATAAAATATTTATTTATTAGACGATATTAAATAGATGTTGATTTGAATAAATAAAAATATTTAAAATAAATAATTTTAATAATGGAATGCAATAGGAAAAATTTGATTTCATGAAAAATCTAGTTAATTCAAATTGAAAAAAAAAACAAATATATCTAGTTAATATCAAAAGAATTTTTCTGTCAGTGTGGGAACCACCACTAAGCGAGCTACTCACAGAGGAAAATTTGTGAGCAAACTACTGATTGAATATTTCGAGGATATGAAAAAAACAAACGACTTTACCTAAAAAAACTAATAATATTTTATTTGGCCCAGAAAACATCGCCATTATATTGTTGAACTAAAACATATAATAATAATTACTTTCTTATATAAGTATAATGTAATTATGTAAATATAATAATAGTAATAAAACTTACTTATGTATTTATATAATACTTACATATAATATATAATATAATATAATAATATTAGGTGTAGTAAAAAGAAATCCATTATTTTTGCAATAGATGGCTTTAGTAATTTGTATGTCACGTTGTATAAGTGCGATCGAATTGCGCTAGATGACGTTAGAAAGATAAGATTTCGTACTAAAATAAACATCTCAGACAGTTTTGTGATTGCTTGACTCAATATTTTTTGAGCGCGCGTCAAAGATGGCCACCAGCAAAGTGAAAATACGTCATATTTTACAGTTTTTCTTCGAAAAAGGCAAAAACGCAAGCCAGGCGGCTGAAAATGTGAATGGTGTTTATGGTCCTGATACTGCAACAGCCAATCACGCGCAATTTTGGTTTCGTCGATTCCGTTCCGGTAATTTTGATGTCAAAGATGCACCACGCTCTGGAAGGTCAATTGTCGAAAATGTCGATAAAATAATGGAAATCGTCGAGTCCGACCGTCATGTAAGCACTGTTTCGATTACCCAGGAGCTAAACATTGCACAAAAAAACCGTTTGGAACCACTTGAATAAGGCTCGATACAAAAAGAAGCTCGATGTATGGGTGCCACATGAGTTAACGCAAAAAAACCTCATGGACCGAATTTCCATCTGCGAATCGCTGCTGAATCGCAACAAAATCGACCCATTTCTGAAGCGGATGGTGACTGGTGATGAAAAGTGGGTCACTTACGACAACGTCAAGCGAAAACGGTCGTGGTCGAATCGCGGTGAGCCGGCGCAAACGGTGGCCAAGCCAGGATTGATGGTCAGGAAGATTTTACTGTGTGTTTGGTGGGATTGGCAGGGAATCATCTACTACGAGCAGCTCCCCTACGGCCAAACTTTTAATTCGGACCTGTACTGTCGACAATTGGACCGTCTGAAGGAAGCAATCGCCCAGATGCGGCCAGCTTTGGCCAATAGGAGAGGAATTTTGTTCCATCAGGACAACGCCAGGCCACACACATCGATAGTGACTCGCCAGAAGCTCCGGGAGCTTGGTTGGGAGGTTCTTGTGCATCCACCTTATAGTCCGGATCTGGCACCAAGGGATTACCACCTATTCTTGTCTATGGCGAAAGATTTTGCTGGTGAAAAATTCGCCTCAAGAGAAGCTTGTGAAAATCGACTGTCCCACTTTTTTACCAATAGGGACGAGGGTTTCTATGAGAAAGGCATAATGAAATTACCTTCAAAGTGGCAACAAGTTATCGATCAAAACGGTGCACATTAGACCTAAATCGGATCATTCTAACTGTGCTAAATAAAGCCTTCAATTTCATGCAAAAATAATGGATTTCTTTTTACTACAGCTTATAATAGCTGTGAGCTATTATATGAGCATCATATGAAATAATTGAAAAAATAATAGTAAGTAAGAAATGAGTGAAAAGTAGCTAAAATGTTATAATAATAAAATAATAATAATAGTGAGTAAAAATGCGTAAAATTCGAGCGCAATTTCCTTGTACACAAGACTAGTTGCACCACTTCCTGGTGTTTCTAGCGATATGAAATACCATCGGATTTAAGGATAATACCGTTCGAAAGCTAAAGGCGCTGCGTCCCATCTGATAATAACGTGCTGAGCGATCTGAAATTCTTCATAAATGTTAGAATTTCTTGTTCGAAAGGAGGTACGGAGAGAGAGGAGTAGACGACGAGACATTCAAGTTAGAGCCAGCACATTGGATGCATCGTTGTATATTGACATTGACAGCGATAATAAAAGAAATTGCGGTGAGCCACTTGTAATTCGAGCCACTACCCATCTGATCCCACATGCATTTTATGCGCACCTTGAAATGATCAATCACTGTCCATTGCCTCCTTCAACCAGTTGGCAGACGCTTAAAAAGTAGAAACCCACGGCATTTTACGTACCGGTCTTGCTGTTTTAATATTAAGAAGCGGTTTTTTTTTTCCTCGGACACTGAGGCCTTATAGCTTCCGGAAAGTAAATAAATAAATAAATATCGAGCATCTCATACAGCTTCCAAATGCCTCGAGCGTTGTCGATGGAAATTTTATCAAATTTTCCATATAACTGTAAAAAAAAAAGCATTTCAAAGACATTATTACATGATTATTAAGTCCCTCATTTGGGCTCGTCGCCATGTCAAGTTTTCGATCCAACTTTTTCCAAAATTCATCCATCGTATCGAGAAAAAAAGTTGTACTCCGTAAAGCATATTCCCGCAATTGAATATGCAAAAATGAAGTCGTGATGGAATTAATTGAATAAAGTCGTTTAAAACTAATTAAATTAAGTCGTTTAAAAAACCCAATGTTTTACCTCCAATCAGTATAAGGTTTTTGATATTCTGAATTTACTTCGGACCTTCCGGATCCGAATTCTCAGAAATGTAATGGCGGGTAAGGAAGGGGGCCGGGGGTGGAGCTGTGGTGCATGAAAAATCGCGCATTGCTAATAGAATACATGGAAAAAGATAAATCCAACAACAAAAAAATATTTCAACATCGTCACACCACGAGCTTTTCGACGATACGTCCCTTGCCTACATTTGAAAAAGACACACACACACGCTTTACGATTTTCCTCCATGATTGATTCCACGAAGAAACCCAAATGATGTTGCCCAATCAATGACAAAAAAAGACAATTTTTCACCTCAAACATTCCACATGCTGACATCTGGCTGGATTTGGAACACTCATTAGCAGTTCCGAATTAAGTTGACAAAACAACATAATGAAGTCGGATACAAAAGCACTAAACCAGTACTTCGAAAGGAAAACATTGGACGCTTCAGGATCAATTAGCATTCCGTGCTCGACTTTTGCATCAAATGAGTTAATAATTCGTGTTTTTTGCGATCCATCGAAATACCCAGAAAGATATATTGTCGCCTGCTCAGAACTCAGGTAAACGCGACTTCCGTCAATTTTATTGGGAATCGAGGAGTATCAGGTTGTATTGGGTCTATGCATAATTCCGTAGCGAAAATCGAGTACATTTCAAACGCAAAATATTTACCAAAAAAGCGATCTTAATCAATTAAATATGTTCCATTCTATTCAATGACTTTCTACCATCTCTCCACGAGCTTCATTATTCCTCTTTCACAGAAGTCCTGTGATGTTTGGGCAAAGAAGTCATGCAAGTGGTTTTCGAGGACGTCCAAGTCTTTTAGGACTCCCCAAAGGCCCGGAAGGTTTGATCATTTAAAATGTTCTGTAGCGCTTGGAACAAGTGATAGTCTGAAGCTGGAAGGTGCAGACTATACGGTGGGTGCACCAAAACATCCCACCCAAGCCGCAATAACTTTTGTCGGGTCATCAGGAAACGTCTGGTCTAGCGTTGTCCTGATGGAACACTACGCCCTTTCTGTTCGCCAATTCGGGTCGTTTTTGATCGATTGCTCGCTCTAATTTGATCAGTTATAAGTAGTACTTGGTCGAATCAATCGTTTTGTTGGGTGGCAGCAGCTCATAATAGACAATTCCTTTCCAATCCCGCCGGAGCATGACCTTCTTCGGGTGTGATCCAGTCTTTGCAACCGTCTGCTCGGCCAAAAAAAAATATTTAATTTAAATAGAATCGATCTAAATCAAATGGGTGTTTTTCTTATCTCACGGCCTATTACGACTCTATTTGTTTCTAATATTTTTATTTATTCGTTCAAGCTATTCTTTTCAGTATTAAATATATTCGTATGCAATAAATAAAGATTAGATTTAAATTAAATAAATAAAGACAAATTACGATATATCGCATGAATATGAGAGAGAAGTATAGGTTTATGACATAAAAGTGTAATGAAAAAAAGGTTAAATTATTTTTCTTTTTTTTTCAACAACAAAGCTTTTATTTTGATAAAAAGAAAGATACGGTCGTGCCTTTTATTAACAGGAGCGACTATTTATGTATAAAAAAAAAAGACTAACCCTTTTCCTCAACTACAGAATGTTACAATAGTCTTCTGAAGAAAACGAAGCCATGAGATTTTTGAGAGACTGAATCGTGTACCATTTTTCCGTCTGTCTCTTTTGTCTTATAATTACCAGATGAAAGGAAATCCCAGATTTATTAGGAATAAATAAAATATTTAGTTATTAGACGATATTAAATAGATCTTGATTTGAATAAATAAATATATTTAAAACAAATAATTTTAATAACGGAATGCAATAGGAAAAGTTTGATTTCACGTTAAATCACGGTAATTCAAATTTAAAAAATCGAATAGTCGCAACTAGTTAATATCAAAAGAATATTTCTGTCAGTGTGATCTGCCTCTCCGAGCTTCGACCATGATTTTTCTCGACTGACATTGTTGTAGACAATCTACTTTTCATCGCCAGTAATCATTCGCTTTGTAAATAGTTCATTTTGATGGCAGCAGCAAATCGCAATATGGAATTCGGTCCATTAAATTCTCTTCACTCAGTTCGTGCGACACCCAAATATCAAGCTTGTTTACCATCTCAAACTTCCGTAAATGTCTCGAAACTGTTGATTGGTCAATGTTGAGGTTATGTCCGAACTCTGTATTCGCCACATGCCGGTCCGAGTTGACTAAAGCCTTGATTTCATCGACATCAGTAGTGACTGTCCAACCGAAGCGAGGAGCATCTTGGAGATGAAAATGTCCACAACGAAATTTCATAAATCACATCCGACACACACTTCCCCTTACGGCATTTTCTCCATACACGGCACATATGTTTTTTGTGAGCTTGCGACGCGTTTACTCCTTTTCGTAAATAAAAAAGCGAAATGCATCGATAATACACGTTTTTTCTTTCCATGTTCAAAATATAATTAAACTTCCTATACGTGACGGATCTCGATGGATACTTTTTTTTAAATGTCGACACAAGTTTTCGCTTTCACTTAGTATACGACACTTCATGTGGTTGACGCATGTGCGAGTGGAGAAACAACTGCGAACGACATCTGTCGGAATTTCTCTACGGAATTATGCATATACCCGTGCAGAAGTACCAGTGCAGAAATTTCTTAGGGATACCTAAGTTCCGATCGGATCCCGGGATATGATACGGATTCCCTAGAAGGGGTTCCCTCATCGGAATGCAGATGGCGCCCACTACGTAGCACAAGGCGAAGACGTGGTGGCAATAATTTGAAATACGTATTAAATACATTTTTCTTACCAAATTAAATACATATTTTCTTACTTCGAACGATCTTTATTTAATTTAAATATAATTACTTAGAATAAATAACCTATATTACTTCTCTCCAGAAAATATAAGTCTTTCAAGCTCTATATATTATTTTTTGGATTTTTTAAACTTAAATGTAAAGAATTTTGTTCGAAATTCTCTTATTAAAATATATCAGTTTTGACAGTTATACTGTAGCACCAATTTTTACCTAATCTTTTTCGGATCCTTGAATAAATGATTTCAGAAAACGTCCAGCGTCTCCAGTCATATGGATCGGTATCTCCTGG